>CM028361.1:73480426-74193350 GCA_016624345.1 Platycodon grandiflorus
AACCGGGACCTGTACAAGACATGAAGCACAAATCACTCATCTCAAGCAACACCCCATGGCATGAAAGTGGTAGACAAAGATAGGTATAGCATAACTTTTCTTTTTCATCTGCTTTGTAATAACTGAAGGACTGCCCAGAGTGTGCAGCATTTGATACTTCACAGCTCTGTCCTCCATTATTGTAGTGAGATACAGAAAACAACTTGAACTTTCTAAATTGCATACTCCTTATTCTAGTGCTATTAGGTACCACAAATTATAAAGATGAATGAACAACCAAATCAACATTAGGAACAGATGCCAGTGCGAAATTGCCTCTTCACAAATATCATAGGAATCAGCTTAAAGACTTTCAAATCAAAGTTCTACCATGTTTGACACAGTAGAGTTCTGGAGAAACTAGGAAAATTTGGTTTTTATAGTTAATGTCATAGCTCTTTTGCTGTAATTCACATAACTATCTACGAACCATGAACAATAGTTTCAAAATTCATCACTACCCATCTCAAAAAGTAGAGAAGGTAAGTGTTAAGTTTGATAAGCATAATTGGGCCCTCTGGCCCTCTCTTTAACAACTTAAACTTTTAGACAAGTTTGTACCTTAAGGTGGTATCAGACTATTGGTGAAGCGAAGTCATGGGTTTGAATCATCCCACTTGATATTTTTCCCACAATATTGTTAGCGCTTTGTTTGGTTCAAAATGCATGTTGGTTAATCTCTCCACGAGAGAGCTTTAAGGCTTAATGGGGAGTGTTAAGGCTTGATAAATATTGTTGGCCCCTCTCCCTAGCAAGTTAAGCTTTTAGACGAGTTGGTAACCTAACAAAAAGAAAATAAAGAAAGAAAAAGTAGCCCCTACTTATTAGAAATAAAAAGCTAAGATGTTAAGTATGCCAGATTCCCCAAGGTACCCTGAAGTCGTTCATTTTGCAAATTTTAGAAATTCATTCACCAGACAAGCACAGCATTTGGGTTCACTAACAACCAGCAGCGTCTCAAGGATTCTACCAGAAACCCACATGATCTTTTAGAACAAGAGTTCTCCTAATAATAGAATCTTGAAAGTAAAATAAAACAATGACACACACACACACACAATATATAAATATATATATATATATATATATATATATATATGAAAGGAAGGAGAGATAGGCAGAATCTTTATTTCCTCTACATAATGCACCTGAATGTTCCGCTTTTACAATCATGAGAATTAATTTTTTTTTTTTTTTTTGATAAGTAATACGAGGACTTCGAGGGGTCACCCATCCTAATACTACTCTTGTCAAGCACGCTAACTACGGACTTCTGATGGGACCTAGTGCATTGCTGCACCCAAACCATGAGAATATTATGCTCCACAGAATTATCATTCTAAAAAGGTGCTTCTCAAGCCCAGCACCACATACAATGGCTGAGGGAGGGAAGTGTGGGAGGGGGCCACGGCCCCCTCAAAGTTTCGAAAATTTACATTTTCACCCTTATACTTTGTTAACAAAGGGATTAAATTAGTACTAGCCCCCTCAAAATAAAATGTAACAACTTTACCCCTAAGTTTCTCTATATCATCTAATTTTATCATAAATATATCATAATATGGCTATAAATTTAATTTAAAATGTATATTTTTATTGAATTTTTCACAAGAATCTTAGATACAGCATAACTTTTTTATGATTTTAAATACTTTCTAATTCTTTTTCGTCACTATTCCTATTGACCCCTCAAGCAATAATTCCAAGATCCGCCACTCTCGACATACAAGGCTTTTGTAGACACAAAATAGGCGTATGTAGTGTGGCAAAATTGCATTAGTCGGTGGTGCTAGGTGAGTACACTTGTGCCTAAACCTCACATTCAGCTACCACAAACTCAATCCCCGAATTATTGATCTCATATAAGCATTGGGTGAAATATTTAATGACAAAATTTATCAATATTTGTTAGCATAACCATTGTAGCATTCTATAGTTGTAATTCTGTAAGTCCATAATATTGTGGTTAGAGATTATTTCTGTGTTAACTGCTCAGTGCTCACTTATTTCAATGATGTACATTTGCAGCTTCGTAAAACAAAACCATCTTACATATATGGAGCTCGTTCCTGCATGCAGTTCTGTAGATTGTAACAGGCAATTATGAAGGGCTTGATTTATGTGAATAGATGATAACTGAAGGAACTCATGCATAGAGTCAAGAAATTTTCCTTTTGGATATAAAGAGAAATATATTAATGAATCGAAAGAAACAAAGGTGGAAGAGAAGTCCATCTGGCCAAGACCAAACAGTAAAGTCAAATGCTAAAGAACTAAGAAATCAGAGCAACCCAGTCCCTAGCACTCTCAGGTATGGGCACCCCTCGAATCTGAGCCAAAGCCCAGAGAGAAACCATATCAACAACCTTATCCCAGAGAAGATTCCAAGATGACAATTTATCTCTGAAGATCCTGGAATCCCTCGCAGTCCACAAACAACAAACCCCAACAGCTAACATCTTTTCCCCTACCAAAGCCTCTAACTTGCATCAGGAGAAAGCCAGAAGCCAAACTTGGGCTCACCCAAGCTTTACCCAATACCCTGAACAGGAGAGTCAAGTAATTTTATTCGCAAACCGTTAATTAACAGTTATGGTACGCTATTTTGAGGTTTCTTTTAAGTTCCAAGAGCTCGTTTACATGAGAGATTCCATTATGTTCCAGATGAACACTCACCTAGGTGAAAGTTTTTCTTTCTTTTTCTTGGATAAGAGAAGAAATACTATTAAAGATAAAGAATGTACAGCAGAATGGACAAGAAGTCCATCAGAAAAAAAGAAAAAGAAAACAAAGGAAAATTACAACAAGAGAGCACTTCAATCCCGCTTAATATCCGAAAACAGAACTCCGCTGAATGCTCCTCTAGCAGATGCTCAGAGAGAAGCCAAAAACACCACCCTATCTCATAATAGAGACACCGACAACTACTTATCCCTGAAGATTCTCAAGCTACGCTTTGTCCAGAAACACCACAAGATAGCAAAAACCCCACACTATCGCAAAATAGATCCATCAACACCCTTCTAAAAACATATATACTTCACCTGTAGAAACGACGTGATAGAGGTAGGACTAACCCACACCTCCTCAGTCACCCCAAATAAATTGTGCCAAAGGAAACAAGCACTGCCACAACGAAGGAACAGGTGGTCATGAGATTCAGAATGACTCCGACACATTACACACCAATTTGGAGAAATAGACTTACCAGGCCTACTCTTCTACAGCATGTCATTAGTGTTGAGATTAATATTATTACGCACAAGAGTCCAAACAAAGGCTCTAATTTTAAACGGGACTCGGGCTTTCCAAACAAAGGGGGACAGAAGAAAAGGAGAATAAATATGAGGCTGTATCAAATGAGAATGAAAAGAACGACAAGAAAAACTCCCTGAACCCTCAAACACCCAAACCCGTGAATCAGGATGTGACGACAACCGCACTTGCAACAGTGTATCAAGAAGACTAGCCACCTCCCCCCCCCCCCCTTGAGGTGACGGAAGAAGTGAAAATCCCAGGAAAGATCATGAGACCCACCCCTCACAAGGAAATCCAAAATGGGAGCCAAATGAACCAAAGAGAGACAGTACAGATGAGGAAAAGCGGACTGAAAGGAAACCTCACCAATCCACACATCCTCCCAAAATCGAGCATGCTCCCAATTCCCCCACCCAATACGAGGGAGACATATGGGATAACACATGGATAAACTTCCACTGGCTTCTAAAAGTCACTGAGGTGCTGATACTAGTATCCCATCCATTCTGATGCAACCCAGATTTACACTTAATCATTTTATGCCAGATAGACTGTGGTTCTCGAGGAAAACGCCAAAGCCAGTTACCCACAAGAGATATTCCGACAAACCAGATTCCCAATAACCAAGCCCCCCTCCGCCTTTGGCAAGCACACACTATCCCAAGTCACAAAGTGATCTCGGTCGCCCTCCCCAACCCTTCCCACAGAAAATCCCACATAAGACGCTCAATCATCTCTGCCATGCTATGCTCACTGGGATCTTAACCAAAGAGAAAATTAATCGGAATATTCGACAGACATAATGAGCGTAATTCTCCCACCTAACAAAAGGATGCCTGCTTCCACCCATCAAACCTCTTCGCGATCCTCTCAACAACCGGATCCCCCCCCCCCAAAAAAAACGGCCTTGGGATTACCACCCAAGGGAACACCTAAGTAAGACATCGGCCAAGGATCTCTTGTTTTGTGGACCTCTGAACTTCCTTTCTCTACTGTTTCTAAATTATTTTTGTTTCTGACTGATTTATGAGGATCTACTAAAAGAAGGAAATTATGAACCCATTCAGTTAGAATCATGAAAACGATTTGGATATTATTCTTGTAGAGTTATTCACTGCATGGAATGCGGGAATATCTAGCTAAAAATAAGATCAAAACGAACGACAGATCAACATAAAAAATAAAAAAAAAGGAGTTGAACAACATAAATATATATATATATATATATATGGAAAAAGCTAACCTCCCCCCCAATTGGCTGAGATTAGCCATCTCCCCATCTTTTCTAGGACAAAATTACCCTTACTTTTTGAACTTTTAAGGGGCGATTTCTGTCCAATTGAACCCAAAAAAAATTAAGCCTCCATATCTCCTAAAAAGTCAGCACGTGCCATGTTTTTTAACCCCAATCATGGTGCTGCTTCTTCCTTAATCCCCCTTCAGCACCTCCCCCTTCGTCTTCCCACCAACATATTGTCCAGATTATTCACCATATGACGTATCATCCATAATCCTTCTCCATCAGTCACAAGAAGGTAGCATCCATTACCTACTAAGATTATAACTGAAAAATTGGGGAATTTCAAGAGCTATTTCTGCAGTATCACGCAAATTTAGTACCATGCCTTGATTAAAATTCCTGGGGATATGTGAGATTGGATTGGTCAACTAAGTCAAGGTTTCGATGTTAAATATTGCCGACGAATGAGAAAAAGACACAAATGAGTTTAAGAAAATGGCTGAACTTGATTTGTAGTACTATACTAAATAGTCTGGCGAGAGAATAAATAAGCTCTCACAGGAAGGTTTTTCATTTTAGAGGAGGGAGAGAGGTTTGTATCGTCGGAAAGGAGATTGAGAAGAGAAAAGAAAGACTAAATTATTTGGAAGAAAATGACATCAAATTTTCAACAAGGGTAATTTTGTCCGAGAAAAGGTGGGGAGATGGCTAACCTCAGCCAATTGGTGGGGAGGTTAGCTTTCCCCTATATATATGACGAGTTAAACAGTGGAAGGTCACAAGCAAGATAATACATTCAGCTAAACTTCACAATGCCTTCTATAACAGAACCTACAAACAGCAGCTGAGATGTGGAATTGCTTGAAAATTATCGTACCAAGATAGTTATGCCAGAACATTTCAGCTCACTTTCATGAAAGTGGAGGCTAATTCATGCAAGCTGGGGCATGAAGAGATGAGATCCTTGTTCGATCCATAGCGAAGCCTATAATTCTAAGGTGAATCAAATGAAAAACCTCAAAAAGTGATGTTACCAAGCACAACCCTAGTGTTCACAAAAGAAAATGAAATTTTATTCATCACCGATAGTATATTACAAGATAGTCATAAGCTACAGTAGAGATGACATAAAACCATAGTGACTGTGAATCTAGCCACTAAACTAATCAAATCTCAATCATAGATCATGAACTAGAGAACGTGCCAGTAAGGGTATAAACCAAACAATAATTTACAGTTTAAAGAGCAAAATGTACAACTTTGACTGCGGAATTCTAACGTGTGAAAAGTAACTGTAGGAACAGTGACCATCGTGAACACTGCTGCTACAATACTTCTCTTATGAACTTTTTTGAATCTCTGTTATAAGTAGTTACATGCATTACCGCTCGGGAGTTTTATAAATCCATCATCAGAATCAAATTTGAGGGTTTATAGCGGCTTCTCTTGCTGTTAATCAATAATTAGATAAAAGTACTGATCATTCCATCAAGAAACTTAAACAGGAATATGAACATCTTAGAGTGAGCTATTATGGCAAATGCGCAGCAGAATCAACATAAGACTAGAAAACGGAAGAAAAATAAGAAGAGAGAGAGAGAGAGAGAGAGAGAGAGAGAGTTTGAACACTTAAGATATTGTCACAATAAAGTGAGAGTTACCTTTTTATACTCTACTTCTGCTCCAATACATCTCCCTATGCTTATATTAGCAAACACAAATGCATTCATGCACATTATGTTCATGCATGAACCTGTGGGCTGTGGACAGTAAGATTGACTGAATAATAGAATTACCATGGGATCTCCCTTTGACGCCAAAAGGCCTAGAATCCTGTCACTACTAGTCTATGAATCCACAAGTTTTGCATTGATCTTCTGTACCTGCATCATAGATGGGTTGTATCCTTTCTCCATCGCTCTTTTGTAGAGTTTCTGTACCAGGTACTATACCTGTTTCCTACAGAAGTTTATACGGCTGGACGCAATTGACAACTGATTTTCTGGTATTGTTTCCTTGTTCATAATGTACTGATATGCACCTTGGCTTTTTTCTAAACAAACAAAAAGCTAACAGCCACTTATCATTTGCATTTTGGTCCTTGATGACCAACAGACCAAGCACCAAGAAGAAAACAACGTGTTTAGTATTTTGTTTTCTGTTGGTCAACTGATCGATATGATCATTATGTTTTTTCTTGTTACTGGAGTCATTATCAACTGAAATTGGAACATTTAAGAAGTCAGTTGTTTCTTTGTGTTTTGAGGAACATCTATTTGTACTACTTCAGCTTTTATGGCTGTAACCAATCTAATAGACTCTAAGTATAATAAACAACAACATCATATCCAAACATAGGATTGACTATGTTCCAAGATAGTTTGATCCAAATAAAATGTTTATTTGAAATAATAATGTCCTTAAGTATTTGACCAAGTTGTTGAATACTAAAAGTTTTTTAGATAGTCAAATCACCACTTCCAAGACATTTGAACTGAACTCATTTGTTTGGGCCCACTCGTCAATTCGTCTTAAATATAGAACTTCATCACCATTATGGGTGATTATGGAAAACTGAAATGGGTTTGCTTGTACACAACTTCAATGGAATGAGGAAATAACTAACTTGACATGCTATAGTCTAGCATACAGCGTCAGTAAAAATAAAGAAAGAAGTTAGTTAGTCAATGCCTCAATGGCACCCATCATCAATTGGGATAAGTGCACCAACTTGGAGAGTAGTTCATGAACATGATCATATTCAAGACGACTCGAGGACATTTTCATCTTGCAAACTATTATGGTCACTCAAAACTCTTTCCTGTTACTGTTATCTGTTTTCATTTCCAAAATTTTAATTCAATTTCTAATCTTTTCATTAGATAGATGTGTGCTTAATTATCATTTTTGGGACATTGTTCTCTAACATAATGATGAGATCAAAGTCACTGTAATCTTAAACTAGCAAATTTCTTTTGTGAATTCTGAAACTGAAAATAAAAGCTACTTCTATACATGCCCAAAGGAACAGACCCCATACCTCAATGTCAGCTCTATCTTCACATATGGAGGTAAGATGCCTTTGTGATCAATACTACTTTTATTCATATCACCAAGAACCCGTTATACTATTAACCTATTGAGCATACTGAAGAGGACCGTCACTACAGTTGTTGCATCTTTTGTGCACTTACATTTAGTCCTCAGAACGTTTCCTCAAGTCTTCAACTATTTGATCAAGATATCACCATAGTTTTCTTTTAGCAACCCATTGCCTGATCAAACCTTTGTCCATTTTTGGCAGAATGGAACGTTTGTCACCGTGACCACTATAGAACAGTACAGTGAACTCCAATCTTATCTTGATTATACAATACTTTTCTGCCTTCAAACTCGGCTACATAAATAGTCAACTAGGTTATTTATAGATTGTAAGTGTCCACCAGAATAGGGCTCGATTGCTATACGCATACTGTAGATTGTAGTATCCTGCTCAATATACTTCTCTAAATGTTACAGGTATGATCAACTTGCAAGAAACTACTGAAATTACATAATAGTCTACATATGGCATGTGCTATACATGCCTGCAATCATGCATAAGTAATAATCTTTGTTACAACCACAAAATATAAATAATTGGGTTTTATAAAGCGCGAGAAAGTTAACCAACCCCTCTAATAAGAAGATTCAGATGTGAAGTAGGCAATTTACCTCGTATAGGAGGTGTTTCATCCGCCGCTTATAAGTCGGCTTTCATCCCTCAGAGCAATGCTGATGGCAGGATGCAACCACTGAGCACTGTTGAGCCATGAATCAATGAATTGATGCCCTGCAGCCACATGGCACCACCAAACGGGCCCAGATGGCTTCTCCCAGTAGGGAGAGACTAGATCTGCAATTGTACGGTCATCTTCATCATCCAGGGAATCAAACTGCTGTGAGACCCACTCACCATTGACTTGCACTGTTTGGACGAGTTCATAAATTCTCGCCCATCCAATTGGAACCCAATGACTTTCATCAAAACTGTCCGACATATGCAGATCGCCTGATTGAGACTTAGTGCTATCACTTAAAGAGCCAGCTTGATCATTCCCGGATTCCGCAAGACAGGTAGTGTCCAATAAATCATGCCCATTGCTTTTTTGAGTAGAAGCCCCAACCTTTCCATAAACAGGGACCTGCTTCTCCACGTTCCGACTGTCTACTTGATTTGCAGACCGGATTTTCGAATGCGACTTTCGCCCGACAGATTTCCTATGTCTTTTTACACATTCAAAGGCACATATAAGTCCATCTGTCCATAGCCCACTTCCTGGCATGGGATCCTTACTGTTATTATGGTTAAGGTTCTCTGACTGATTCCTTACATTCTGTGGTGTGGACCGCTCCTTACCCATGTCGCATATATTACGTTTAGAAACGAACAACCAGAAAAACACTAATCTGCATGGAAAATTGAGGATCTCAACAAGAGCAAGTAACAATGATGACAATATAAGCAGTGTCATGCCCATATAAAAAAGTCTTTCTGAAATTGGAATGTAGATATTGTGCCCGGAACTCAAGAACCAAGACACTGTTCTTGAACTCAGGGAAATGTCAAATTTGGATTCATCAATTGCTATGTACATGGACCTTCATTTTTGCCAAAGTACCCTTGTCGACACGACATGGGTGTGGGTGTGGCCATTTTACATTAAATTAGTACAAAATCTTAAAAAATTTGGCGGATCCGACACCCAGATCCAAACCTGTATCCGATCCTCCTAGCCAAGTCCAGGTAACATAGACCAATTGTGCCGAAATCTTAAATAGTGACTTTGTGCTTCCAAATATGTAGCCTAAATTGCGCCTATTTGGGCAGTACCTACTACACAGGGATCTAAAAAATTCTTAATATGTATGTCTGTGTTTAGATACTCCATTTCTAGGGCTAACACAATGTTCTTTAAACCAATATAGATACGATGAAATTATAGGATCATTAAATTAGCTAGGTCCAATCCTTTTCGAAAAAATCACACTTTTAATAAGGTTCATCTAGGAGTATCATTTTTCAAATATTAAGATATTTTTATATAGACTGTCAGTCCGAGAAGCCGGAATTTTAATGAATATTTAAAAATTAAGATAATCTTATAGTTATTGAATATAATTGTTCATTAAAACAGTACCAACTACTTCCATTACTGCATCAACTAGCTTATTTTTTTCCAATTACTGCATAGGCTAAATTATAATAATAGAAAATTATACACAAACGTACACGTAAAGGACAGTTAGGAGAGAAACAAACTGAAGGGAAACTAGGGCTCGTTTGTTAATTGGGCGACATTGTGTGAACAGAAATTTAATCAAATCATGAACCTCATTTCAATATCCTTCATTTGTGTGTAACAAAACAAAGCATATTATCAAACAACGGAAACTAAAAAGGATTGAATGAGCGTAAAAGTGGTTACCGGAGAAGATGAAATCATACCTGAGCTTTCATAAGCAGATAGAGTTCGTCGGCAGTGGTTAGGCAGTGCCGTTCCGGTTATAGCCGGGGAAGAGTGGGTTTGTCGTCGGAATACGGATAAAATGCGATACACGCGCTTGGAATCACGTAATGTAGAGCATTGGTGGAAGAATAATTTAATTCATGGGCGCTAAACGACGCACCCGATAGTGCTAAGCGACGCACCCTTTTTAATGAATTTTTTAAAATATGACAAAATGTCCTTGATTAGTATGAAAGATAAAAATGATTAGAGTTCTTAATTAATATATATTATTGCAGTGAGATTTTATTTGTTCGGACAAATTTAATAAACTATTTATCTAATATACTGTTTCTTAATATACTTGTTTAAACAAACTAAGGTAAAAAAGTATAAATAGTTTTTCTCACCTTTCACTCTCACTTTCACTTTAACTCTCACACTCTCACTCTTACTCTCACTTTATCTCTCACTTTCTTCCTCTTTTCAATCTAAATCTTGATATACGGAGATATGGACACAACAATAATGTCAATTTTACCGAAAATAGCTATTTTACGGACGTTTTCAATTTAATCTAATATTTTTCATTTAAATTAGGGTTTTTTCTGAAATTCATAGCCGGTCCCCCTATTTAAAAATAGCCGGACGGCCCTAAATTATGACAACCGGTCAGCCCTATTCAATATAGCCGGCCCGGCTATATAACAAAAAAGCCGGCCCGGCCCATTTGTTATATAGCCGGTCCGGCCATATTGAATAAAGCCGGCCCGGCCCTCCTTGTCTATTTTTTTTTTTTTTTAAATAAAATTGTGTTGTTTTGTTTTGTATTTTTTGTTTTATATGTTAAATATAACTATAAATATAATTACACTATATATACAAATAAAATAACATACTTTAATTAAAGTGTATTGGTTTTTTTATTATTTGTAAATTAAATAGTCTTGGTTATTTATATTTTATTATTTAATGTTTGTTTTTATGTTAAATATGTTAAATATAACTATAAATATAATTACACTATATATACAAACAAAATAACATACTTTAATTAAAGTGTATTGGTTTTTTTTTTTATTATTTGTAAATTAAATAGTCTTGGTTATTTATATTTTATTATTTAACACGTTTGTTTTTTATGTTAAATATGTTAAATATAACTATAAATATAATTACACTATATATACAAATAATATAACATACTTTAATTAAAGTGTGTTGGCTTGATGTTTTTATTTGTTTTTTTTGTAAATTAAAGTCTTGGTTATTTTTATTTTATTTTATGTTTATTTTTATGTTTTATATAATTACACTATATACAAATAAGTGATATACAAATGAAGTAACATACTTTAATTATTATTTCAAAAAAAAAAAAAAGGGGAGCCGCTTATATTTAAATATAGCCGGCCCATTATATTTAAATATAGCCGGTCCGGCCTTATTTAAATATAGCCGCCCGCCCAATACTATATAAAGGCCGGTGCTCATTTTCCATACCGGTTCTTTTCCGCATAGCCGGTCCGCCCTCTAAAATTCGATTTTTTTTTTTTCAGTTCATTTAGTTCAAACTAATACATTTAATAAAAGATTACAAAAATTATAAAGAAACGTACCTTTTTTCTTTGAGTAAATATTGAAGGAATATAGGATTTTTGTTAGAAAAGTAGAGAGAATGAGAGAAAGTGAGAGAAAGTAAGAGAAAGTGAAGAGAAAAAATGAAGATAGAATGAGAGAAAGTTTAAATGAGGGGTGGGGGAGGAGGGTTAAGTTAGTTTTTGTTTTTTAAAATTTTTTTAAGTTTAAGGGTAGCTTGGTAATTTTATAAATAAGGGTGCGTTGTTTAGAACTTTTGGGTGCGTTGTTTAGCATCCTCCTATTTAATTTTGACAAAAATTTAAATAAGACCGTCTTACTCACGTAACTAATGTAGAAAATTGGTCAAAGTAAATTAAAAAAAAATATATATATATATATATATATACGCCCTCCGTCCCTAAATTATTCGTTATAATATGTAGTTTTTTTAGTGTCTATGTATATGTGGTTCATAATTAAAATAAAGAGAAAAAATAAGGATAAAATTAAAAATAATATTCTAAAAATAAAAGTTTCAACCAAATAATTAATCTCTCCGTCCAGGCAAAGAGTACACTATACTATTTTAGGATGTTCCACTCAAAGAGTTCACTTTAAAAAATTATGTCTATAATTTTCATAAAATTTTTAATTTTATTCTCTATGTGTGGTATAAACATATTAACTATGCTAAAATATTTTTGTAATTATAACTAACTTCAAAAATACTTATATATCCCTTAATTATTAAACTTTTTAAACGGTTATTCTTTGGGTGAAACAGAGGAAGTATTTAGAAATAGACAAAAAAAAGAAAAATAAAATGATAATTTAAAGACGAATAGAGTATTAATTTTAGAGCATTGCTATTAACACCACCCAATCCTCTTAATACACCCCTCAATTTAATTACAAAAATGCCATTATATTATTAGACATAAATACCCTTCTTTTACTAAATACACCACCCTAAATATTAAAACACCACACAAACCTCTAAATACACCACCAAAACACCACCACCTAAACTTCTAAATACACCACCAACCAATTCATCAATACACCCTCTACCATAACAAGCGGCTATAACGTTTACGCTGAGAACTCAAACTTTTCAAACCCAGGAAAGAGACCAAGCCAAACACTCTCAAGAACTTCAAACCCAGTTTAGCATCCAAAGCCAAACTCACAACATCCATACTTCCAAACTCAACTACAACTTCAACTTACCATCTCATATCAAACTCCCATTACCGTTTTCAACTTCAACTCACGAACGACGTAAAGCAACCACATTGCAACAAAAATCAGACATGGATACTAAAGAAGTAAAGCAGACCATTGATGTAAGTATTCTATACCGTTTTCAAGTTTTAAATCCATTTTTTTTTAAATTTCGGACATACTGGGACGTAGATTGTGTTCGGGACTGGTCCATGGAACACCACAGTGGTGTTCGGTGACCACCCACCGAACATACTTGATATGTTCCATCGCGCAGGCCGAACAACACTGGGATGTTCCTGAGTTATGCCCGAACACCACAGGGATGTTCGTTAGGTGGTTCCCGAACACCTCTATGGTGTTCTATAGCTTGTCCCGAACACCACCCATTTGTTCCAGTATCTGTCCCGAACACCACTATGGTGTTCCATAGATCCTTACCGAACAGAAACTTTTCAGGTTATGTTTTGTTGAAATTTTTGTTTTGTTGTAAACGGATTCAAACACATTGTCTCGAGGGTAGTGTTGCGCGGTTGGTAAGGAGATTGAACCGGTTCAAGATATCGTTATGGATTACACCAATGTTTTCACGACGCATGAAATGTTTACATCTCGTGATGCATTGTTTGATTGGGTGCGTGTGACGGGAAAGGAACACGGGATGGTGATTGTAATTATCAGATCCGATAGTGGGTCGTGTAAAAGAGCTCGGTTAGTTTTGGCATGTGAACGTAGTGGGAATTACCGAATTCAAGAAGCACGGAAAGTTCTCTCAAGTAAATACCGAAGAAGCTACCATGGAAAAGGACGTTGTGAGCAAATCAAAGAGGAAAAGGGAAACCGAACGAAGAAGTGTGGTTGTCCATTTCGGTTGAGGGTAGACAAATATCGGTGATGGACCTTGGGCATTGGATGTTCAATGTGGTGTCCACAATCATCCAACCGCAGACTATTTGGAGGGCCACTCATATGTTGGTCGATTATCGGCCAAGGAGAAAGACTTTGTCATTAATTTGTCTCACACAAATAGTAAACCCAAGGACATTTTGTTTGGGTTAAAAGAAAATTTTGTAGATAATAAGTCCACAATAAGGACTATCTACAATGCTCGGTTGCAAAATAGAGTTGTAGAGCCGTGGTCGATCTCAAATGCAGCGGCTTATGTTCAAGTTGAATGAGCATGGATATTTATATCATCACATTCGCCGTGAGAAGACCGACGTTGTCAAGAATATTTTCTTCGCTCACCCAACGAGCGTTGATTTATTGCGATGTTTTCCGAGAGTCCTATTTATGGATTGTACATACAAGACAAACAGTACAAGTTACCTTTGTTGGAAATTGTTGGTGTCACCTCGACGCAAATGACATTTCATATTGCCGCCGCGTATTTGGAGTTTGAGCGGGAAGAGAACTATACGTGGCGCAGTCTTAAAAGGATTGATGGACCAATTCTCTCTACCCCACGTGATTGTTACGGACGAGAACTTGGTCTAATGAATGCAATTCGAAAACATTTCCCAACTCGAGACATTTCCTTTGTCGGTGGCACATTAACAAGAATATTTTGGCAAATTGCAAAAAATTATTCCGTGTGAAGGATAAATGGGATTGTTTTTCTATGCAATGGAATACGTTAGTTCTCGCCGATATGCGGCAAATTATGATGCCTTGCTACAAAGACTCCGGACTTCAAAGATTATCCACTAGCCGTTAAATATGTCATGGAGCAATGGTTGATGCCATACAAGGAAAGATTTGTGTCGTTATGGACGGATATCATGCATTTTGACAATACCACAACAAATAGGTATCTATCATTTTAATATTGGCGTATATTTGATTGTTTTATATATTTTGTTAGATATATACTTAATAAGGTTGTAACTTGTATTTGGTGGAGAGTCAACATGCATTGTTGAAAAGACACTTGGCTCGAGCCGGTAACTTTGAGACTTGTTGGCGATGATTCACACCCTCATTGAGACTTCACACAAAGAATCAAACAGTCTTTTGAGAAGAGCAAAAATGTTGTCCAAAGATAAATACAAATCAATTGTATTTAGAGAGCTGAGGGATGGTTTCGATGCATGGATTGAACTTGATCTATGATGAATTGAGCGCTATTGGTGAACATGGTGTAGACCCTCCGTGTGGGTGTATACCGAGAAAGAGATGCGGCTGCCTTGTGGTCATGAGATTGACGAATATAAGAGATCGGACATGCCAATTCCACTTGATAAGGTTGACGCCTTTTGGAGAAAATTAGATATCATACCTCCAAAGGTAGAAGATCCCGGAATTGTCGAAGAAATGGGCGCCGATTTAAACAAGAAATTGTTGAGCTATCGTCCAAGTGGGAACAAGCACCGAGACCGAGAGGTTGTTAATCTTAAAGAGATTGACGAAATAAATCAACCTCCAACGACATCACTTACTCATCCCGTTGAAAAACAAAGTGTTGACTCGTGGTCGTCCTAAGTCGTAAAGACTAAAAAGACAAGTCAACCAAACGGGATCCGAGTAAGTTTGAGTATGTCCAATCCATAGAAGATAGCTGTTCACCATGCGAAGAGATTGCATACGAGGTTGGTCCGTCCATTAAACAACCTCTTACCCTCGTTCGACACCGCACTTAAGAAGAAAAGGTATTTTTCTTTTTATAACCTTTTTAAGATAGAAAAAACCGGTTATACGCCGAAATATTTATGGATTGATACATCTTTTTCAATAGGTTGTCCCAAGAAAGGACTCGAATCGCGACTACGAGTGGTTTTATCCAACAACTACCATCACATTTGCACAATTGGATTGTAGAGACAAAAATGTTAAAAGTGATGGTCATTGTGGATTCCGTGCCGCCGTTGCACCAACTTGGCTTCACAGAGGACTCGTGGGGTAGGATTAGAGGAGCACTTCTTCACGAGTTGACTACCAACCAAGAGTTATACAACAATGTGTTCATTGAACATGGTCGCGTTGAAGAAGTGTTGCATATTCTAGACTACTACAAGGAGCCGCACCTAAGGAACACCGGTTTTGTTTGCCGAAATGGGTCATTTGGTCGCATCGGCTTTCAATGTTGCGCTCGTGTGTTTGGATTTACAAATTCGATGACGTATTTGCCCTTAAGAACCCCAATCCCAAGTGATCCACGGATGATATGTATTGGATTTGTGAATAATGATCATTATATTCGGTACACACCATATCAAGGATATTATCCGATGTTATTTATGTTATATATATCCATGATATTGATATGTCGTATATTTTGTAGGTGTTCTTGCGCGAGGAGTCCATTACCACCGTTGCGATAAATGGAATACATACCGACTTCAATGTGCATGGCCGGAAAAATTGGATTGGCGACCGACTTAATTTGTATAGTGACAGTGGGAACCGGCTATCGGCCGAAGCGCTGCGACTATCTCTTTAGATTAGCTTCGTTGTAAACCACTATGTTCATTACTTTTATAAATCAACATGTATTGTAAATAAATTGTGAATCAATTTGTGTTGTAAATCAATATTTTGCTTTTATGTCATTTAACTTATAAGTAATTCCCGAGTTAATACAAAATGCATACCATCAAAAGAAATAATAGTAACACATGACTACCAATGTGCATAATACTATAACATCGTCTTTAAATACAACAATATCCAAATTGAAATACATAATACAATAGTCAACTTCAACTAACACTTCTCCTCCTACGACTAGACGCAGTCGCGAAGGTCCCGCCCGATGTGGTCCCTCATCATCCGGACCTCCTAATGCATCATATGCTCGCAGGATCACCGACTCAAACTCTTTCCTCGGAGATAGATCGGTCTCCGGCTCTCAATCGTTGCACCATCGGTTGCATTAAACCCCGTGCAGATCCGACAATGTCCCAAGCATCTAGCGGAGAAGATCACCGCGCGACGTAGGCGGACCGACGGTCGGGGTCTTGAACGATGGGATGTGAATGTGTGTAATACCATTCAAGATATGAAGGGTCACACTGTCTGGCTGGTCGGGCAGTCGACCAAGTCTCTCGTCGATAACACATGACTATCCCATTGTACAAAGTACTTGACAAGTACCCCCATATCGCCTAGCTGTTGGGTTTCCTTTCGGGGACACCGGGAGCAATAGGGACGTATGGAATTGTCTCGTACATATCCAAACTGTCTCAGACTCGATCGATGATATGGCTCCACAATGGTGTTTCTTGAGATGCATCCATGGTAATACGAGATCGTGGAACGGAAAATGTTGTCTCACCGTCTCGGTATATGGCTTCCAAATAACCTGTACCAATTTAAAAACAGATTAATACTACATGTATATTTGACACGAGATTTTCACGTATATAAAAACAGAGTAATACTCACTTCACGGGTTTCATGGAGTCAAGAACCTCACGCACCGACATTAATCTTTCGATAGAAGTTCCTTGTCCACCCTTTGGTAGCCACCTCTTTGCAAGAGGATTTTCCTCACATCGCACGTTATGTGGAGGCCTAAACACCGGGAATCGTTCATATATCCATGCCTACGTGAAATGCAATAAGAAGACACAATAATCAGTTCATAATCTATTAAATATTTAACACAACATATTGAAAATAAGTAAAAATATGAACTTCTTACCTCCAACAACGTGGAATATCCACCATTTGTTTGGTTGTAATCCTAGACGCTTGCCCTAGCCGTCTATACGATAAGCAAGAGTGGCGCTCCCATGCATATGTATGAACACTATCAAGCTCAACCAAGAACTCCGTAAGAAGTATTTACCCGAGTGCCACTCTTATCAAAAAATTGTACAACCTAAGGTGTACAATAAATATGCCCTAGCCGAGAAGGCGCGCCTTCTCGGATCATCGACATAGCATCTTCACTAAACCTCTCCCTAAGCCACTCTAGCCTAACAGATGATCCCTCGCACCGCGCATTCCTTCTATGGCTTCGCGTATGAAACTCCCAACCACCGCTCAACATCAAAAGTAGATGTGTACTACTCCGTCTTGATAAAACCGGAGTCCCCGTGATCGGAAGACCGTAAGGCAAAATACATCATCCAATGTGATTGTCATTTCGCCAAAGGGTAGATGGAAGCTATTGGTCTCAGGGTGCCGGCGTTCCACAAATGCACCGACCAATACTTTGTCAACTTCAAAGTAAGAGGTTCGCCTTAATCGAAACAACGTGGACGCTTTGACAACGTCCAACCACAAAGGGTGACATACATCTCGCGACAACTCCACCGAACTAATTTTTCGTATGGTTATTGCACTTGAGAAGCTCTCTCTTCCCCGCCATATCAACCGTGCTACGTGCGACTCATACGTAGTCGGTAGAGATGGATTAACAGACCACCAGAAATAGATTATATGTCTCGTCGCCAAATCCTCCCTAACATTTTCTTCTCCTACATCTCCAACATTTTCCTCTCTATTATCTCCAAAACCAAAGATCTCTTTCAAAACTATAGTCATGTGTACAGGAGAGTGTTGTTGTTCCGGTGAGACGTGGGGGATCCTCAGGCGGTTGTTGTTCACGCTGAGCTCTTTCTCTTCTGTTTGAAGCAGTGGGTCTTCTTCTTTCGTAGACATTTGCTAATTTACCTGCAATAATCACAAAATATATCAGCAGAGGTTGAAGAATATAACATATAGAAGAAATTAAGGAGGTATGAAGATCATCCACACACTGTTCGGGAAGCACACTAGAACACCTCAGTAGTGTTCGGGCAAGAGTCCAGAACACCTTAGTGGTGTTCGGTCTGCCTTATGGAACACTGCTTCAGTGTTCGGTCTATGAAGTGGAACATTTCAGCACTGTTCGGTCTGACTTATGGAACACAGGGCGTGTGTTCGGATTGATCCTAGGAACACTGCTGTGGTGTCCGGAGACACCCCGAACACCACCCCGTGTTCCGAGGACCATCCGAACGGCTCATTTTTGTTCGAAGAACCAGCCCGAATTCCCTTCGATCGTTAGGACTTATAACACAAATTAAAACCCAAAGATACAAATTGAAATCGTTTGAACTTAAAAAGTAGAAGAATTTCATACCTAGGGCTTTCTTCATTGTTTGAATTTGATCCTCTTCTACTTCGTGAAATGAAGGTGAAGCTTCTTCTTCTTCTTTCTTCTTGGCTTCCTTCTTCCTTGCACAAAGCTGGGTTGTCAATGGTGTTGTTGGTGTTGTGTTTATTTCTGGAGGATGTTAACAACGGTGTAGGAGGTGTAGGAGGTGTAGGAAGACGTTTGAAATTGAAATTGAGTTTGAATTGGGTGGTGTATTGAGTAATAGGGTAGGGGTGTGATGATATTTGGTGGGTGTATTGGGAAAGAAATAATGAGATAAGTGAGAGGGGTAAAATAGGAAATGTTGGGTGGTGTATTTAGAAATTTTGTTGGTGTAAAATTAGTGGGGTGGGTGTATTAAGTAAATGGGTGTATTAAGAGGAAATGGTGGTATTAATAGCAATGCTCTTAATTTTAACGTGATTCCATTGTCATAACTTAAAACTGACACATCATTACTTGATAAAGTGCTGTCATTAACACCAACCCTTACGTTTAATGCACTTTCAAAAAATTAATTATAAATGCTATTGTTTAAAGGGCAAACTACACAATTGGTCTATGTAGTTTATGGATTTTTTGTATATCGTTCCTACACCTCGTAAATGATTCTTGGACTGAGGACTTTTAACACAAATGATCCTTTTGTCTAACTCTGTTAATTTTTTACCGTTAAGTGTTTACACGTGTCACACATGTGCATTTGTGAAAGAATAAAGTAGTCATTTCGTCCTAATACTACATACACAATTGGTCCCTGTACTTTTAAGATCTGGGTGTTGTTCTACACAAATGGTTCTATGTACACAATTAGTCCATGTACTTTTAAAGGCAAAATGACTATTTTACCTTGTTCAAAATGCACGTGAGAGACACATGTATCAACTTAACTGACAAAATATAATGAAAGTAGATGGAACGACCAATCATGTTCAACGTTCGTGGTACAAGAATGGTCTCAAAAAAAATTTGATACAGAGACGAATACCAAAAAATACAAAAAGTACAGGGACGAAGTTTAGAGTTTTCCCTTGTTTAAAAATACAATAATACCATTTCCCCTTTTTTTTTCAATTCCATCTTATTCCCTTTCTTTCCCCTTCCGACAGATGCAACCCGCCCCCCTTCCCCCATTTTTTTCCAGTTCCCCTCCCCTCCCCCTTGTCCCCTCTCCTCTGTTGCCTCAGTTCTCTCCCACCATTTTTTTTCCTTTCTTTCCTTCTTCCCCTCCCCTCTCCCTTCTCTCCTTCTTCCCCTCTCCCAAACCCACTACCTTGAAAAAAGTCCGACCATTTTTTGTTTAGGGCCGAACAAAAAATGGCCGAATTTTTTTCAAGGGTTTCAAAGAAGAGGGAGGTGAAGAAAAAAAAAAAGAAATGAGAATGAGGGAGATGAGGGAGCCGTGAGGGAAGGGGGATTTTCTTGCCGTGTGTGGGGGGAGGGGTGGGATGGGTTAGGTTTAGAGCGAAGAAAAAAAAGGGAATGAGAGGGAGAGGGAAGGCTGCCAGAGGTGAGAAAGAGGAGGGAGCCGTGAGGGAGAAGGGGGGGGTTCTATCGTGTCTGTCTCTGTGTGTGGGGGGTTGGATTAGGTTTAAAAAAATAAATTATTTAGGGCGGGGTAAAAAAGGAAACTTAAGGATAGTGTATTAATAAATTAGATCGATGTAAAAAAATTATAATGGGTGTATTAAAAAGATGAGTATATTTAGAGGGATGGGCCATCTATATTTAGAGATATGGGGCCACGGGGATGTTAATAGCCGCACTCTAATTGATAATGCGCCGCTTTGTGATGCTTTTTCTTTATGCGCTTGGTAGTGGAACAAAGACTTTCTTGGAGCTTTTTCACATGAGTAGTAATAGTGATAATATTTTATTTATGTTTTTCATTCTAATTTAGGTGCCATACTTAACATGTGATGTTTTTAATTTAATACGGGCTTATTTGATTTGATTTATGGGAAGGTGTTTATTGCTGATAACTTATCATAAATTATTTTGAAGCGTTTAATTTCACTTATAGGAAGATAAGTAATAAGTTATAAGTTATGTACACCACTTAAAACACATGTGAGACAATAAGTTATAAGCATTAGGCCTTGTACTTATTTCTATTTTTCGAAAACAAGTAAGTTCTATTTTTTAGTGAAACTTTCTATATTCCGTTAATTATAATAATAATAATAATAATAATAATAATAATAATAATAATAATAATAATAATAATAATAAATATAATATTAATAACAAATAATAACAAGAATAAATAATACTAATAACTATTATAAATAATAATAATAATAATAATGAGTCAAATTAATAATAAATTATAATTATAGTAATAAATGATAATAATAAAATAATACATAATAATTTTAATAAATAATAATACTAATAAATATAATATTAATAATAAATACATAATACTCCCTCCGTCCCTAAATTATTGTCTAGGTTGACCCGGCACACGAATTAAGAAAACTCAATTGACTTGATTATTAATATTGGAATAGTATTAAAATAGTGTGTTGTTTCCTTTAATGCCCATGTGTATGTGGCCCATAATTAAAGTAGGAAGAAAAAGTAAGGGTAAAATAGTAAAAGTGATGCTCTAAAAAGGAAAGTTTCAAACAAGACAATTATTTAGGGACGGACGAAAAAGGAAAGGAAGACAATAATTTAGGAAGGAGAGAGTAATAAATAATAATATTAAGAAATAATAATAGTAATACATGATAATTGTAATAAATAATAATAATAAATAAATAATAAATAATGATAATAAAAAATATAAAATAAATCATAATAATACTAAGTATTTTAATAATAATAAATAAATAATAATGATGCAAAGGGCGTTCAATGATTAGGGCATTTTAGTCTTATATTTTAATTCAGCACTTTTTCAGCTTATCAATCCAACCGTCACACTAATTTAAAACAACTCATAAGCACTTCGAAAAGTTAAATCAAACAACATCAGTTTATGAGTCTTCAGTCATAAGTCATAAGTCATCAGTTATAAGTTATCAACTATAAGTCATCAGTCATAAGTCATTTCATCAGTCATAAGTTATTTCTCATCAGCTAAATCAGACAGGTGATACATTTTTTATATTTATTGATAAGAAATTTTACACAAAAAAAAAAAAAAAAAAAAGTATCTATATCATTTTCATTTCCTCCTTGTTTGGATAGACGTGGTTCATTTTGGTCACGCAACGTAGTCATATTTTAGGATAGTTTGATTTAATGACCGATATTATATCTCAACATGTATAAATAATTGATCAACAAAAGTAAATTCTGTAAATCTAAATTAGTAGGGTTTAAACCTTATAGATCTTTCATTTTGACATATATAAGAAAAAACTGATACAAACCACTTATTATGAAAATTAGTTAGGTGTCGGTGCCGTTTATTTTGCAAATCAGAAACTTCAAAATGAATATGTACTCTTTGCGTAACCACTTATCATCAAAATTAGTTAAGTGTCGGAGCCGTTTATTTTGCAAATCAAAAACTTCAAAATGAATATATACGCATATGAGGGTAACATATTGAATACAATAGTGATATTGATAATGTGGAATCAACATGCATATCTATCTATTTATACTACTCCTTCCGTACCTCCACTCTACAAAATAATAATAATAATAATAATAATAATAATAATAATAATAATAATAATAATAATAAAAGTCTATTATTTTATTTTAAATTGTTTCAGTTAAAATGTCCACTTTCAAAAGTTATGTTTACACTATTTACTACCTTTTTAACTTAACCCCCCACATATGTTATAAATATTTTGGCTATGCTATGATATTTTGGTAGTTATGACCAACTCTAATAATATTAGGGTTTCTCCAAAATAATCACCTATCTAGTAAAAAATCCTATACACGTAGAAAAGATAGATTTTTCACAAAAAAAAAAAACTCCAATGCAAACATCTAATGCTAAGGTGGAGATGATGTGATATTTAGTTGGGAAGACATTATCTACGTGATCCTCTACTTCGAGAGAGTACTTAGAGGATGTCTTTTCATCCACGTCATTTACCGTCAGTTTTTATTTTTATTTTTTACCGTCAATCAGTTACAATAGGAGTAATTTTTATTTTTTACTTTTTATAAATAATTATAAAATAATAACACGTCTGAAAGAATATTCTAAAAGAAGTCTTGTTTAAACATGTCAAATAAGAAAAATTAGATGATAACATTAAAAATGCTCTTATTAAACCCTTTTAAAACTCCCAAAAGAAATATTTCTATAAAATTGTTGCATCACAATATCTAATTCTTTTTAAAAGCCGAACACGAGCATCACTTTAAACGAATCGATCTACACAAAAACTCAACAATGATCGAGCCACTAATTTAACCGATTCAAGATATCTAACTTTCAGTGATCCATATAAGTTATAACAACTCATTTCATTATTATGGTTCTTATAATAAGCAATAGTACTTACTTTTGTGGAACTCGTGATACTCTCCATATGGAGTATATTTTTTCTTTCTTTATTCCCCTTAATTCTCAGGGCCACCTTTTACTTTTCTACTTTTTTTCACACATCTTAACAGAGATGCGCTAAACGTAGTTTTCTAACGAAATTATTAATTTATTTTTGTAAAAAAAAAAGAAAAATGTGTTTGAACCTCAAATTAAATTGGGATTAAATTGAATCAGGATTTGCACCCTTTTGTAAGTTTGCGCACGAGAAAGAGCCTCTATGCTATATAAACTTACTCCATATAAAAAAATAGCTTGTATCTAAAGTAGCTTTGTTTTTACTTTATTTACAATGTGGATTAACTCACTTATCTTAACTTCAATCTACCTACTTTAGGCATTAATATCTCCATCATCCAAACAATATTTTAGACGAATAAATATACAATTTCGATGTTCACACAGAGTAAAGTACATTTTCACAATAAAAAGATAAGGGCAAATTAATAATTTCGCAGGGGGATACGTTTAGCTAGCGCCTATGTCTTAAAATTAACAATACTACTTCCTCCTTTCCACATAAAGAGTCCATTTTTCTTTTTTAAAAGTCAACATGTGACTAAATCAAACTAAAATTTTAAATACTTTATTTATATTTTAGGAAATAAAATTTAATTCATTGAAACTGCATTAACAATACTATAGGTTACAACTTTTATAACTTTGTAAAAAATAAATAAATCTATATAAATTATCGATCAAACTTTAATTAAGTTGACCAAAAAAATTAAAAGTGACTCTTTCACGAAACAAAGGGAGTATTTATCTTTTCAATGGCATAGGCGTAATAAAAAAGAATAATTCTAAAAAATTAATTTTTTTCTAAATTAAATTAAATTAAAAATAATTTTAGCTCCCTCCGTTTTAATATAAATTTCATTTTCTATTCTTTTGGAACAGGGGTAATGGAGGTTAAATAAAATGAACACAAATAGTTTATGTCATAGTTACAGTATTTGTCTACTGCTTTAGAGCAGGATGGGTTCGGTCACCATTGTTTAAATTAAGGGTAAGTAAGTATTTTTTTTCTTGTATTTTGGAACGTTTTAAAATGAGTTTCTTATTTCTATTTTTAAAATGAATCTTTAATTAAATTGTCTATTATATTCTTATTAACTGTGAGATGCAAAAAAAAAAAAAAAAAATACTTTGAGGATGTTAAATGATATTGCAGAGAGTCAACTCATTTATAAAAACTCGTGCAAAGTCAATTGGAGACATTGACAAAAGGAGTAATTTATCTATATATATATATATATATATATATATATATACTTTTTTGCTTTTTAGAAATTAAGGATGTAAATTTGGTTTGGGTAAAAACACGAACTGAACCAAAAATAAATAAATAAAAGTACGAAAACGGTACCAACCCAGACTACATTCATTTAGTTTCGTGGTTTGGCTTGATAATTCAGTTCCATTTCAAATTAACACAATTCGGGCTATTCAATAAACTAAAGGGAAGCCTTTTGGCATTCATGTTGAATATTTCACACAAACTAAATACTTTTATAGTCAGTATTAAGTAGATCTCCTGTGAGATCGTTTTACGGATTCTAATTCGTTAGACGGAGCCACACACTCTCATAGTAAATGGGCTCCGCCCAAGTCGAGCCACATGGCTATTCCACCTCAGCACGAGATGGCCAAGTATACAGTATCAAAGCCACATGTACCGAGCTTAGACCAAGTGTATGCGAGCTCGTCATCTCGACGAGCTTGTCACTCGGCTTCAAATGGGACCTGAGCGTATCCTTAGTCGGCCGCCTGCGCAGACTCGGCACTAAGCATCCTCGTCGTGCACTCCTCCAGCTCGTCCCTTACACGTGGCTTGCACTTACTGGGTATGAAGGGGCACAGTTCCAACGCAGCGGAAGTCTGCTCCACTCTCCTACTTCCTGACAGGAAAGTACAAGGACCACCGTACGGGCAAGAGGCCACGATCTCCTGAGCCTGCCAACGCCGCCTGCAGGAACTAAGAGACAAAAGAGCTGTGCAGGTTGGTCTCCCGGTGGTCTCCTCAAAATGACCATTTCCACCCTCCGCCAGCCTATAAATACTAAGGTATAAACTCCCTTAAACCATCAAGCAACATAGACACCAGCACACACCATTGCTCTCTTTTGCTCTTATTCAAAGCTTGAGAAGAAAATACTACGACTTCATTCACAGACCAAGCTCTGTGAATCAAGTCCCATTATAGCCCAGTGTACTGATTCTCACACCGGAGGGTTTTAGCTGGGACACCCCCAGCTCCCCTAACGGTGCTTCCTTGCTGTTCACAGGTTACTGTTTCATCCATTTTCTCATCAAGGACAACCCCAGCAACGCACAGCCGGTATCCAACTAGACTACCTACGTGGCTCTTGCGTGGAACAGATGTGGTCATTGCTCACTTTTGGCGCGATCAGTTTGGTTCCGTTGCCGGGACCTGAAATCATCAAGGTTTTCTCCTGTGGACAGCAATGACAACTTTGAAGCAAGTGTCAAAGCAGGCCCCCCCAGAGGCAACCTCAACGGTACCTCCGACTATGCCTCCAGCAAACCAACCAGCCAAGCGGGTTACTGGAGCCTCGCCTGTTGGGATTTCTGCAGGACTACCACTTCATGAGAACACTCGAGCTAAGAAAATGGCTCGAGCACTGAAGAAAAAATCGATGGGCAAGCGACAGGCCCCAAGGGAGAAAAGGCCAATTAGGGCCCAGCGAAGTGGGCAGACGGCCTCTCCCTCTACCTCGGACGGCAAGGATACCTGCGATAGGGATAAACTTCAAGTATTGGGAGAAAGGCGACCTCTCACAGAACATGAGAGAGACCTAGCCGAACTAGAGCACATACGTCGCGAAAAGAATTTCTTGGAAAAACAAAGAGAGCTGGAAGTGCGCGAGTATGAGTTATACCGAAAGGTCGCAGCTCATATACCTCGCGAGCTTATCCCAGTCATTCAACCCCATCAGGATGGCCACGATGATGGTCGACCCGTCGGAAGGGAAGCCCGAGGCTCAAGGGTAGACAGTTACAGCAGGGGATCCCGGATCGATGTCCAAAGAGTAAGCGCGAAATACCAACTGGGACAAAGAGTCGAGGATGACCCAAGGCCTAGTGTCAAAGAACGTCTGGGGAAACTAATGGACGAGGAGCGTCCGAAGGGAAGTGTGCACACCAGGCTGGGGGCAAAGGTCAGGAATCCCAGCCTGGTCAAGTCGCACAGGTCAGCTCGGATAGAAATCAGTAAAGCTCGGTCAAAGAAACGAGAGCCACCCCATAACCACGGGACGAAACACACGTCCCGCGCCGTAGCACCTCATGCAGTAGTACCGTCCCAGACGCTACGAGACCGACGGCCATGACCATCGACCTAAGCGAAGGGAAAGAAGCGAGGATGCAGAAGAAGGGGTGTTACGGAAGGTTAAAGAACGACTGAAAGCCCTCGAAAGGGGAAAATTTAAAAAATTATCAAAAAACGTGACCACACCTTTTTGTAAAAGGATCAGAGATGCCCCCCCAGATCACCGCCTTAAATTACCTTCCCTGAAAAGCTATGAGGGAAACACAAATGCTCGTAGCCACGTTTCGAGCTTCAAGGCAAAGATGGGGGTGTGTACGAGGAACTAGACTTATGGTGTATTGTTTTTGTGAGTACATTCGAGGAGGTCGTCCTCAAATGGTTCGAGGAGCTCGAGGAGGATTCGATCAAAGATCGGCACGGCCTAAAAAGGGTCTTCTTGGAAAAATACCGTCTGTGGCGAACTCCCTAAAAGTGAATCCGACTGTGTGGGATCAAGCGGCGGGAGAATCCCTAGAAAGCTACCGGAGAGATTCAAACGGGTTGCCAAGCAGCTCCAAAGTGTCCCGGATAAAACTATCATGGCTTTCTTTCAAGTGGGCTAAGGTCGGCTAGACTCCTATAGAAAATTAGGATGTGGCCTCCGATCAATAGTACTGAAATGTATACCGCCGCCTAGAGAATAGGGAATGTTGAAAAAACCCTAGACAAGCGAGAAAAGGAAAGCCAAAAGCCCTCAGGAACCTCGAAGCCGAAATTCGAAGATAAAACTGGGGAGCAGAAGTCCAGCAATAGAAATGGCAAGAACAAAGGGAAGAACAAGTACTAGAAGAAAGACGAGTTCTACACTCCCCTGAATGCGACCAGGGAACAAATCATGAATGTTCTCCTGTAGGAGAACAGGATCGACCGACCCCCACCCCAAAGAGAAACCCCCTACCCGCGCAATCCGAACAAAAGGTGTGTCTACCACAATGACATCGGGCACACCACAGAGGATTGCATCCAACTCAAGGGAGATTCGAAGTCGATAGATAAGGGCAAACTCAGGAGGTACGAGCAAAGAGGTGGAAATAATAAAGGAAAGGCGAGGAAGCTCCGAGGGCCAACGCCGAAAAGAGGAGATCCCGATTAATACTATCACGGAGAGTGGTCAAGCATCACCAAACTAAAAGTGCAATCAACGGCCTCAACCATGTCGTCCCGCCTCACGTTTGGGGGGAGAGTGGGATCACCTTCCTTCCTAGCGAGCTTGCAGCCAACCCGACGGAAAAGGGGCAGCCTCTGTCCGTGGAAGCAAAAAAAAGAAGAGGAAGGGTAAAAAAGGTGTTGATCGACACTGGCGCAGGGAAGGACATCTTGTACTACAAATATTTTCAGGCACTCGGGTTAGGGAGCTCGCATTTAGCCCTAAGTGGGATTAAGCTCGAAGGCTTCACAGGGCATAAGGTGACCGTCAAAGGGACGGTCGACCTGAAGGTCACCCTCGGCACAGGAAGCAACACCCACTCCGAGATAATAACCTTCCTGGTCCTCGACATCCCCTCTCCTTATAATGCTATTCTGGGCCTCCCCGCCCAAACGAAGTTTGACATGGTGATCTCCCCGGCCCATCAAAGGATCAAATTTTCCATTGACATCGGGGTTGGAGAAGTAAAGAATGATCCAAGGAGCACACTGAATTATCTGCTCGATGAGAAGAAGGCCGAGGAAGGGAAAAGGAAAGATGACGATAGTAGTTGCAGATACCGAGAACCCAAAAGAAGGTCACCTCGACAAAAGGATCAGATCAGTTGTTGTTTCTGACGAAACTGGAGATAGCGAGAAGGGGCCAAGTCTGACTGAGGATCAGGCATAGCAATTAACGCGAGTTGGATCACCCAGCTCGCACCTTGACAAAAGCACAGACGATGACATGCCCGACGAGCCCGTCTTGGGCCCCGAACATGCCGACTCGAACCTGGTCGCTGTCAAGGGGAAGGGAAAGGAGCCTGACAAAATTGTCATGATAGAAAGCCTGGATAACAGAGATCAGCCAAACATTCAACCCCACGAAGATTTTGACGAAATAGTCATTAACTTCGACTTTCCAGAACAAAAGATTAAGGTCGGGCTAGAGATCGACGAGCAAGAAAAGGAGGCCATCATCGCATTCCTCAGAGAAAACATAGACGTATTTGCTTGGACAGCAGAGGATATGGAAGGGATTAGTGAAGAAGTCGCAGTTCACAAATTGAATGTTGATCCAAGTGTGACGCATGTCCAGCAGCGGCCTCGAGTTTTCTCCCCTGAAAAGCAAGCATCAATTAAAAGAGGAGGTCGACAAGCTGCTCCGTGCAAGGATAATCAAGGAGGTTTTTTACCCGACCTGGATAGCAAACGTGGTGATGGTCAAGAAGACCAGTGGGAAGTGGAGAATGTGTGTTGATTTCACGGACCTGAATAAAGCGTGCCCCAAGGATTGGTAGCCGTTGCCAAGGATAGATCAATTGGTGGACGCGATAGCGGGCCATAAAATCCTTAGTTTCGTCGACACGTACTCAGGCTATCACCAAATACGCATATGGTTAGCTGACCAGGAGTTAACGGCCTTCCGAGCAGTAGGAGCAATCTACTGCTACAACATGATGCCCTTCGGGCTAAAAAATGCGGGGGCCACATACCAGCGTATGGTGAACCGTGTGTTCAGAGATCAACTCGGAAGAAATGTGGAAGTCTACATTGATGATATGGTCATCAAAACCAAGCAGGATAACCACGTCGAAGATCTAAGGGAGACCTTTGAGAACCTCAGGAGAAACAAAATGAAGCTAAACCCGGCAAAATGCGCTTTCGGGGTAAAAGCATGAAAGTTCCTGGGCTACATGGTGAACGAGCGGGGAATAGAGGCAAACCCCGAGAAATCCAAGCCCTGGTCGATAAGGCTCCCCGCTCGGTCAGAGAGGTTCAGCGTTTAAACGGGCGAATAACTGCATTGGGAAGGTTCATCGCGAAATCTGTGGAGAAAAGCTTGCCCTTTTCCAAACCTTAAGAGGCAAAAAAATTTCTTGGAACGACAAGTGCGATAAGGCCTTTGCCAAGCGAAGAGTATTTGGGCAGCTCACCCCTACTCTCCAGCCCGGTACCCGAAGAGACCTTGTTCGTCTACCTTGCGGCCTCATACACGGTAGTTGCTGCAGTTTTGCTAAGGGAGGAAGGTCTGGTCCAGAAGTTAGTATATTACGTCTCCCACGCACTGTCCGAAGTGGAGACGAGATACCGAACGTGGAAAAGGTAGTCGGCACACCTACTATGGCCACTAATTGACCTACAACTTATTATGTGTCTACATACGACATCACCTATGAATTGCGCAAAGCTATCAAAGCTCAAGTGCTCGCAGATTTCATTGCAGAGACTTCGTTTGTGAAAAATCAAGACCCGACCACAAAGATCATCGAGCAAGGCACTTCTATGCCCCCTCCCAGCCCGCCCAAGAAAAGGAAAACTATGAGCTCCACGCAACCACGACCTGCACGATATTGAACCCTCCATGTCGATGGCTCCTCAAGCAAGTCGGGTAGCGGGGCAGGATTATCCCTACACCCGCCAGATGGGGAAGAGATCAGCAAAGCACTAAGGTTCAAATTCCCCGCCTCGAACAACCAAGCAGAATATGAGGCCTTGATAGCGGGGATGGAGCTCGCACTAGAACTGGGAGCATCACAGGTCGTTATCTTTAGCGACTCCCAGCTCGTCGTGAAGCAGGTTTGGGGGGAGTACGGGGCTAATCACCCCACTTTATCCAAGTATTGCGAGCTGGCTAAACACCTATTGGACAAGTTCGAGTATTGGGAGCTGGAGCAGGTTGATAGAACAGAGAATACGCGGGCTGATTTTCTGTCAAAGATCGCATCCTCAGAAATAGGTGACCTTCCCCCGAAAGTCTGGTTAGAATTCCTTGAGTCACCATCGGTGAATAAGGAAAAAGTCATGCCTATCAACCCCGCAAGAAGATGATGGGTCAATGAAATTCAAGATTATACAGAAGGTCATTCACAAAACCCCTGCTTCGATGCATTCGACCCGAGATGGTTGAGGACCTGCTCGCGGAAGTGCATGAGGGGGTGTGTGGCGGACACCCAGGTGCAAGGACTTTAGCTAACAAGATTATTTTCCAAGGTTATTACTGGCCTACGTTACGAAAAGATGCCGAGACCTACGTTCGAAGGTGTGACAAATGCCAAAGGTTTGTGGACATCCCCAGGCTATCATCGGTCCAGCAAACCCCAGTGGTCGTAGCATGGCCCTTCGACATGTGGGGAGTCGACCTCATAGGACCTTTTTCGAAGGCCCGAGGCAATTGCGAATACCTAATCGTGGCCGTAGATTACTTCACCAAATGGGTCAAAGCGAAACCGCTAGCCACCATAACCGAGGAGAAAGCCATAAGCTTCATCCATGATCAAATTTAGTGCCGATTTGGGCTTCCCCGAGTTATTGTATCCGATCACGGTACCCAGTTCTCTACCAAATTCACCAAAAAGTGCGAACTGATGAACGTAAAACACTGGCAATCTTCGGTAGCTCACCCCCAGGGTAATGGCCAGGCCGAGGCAGAAAACAAGAAAATCCTCCACACACTGAAAATAAACTTGGATGAGAAGAAAGGTAGGTGGCTCGACGAGCTGCCTATGGTATTGTGGAGTATTCGCACGTCGGTACGAGGTCCAACAGGGGAAACCCCCTTCACATTGGCTTATGGGTCGGAAGCCATGGCACCAGTACAAATGGCCTTGCCGACCATAAGGGTTAGTCACTTTGACGAGCTCGGTAATACCACAGCTCGGGGGCTAGACCTCAATTTTTTGGAAGAGAGAAGGCTAAAAGCCAGACTTAAAGTGATTAACTACAAGCAGTTTTCCAAGGCCCACCATGACAAGCAGGTCAAACCAAGATCTTTTCGAGTCAATGATTGGGTACTCAGAAAAATTGAAGTCACGAGAAGGAATGCAAACAGAAACAAGTTGTCACCAAACTGAGAGGGACCATTCAAAGTCACAGGCATAGTTAGAGAAGGAACGTACCGACTTGCTGAACCAAACGGCACCACTCTCAAGAACCCCTGGCACGCCGACCGCCTCAAAAAATATTACCATTAAATGTAATAGTCTGTATTTTATAGGATACTTATCAATGAAAGTTCAATTCCCCAAAATGTGTACATCTCTTTTATTTCAAATGTATTTGTTTAAGTGGCCATACAAAAATTGTGAACTGCTCTTCACCATGATGAAGAAGATCGTAAAATAAAGGACTAAAGTCCTAAATCTAAAATACACCTCGCTATGACGAGGTCAAATTGCGACCTGCTCTTCACCATGATGAAGAAGATTGTAAAATAAAGGACTAAAGTCCTAAATCTAAAATACACCTCGCATGGACGAGGTCAAATTGCGACCTGCTCTTCACCATGATGAAGAAGATCGTAAAATAAAGGACTAAAGTCTTAAATCTAAAATGTACCTCGTACGGACGAGGTCAAATTGCGACCTGCTCTTCACCATGATGAAGAAGATTGTAAAAGGACTAAAGTCCTAAATCTAAAGTGCACCTCGACATTAGGAAACGTGGTCCTAAGCCGGGTGAAATTGCAGAGCATATTACAACAAAGTCAGATAAAAAGCAACATGATATTTACAACTTTGAAACGCAAGGTCGCACATGACGCGAACTGCTGAGAGGCACGCAGGCCCTATAAATTCCCAAAAGGGATCAAGTTAAAGAAGAAAATTGTTTTGACTACATAGCCCGCAGGCCTAACATATATGTCGCAGCGAGTCAATTTACCTAACTAACATCAACTCTACTCTTAGCCTCCCGGACGGCCTTGGCATGCTCCTCCTGGTTAGATTTAGAGCCTTTAAATTCCTTCAATTGATACTCGCCGTCGAAGGCCACACCATCATCCTCGGCCAAGGCATCGAGCAGGTAGGTAACATTCATGTTGAAGGGCTCAGGGGGCACCCAAGGCTCACGCCCTTCCTCAGCGTCCTTCTTGGCTATCAACTCAAGTTCCTCAGTCTTGAACGGGACCAGCTCATGACCCCACCGGGCCAGCTCTCCAGTGTGCTCGGCATTTTCCCACCTTATCAAACTTTTCAGCAGTTGCCCACACGCTGCTGCAACTCTCAAAATCTGAGCCTTTCCCTTCTCATAGAGTATCGAGAGTATCTCGTCGTCGAAGTCTGAGCTCTCCTTGTAAGCTTTAATAATGCGATCTGGCTGGGCTGCCCTTTTGAGGTCAGATATCTACTTTCCCAGCTCACTAATCCTCTGCTCGGAGGCCAGTTTCTTCTTAGTCAGCTTGCCCTTAGAAGTTAAGCCTGGATTTGGGCTTTCTCAGCCTTAACAACCTTAAGCTCGCCACTCAACTACCCGAGTTTGCCTTGGACCTGGTTTACCTCGGCCACTTTGCTCTCGGCAAGATCTTGACTCAGCTTTACGTCCTCCCTGGCCTTCTGGTTGGCTATCTCCAATTCAGCAACACGGGCTCGAAGTACCTCCACCTCGGCCTCCTTCTTCTAAAACTCGGCCTTTTGTTTTTCAACTCGGCCACGTGGCCGCCGAGAGGCGCTTCTCCTTCGAGCCGAGGCCAGGAGTTAGCATAAACCTTGATCCTTGCGGCAAAGCGTACAATGGTTTATGATTAGAAAAGTTTGAAGTGGACATAACCAAAGAGCGAGTTGGAAACTTACACGGGTCAAATCGATCCCCATTATCCTAACTAGTCGACTGGGTGCACTCCTCGAAAGATTCAACTAACGTATCATCGGTAATCTAAAATGGCATCTTTTCCCAACTCCAAGGCCCTAGAATCCGGGCTTAGCTCCGGCTCGGCCTTCTCGAAAATCGTGGCCGTATCGGAGACGTTCAACTACCCTCGCTATGTGGACCCTTTGAGGCACTTTGTCGTGCTCACAACCTCGGCTCGTGGTGCTTCAACCCGCGGAACCTCGATAAGCGGCTCTTCAATCCACGGTTTTTGGCCGAAGGAGGAAGCTCGGAGGGCATAGCCTGTTTGTTCGTTGACTTCGAGCCGGTATCTTTCTCCTTCCCTTTAGCGGCCATGACATCGACCGTGGGAGAACCTCGGCATTGCCGGCCACACTTGCTGCAACTGGGCCGCGCCCAATTGTATCGATCCGCGGACTTCGCCTCGGCCCTCCTTCGGAACTCCTCTTCACTTTGTCCAAATCCTTCATGTCGCAAGACAAGTAAAAAGTCGATAGGATGAAAGGATCGAGTATGAAAGTTCTGAGGAAAGCTAGTTAAGATATAAAAATAACCACTAAGGATGCAACCCTGCTCTTTACTCCAACAGTCGGGGTAACCTGAGGTCAACACATAATCTTTATGCAGCAACCAGCTAGGGAAGCTCTCAAAAGGGGGAAACGTACATCAAGGCACAACATCGTGAAACTCCCTGATCGAAAGCTTGGCCAAACGCAGAGTTTCTCATCGCCGACGATTCTCTTCCGGTCATACAACCTCAACTGAGAGCTACCCCGAACTCCCAAGGGAGTCTCAAGAGCCCTTCTCACATGCTCGTCGTATGCATCTAAATCTCTATGACGGATCAATGCAGGTTCCTCAATCGGGACTGCAAAATTTCAACCTAGACGACTCTCTACCAACACGACCTTGTCAGCCCAGCTCGCAACCTTACCAGGGGGCTCAGAGAATAACCTAACCCCGTAATTGTGGTGCTTGGCCTGCAAACGGTTGTGGCTGCGGTCTAAGTGAAAATAATAGCTGAAAAGTGTCATTGTCAGCTTGAAACCGAGAAGGCGAGTACTCACTATAAAACAGGTCAAGATCCTCATTACATTCTAAGAAAGGTCCAAGGGCATACTAGAAGTGGCATCCAAAAATTCACAGATAAATGGATCTAGGGAGAAGCGCAGGCCCACCTCAAAAAAGCTCAGATAAAATCCGACCTTGCCGCGCAGGCCCCTCATCTCTTCTCAACTCCTTGACAATTCGGGGACGAAGCCACGATAATCTTCGGGATTGCAGGGGTAACGTCGCTTCCACTCGTTCAGGTCAGCAAGGGTCACCTTATTCCTCCAATTTTAGAGTACTCGCTTACCGATCTCCCCAGCCTCAGCATTCTTTGCCTTGGCCTTCCCAGGCTTGGCCCTAAGAGAAGGGCCAATTGTCTATGGCTTGGACGACGAGGCCCCCGCAGTATTCCGAGTTGGGCGGCCTTCAGAGAAATACTGGCTCAATAAACACATCATCGCCCTATTCTTATCTTAGAAAATGCTCATCGCATCCCCGAACGGGATATCGTCGACGATATGATCGCTATCTTCCGGTACTCGCACGGCATCCAGATTGGCACCCCATGCGAGCAGTAAGGTCCTAGCCTCACTGGGAAGGACGACCTTCCAATCCCCGTCAACTGATTTGAAGATTTTACCCCCCTGCTGAAGGTCGGGCATATATCGGCTCGGTCGATATTTGTTTGATCCTCATGCTCGCAAAGGAAGAACACGAGGCGGATGAGCTAAAGGTCGAAATGGTTGAAATATGATCGCTCAGGAAGGAAGCGACCTGGTAAAGGAGCTCGCGGGCGGGAAAAATTCAAAACCCTAGAGTGACAAGACAATCGGCAGAAACCGTCCCGCCACCGGAAAACTAACGTCACGGTGACGGAGATTTAATATTTACCCAATAAAGTACACCAAAGCAGGAAGAAACAGAGTACAAGGGGAGAGAACACTAACCTAAGGCTCGAAATTGCTGAGAAACAACGGAAGTAGTTAAAAATTAGAGTTGAGAAGGTGAAGGATTCGCCGGAAATCGCCTGTACGCCGGAGTGTTTCGGAAGCTTCTGGTGAAAAGTGAGAAACAAGGGTAAAAACCCCCATTTATATAGGGAACCCGGTTGAGTCGGGTCAACCCGCGTAAAAATACGCGGACCCCGATACGACGTCGTTTTGACTAAGGGAAATCGTTGTTTTGAATACCAAATGACACACTTTCCCGAGACACTTTAAAGAATCACCGACCTGGTATAGAGCAGCTCAGACAGAGATTTGAGTCAAGTTACTTCACATCTCGAAGATAAATCCTCGATTCGAGAAGTAGGGGCCTACTGAACGAGCTCCGCCCAAGTTGAGCCACGTGGCTATTCCACCTCAGCACGAGATGGCCAAGTATACAGTATCAAAGCCACCTGTACCGAGCTGAGACTAAGTGTATGTGAGCTCGTCATCTCGACAAGCTTGTCACTCGGCTTCAAATGCGACCTGAGCGTATCCTTAGTCGGCCGCCTGTGCGGACTCGGCGCTAAGCATCCTCGTCGTGCACTCCTCCAACTCGTTCCTTACACGTGGCTTGCATTTACTGGGTATGAAGGGGCACAGTTCCAACGCAGTGGAAGTCTGCTCCACTCTCCCACTTCCGGACAGGAAAGTACAAGGACCACTGTATAGGCAAGAAGCCACGATCTCCTGAGCCTGCCAACGCCGCCTGCAGGAACTAAGAGACAAATGAGCTGTGCAGGTTGGTCTCCCAGTGGTCTCCTTAAAATGACCATTTTTGCCCTCCGCCAGCCTATAAATACTAAAGTATAAACTCCCTTAAACCATCATTCAACATAGACACCAGCACACACCATTGCTCTCTTTTGCTCCTGTTCAAAGCTTGAGAAGAAAATACTACGGCTTCATTTACAGACCAAGCTCTGTGAATCAAGTCCCATTATAGCCTAGTGTAATGATTCTCACACCGGAGGGTTTTAGCTGGGACACCCCCAGCTCCCCTAACGTTGCTTCCTTGCTATTCACAGGTTACTGTTTCATCCATTTTCTCAAGAATATCAAGGACAACCCCAGCAATGCACAGCCGGTATCCAACTAGACTACGTACGTTGCTCTTGTGTGGAACAGACGTGGTCATTGCTCACTTTTGGCGCGATCACACAGCTCAACCCATCAACACACGGTGGATCGGGTCAGGGAGATTCGTCTTACAAAAAATATCCGTAAAACAATATTTTTGAAGTTATTGCCCGTAGTATTTGTTACGATAAAGTTATTTCATTTTGATGACTTGGGAGATTTATTAATGAAATATTGTGTGAAACAGCCAGCATGAGCATTCTTTGCTCCAAAGATTTGGGAAATCTGGACTGGCCTTCATCTGGCTTTATATTGTTCTAGAAGGGAATGGATTTTTACCAAGTACTTCGAGCGTTCATAATGGGCTCCCTCTTTCAACTCTCTACAAGCAATTTTAGAAATTTTTGGCTCCACTAAACCCATAATGGCACCCTACTTTCATTATCTATCTCCTAAATCAACTAAACAACTCCTGTAATATGGAGAGAGATTTAGTGTCAATAGTCACTTTTTTTCTCTCTCCCAAAGGCAGCAAAAGTAATTTGATTGATTTCTTTATATTTTATTCATTTCTTTTATATTTATAAAAGTTAGATTTATTAGTTGGGATGAGATATATTTAATTTTTAGAGGGTTGTATAGAGAGTATTTGTTGGAATGGATTTTTTTTTAGTGTTAAAAAAGTAAAACTGAAACAGAAAATGATGTATTTAAAAAATAATATAGAGAGTTACCACTCTGAATGCTTTTAGCCATTATTGGGGCTTTGGCCTCGTACTGCCCCGTGCTCTACAGGCTGACAACCAGCTGGGAATGGCTAGTTCGGCTCGAGTAAAAAGTAGCGCCAGCTAGCCCTAATGATTTGGCCAAGTTTTAGTGCCTCCTTCCCCTAGAACTAGCGCCACTCGTTCTTTTAGTTCCTGTTACATTTGACCATTCAATTAAGGATAGACTTATTATTAGCCTACAAGTTATGCCTAGATAGCCAAATTAACATTCAAGCCCCACTATGAGCATTAGCAGTGGGGTCTTCCCCCACTTTTTTTCATCCCAAAAAAGCAGCTTAAGTTTTTTAACCACAGTAAAAAAATGTTAATGAGGTTTATTGAGGGAAGTGGCTTTTCTTTGAGAGAGCTATTTTTTGTCAGTTTATGGGGCCCATACGAAGAAAAAATTACTAAATTTTTCATCTCAGTTGCCGGCCCACTTTTCTAATATATTAAATATATATATATATATAAAATGTAAAGTGGTATAAATAAAGTAAAACTCATAAAAAGATTGTTAGAAGGTTTTTGATAATGGAAAGAGATTTGAGTTTTTTGAGGCGAAGATGGTGTGGCATGTAGGGGCCACAAAAAAACTCAAAAAATAAGCTCCACGATTCTGAATGCTCTAAGAACACACATTCGTGCAAGGTTTTTCAAGAACTTTTTTGTGGCCCCTATATGTTACATCATTGTCATCTCAAGAAACAAGAACCTCTTCCCACTATGAAAATCAACTTAACAATTTTTTTATTCGTCTCACTTTATTTACACCATTTTTTACTTTTCATATGTATGCATTTTATATATTATATGCATATTATATATTTTATATATAATGAATAGTAGATATATTTTTTAATTTACATTTTTATATTAATGAATATATATATATTTTATTTATTTATTTGTTGATCGAGCAATTACGATTTGATAATACATCATTGAAATTTTATAAATTTAGAAGAGTACAACATTTAACAATTAAATATTACAAACAATTCATAAAATACTAAAAAAAAGTGAAATGCTTTGTAATTAATAACTAGTAAAATGCTTTCACTTTCGTTTTTCTTCTTCTTTTTTTTATTTTTTAATTATATTTTTTTATAAAGAGGATCAATACTAGTTTTCCAGTTACCCCTTGGTAACTAAAACCCACGACGAATCGGTGTTACCCCTCGGTGACTAAAACCCACGACCTATCGGTTGTAGGTGAAGCGTCTTACCATATAAGCTGCGTTTCGTTGTAAAATGCTTTCACTCATCGTGATCACAATGCACCCAAACATGCTCAACCAAGTTGACTTGAAGTTGATGATGCACTTGGTTAGAAGGTATCTTGGAATTTCTTCAAAAAGTATTCTTGGAGCTCTTTGGTAGAACATTGAAATACTTACAAATAATATTGATAAAAATGTGATTTAACTCTACTCGCAAATTCTCTCCACAGTTTCAACGGGCCGATTGTTGTTGTAGTAGTTCGTGATACGTTGCCAAAAAGATTTATTATTTTGATCATTACCGATCAAATTAGTGCTAATAGTGACCCATGTTATAGCAAGCACCTTTTCTTCTTATACTAACCAATTTTTTTGATCAGCTTTTTGTTTCTTGTAACTTGCACGAACTTCATTGCTCACATCCACATCTCTATCAAGGGTATGCTCGAGCCCTATTTGTGTGGAATGTGGTAAAAATTGAGACTCTTTAATAGAAGACAGTGTTACAAGCTCTTGATCGCTTTTATCGCTGTCTAACGCATCAACACTAGTTCTCATTGACTCATTTGAATGCATAAAGATTGGTTGTGTTGGTGAATTTGTATAAAAAATTGGTTGACATCTCAAATTGGTTAGTTATGTCTGACCAATATTCGGGTAGGCGAGGAAAAAATGAAGCTCGAGGAACATTTTGAAAATTTAGCAAATTTTGAAGATATTGTGGAACATAAGTAAATTTTTGGAAATTTGGTTGTGTAGGAGAAAAATATTGAGAATGTTGAGGATTGGGATTGGTGTAAAATTTTGAAAATTTTTATTTTCTTCAATATTTTAAGAAGTAAAGAAATTTCTTGAGAAACCGAGATTATGTTCATCCATTTTTTTTTAGTTTGGAAAGGAAGAAGAATGAATGAAAATGAAAAGTTAAAGGTATAGTTGTAGTAAAAATAAAATTTGAAATGGTCATTTGCAAAACAACAAAAAAAAGGATCATATTTGCAGAACGATCCAACACAATTTGTACAAAAATGGATCATTTCGGATAAAAAGCATCACAAAAGGCGGCCAACCATTTCTGAAAAAGCAGCTTTTAGAATAAAGAGGTGCTCTTTGGCAAAATGCAGCAACAATGGTAGAGAGCTCAAGCCCCCACTGGTGATGCCCTAATCCTGTAACCAAACAATTTTTATGATAAGTTCAAACCCTGGAATATAAATAAATAAATAAATAAATAGTGAAATGTCGTCAACAACCCTTAATATGTTCTAACCAAAATTGATTTCCTCCTAAGGTATGATGTTACGAGCTCGAACTTGTGGTATTATGTTCTAAATAATGATTTGGACATTCCAAATCATCACCTCCAACGCCTCCGACACTAAAGTTTGCTTGTAATAATACTACCCCATCTCTCATCCGACCTAAAAGCATTGTTGCCTCTTCTCCAGCAACAAATCAATATGGCTATCGTAATAAGAGTTTTAACATATTTCTCGACCACCATGCAATTGGCCCCTCATCAACTCGCCTTTCGCAGTCACATAACCTGGGGTAGAGATTTCTTGGGTTTGCATGACATCTCCTCCACCGCCAACATAGCCACAGTGACGTAGTAAACATAGGTTAAGTTGTTGTGTGTGTATGTTCATGCCCCACGGACGGGCATGAAGAGGCCATGAAAAATTTACACACCAGACTTAAGCCATCATTCGAGCACAAGACTAACCTAGTGAGTACGTACGTACTATAAGCGCACAAGCACAAGGTAAATAACCATTCATAACCTCTCAAGATCACGTGGCGACCAGGTCGGGTAACCCACAATCTCATGCCATCACTAAGAGCTTGCAAAGTGTCACGACCAAAGGCGGCATACGAGCAACAATTACCTTTGTACCTATAAATACAACTTCCCGAAACTAATCAGATAGTTACAATTTACTTACTAATTGCTGCCAAATTGTTCTCTCAACATGAAGCTTTACTAACTCGATTCGAAGAGTATTAGCACAGAAAAGAAAAACCCCTGCTTAGCTTATCCTTTTTTACTTCTTGAAAGTAATTAAAACCAGCTTTTCTAGGCAACCCAGGGTAGGATCAATTTGGCGTTCATTATTTTTCTTGCTGACAACGTCAAATAGGGTTTGAATCTTTGAAAAAGATAAGGGCTGGGCAATCTCGTTATACTCGTAAGTAATATAGGGGCACACATTCTTTCAATACGATTGAGGGTGAAATTGTCTTTTCAACAAGTTAAAGTGCTCAAACAAACCATGTATCCCAACTTAACAAAACAAGTGACATTGAGACTGCCCAAACTTTATGGTGGATACTGAAACTTGGTCAAACTAGAAGGCATGGAGATGCACCACACTTATTAAGCATGACCAAAAATGGAAAGAAAACTTTATACTCCCTCCATTACAAGCAAAAAATCCACTATACTATTTTAGATTGTTTCACTTAAAAAATTCACTTTAAAAATTTATGCTTTCAATTTACTTTACCCTTAACATATGCTATAAACATTTTTGTAATTATGACCAACTCAAATGCTACTTATATACCCTTAATTATTAAACTTTTCATACGTTAACTCTTTGAGTGTGAGTGCAACGGAAAAAGTATAGTATACACAATGGCTCCACTAAACAGGAGAAATGGAAATACACCAACTGAAGGAAAGCAAAGCTTATGATTTAGCACGATAAAAACCGGTTAGGCACTCATAAACATCAAAACTACAAAAGGCCCGAGAATAGAAGACGAAAATGACGGATGTTCACTAACTCAAATTAGCACGCGTGTACCTACGTTACATTAACTGGCGATAAAATATGTAGAATACAACCTCTAAAAGGCACAGGGCAGCAGCCATATCAAGTCCTCTCTGGAACCTAGTGATTTGAAATTATTTTGATTCAGGGATTCCTGTTTGGCCACTTTCAAACTCATTACAAGACCCTGAAAAACCCGGAGGTGATATGATTAGTATCCATTTTGCCATATCTGTTGGGACTGCTTTGGTTGGCCTTGGGATCCACCAATGGAACCGTCTCTAGGGTTTTGCTGCTGCTGATGCTCCAGCGAGATCCCAGTCTGGGAATGGTAAAAATTTGGGTATCCAAGGGCCCCAAAATTCTGTGAAGGCTGTTGACCTTGCCGAAATCCACCTGGCTGCTGATTCTGCCCCTGAAAGCTGTAATATGTACTGGCCGGAACCGCTGACATTGTTCTAGAACCAGCCCCGTGAAGCCACATCGCTGAATTTTCAGTCTAACAAAACAAAGGAAAATGTCAGAACCACATATCCTGAGAGGAAGGAAGTTTACATTGAAGATAAACTACACCACCCTCCGTCCCAAATTAATGAATTTACTAAATTCACCTATAGAGATTATCATGTTCCAGAGTGCACTTGCAATGACATAAAATGGGCACCAAGGGTATTCATCTATATGTGGTACTATAACTGTTTTAAAGTCAACTCCCTTGGTTTTCAGGAAAAACTAAAACCGGACACTTGTTTTGGGATGGAGGGAGTAATTAGTCGCAAGTATTTTCCCTTTCGGTTGACACAAAAGAGAATGCATCTCGTCAAGAAGGTGAAATGGAAGTGATGAAGTATCTCCAACCAGAAATTGCATTCTATGACAATTCTGAAAGGGTTTCATAAAAACTTTAAACCAAACTCTAACTACAAAGATAGGGTACCTGCTGCTGAAGAGAGAGCAAATGATTGTTATCCTTGTACTGGGAGCTTAAAACATCATCATAACCTATGCTCGGGCCCGCTGGTGCTGCAGGTGGATTCATTGGGTAGTTTCCAGGAATTGTGGCTGAACTCCCAAATGCACCATAACCAGAAGCTACTGCAGCAGATTGAGGCAAACTGCTGACAGAAACGCTATTCTTGTATTGTGGGAGAACAGCTGCTGCCAGAGACTGATGGTACGAGCTGTTACCTGCAAATGCTTGCTGAAAACCAGAAGGCATATATGTATAACTCTGAGGCAAGAACGGATAACTAATCATGTTGGCAAAAGGTCCCAATGGAAGAGTTGGCTGGGAGTATGGATGCACAGCAAGGTGTTGAGGAAGAGCGGGACCCGTGGCAACGTTGTTCCCTGGCGGAGTCTGTTGTGTTGGCTGAGTTGATGAAAAACCCACCGTTTTCAAAGCCTAAAATATGAATATAATAATCAGAAAAATAAATGTGAAAGACTGTTTTAGATGACAAAACTAGAAATTTCATATGTCCGGAACTTTTACTTGATTCGAAATGCTATCAAGTTCAAAAATGTACCCCACCCTCAACAGCCAAATGTGAAGAAATTTCCACTAAAGAAATTACTAATACATCTGTAAACAATATCACATAACCACTTTTTAATTGTATGGGTTTCTACGTGTATTCAACATCAATATGCTAACATAAATGACCATCTTACAGGAACCTTCATACAGCTCTTTAAATGTTTCCAGAGGCAGTATGATATTGCCCCAATTACAGTCTTCAGCTATGGACTTTCTTCAAGATGAGCCAAGGCAAAATAGAAACAAGAGAGTGCAAAATAGAAACAAGAGAGTTGTACAAGAAAGAACATGTATATTAACAGCTGGCTGACCAAATAATAATGTTACATGTTCAAACAGGTGCAGATGTTTACACTTAAAATATTTATTGTAAGCCCTAGGACATACCAAAAGGGACCCTTTGATACGCTAAAAAGCATTCAGATGATTATTCATATCACAGGGAGATTCTCAAGCTAAAACCTTAAATTCATTTCACAAAGACTTCGACTCATGAGTCATCATATAGAAATATCATTGAACACAATAGTTAGTTCAGACACAAATGCTATAGGACAACTGATAACGAGCTAAATGCGAAGTGGTAGGTGCAATGTCCGACATTAGTTGTCCAGCTATTGCACGAGCTTATTTCAATAGGACTACAAGAAGCATCATAATGGAGTAGAATGCCCAATTGAACATATTACTCTATGTGCTGGTCACCATGGGTGAACAGCCATTTTAAGTTGCATGTAGGCTTATTAGTTGAAGATGATCGATACTTTCCCAGCATAAAAATATATCCATACAGAAACAGTAAATAAAGCGACAAATATTAAGAGACAATTCCATGTAACTCAATACTTTTTCCTTCTAAGAACCATAAAGTCCTTTCAAGATAATAGACATAGGACTTTTTTTTTTTGGGGGGGGGGGGAGAGATTTCCAAATCAGTCCTACTTTTTCCTAGAAGGAATGATAAAGGGCCTTTGGGTTTAATTGAATCTTTTTTTGGCTCTTTTGGTTGATAATCATAAGAAGGGAGAGAGAGAATCCCAGAGGCAAATTCATAAAAATCTGAAAAGTCAGAACTGTGGTAGAAATAGGACTATATGAAAATATTTTCCAAAGTAGGATTTTCTTGTCTAAATTTTCTTTGGCAGGGGAACATTCACAGGCCACACATATTAATATTCCTTGTACTAAATGAATTGCAAACTAGAAGCAAATAATCTTAAAGAGAATGAAACTTCATAGATAAAATCAGGGACTCTAAGTACAAACATGTTCATAATTGAATATAATGGCGATTCAAAGAGGAATCAGCACTTACTGTGGAATTCCCTAAAAATAAATACAACTACTATCATATACTCGCTCCACCCCAAAAAGAGAGTCGTACTTTAGAGTCGCATTTCTAAGTTTAGGCTTTTCCAATTCTTAGAAGAGATGGAGATAGGGCTTTTCTTATAATGGCACATCTAGTGTCTTAAACAGTCCCCACACCTCTAGACAGTTGAGTTACGACGAAATGTCAAGTCACCAGCAAGCAGCTTTGCAGACAAGTTCTCCACAAACAATCTGGAGATTTTTCAATTTAGCAAAGCTGTACAGATTTCAATTTTAGCAAGTCTGGCATCTAGAAAAATATGATAGACTCCATCCCTTCCTCACTCAAATTCATGTAAAATAGGCCCACAAAATCATAGCAGCAACAAAACCTGCCACAACTAAGACAGGGTGATGCCTCTCTAAAGGGCTCGTCTACGCTGCGAGGAAGAACTTCTAGATCTATCCTTTTTGGGGGCCAAAGAGTCTAGTAACTGCGTTTTACCAGCAGAACTGCAAGGAGGCAGGCTTTTTAGTTTTCACTTCTCTACATGTGTCTACAATAGAAAATGAAAAGTAAGGAAATTTCGGAATCGTTTTATTTTGGAATCTAGGATAGCCTATTTAAGTTATATTATTATGATCAGATCAGGTTTTTGTGAATAAAGAAAACATGTAGCCGAATCAGCTAATCGGACCAAGTAGACACAAACAGGGTACCCAATATTCAGTAACTGCAAATAACTACTGATTTCAAATTATGTCACTCTAAAAACCAATCTGTTTAATCTAAAAACCAAGGTGCAAACAATGAAACAATGGTACCACCTACAACTCTCAGATATTTACCATGAAGGCATTACTCTACTGAATTTGAACTGATCTAACAAGTTTGCATTCTTACTAATAATCAAATAAAATATGAAAGACGCTAAAATTTAGGGTATGCAATCGAGAAAGTTGGTGCAGGTGTGATACCTCTGCCATTGAAATGGTTGAACTGCTGATGGATGAAACAGTGTTGCTGTACTTTGTCGGCATCGATTGCGTGATAGGGAAAGGTGAGTATGAAAGGTCAGACTCTCTAACAGGATGACCATTTGCTCCCAACAGAGAACTAGGAAGTGCATTCGTATATGCTTGCTGTTACAAACACAAGAAACAAACAGCTGCAAGATGAATAAACAAGGCTTTACGATAACAAGAGTATCAAAATTCAGGAAAGCTTGTATTCTTGTACTTTTCATTTGGTCATCACAAATTGTCCACATTCACAAAATTAAATCACTTCAAAACCCTCTTATTATTTCCAACACAACTGGGGTAATTTTTTTCCAATACATAGATAGGGCAACTCTATCAGAGACGTAAGGGGTAATGACATAACTACAAGCCTATCCTGTCTTTCTCCTTGACCTTTGTGCAAAGTCAACTGAGACATCAATCCTGGTGAGAAGTAAATTTATTATATACAACCAAACCACTTAAAGGCATGACATCTATAAATGGCACAATGGCACACGTATAACCTAGCCTCCCTCCCTGTCTCTGAACTGAAGGTATATGCATAATTCACGTTAACAAGAGCTCCTTACATTCCTGAGGGCACCAGTTTCTGCCATGCCATTTCGTAAGTGTTAAACATTCATTGTCACGTTCAACAACATAAGTTACATAAGGTAAACCTTGCAGCAAGATATACTTCATTTCACTAATAAAAAAAAATGTTATCTTTAGCAGAAGATCTCATGATAAAATCCCTTGCAGCTTGCCAACACAGTCTAGTATAGCTTACAGAGGTTATATTTTTATGCTCTACAACCAAGTGAAAGTATGTTGAATATTGAGCCAAGAAATTGTCTAATTAACTTTGAAAAGTCAACATGCGACTCTTGTTTAGGGAATGAGGGAGCATATATAAGTACCAATTTGGATGTCACTCTTTACCGTCGCTAAATGAGATAACTTACTAGGACTAGGCAAATACACATACTATACAGATGTTTATATTAAACAAGAGAAGTAATAAATGAAATTGTGATATATTGGAAAGTTAACATAGGACAATATCAAATCACTTTTTAACATATATTTATTATATTTTAGGGAATACATTTTCAATCATTGAAATAACATTAAGAATACTCGATAGCGACTTTTGGAATTTCGTAAGGCCGAGTAAACTTTATAAATCTTGGTTCAAAGTCTAATCAAGTTGACTAAAAAAAGTCAAAATGGGACTAGTTATTTGGCAAAAAGGGAGTATTTTAATGGGCCAAGATACAAAAATAACAAACTATAAATATAAGGGTAAACTTTTAATGACGGCAATGAAAGCCCAGCTTACTATATAACGTAGTAGGGTAGAAGTACTTAGTACACATTTTACTTCACTTTGTACGATCAAACATACAAGTTTAAGTGAGATAGAAAGGAAGTGGTAGGGTTAAGTGGTGATGGAAGTGAAGGATAGAATGGTTCTTTTGCTGTAGCAACTTGAATGAAGCACTATGAGCCGTGTAAAATGACAACAAAAAATTGTGCATTATGTATATCTCACTTCGTGAAGAAATGGAGATGAAAGTGGCCTATCCAACCAGTCTCTATATCAATAATGAACCAGTCACTTTGTTTTGCATTGCAAAGTAAATAAGTTTATTCAAGAGTACATCAAACTTCATAATTTCTTCAAGCTCAAGGCGGAGCCTATTTAATAACCTAAAAACTCAAGATCCTTCCAAAATACATGTTTTTGTTGTCTTTAATTAGTTTCTTCCAAATCCTTTTGGGTTTAGAATAAGTATAAGCCTATATAAGTCTATGTAATGTTCCAATTCAATATATGAAACACGATCCAAGGGGTAATATTGGGACATATTCCCAGCAAACTATTAAATTACCAAAATACCCCAAACAAACATATTTAAAGACTATTATAGAGCTGATGTCAGCTTATTAACCTGAGAATGATTTATAATAAGATCGCATTAATTGATAAATTGACTTGTCAAGGTAACAGGTTCCGCCTTGAGCTCAACCAAATTATGAAGCTTGTTGCACTCTTGAGTTTGCTTTCCCTTGGTCCCTCTATGGAATGCATCACACTTGCTTCATACCATCAACATATCTTTGAAGGAACACCCATACACAATGCAAACCACCCCTCACAAGATCCCGTTAAATAATAGAGCAATTGCTATAAACATATGTCCATGAGTTAATAATTTTTTCCATCTAAGAGAGCATGCCTTTTCTAACGAATTACAAGACTGCGAGTTTAATCGTTAATTCTGCTCAACGACACAACATCAATAACTATTCAAATGTGTTAAACCATGCACCTCTTCTCAAACTGCAACCGGGCAGTTCCAATAGAATCTAGACATGTCAACATCCACTAAGCTGTAGAATCATTTTTTACAAAACTAAAACTTATTCCAACAATCTACAACTTACCCATAATCATTTCTAATATTTTCTATAGTAAAGGGTCATAATGTCTTGCGGATAATAAATAAAATAAAAATCCAGCAAGTATTTGTTGTTCAAAGGAATAGTAAAAAGATATAGAAACCTTAAGCTTCTATGAATGCAATGCGAGAATGAAGTTATGTTATTACCGTTGCACTTGAAAAGGGAGTAAGATTTTGCATCTGCCCGCTAGCCTGAGATTGAGGAAAAGAAGTGTTCAACAGTTGGGCATTTTCAAAGTTGTAACCAGGCGTGGCCGAAGGAAAAGTGTATTGGCTCCCATGTGCCACTTCAGCATTTTCTTGTTTTAGCACCTCTGGTTGTGAAACAGCGGCTGACTCATAAGTCCCCGCACTCCCACCAATTCTATGAACCAAATTTCCATCTGAGGAAGTTCTAAGAGACTCATCTCCATAATACTCAGGATTTCTGCAATGAGTTTAATAAAGGAATTACAAGATAATATAATACATTTACTGGGAAACTATTTCTGAAACAAGGACATACCTCGAATCTGAGTGCCCAACTGATGAAGCATCTGCCTCTGCAGGTGTCTCTTCCAAGTTACTCCGCACTGCTCTAGATGCGAAAGTCCCAGAAAAAGCAGTATTCATGCCAGATCCAAAGCTACCAAAACTCAAGTGTGAGCAATCGGCAGTCTGGACTTGTAAGTGATTTGGAATTACAACAGAAGGGCCATCATCTTCAGGAGTAGTCCTGTGATCTTCCTCCTGCATACTAAGTTGTTGCATATTTGCATTCACCGATGATACCGAGGCATCAACATCTTCAACTGAAAACAATCAACATTGTACAGAAAGAGCAAGCACCCATCAGCACCAATAAAATAGCAACTAGCAACAGAGTTGGATACTCATGATATAACAAACATAAATAGCACCAATAAAGAACATTTCTTACTACATATGACGCCTATCCCTGAATGGATGTAAAATGGTTCTTAAAAGAGGAAGATGATCTTTCTTCTTCTTTCGGGAGTGGGGGAGGGGGATGGAGGTGGTGGAAGAGGGGAGATAGACTTCTTTGATGAAATCAAAGTTATGGAGTCAACTTTTGATAAACTGTTTGTGTAGAACTTTATTGTTTACACAAGGTACATAAAAATTGTTTGATTGGTTCATAAATAACCGTATACATGGCTTTGATACTTGAAAAGTAACTAAAATGAAAATTAGTATCATGTATTACATGAAGCTAGTGAGTACTCCGTACATTTTTTTCCATTCAAAGGGAGTTCAATGGACTTGGGTAAATTTATTATTCTCGTCGTCAGGATATCAAAATAAAAGTTAAGCTAATATTATCATACACTACATTATATAGGAGTATTAAAAAAGAACCGCACGCCAGTAATTACTGGAATGCAACACAATTTTCAAACGAACAATTAAAAAAATTATATCAACAAAAAACATGTAGCCCAAGAAAAATCAAGTAATAATCACCTTCCTGATGCTCATAAGCATGCTCCTGGGTATGGTAAGAACCAATGTTTTTGTACATTTCATCATCGTAGAGAGACGCACTTCCAGTATTATCCTCCTGCATCTTTCTCAGGGAAACAGAAGTAGAATCCGCGTTAGAATCGTGATCTTCAAAAGCACCATCGTCTTCCTCCTGAACCTCATCTGTCTGGGACTCTAGATACTGATTACTTCTGTCATATGACAAGTTAGATGTACCCAAATGCAGCTCAGCATCTGCACGAGGCTCCAATACTGAAGAGATACTAACTTGTGGTGGCTCCATTAAAGGCCACTCATCATCCGGAGAAACATGCTGTTCTGGAGCAGCTCCAAGGTCATAATGTAGTTCTGAAACATTAGAAGCATAATCCTCAGAGGAACGCAGAGTTTGATGTGTTGCAGTGGATGGAGGTGCTGGGGCAAGGTGATTCACATTGTGGTAAGATGGATTCGGTGTGCTATAGGACTTGTTTGGTGGCCTACCCATCTTCACAATATCAGCCATCGATTTTTGACCAGGGGCCCCCAACCAGGCAGATTGATATCCAGAAGGAGGTTGTGGGGCTGATATAATACCATCAACACCACTTGCTGTTGAAGCTTTACTTTCGGTGATAAGAGAATCACTGCAATGGATAAACAAGTATAATCACAAACAAGTAACCCGTCAAATGAACACAGGCGAAACGTTTCTAAATAAATTGCAAATGACGATTTCAAGCCAGTGTAATTTTACACAATGGTACCCCCTCTCCAGCCCATGAGATCATTTATTTACACAGCATTTCACAGAGCAGGTGCAGGTTTTCAAATCTAAACTATTAAATTTATTTCATTTATAGCAATATAATAGTGATAGCAATTAAGATCAACTCGTTTGTTCCATCTGTTTTTGAGCTCAGCCAAGAACAAGGAGTTTAGACAACTCCATTATTCCATGCCTCTCCCTCACAACATTAGGCATGGGTCTCTCCTATATGCTTCAAAATAATTGCAAAACTAAAAGAATACCTTTCAAGTGGTTCACTCTAATCAGATACCCAACCAACTATTGGTGAAAGGAACAAATTCGTGTCTACCCTAGAATTCAGGGAACAACACCAAACCATATACATCCGATGGCATCTAAGTTAATGACAGAGGACAGATGTCGACCAATTCAAGGTCCACAAAGACTAACCTGAGGACGGGAGGCCTCCGACTTGAGTTATTTCCTGCCATCCCAGAGACTGAGGCTGACGAACTTGTGTAAGGGCTTATCCCATTTTCCTTTCTGTACGAAGGTTTTCCTTGCAAGCCGCCAGACTCTAAATAAGAAACCAATTGGTGAGAATATGTTTCAAAATGAAACAGCAAGTCCTAACATAATTAAAGATAACTGCCATGATAGAGTTCCAAATCCAAAACTAATATACCAGAAGAGCTGAACTGTGCTGAACCACCACGTCCAGCGTAACGGTCTGCACCACTCCTGGCACCACGATTCGAAGTGCTACCAGCACCACGAGGCCTGGATTCTGTTGGATCCTTAGTCTGAAAACAAACAAATAACCAAAGCAATAGTAAGTGGAAAGCTTGATAAAGCTTCAAAGAGTAGGAGCATCAAACACCCCATGTCACCCAAAAAAAAATGAGGGAAAGTAGAATAAAATGATGAATCTATATTTATACATATTATTTTTTGAAAGCAGCAAGTTCATTATGAATTCTATATTAAGATACGAAAAGCAATAAATTACAGATCATACACTGGGACAATTTGCAAAGCAAAGCAAAACAAAATAGAAAGAAGGATAATATGTACATAAGAATAATATATACATAGATATTAAAAATTCATATGTGAATTTAATGTGTCACGTTGATTAATGTTGAAAAGGCTGGTTAATCCAAACCCCAAAACCAGCTAAAAAGTTTATTTTTTGGGGAAAACACTGCCAGAAGGAAGGGGTCCCTCTCTTCTTGAGGGGCACAAGAAACCACCACAATGCTATGAAAAGGAAAGCTAGCCAAAAAAACAAAAAAATGGAAAGAAAGAGAAGAGAAGAAGTAGAACTTTGTGCAATACTACGCACCTCTTTTTTCTTTTCTCGTTTGCTCTTCACCTCATGAAAAGGATCTGACAATTGATAAGCTCAAGATTAGAGATAATATTAAATATTAGCAAAATGCATATAAAAAATATTTCAATCTATAATCTTGCCAGGTAAGCGCATCTAGATTAGGTTACAACAAATTTGTACCAATTAAAAAGAAGTCGCAGAAACAAGAAGTACATGACTTCAACACAGCTCAACTCAATTTAACCTAGCCTTAGTTCTCAGCCAATTAAGATCAGCTATGGATGTAAATACAATGTGAATAAAATGTAAAAAGTATAAAGTATAAAGTAATGATATCGAACAAGGTTTAAAAATGAAACATACTAGGTAGGTAAACAAAGTGGCAAGTAAGATGCTAATACTTGTACGTGGGGGTCTCCTAGCTGAACATCAAGAATGGCATATCAAGATTCTGAGTATACTAAGCTTAGGCGCTTAAACTAATTCAAGTTGGGATTAAAAACTTGTTAAGAAGTTTTTTTTACTAGTGCATCTCAATGCAACATAAATTAGTTCCCATCTTTGTACATAAATATAATTAATATGCTCACTATACCATTATTTGAACCAGAAGAATACAGTACTATACTATTTGTAGAATAGGCACTCACAGTGGTATGCCATGTTATAGCATGACTTATATTGGTAAAAGGGACAATGAACCAAGGAAAGCCTTCATCAAGGAGAAGCAAGAAGATTATAAAGTTACACAGAGAATGCAAGGTAGGATGAAAGTTCAAAGAAATGCTTTTGTACAAATTACTTCATAGATGGAGAGAAGTTTTTTTTTTTGGATAAGTAAATATTTCAATAAAAGGGCAGCTCAGCAATTGTCTGTCGCGGTGTAGATGCAGACTTCCAATCTCCTTTCCAGAATATAATTGCACCAAGTATATATTCTCATGATTTAAGAAGAAAAAATATTCAGGATAAGTTACATGCATTGATTAGTTAACCTAACATGACATAACGCTTGTAGTTAGAAATAAATATCAGCCCATAACCAGGATCATATAATGCTTTTCCACAGTTGCAACATGTGTAAGGTACCCTAGTCACAAACACCTTTTTGAAATGTGACATCATCCATCCAAGAAAAGCCATGCACTGATCTCGAGCAAACATTAAATTACATGAACTTCTCGTGCTTCCAACCAAGCCAAATAATCAAACATCAAAGAGTACAATTCTAGCTCATGCAAATTGTTCTTTCTCTTTCTCAAGTGAGGGGAAAAAGACTCCAATGTTTTAAGTAGGTCAAATCTTTAAGTTCCCTTTCCTCTCTTCCAGAATCATCCTACCACTCATTTGTAAATGTAGTTTCTATCTATCATGGAGTTTAATCTACTAATAGAAGAGAGATAGAGATAACGAACTCAACCCCGCCCCCCTCCAAAAAAAAAATAATAGAATTACAAACAATCAAATAGCAAGAACATAGTTCAAAAAAATACACTATAAAACGAACTTGATAAAATGTTGAGTCTTAGTAATAAAGATCCAAACGTTTCCTGACCCAACTTATGAAACTAAAACAATAGTTGGCTACTGTTTGGCTTCTCAGAATTATAAAAAAGTTTGCATCTTTCTATCACAATGGAACCGGGTACGAGTTTTCCAAAATCAAAACAACAAACAAGTAATAAATAAACCTTCATGCCTTTTAACTTCTAGAAATTACATATATTCAGTTTTCGGAATCAAGAACAACAAACCCACAAAGTTAATTTTTAGGGTTTTCCCAGTAACAAAACCCCAGCAAGTAATTATTAAATCATCGGTTCACAACTACCGCAAGAAAAAAAAAATCAAAGTAGATATAAACATAAATATGTTAACGATAATTTCTACAAAATTTTAATTATATTAAACCTTGAGAGAGAAGGCGATTGACAGCTTCGTTAGGGTCCATATTACAATCTTTGAGAACGGAGTAGATCTCGGGTTCGGGACAGTTGACAATCTCCTTCAAGCTTTGTACCATCTTTCTCGACGCCGCCGGGATTGATTGTACCCCTACTCCGCCGCCGCCGCCGCCCCTGCTACCCATTCTGTCTCTCTTCTCTCTCTCAAGAACAACAGATCTCTCTCTCTCTTCCTCTTCCTCTCTCTCTCTCTCTTTCTATATATATATATAGATAAATGAATATGTATCACTCTCACACAGTGTCAGTTGTGTCTATGGAGGTTTGAGGTTGTGGGTTGTAGGGTGGCTCTGTAAATAGAATCCGTCCGCGGCGAGAAAGATTATATCTAAAAAAGCTTCTCTCTCTCTCCTCTTTCGAAAACCCTCTCTCTCTCTCTCTCTTTCTTATTAGTATTATTTTTTTTCAATTAGTAATTTATTAATTTTGGTTTTGGGAATTTAGTTTTCTTTTTCCTATTGCAATTTGGTTTTCTTTTTCCTTTTTCTCTTTATTTTCTGATTTGGTCGATTGTTTGTTTGTACGAACTTGCGAGCATTACAATTTAATTTATAAGTTGATTTTGATACATTGTTAGCGTAAAAAAAATATTCACACAAGCAATTATAAAAACATTGATGTTGTATGAAATTATTTAAAAAATCAGTTAATATGTATCAGACGTAATAGTAATTAAAATTTTAAGTATTTTTCTAATACTTGAAAAGTGTATTGATGTTTCTTCAATTAATATTGATTATCGGTTAATTAAATAACTCGAAATAAAAACTTCTTTAATTGAGCATTAAAATTAGAATTTTTCTTCGATAAATTTAGGATATATCAAAGTGTATAATAAGAAAAGAGTGTATAATAAGGAAACAATATATATATAAGTCGTTCATAATCAAAACTTTTACATTTACAATGTATCAAAAATTTACTCCTAATTTATTGTGCTTCTTGAGAGAATCTACAAAGGCACGCTACATAACTCAAACTCAAGTGAATAACCCAAAAAATAATTTGAAATTCTCCCTCCTCCGTTTTTCCTGAAGAGTCAATATTTGAAAAGTCCTATAATTAAGGTGTATATAAATATCATTAGAATTTGTTATATTACAAAAATACTTGAATATTGTCAACATGTTTATGAGCCCGTTTGGTTGTGCATTTTGGCCAAAACACAAGGATAAAATGCATCTTATTTGCAAAAATTGTGTTTCAATACTGCAGCAGAAAAAATTGCGTTTTTAAAACGCAGCTGCGTTTTAAAACACTAAAATTTTCAGTTTTTTTCCCAAAACGCAGGTTTTATAACGCTGCTAGGAAAAAAAGCTATGAAATGATATCTCAAATGCATTTATAAAAAAAGACTTACGTTTTTTAAAACACTGTACTTTGTAAACACTTCACCAAACGGGCTCTAAATATGAAGGGTAAAGTTGAAAAAGTTACATAAATTGTAAACATAATTTTAGAAAGTGGACTCTTTAAAGGAAACATCTCAAAATAGAATAATAGACTCTTTGTCTTAAACGGATGAGATAGTAAATTAGCTGCTACCTAAATTAACTCTTTTTATTATTTTGGTTTTTTTTTCCTCCTCTATTTATTGTAAATTATGGTTTATCTTTATATATAACTTTTAATTAATTAAAGGTACGGACAATATTTCAAACTTTTAAATTCTCGTGCCTAGTTAATAAAAAGCATGATCTCACGTCTAACTAGCAAAACGAATAAAGAAAACTTGAGAAAGGATCCTCTATGATGTTATCATAGTTAAAATTGTTGAGAAAATTAAAATTTTAAATTATTTACTTGATATTCTCTCTCTGTTCCTAAAAAAAAATTTATCTTTTTTTATTACGCCGTTCAAAAAAGTGTTGACTTTCTAAAATTTTTTATTTTAGAATTTATCATTTTACGCTTAAATTAATTCACAGTTTAATTGATATATCCTATTATTACATGAGTATTTAAGAAAAACAAACACTATCTTAATATTTATAGTTTAATTAATTATTATTTTTATTCAGTATGTATCCGAATAGGTGATATTCACCGGTCCACAACTTCAAGTTAGTCGATCGACTAATTTATCCAGTTGAAGCGTGAGGGTGAAAATAAAATATTTTCAGATCAAACAGGTTATTCTTTTAGAAACAAAGAAGTATTTCTTTTCTCTCACTATTATTTGGGATGATGCATGGACTCTCCAAAACCTCTTTCTTTCATTTTTTGCCCTCAGGGAAAACTTAGAAAGTTTTAAAATAAAGCGTTTTTAAAACATTTCGTTTCGAAATGTTATATCAAACGGACTTTTCGTTTCGGAAATGTTACATAAATTGTAAACATTTCGTTTCATTTCTTTTCTCTCACTATTATTTAGAAAGTTTGAAAATTCGAAAGAGCCCTTCGGCATAAATTAAGGTAGAAATACAAATAAAAGTTCGCTAAATTAAAAACCAGAAAACGTATTAGGCAAAAATTGTAGCATATAAAGACCGACTCGTTGGCTTAAAAACCTTCAAAGGGCAGCCCACCCGAAAGACAGTGATATAAAACAAAGAAAAAAACCAAAAAGTCACCCTCTAGTAAAAGTAGGCTTGGACAAAATTTATTAGTGTCATGTGTTGATCTAATATGGATTGTTTTTTGCTAAACCTAGAGGGACTATGCAGTAGCACTTACTTTCCAAATTTTGCACAAGAGAGGCGCTAAACGCAATCCTCACTGCAAGCTAAACGCAACCCCCTCCCCTTATAAAATTACTAACTTACTCTTGTTTATTATAATGTATATTTTTGTAAAATATACATTTTTGCAAAAATAAAATAAAAATTGGACATGTGCCTGGACACATGCAACTGGACGAGGCGCATGTCCAACAATTTTTTTTAATTATTGCATTTTTACACCTTAAATTTGTAAAAATTACACTGTACTCCCTTGAATTTGTTAATTTCGATTTGCACTGTATCAAAATAAAAAATTTAACGAAATTAACAAACTCAGGGGGTAAGGTGCAAATTTGCAAAAAAAAAATGTTAGACGTGCACCTGGACTAGGCACATTTCCATTTTTTTATTTTTTTATTTTGTAAAAATGTACATTATAATACAATAATATAGCAGAAACATATATGTGTATATATATATATATATATATATATATATATATAACACAAAATATGTCAAAAACATACACATAAGAAGACGAGGGCAAGTTAGTAATTTGCAGGGGGCTGCGTTTAGCGTATAGGGGGAGCTACGTTTAGCGTCTATGTTTGCAGAATTGTGATGATACTAGTAATAGTATAAGTCATACAAATGCTTAAAGATGGCAAATAATAAGATAGACAATAGAAGAAAGCCATGTCACATTCAACCTCCCCTTTCATGAAGAAAATTTGGCAATCAACTTGATAAGGTTTATCTTATTATTGAGTATCCTTACCACAAGCCTCTTATTTAGTTAAACTTAAGGGTAGGGCTCCACAATGATCCAAGTTACTCGAGTTTGCTCGTGTTCGGTTTAGAAAAAAGCTCGTTTGCGATCGGCTATCGTGATAATCAAACCAATTATCAACAAAATATCAAGCTCTTAGATAATTAGGCTTGACTCAATAGGCTCACTAGCGCGATATTTCAACTTAAACTACCAAGCTACTCGAGCTGGACTCACTTAAAAGCTTGTTTAAGATTGACTCAAACACAAATCAAGCTAGGCTTGAACAGATTTTCACGTTCGCTAAATTAACTAAATAAGCTTGAACATTGAAGTACGTAGCTCGACTCGACTCATTTCAACCCTACTTAAATGACGAAGAAAATCTTTCGCATAAGGGCTTTTAGGAGAGGGGAAGATCATTTAAGCCAAGTTATGATATTCAAGCATATTTAAAAATCCTTCTAGATTCAAACTTAGGTCACCACCCAATATTGAATTATGGGAGCAAAAAACATGTCACTCGTTGAATCATGCATACAAGTAGTTCTTTGTAAATTTTTATCTTAAAGCAAAGAAATAGATGTGAGATACCCAAATAATCGTCACAAAAATGACCAATTTTCACTACCATTATGGACTCTACCTTAGTGTGATGGGAGTTGCCACCTATGTCACAATTTTAAGGCTAACATAAGAAAGCCTAATTTATTTAGGTCCGAGGGTTTAAGTTACAAGATCGGGAATGTGTTTGGCACATCTCTTGCCGGTCTATGATGACCGGTCTCATTCGGTGGTCCAACTCTAGTCTACAAGTCCAAGAAATCCTATTTTAAATCTAAAAGAGGAGCAAACGAGATCATCATCAGTGGTGATCTTCATGTGAGCCATTTTCTTCATTAATGTTGGGGATCGTCGAGACGACCCAAATGTCGAGTCTCCAGGATTGTGATCATCCCATTGTTTAGGAGTGATCCGATCGTGACCCTTTTGATAGTCCAGTCGTTATGATCGACGAAAAAAGAAAAGAGAAAGAATGAGAGATGAAAAAGGGAGTGGTGTAGATGAAAAAAAGGAGATGGACAAGAGGAGTGAGGAAAAGGGGAAAAAACTTTATACCTTGAACAACGTGAAATTGTCTTGAGTGAGATTTCTTGGATGTCGGTTTGTGCACCCTTGAGAGGAAGAGTGCGGGGAAAGGGAAAAATATATGGTCTTGAGTGATTGTGTGTAGGGAAATATTGTAGTAAAAGAGATTAGAGTATAGAGGAGGGGAGACTTGGCAAGAGTTTCAGTAGACTCAAACATAAGGAGGGACTTTGCGTTTATAAGTGAGGAGGGTTGATTACTCTAGGCATGAAAGAAATTTAGAGAATCAAGGAGGGTGAAGATATAGCGCATATGTTTTGTGTCATTAGAAGTGTTCAAGGAGAATGAACTTGGACATGGCTCATTTGGACACAAATATAAGTCATAGGATGTGACCAATTGATATTGAAGTAAGTCTAAGAGTGAAAAGACCAAAATGCCCTTAAAAGGGCTCGACTTCTAGCCTTCTTTTAGTCTCTTTAACAGTTTACCCTTGACGTTATATATATTACTGCTGTTAGAGCTAAAATCATCAAATTGAACAAGAACTTGGATGGAACGTAACTTAATTATAATAAGTGACAAAAGAAGAGACATGATCACATGATTGCAACAAAACCTATTGCTTCGAGCAAGATTTAATAATTGACTGAAGCAACATTGCACCATTGATCAAGCTTTCGCTTAGATTAGGAGCCAAAAGGAGAATTATAGAGAAATGTTGTGTGTTTTCCAAAGAAAAATAAGGGTTTGTTTAGTTATTGTTGGGAATATGCATGTACAATGTATAATACTCATTTGTATATTCTCTAATAATATGATTTGCTTGTAATCATTACTTAGTTTTAGGTAGAGTGACTAGATGGTCTGCGTACCGGACACTCCGTGGAAACTCTATGTTAGGACTCAAGATGGCTCATTCAGCTGTGTTTATGATGTATTAGAAATTACTCAAGTGACAAAGATCAGCCAACCATCAACAATATCAAAGTTTACTGATCAAGACAATTCATCTGTGAAGAAAGAATCTGCCTATATCAAAAGAGTTGTTGATCAAGAAGCTATAAGTTGTTGTTAGTACCTAGGTGGATAAGATAATGTTTCTAGATATCTTTTAGATTTTCTGTGAGACTTACCAATACTACTAACGCCATGCTTGGGTATCTATGCCTTCACACATTACCTATTAGATACTTGCTTTTTAGGTGATATAATAACTTGATTCCTGAGTTAAGACTTACAGATGTCATCACCATATCACTCATTAGAGAAAGCAAACTACAAGACCATTCAAAATTGTTCTTCAGTCGGACACGTCCTTTCAAGATCTTCAAAGAGATTCACAAACATCACCTCATAGAGTATAGACTGCTATGCCTATACATTTACTTCAACGGTTGAAAATCATGAATATCTCCAACGGCTACTTATTCTTCCCCACCTATATAAGAAACTTTTCCCCTCAGATCAAATTAGTGAGCAAGAGAGATATAGGTTCTAATCTGTGGAAAGAATGTTTCGAAAATCTTTAATGGCTGAAGATACAAACTTGGTCAAGAACTCACTTCTTGATTTGAGTGTTTCACCTCTTCGAAAGACTTAGTCTCTACACTTAAAATAATACATCATTTGAACAAGAGCTCAAGGATCAAGGAAACCTGTGAGTACCCCGATCCGATCCTGGGCCTCATTCTAGACTCCCAAATAAATGTGTAATAAATGTGCAAAATACATTTATATAAAATACAGAGTTGTCACCCTCGTTTATATAGAAAACGAGAGAAAATAGGTTCCGGGGCTATGCTACGAGTTGGGTAGATGTTAGGCACCCAACTCGTCCTTTCGGTCTCTTTATGATTGCATGCTCGAATTTAAATGCTATGGGTTTATTATACTATATGACTGGGAGAAAAACGAATCACGGAGATTTATATCTTCGTTTACGTTGTAAAATGTATACACGTTTTATTTATTACAAAATAAGCAAATATAATACATATTTATTTAATGGAAATAACAAAAAGAGAAATTTTATACAAAACTATTTATTTTATATATTTTACACATATATATATATATATATATATATAACATCAATTAAACAAAATAAAAACAAAATGGGCCAAGCACAGTGGACAAGCCCAACAGTAGAGGCCCAAGCTGGAAATCAAGGATTGTGCACAACGCATAGGAGGAGCATGCAGAGTTTGGTGCGTGGTGCACCCTATGGGGCACTCGCGCACCAAACACTGCCTCTTTCCTCAAGATCAGAGGCTCGAAAATTTAGTTTTCGAACTGAGAATTCAAGCTTTCTAAACTTGTTTTTCTTGCATAAAAATCAAGTATTAACATGTTTTAGAGCTTTATAAACAATAATCTAGAAGTTTAACAACAAATTGAAGCTAAACAATTAACCGAACTCAATCGAGACAACTCACTGTTAAATGGAAAAAAAAATGAAGAAACAGAGCTTCAAACTTGAATTTAACGGAGATATCACGTGTATTTACATATTAAACACTTCAAAGCTAGTTTATATACACATTTGCAAATTATTCAACGCATTTACATATCAAAACGAAGATTAAAATTAACGAACCGAAGGGTTTACCTTCTGTCGTTTACAGAATTTGGGCCAAGTTCTAGGCTGTTGATTCGTGTTTTGATCAAGCTAGTTCGTAGCTTGATCGTTGTGCTCCCACTGCTATCGATACGAGGAAAGGAAGACTTACATTTTGTATTGTATTATGTGTGTGTATTTTTGCTCACTAAGAACAAATAGAGTATTGTGTGTGTGCGTGTGTTTCTGCCGTGTGTATGTGTGTGTTGTTCAATTGCCTAGGGGAGAGAAAGAAGTTTTTTGTTTTCTCAGGCTGAAGGGGTATATAAATGAGAGAGAGATCAAGATATTTTGATCTTACTCTCTCCCCCAAGTTTGGAGGAAGGTTCCTTCCAGCTTGGCCACCAAGTTTTACCGGAGAAGTCAACAACGTCGGCCAACTGGGACAGCGAGGCTGATATTTTGGAGATGCGGGGTTTGGTGCGCAGCGCACCATATGGTACCCCAACACACCAAACAATGTTTTTGTCCTTTGTTGGTTTGTTTTGGTGCACTTTGGCCCCTTAAACTTTTGTATCTTTAGTATTTGACCCCTATGTTGAGTTAACTGAACTTGTTGTGTTTGTTGGACGTCGTTTGTCCTGTTGGATATGTTGTTTATTGAAATGATCATGAAAACATGTGTTAGTCCATTTTATAAATAAACAATTAATTATAGGACAATTCGTACAATGTAGGTGTATGAAATCTGGGTGTCTACAAAGCCTTTGACTGGAGAAATAGAATGAGAAGACATGTCCAAGATTGAGCATGAGCTATATTTCTAAATTGTATACTTACGGTTAGGCTTGCATTTCGTTGCAATTACTGTCCTAAGTGAAATAATATGTCATCACAACTGGTGGGTAAATTCCCACTTCATCCAAACATTTATTGTTTGGATGTTGTAAAAATTAACTCTGTCACATCTACTCTATCTTGGAAAAGCAAGGGGGTATGGCAGTCGAAGAGAATTTGGATAATTGTCATTCAAATTCTATCCTTACATCCTCATTGCTTATCAAATTCCTTGATAGGTTGGCTTTATTTTTAATTCTAGTCATCTTGTCCTTTTTACTAATTTGCTAGGATTATAGTGTCTTAGGTTGATGTACTAAGCAAGTCTGTTATTTGGTAGACCTCTGCTGAATTGAATAAAATATATATTGTCAATTCAACTTGTGCAATCTATTCCTTACCATGTTTATTTTTTAGCAAAATTGTAAATATGTACATTTGATCTAATGAATAAACTGTTGATCTTGTACTTCATGTTTTCATATGTGTCATATTAGTAATTTTGTTCGCACGTTATAAACCTGCGATTACTCTTACTTGTATTACTTACCCAGCAAGTCCATAACTAAGTATTCCCAAGTCTTTCGCTACGCTAAACGTGTTGATATCTAGTATGTGTTATACCAGCAATGTTTACATATATTATGGAATACTAACCAAGTCTTGAAGTTTCAAAAGAAATTTTAAGTTTGGAAAGATAGGCTATTCACCCCCTAGCCTATCCGTTAAGCTATTGTTAGTGGCCAAGGGACCTAACAGTTATAGAATCGCCATCAGAGCCTCAAAATCAATCCAACTCAAGTTTGAGAAGGTTAATTGTCAAAATAGGAAACTTGACCCATAACCCGATTAGGGTTCAGTCGAGTCCAGTGGCATAATCATCTTTTCACTATATTTTGGTCTTCTCTCGAGTATGTGGCTTTCTTTGTATTAAAGTTTGTGCCCATTTTCATTCTTTTTAAAAGTAATAAATTCTGGTTTGTGGCTCAAGTGTATGTGTCCATGTCAACTACGTGGAGTCCCAAGAAAGAAATAAAAGTATAGACGCGATGAGTATAAAGAAGCATTCGAATCATAAGGAAAAATTCATATAGTTGCTCTATAAAGTTTCTACATGACTCTCTCTCTCTCTCTAAGTCCTAAGTTTGGCATCCCTTCAAGCGATCCTAATAGAAGCCTCACAATACCAGGTTGTTAATCACATTCTAAGATTTGCTTCAATCCATTCATGTAAGACTTATGCTTATAAATTTAATTAGTATATACACACTGTGTTGCTTATAAGTCTTATAAAAGAATATTTTAAGGGTTTATTCAGCATATATATTTTAACCTAACACTTCTTTTAGACACATGTGCTTGAACAACTTTGTTGAATTTTATATATGCTGAATATATACTACACTATTGCTGAAATGCTCTCGGTTACCTAAAAACTTTAAGCAACCCAACTATTAATGTCAGGAAGAGTTACCTATGCCAAAATAGATCATAGTCCACTTTTCCAATGGAAAAAAGGGGAAAGTGATAAGCAAGCCTTATCACTTATATAAGTTTCAAACATTCAAAAAATCTTCCCAGATATTGAGGAAGACCTTTCTCTCCCCATCTTTTCCATACACTAAACAATCATACTTTTTTACTGTTAGACTGTTGACATTACTCTTTGTAGCTCCCCCTCTCAATTATGACTGCTCAAGTTACCAGTAAAGCAATGAAGTGATGGTGAAGCAATTCAATGCCAAAACGACATGTAGCCTCCACTCACTACATGCATTTAATACATACTTGCAATAACTAGATTTTGTGAAGATCTCATCCATCAACCCATTTTAATCATACACTATTTCAGAAGAAATAACCCTCGATCAACTCTAGCATTCGAGACTATTCTTTCTCTGGGAGTTACCAAGAGTATTCAAAGCAAGAAAAAAAGAATTTTCTTTGTCCTGAAAAACTGTAGTTCCTATCACATTAATATTCACACACTCAATCTTTCTGTAGACAAAATCATTGATTAAAATCTCTCCAAACTATTAGTTTTTAAAAGATCATTGATTGTTTAAAGCGCACTAGTGAAAGCAGTTCTTCGTAGAAGAACGCACACTTATAAACAAGTTGTTTGCACTGATCCATTAGTGATCACTAGCATGATTAATAATATTAGTGCATTTCAAAATCTAAGTTTGACAACTTGGTAGTGGACATAGCAGTTATTTACACCTATGAACCACTTTACATTATATGTATTTATTTCTTTGCTCTGTAACCTGAACCTATTGAAAAACTTACGCAACTTTTGTTTGCCTAAGTCTACAAGCGTGTTTGACCAACGTCTTTAGTAACCTGTGTTTTTATTCTACTTTGCTTGAACTTTGAGCTTTGAATGGTTATCACTTTTGATCTTGTTCTGAGCTTTTAATGCCTTTTTGCCAACCTTCTTCAAGCTCCGAAATGGATGAGTACATATAGTTTGAATTGTTGAAGCCATTGTAAAAGGTGAATCGCCAACTTTGATTTCAAATTATGGTGCATTAAATGCAAAATAATTGTTAAGACTTAGTGTTGATCACAGGTTAGTTAGTTGTCTATCATACATTAAATGCATGAACAGTGTTAGCCGAAAAGGGAAACCTTCGTTTTGTTCTTAGATTTACTTTTAGCCGAAAGAGGGAAGTGAATGTTAACGCCTTGAAGCTTGTAATCATTAGTGTTAATGTGTTACAGCTTTGAAGATATGTCTAAAAAAGTAGATTCAAAAAATCTTTATCTCCTGATGATGCCGAATTTTGCACTGTGGTCCTGATGGAAATTTGCTCCGGTGAAATGACTTGTAGCTGGCCTGAAAAGAAGAACAGAGTTACTGCGCAGGGGATCCCTGCAAAGCTCCTCCGGTGTGAGAATTAGCAATGTATATCTGAGAAAGAATAAAGCTAATTCAAGGAGCAAAAAATGTATAATTACGCGTACCTTGTACTATGCCTGATAGTATTATTTATAAGAGAGTAGCGTTGCCCTAGGTAATTTTAGGCTGTAACTGATATGGTCGAATCCCACAGTTTACGGGTAGAAGTCACGTATCCGTTCTGAACTTTATCGGTAAATCGGAGATAGTTCCGTGATACGTTAGGATACTTGAAGATAATTCGGAGATAGTTCAGTGTAATATATGAAATGTGTATAGGCTCACCCAAGTGGGAGCAGTTTGCCTAAGGGAAGCAGCTCGGCAGGGGAGGCAGCTTGGCAAGGGAGGAGCTCGGCAAGGAGGCAACTCGCCAAAGAGCAGCTCGCCCAAGTGTGAGGCAGCTCACCACTTTTGGCCAATTATTGTCCTTTCGATATTTTACTATGTCATTTTTATTCTTGGTATTATTTTTGGGTAGTTCAGTAGCCCCTTACTCTTTGTTGAGTGAGCGTGCTCAAATCAAAGAGTATACTATTTTAATCCAATGCGGCCCGCCCTTTAATGCATGTAACAGCTCGGCATTAATTTTTGTGAAGGCAGCTTGGTAATTCGACATTTACTTCTCAAAACACAGCTTGGCATTTAATTAAGGAGCAGCTCTGCATGTATTTTTGGAGCAGCTCGACGTGTAATACTGCTCGAAATTTTAATGCCTTGAATGTGTATTGACTTGTATATAATTTTGGCAGGTTGAGCGGCTCGTCAACTTATACGAAGTACTCGGACCAAAGAGTACAAGTTCCCAAAATTACCATTAAATCTCTGCGTGTGAGTGATGGGTTGCTGCTATGTTGAACAATGGCTGATATCTCATGTTGGAAAAAGGCCACAAAGTGAACATTGGTTTACACGGTTTTCCATGCAATTTATTACTCACATTTACTTTTGACTTGGACTTTCTATTCATTTCTCTGTACCATGTAATAAATTGCATAGAAAACCGTGTAGATCAATGTTCACTTTGTGGCCTTTTTCCAACATGAGATATCAGCCATTGTTCAACATAGCAACCCGTCACTCACACTCGGAGATATAATGGTAATTTTGGAACTTGTGCTCTTTGGTCCGAGTACTTCGTACAAGTTGACGAGCCGCTCAACCCGCCAAAATTATATACAAGTCAGTACACATTCAAGGCATTAAAATGCCGAGCAGTATTGCATGCTGAGCTGCTCCAAAAATAAATGCCGAGCTGTGTTTTGAGAAGTAAATGCCAAATTGCCGAGCTGCTTCACGAAAATTAATGCCGAGCTGTTACATGCATTAAAGGGCGGGCCGTAGTGGATTAAATTAGTATACTCTTTGATTTGAGCACGCTCACTCAACAAAGAGTAGGGGGCTACTGAACTACCCAAAAATAATACCAAGGATAAAAATGACATAGTAAAATATCGAAAGGACAATAATTGGCCAAAAGTTGCGAGCTGCTCTTTGGCGAGTTGCCTCCCTGCCGAGCTGCTCCCTTGCCAAGTTGCTCCCTGCCGAGCTGCTCCCTTGCCAAGCTGCCTCCCCTACCGAGCTGCTTCCCTTAGGCAAACTGCTCCCACTTGGGTGAGCCTATACACATTTCATATATTACACGGAACTATCTCCGAATTATCTTCAAGTATCCTAACGTATCACGAAACTATCTCCGATTTACCGATAAAGTTCAGAACGGATACGCGACTTCTACCCATAAACTACGGGATTCGACCATATCAGTTACAACCTAAAATTACCTAGGGCAACACTACTCTCTTATAAATAATACTATCAGGCATAGTACAAGGTACACACAATTATACATTTTTGCTTCCTGAATTAGCTTTATTCTTTCTCAGATACACATTGTTAATTCTCACACTGGAGGAGCTTTGCAGGGATCCCCTGCGCAGTAACTTTATTCTTTTTTTCAGGCCAGCTACAAGTCATTTCACCAGAGCAAATTCCCATCAGGACCACGGTGCAAAATTCAGCATCATCAGTGGTTCCGTTGCCAGGAAACGTTTAAAAGCCCAGATATCCCAAACACAGTTCAAACATCTAAAACTCCGATGATTATGGTAGGTAACACGACAATTGTTGGTGCTGGCAACGATCCTGCTCATCCCATGGTTAAGCCAACGGGAACGACCAGTATAGTGCCAAATCCTACCGCAGCTGCACCGCCACAAGGTGGTATACAGCCAGAGGAAACTTTGCACGCCTTGAGTAATCGCAAAGAGCCTTCGACCAAAAAACCCGCTAAGGGCAAGGGTGCCTGGACAAGTAAGAAGACGGCAGAGCCACAAGCGGGGGCCAGTGACCTACGTGATCTGTTGGACATGCGTCGGGCGACCACGGGTACATCCATGCCACTTGAGGCCGATCCGACCGTCCAAGCAGAGGCACTTAAGGCGTAAACGGCTGCGCTTGTCCAGATAATGCTGAATAACCAGTTCTTGTGGGTGATGGGTCAGGCTGAGGTACCCATTCCAGCCGCACTGTTGGGTTCACAGACACCAGCGCCCCAGCCTACTAAGGTGGTACCAACTTCTATAAGTGGGTCGCGGGGACCTAGCAGGCAACCTGAGGGAGGACGCTCAGGTATGGGGGGGCTGGTTGTTCCGAATGAAGAACAGTGGAAGGAAGCAAGATCAGACAAATCTGAGATAATAAGTGTATGGCCAAGCATTTGGGTGAGCAGGAACCTTCTCAGAGCAGAGTTAGTGTTTGTCATAGACTTCACGACCCAAGAGGTCGCATGAATGAAGTAGTGGGAAGAACCGCATGGGAAAGAAGTTGCGAGGGGGAGTCTGATCTGAAACCTCACAAAAGACACATCGGTCATGCCCACAGACCAACGCAATCAAGGCGATCAAAATCTCCTCGAAGCCGACCTACAATGTCACGTGGTTATTCCCTAAAGAGGGGAAGGTCAGCAAGCCCGAAATGGGGAAGATCCATTGAAAGGAAGCCGTCAAAAATTCATGCGGCCAGCAGGCTCGCCCAGGATGAAGTCCAGGATCTGAGAAGGCGATTGAAGGCCATTGAAACTAAGAAGGGAAAGATAACACCTATCGGCACCCGCTTCAAGCCGTTTGTACGATGGATCCGTGATTCCCCACCTGACCCAACTATAACGTATCCCACCTTTAATGGATATAAGGGGAAGACCACTGCACGCAGCCATCTCAACCACGTTGAGATGAAGCTTGCTCTGCTTACCACGAATGACACAATCATCTGCAAGGCTTTCGTGGGTACTCTACAGGGTAAGGCTGCTACATGGTTCGCCAGCCTACCTGAGGGGTCAGTTAAGAGTTGGCCAGATTTACAGGAGGTGTTTATGGGAGAATTTAGAACAGTAGGTGCTTTGCCTAAAATAAGAGGCGCGTTGAATAACGTAAAACAGAGGTCGGGCGAATCTATCCTTGCATTTGTGGAACGCTTCAGAACTATTCTAGAGTATATAATTGACATTTCTGATAAGGAGGTGTTGACCTGCTTTGAGGGCGGCCTGGTACCCAACACTCTAAAAATGGAAGTGTTTACTCACCCACCCAAGAATAAGGCAGAACTATTTGAACTGACATAGAGGATAGGGAGCGTGGAGGCTGCAGTGGAAAGTAAGAAAAAAGAGACTGAAGCGGGACCAAGCCCAGGGGGGTCACAGATTTTGGGACAGATAAGGAGCGTGACACCTTCACACTGCTCAATACTTCAAGAGTCCAATTATGAGGGTGGAAGACTTGCCCGCTCCGTGGCCAATGAGCAAGAATAGTTTGGGTACAAGGGACCCAAAAAACTATTGCAGCTTTCATAAGGATATTAGGCACACGACAGAAGAATGTCTGCAGCTCAAGAAAGAGATACAGAGGGTTGATAAACAAAGGGGCTCTGAGTAAGTACAGGGCAGATCGGGTGCTGCCCGCTCGTCATAAAGATGCACCACCACGATGTTTCAGAGGATGAGCATTATCCCTGTATCGGAGTAATACAGGGAGTTTCCAAGTATAACTCAGCTGAGAAACCAGATTCACAGCTTGAAAAATATACCCTATGTACCTCCTCAGCAGGGCGACGCTGACAAGATAATTGGGTTCGCCCCACATGAACTGACAACGACGACCTTGTAGGCTGAGCAACCTTTGGTCATGTCCGCTATAATTGAACGGCACGAGGTGGGCAGGATTCTAGTAGATACGGGGGCTGGCAGAGATATCCTATTCCTGTTTCAGAGCAATGGGGCTTGCAGATGCACACCTAACACCGTATGGCGGCCAACTTGAAGGATTTTCAAATCACTGGGTTAATGTAAAGGGCACGATAAAATTGCAAGTCAGGTTGCGGGACGAAAATAGGTTACAGATAGAAAAACTAACTTTTATGGTGATTGATTTTTCCTCAACTTATAACGTGATTTTGGGCCAACAGGCCATGGCTGCTTCAGATAATTGCATCAATCCCGCATCAGCGGATAAAATTTATTACCCCAAAAGGGGTTGCTTGCATCAAAAGTGATCCAGGGTAAATGCTAGAGCACGTGGTTGAATCACAAAAGCTAAAGCGAAAAGTGACCATAGAAGATGATGAGCACAAATGGAGCATTTTGAATAGCCTAAAAATAACCAAGGGACAAGATCCAATGGTAGACATGATTAGTGCAGCGACAAGTAAGCAAGATACCTCACTTGTTGGGTCGCCACCTCCACCACATTTGCGTGAAGAATTGGCCGCCCAAGCAAGTAAGGCAGGGGGACAAGAGATTGACACCTGGGCGCAAGAGACTGGTAGCCGGGCAGTTAAAGAGATAAAAATTGATACCATGCAAGTTAGAGAGGAAACTGATTTGAAGCCTTGTGACGAGTTAGAAGAAGTGATCATCAACCCTCTTTTTCCGGATCAGAAAATCAATATTAGTGGACAACTGCGCGGGCAAGACCGCGAAGATCTGATCAAATTTTTGAAGCATAGTCTGGATGTATTTGCATGGGTTGTAGAGGACATGGAATGAATAAGCACCGAGGTTGCCAAACATCATTTAAATGTGAACTCAGAGTTTATTCCTATACAGTAAAAACCACGAGTGTTCGGTCCTGAAAAAGATACTGCAATAAAAGAGGAGGTCAAAAAGCTGCTAAGGGCCAAAATTATCAGAGAGTTGTATTATCCGTCGTGGCTGGCAAATATTGTCATGGCTTTGAAGGCCAACAAAAAATGGAGGATGTGTGTGGACTTTACAGATTTGAACAAGGTCTGCCCGAAAGACTGCTACCCTTTGCCACGGATTGATGAGTTGGTTGATCCCATAGCTGAACACACTATGTTGAGCTTTATTGATGCATATTTTGGCTATCACCAAATAAGGATGGCTTTAGAAGACCAGGAGTTGGCTGCATTTCGGGCAGCTGGGGGAATCTACTGTTATGTAATGATGCCGTTTGAGCTGAAAAACGCCGGGGCAACATACCAAAGAATGGTGAACAGAGTTTTTGGCGACCAGTTAGGAAGAATGTGGAGGCCTATACTGATAATATGGTGATGAAGTCAAAGAAGCGACCCCATATAGAAGATCTGGCGGAGAATTTTCAGAATCTCCGAAAAAATAACATGAAGTTAAATCCTAGCAAGTGCACATTCGGAGTAACCGCAGGCAAATTTTTTGGGTTTCATGGTTGGTCAGTGGGGAATTAAAGCAAACCCAGAGAAAATTCAGGTGCTGCTGGATATGAAGCCACCCACGTGCATCAAAGAAGTACAGAAGCTAAATGGTCGCGTGGTGGCTTTGGGCCGTTTTATGTCGCGGACAGCGAAAAAATGTTTACCTTTTTTCAAAGTGTTAAAAGGTAACAAAGCTTTTGAGTGGACCCCAGAGTGCCAGGCCGCTTTCGAGCAACTCAAAGAATATCTTGGTCGTCCACATCTGTTAGTTAGCCCAAAATAGGGTGATACTCTGTATGTTTATCTGGGAGTCACCGATTTAGCTGTGGCAGCAGTGTTAGTACTAGAAGAAGGCAATGTTCAAAAACTTGTTTATTATGTTTCAAAAGCTCTAAGTAATGTAGAAACGAGATATATGAATGTAGAAAAATTAGCTTACTCTGTTGTCATTGCTGTCCGCAAACTCAGGGCATATTTTTTGTCTCATTCTATTTTTGTGTACACAAATGTACCACTTAGAAAAATTTTGCACAAGCCAGAATGCTCAGGGTGACTCCTCAACTGGTCAATAGAGCTTACCGAGTTTGATATAACTTATACACTAAAAAAGGCAATCAAAGCTCAAGCCCTAGCCAATTTTGTTGTTGAAACTTCATTTACCCAAGAGAATACTCAAGCGAAAATGAAAGCAATTCATGGGAAGAAGGCCATCATTTCGGCGACCGGGCAAGAGGCCGTCACCTCCTTAGCTACGCCTCGCATACGACCCGAACAATATTGGTGTTTATTTATGGACGGATCCTCAACTCATGACAATAGTGGGGTAGGTTTGTTATTGATTTCACTAGACGGTGACCATGAAGTTGAAAAGGCTCTTAGATTCAAATTCAAGAGCTCAAATAATCAGTCTGAGTATGAGGCATTGATCGCGGGCATGGAGCTGTGCATCGATATGGGAATAACAGACTTAGTCGCTCATAGTGATTCACAACTTGTTGTGAACCAATTTTGGGAGTGTATGGGACTAATAATCCCACGTTACTCCAATATTGTGAGATGGCAAAGAAGTTGACTTCTAAATTTGATTATTAGGAATTAAAGCAAATTGATCCCGAGAAAAACACATGAGCTGATTACTTGTCCAAGATAGCGACATCAGATGCCGATGCATTGTCAACTCATACATGGATAGTGTATCTCGAATGCCCGGTTGTGCAGAGACTGGTAATAATGGACGTGGAAGAGGCTAAAAAGAGTTGGATATCTGAACTGAAAGAGTACATCGAAAATGAAACTCTCCCACAAAATAGAGAGCACGCCTGCGCATTGGTTAGTCAAGCGGCCCGCTATACGGTATTGGATGGAATTTTGTACCGTCGCTTTTTCAGTAAACCTTTGTTAAGATGTGTGGAGCCAAGCATGACAAAAAAAGTACTCGCCGAAGTACACGAAGGGGTATGCGGTGGACACCTTGGAGCCAGAACTTTATACGATAAAATTTTATTTTATGGATACTATTGGCCCAATTTGAGAAAAGACGCCGAGGAATACGTCAAAAAATGCCGAAATGTCAACAGTTTGCTGACATCCCAAGGCTCCCTGCGGTTGAGCAAACACCAGTGGTAGTTGCATGGCCATTCGATAAGTGGGGGATAGATCTTAGCGGACCATTCCCAAAGGCAAAAGGAGGATGTCAATATGCTATTGTTGCGGTAGAATACTTTACCAAGTGGGCTGAGGCCAAGGCACTGACAAGTATTACAGAGGAAAACGCGATCAAATTCGTACATGATCACTTATGGTGCAGATTTGGGTTGCCAAATGTGATAGTGTCAGATAGAGGAACACAATTTTCTATTAAATTTACAGAGGCGTACGAGGCTATAAGGATAAAATATGTAAGATCTTCCGTTGCCCATCCCCAAAGAAACGGCCAGGCAAAGGCGGGCAATAAGCAAATATTGACCGCCCTCAAGAAACCTAGAAGGAAGACATGGTAGATGGGTAGATGAACTTCACATTTCCCTTTGGTGTGTTCGTACTACCATTAAAGGTCCAACTGGAGAAACCCCGTTTTGCCTAGCATACAGATCAGAAGCTATGTCACCGGTTGAAGTGGGATTGTCGTCTACTAGAGTGAGTTATTTCGATGAACAACTAAATGAAGACACCTGCCAGGCAGAGTTGGACCTGCTTGAAGAAAGGAGGTTGAATGCCAAGCTTAGAATGGAAAACTATAAGAAAAAAGCTAAGGATCACCATGACAGCAGAGTGAACCCCCGTAGTTTTTCGGTAGGAGATTAGGTGATGAGGAAGATAGAAGCGACCGGGAGACAGACCGGCCATAGGAATCTATCTCCTAATTGGGAAGGACCTTTTCAAGTTACAAAGATTATCAGAGAAGGCACTTATCGACTTCGAACATAAGACGGGAAAGATCTGAAAAATCCATGGCACGCAGACCATTTGAAAAGATATTATCATTAGATGCAATCGGCAATCCAATATCTTCAATCTTTGAGTCTGTAATTCTACAATTTGACATTTATATCAGGGGGGATTGAAGCTTAATAATTATTGTCGTATTATGAAATTTTGTTTCGTATGTATTTACGCTAAAAATGAAGTGATATACGCTAAAAATAAGCGATATACCATTACGCTAAAAGTGAAGCGACATACGATCACACTAAAATTGAAGCGACCTTTTACACAAAAAATGAAGCAATGTATTAAGCTAAAAATGAAGCTGACCCATTACGCTAAAAATGAAGCGACACCAACTTAAATGGTCAAAAAAAAAAAAACTGGCGAGCTGCTCAAAAAGGGCAAGCTGCCTAGACATTCGTATCTAGAGAGTTGTCGAGCTATCCAATTAAAAAAAATGTGAGTAACTTGAGGGCGACGACCTGCCCAGCTGCATGTGCTCAGCCGCACGTACCCGGCTGCCAGTTTCGCAATTAATAAAGTTTATCATTCTACCAGTTAGAAAACTTTATGAAACCAAGGAGAATAGTAGCAGTACAAGCTAAGTGGGATCCCCCACAATGTTTTAAAATCATAAAAATGGCATAAACGCCTATAATGCTCGACGCAGCAAGCAAAACCTAACTATCATCACCTTCATCTGTGGCATTACCATCTTCATCTTCATCTGTATCTACATAGCATTCTGAGTCTTCAGGTTCCGGATGTCGAAGATGCCAATTTGGATTCAACTGCACATGAAAATTATCTTCATTTAGGGGAGGCGAATCCCATACAGGCATTTTGTTCCTTTTATCTCGAGCACGTATCACCTCGAGTTCTTGAGGAGTATATGGCACCCAAGGATGACCGAGCTGGGCAGTGGCACCATAAGCATCTTCCCTCCTCCAAGTGATAAGATCATTCACGTCCACGCGCTAATAAGAGGCGGCCACCCTCAAGATATGATCTCTTCCACTTTCGAAATACTCCGCTACTTTGGGAGTCACGTATTCCCTGAAGTTATCACTAGTTTTATAAGCTTCTACAACATCGTTCACCTCCTTTTACATGCTCTCCTCATAACTAAGCTGTTGACGATCAAAAGCTTCCTTGTGAATAAACTCGTTGACGCTCCATCTCACGCTCCTTGCCAGCAAGTAAGTCAGAATAGCCGGCATGCTGCATGGAAAGTTCCTCGAGTTGACGGCGTGTAATTTTTAACTCTGCCGCCAATTTGGCTACTCGGGTTTCATGAGCACTAGCCTCTTTTCTCTTAATACCCATCAGCCTCCTTTGCTCAGTCAACTCCTCGTTGAAACCAATCACAATATTCCCCACCTGATATTCAGAAATGCAAGGTGTCAAGCACAAGTTATCTACATTTTATCTTAATAATAAAGTGAACTACGGTAATAATGTTTACCTCAAGAGCTGCCAGACCCCCACGGGCAGCTAGGCCCTCAGCATCCTGCAATCTCATGTCCTGAACTACCCCCTTATGTCGAAGGCAGGCTAAAACACCATAACCCACTGTAGCCTGTGGCATCTCCCTAATGCTCACATCAAGACTCGTCAGTTTTGGGATCGAGCCAATATCGCTTTCTAAATTATTCAGGCTCATCAGGCTCGCAAGCTGAGACCAATCAGGAGAAGCCCAAGGTGCGGCATAGGAAGGCGGAGAGAGAGGCTGTTGTGAAGGGGTAGCCGAGGGAGCAGTGGCGAAGCCAGGATTTGATCCTTAGGGGGGCCGAGTTAACTTAATTAAAAATGTAATATTCAATACTCAAGGGGCCAATATATAATAAGAATAGTAATAATAATATTTTAAAGGGGGTACATTACATATTGTTCAAAGTCTAGGGGGGCCATGGCCACCCTTGGTCTCCATGTGGCTTCGCCACTACGAGGTAGGAACAAAAGTGGCAGGCCGATAGTTCACTACAGGCGGAGCAGCAGATCCAGCACCCTTAGCACTGTGGCTATCCTTTCGGGGCCTTTTTCCCTTACTCTTCTTTTTACTAAGGGAGAGGATGCTAGTAGGCACTTGTGTACGGTTAGCTAATTGATCAGAAGACTGAGCGTCACGAATTCTCAATACCTCCGAAATGTCGAGATTAAAGGACATAGCTGCAGAAATATGAAAGAAAAGAGTTTATCAATAAAAAATATGCAGTTATGCAATAGATATACAACAACATGCAATAGCCATGCAATGTATAAATAACGTTAAATGCTTACGTGTGCAATGTTTTCCTTCGGCACAGGCTGGGCACTGGTGGCTAAATACATTTCCCCAATGAACTAACCAACCTTCACAACACGGCTGGTCAGAGACAGATACCCGTGGGACAATCCCGTCTACAAGTTTTCTCGATAAACCTGCCAAACATAGCCAACTGTCACCAGACGTTGGTTCCTCCCAGTCATACCTATTCCCTTGACTCAGAAATTTGCCAGTCAGACTCTCGACTACACCAAGCGCTCGACGCATAGCCATAACCAATGGTAAATCATCAGGCGTAAATACGTCTACAGAAGGGATCGCCCGGCGGTCACATGACTCTAGCGGAACAGGAAAACCCCATCCGTGTCGGGACTCTACTAAAATAAATCTGTCTCTCTAGTTGTGTACTTTATTTGGACCTTTTTTAAATAGTTGGGGTATGCTAGTACGGTTACGGATGGATAAAAGATCCATATTTAGGGTAACAGTATGAAAGTGAGGAAACACATTTAACTTGGGCTCGAGTTTCAAAGAACAACAGACAATCACAAAACACACCAAAAGCCTAATCATATGCAAATTCAGATCAAAGGGAGCAGCCTGAGTCGCTATTAAAAATTCACAGATAAAGGGATCGAGAGGCAATCTAAGCCCAACATCAAAATGGGCCCGATAAAAAGCAACGAAGTTATTATTCACTTTCCCTAATTAGCGATCTATTTTTCCCGCTACAACCGAAATTTGAAAGTCATCTAAGTCAATACCCATGGTGACTGCCCATTGAGGAATGCTATTTTGATGGGATGGTTCCAATCCTATGGGAACGGCCCGTCGGGACGAGCTAGGAGCGGCCCGTCGAGAAGAACTAGAGCAGACGACATGCTCGTCTGTCTCACTTTCATTTTTGGAAAAAATTACATTATTCGGGTTTTGATCAGTATTTGGGGCTTCATAATAATATTCAAGTCTAAGGTAGCTCATAAGTTCATTGGATGACAAATGTTTAACCTTAGTGCCTAAAAGAAAAGTTTAAGCATCAATATTGGGAACTGAAGTATGAGAAGCGTCTAGGCCCGCTCTCTCAATTATATTCTCAATCTCATTTCGAGAAACGGTGCGCCAACCATAAGTATCATTTGAAACTACTAGCTGGCCACCCTTACGAATAACAGCATATTGTACAATCCTATAAGTTTGTTTAGTCCGGGCCATAACTAGAGAAAAGCAATGAAAAAAGAAAGGAGTACTGAGAAAAAGAATGATGGTGTGTACCTCGAAAGAAAGGATCAGAAGATAGCTGAAAAAATAGACACCAAAGAAATTAAGGCTTTTGAGTGGCGACGAGTTGGAACTAAGGCACAGCGGCGACGACTTGTATAAAACACGACGACGACGACGGGCTCACTACGGGGCTATCCACGATAACGGGTTCCCTCAGGTCTCTCTCTGTTTTTTCGCTCAGCTTTGTGTGAATAACTTAAAATGGAAGAGTTGTATTTATAGATCGCTCCACCAGTTATTTAATCCCATTAGGAGTATGGAAAAAGTAGCACACCCAAGTCAAATTTTTATCAAAAATTTATTGGGAAGCTGGGAAGGCCTGCATCATCATGGATTAAAGGAAAGCATTTATTAGTGCAGTAGGTTAGCTCGGCGATAGTGACAATTCAGCCCATCACCCATGCTTGCTAATCCAAGGGATTATGATCAGAACTGCATTAAATGGGAAGTCAGAATATAAAGGTTGCATGGAAACAAAAATAGTAGGTGAACCATGTATTAAAGCTGCCTGGAAGTGTGAATCAACTGGCATTGCATTTGTTAGCATTTTTCCAAAGGCTATGGTACAGAGAAATGAATAGAAAGTCCAAGTTAAAAGTAAATGTGAGTAATAAATTGCGTGGAAAACCGTGTAAATCAATGTTCACTTTGTCGCCTTTTTCCAACATGAGATATCAGCCATTGTTCAACATAGCAACCCGTCACTCACACGCGGAGATATAATGGTAATTTTGGAACTTGAACTCTTTGGTCCGAGTACTTCGTACAAGTTGACGAGTCGTTCAACCCGCTAAAATTATATACAAGTCAGTACACATTCAAGGCATTAAAATGCCAAGCAGTATTGCATGCCGAGCTGCTCCAAAAATAAGTGTCGAGTTGCTCCTTAATTAAATGTTGAGCTGTGTTTTGAGAAGTAAATGCCGAATTGCTAAGCTGCTTCACGAAAATTAATGCCGAGTTGTTACATGCATTAAAGGGCGGGCCAAAGTGGATTAAATTAGTATACTCTTTGATTTGAGCATGCTCACTCAACAAAGAGTAGGGGGCTACTGAACTACCCAAAAATAATACTGAGGATAAAAATGACATAATAAAATATCGAAAGGACAATAATTGGGCAAAAGTGGCAAGCTGCCTCACACTTGTGCGAGCTACTCTTTGGCGAGTTGCCTCCCTGCCGAGCTGCTCCCTTGCCAAGTTGCTCCCTACCGAGCTGCTCCCTTGCCAAGCTGCCTCCCCTGCCGAACTGCTTCCCTTAGGCAAACTGCTCCCACTTGGGTGAGCCTATACACATTTCATATATTACACGGAACTATCTCCGAATTATCTTCAAGTATCCTAACGTATCACGGAACTATCTCCGATTTACCGATAAAGTTCAAAACGGATACGCGACTTCTACCCGTAAACTGTGGGATTCGACCATATCAGTTACATCCTAAAATTACTTAGGGCAACGCTACTCTCTTATAAATAATACTATCATGCGTAGTACAAGGTATGCGCAATTATACAATTTTTGCTCCCTGAATTAGCTTTATTCTTTCTCAGATACACATTGCTAATTCTCACACCGGAGGAGCTTTGCAGGGATCCCATGCGCAATAACTCTGTTCTTCTTTTGCTACAAGTCATTTCACCGGAGCAAATTCCCATCAAGACCACGGTGCTAAATTCGGCATCATCATCCTCCACGCAGACATCTGTAGATGTTAAGCCTTGACAACTATTGAAGTAGAAGCCGTAGGCAGCTTTTGTTGAAACAGAAAGGCTATCGATTTTCAGTATCTAACAAAGACTCGATCTATTACTTAGCTTTAAACTTAACAACAAATAAGTCTATAGAGAGGACTTTGTCTAGTATAGTGAAAACACTACTTACCTGAAAGTTTAAGGATCTTTTTTTAAGACCAAGTAATAGACTCAATCAAATTAGTAAGAGGCTATATATATTAGAACTAACACTTACCATATTTAATCCAATGATAAATGATCAAGTATGTGGTTTGTCAATATCTTGAATGCACTTGGTAGGATTTTCTCACGAATGTGCTAGGTCATCTTCTATGCTCCCAAGTGCTCTTATTTATACTAAGATTTTTGAATCCGTTAAGGACAAATGATTCAACTACTCTTGATCAATGATTTGAATGCATTAAATGCATAGAGCGTTGGTTTTGAACCCCATTGGCTGAGCTTCTTCAAAATGAGTTGTAATAATTATTGCAAATTAATTGCAAAGACAGTTATGCTTAGTATGGCATGGAAACAGTGATGTAGCAGTTCATCCTTTCTGAAATGTTGTCTAAACGAAAAAGTGCATTTTTTGGGCCAATGTGATGATATAGGTGCAAACACTTCGAAGTCAAACTGATGTGATCCGGGTTAGCTCAATTTCGATGTTCATATACATGTTCAAAGATTCTATGGTAAAAGATCGTGCATGGAAATACAAGTACACTTTGTTCGTGATTGATCGAGTAACCAAGGCTCATAGAAAAGTTTTGATTGAAACGGATGATGATTGGAGGACTCAAGGAGGAGGTTTCAAAGTGTTTCAAGGGTATATGGTTGTTTTGAAGACTCAAGGGACTTATATAAACTTGATACAAAGTTTACAAACAAGTTTGGAGGCTTAGAGGATGTTCCTAGAGACTTTTAGGGCCTATTTGTCAATTCTGAAAAGTTTAAACACGTCAAAAAGGCTCTTGGACATAAATTATGGCGCTAAGGCGCTACGACATTTTTTCAAATTTCTGATTTTTGTGCGGATTTTGACCTATTTTTGATATTTTATGCTTTAATTACTTCCATTTTACTAGTGTTCCGCCTCTTATGTATTTTAGGGTTTAGTAGTGTTTTTGGCCTATATAAGGTCGTTCTATGTATTCCAAACAAAACAACAACTTTGAGATTAAATTAAATTGAGAGAATTATTCAATTTTTCTTGTTTCTTGGCGAACTATTCGAACTTATCAGGATTGTCCTATGGCGTTCACCCCTTTTCTTCTTATCAATTGGTATGTCCAATTGTGGCAAAACTCATTATACCAAGGTTCGTAGTCGTCTCAATTATCGGGTTGCGGGTGTACATGCCAAGGTTCGTAGTTTGACTGATTCATCGGGTTGTGGTGTCACCCTCCATCAACTTCTTTGATCTTAGCTTCCGTTCTACATGAAATCGTGATTCGTAGAGAATTCTTGGCGAAGATCGTATAACAAACGTTTGTGGAAGGATTAGGTTTGAAAATATCGAAGAGAATTCATTTATCCATTCCACGTAGGATTAGGTTAAGCACGTTTTGAATCCTTCAATCAGTAGACTATTGTAGAATTGTTGCTAATGTAGCCTTGACATAACACATAAGTCTGTTGATGGTTACAAATTTCCTGATAAATGTCAAACACAAATGCACCAAACTATTCTAGTTGTTTGCTAAGTCCTAATAGAGGTGCCTTAGACAATGTAGCACACAAGCTACTTACAAAGATTGTTATAGGCACACTTTCTAAGACTAAGTAATGGGTAAATCTAAGACCAAGGAATATTCCTAACAATCTTAATTACAAAACAAGTGAATATTCCTAACACACTTGCATTTTAAAGCAAAAAGCCCTAGTACTCTCCATTAAGTGGTCTTCTTTCCCTCCGCCACCCTGTTTTATTGAGGTGTATCCGTGCAAGAGAATTCATGAATCATGCCTTGATCATGCATAAAAGTGAAGTAGGGAGCAGAGAAAAATTCTTTGCAATGTCACTACGAAGAATTTTAATAGGTACACCAAATTGAGTTCTAATTTAGCTCAGAAGCCAAAAAAAATAGAGAATAATTCAGAATAACGTCTCATTAAGTAAATCTAAGTTACATGAGAAAAATGATCCATAAAGGTAACAAAATACCGATAACCAAGTTTTGACACAATTGGAGACGTACCCCAAACATCAAACTGTATTAACTCAAACAAGCACACAACCTTTTATTAACCCTAGGTAAGTATGACACATGATGGTATTTAGCATACTGACAAACTTCACAATCTAATGACCCTAAATTAGGACATAATTTTTTCACTCTCGAGAGACAAGGATGACTCAAGCGACAATATAGCTAACGGGGGGTAAGGGAAGTAACGCTGGAACCAGTGTTCTAAAAATCGCTAGGCGGATGCTAGGTGGCAGAGCAGGGCCTAGCGCCTAGGCGACTAATCGAGGCTTAGGCGGAGCCTAGAAATCAAGGTGTAATTACACATTTACATCATACATTCATACAATACCTGTTGCAACAATAGTAAATAATTAAATATGACCAAATAAACTAAAAGTAATGATCACATTATAAGATTAATAGTTAAAAATTAAAATCAAATTCAATAGTATCATTTCAAACTCCAAAGTTTAAACTTTAAAATAAAACAAAAATACTACAATTCTTCTCTTTGTCATTTTAGCAAATTGACACCTTGACTACATACCCACACCACACTGTCTATTCCCCAAATGATACCAAATTTCAACAACTAAACAAGAATCACAACATTCTCACAGAAAAATAATGTCAACAGAGTGACTCAACACAATGATTTTAATTTTTCATTTCAATTTTTTTTAAAAAATAAAATATGCGCCTAGGCGGCGATTTTTGGAAAAAATGTCTAATTGCCCAATTTGGCCCTAGTTGCGGCGTTAGGGGGGCGCCTAGCGCCTAGCCCGATTTTTAGAACATGGACTGGAACACACAAAAATTGGAATAGAATGAGAGATAACAATTGTAATCTCATGTAAGCTTAAGTGATGGATAATAAATTGAACGAATAACCAAAAAGATATAGGATAGAAAACAAAGATTGAGATGGAGTGATTCAAGCAATACCACTCCCCTTGACACAAGCAATAAACCCATTAGCTAAGCGGCACTAGGCAGTATAGAAGGGGTAAAGGAAGATAAAATACGTGCATCACCAGTCATATGATTAGTTGCACCAGAATCAAAGACCTATTTGTGACACGAGGATGAAAGACATGTAGTGGCTTTACCTTGACAAAAGTAGCAATAAAGATGAAGACAGTTAAGATACTAGATATTGGGTATACCTAGCATACTCATCATAAACATCTTCCCTTTAACTTGCTGAGATGGCTAACTAACAGGCTTACGGTTTGAACCAACATTAGCAAATCTATTACTAAGAGGTTTCCCATGTAGCTTCTAATAGCTCCATTATAGATGTCCCATATCCCTCCAGTGGTAGCATTCTTAACATTCTGATTCCCTCTACGACTATGTGTATCATCACCTCGACCACCACGACCTCCTCGACCACCTCTTCGACCACTACTACCATGACCACCATAATCATAACCTCTAGGTCCTTGAGACACCTGCTGAAGACTCACCCACATCCCCCTCATGTGGTGTTGACTTTCGAGAAGCATGTAAAACTCAAGAGAAACCCTCAGAAAGTGAACAAACCTCTGTGCCAGATAAAGTCTGCGAACAAGCAACAAACTCATTAAACCAGCTAAAAAATCAATGACAAGAAGTTTCTCACGTTGTGCCTTCATTTTCTTAACATCAGGTGTAATCAGAAGTAAGGTATTTCATTCCTGAGACAACTTCTTAAAATTTACAAAATACTGAGCCACGGTTCGATCCTTCTAATTCTGTCTAAACACAACATGGGACAAGTCATAGAGATGATTCAGATTGTCACGATATGATACAACACCTCTAAGTACTCCAAAGATCCTTGACGTTTTTAGTTTGGGTAACCAATTCAACAACATTTTCAGTCATGAGTTCATCATCTGCCCATATAAGAACGCAGCATCCTGAATCCATGCCTTCGCACCATCACCTGTTTTAATGTCTTTAAGATGATCACCCTTCTCCATCCCAATCAAACTCTTACTAACCACCTTATGCCACATCATGTAGTTGGTCCTATCAAGTTTTTTAATAGTAAGCTTGTTAAAAGTGGTAATGGTCGTTGAACCGATCTCTGCACTTTCTAAACTCCATATATCAACAACAAAAATAGCCGAACGAACTAGCTGAACCAAAATTGAACAAGTAAAAAATGCACCAGATCATATCTAAAGACACCACTAACTCAAAAAACATCTATACAATCAGAATGAACACTGCAAGGCGAGATCGGCGATATGATTATTCACGTGAATGCACCGATTCGTGACCAAAGCTGTGGTGATGGCGAGAGTTTCTGGCAACGGGAAGACTACTGTCGGTGGCACCTCACGCTGACAAAGCCTCTTTTAGGGCGCGTGTTACAAATGGTTGGCCAGAACTTGACCCTTTTGAAGATTAAAGTAACTGTAATTGTATCTCTCTGTCAGCGTTGCTTGTCTCTCTCGTCCACGCCCTGATCAACACACTAACAACTCAAGCCACACTACTTCTCGAATCGACCAATCTTTCGATCACCGTCGCCCAATTGCAACTATAAGACCTCAGTCTACTAAATCATGAAAAGAGATGACACAAAAGAAAAAAAAATTGGAGAAGAAATTGAGATCGATCAGCACAGGTTTTTTTAGAAAGATACCCGCTTTGATACCATGTTGATTAACAAAAAAAAAAGGAATAAAATGTGATTAGAAAGCCCTTACCCTCGAATGGTTAGACTAGGGTATTTCTATACACGTGCATGTGAAACATAAATTTATAATTAGCACCCTTCATATACCCCTTATTCTCTAACAAGATACAATAATGTGTTCTCGCTGTCTTTCTCTTGGACCAGTGACAACCCAAAAATCACGCATATCCATGTTGCCATTTCCATCAGATGGGGGATTTTGTTCATGGCATGAATTGTAAACTGACAAAATCCTTTCCTTTCAGTATAGTTTCTGTCAAATAATCTCTTCCGGAAAATTAAGGTGGCCACACTCACGATAAGCCTAGAATTTCTCTGTAATGTGCTTGATTATATCTGGATTCTATATGATGTTCTGATCTATAAATTGCATCAAAATGGACTACTCAAAAGGAATCCAAGGACTACTAAAAACTCTTAAATCGTACGTAACCCTAAAACCAGCTGCAGTGGTAGCCGAATCTCCGGGCCGAGAGGCCCGAGACCTTGCATAATATGGTAAGTTAGTGTGTGTCTGTGACTGTATCTGTGTGTTGTAGGTGTTTACCAGGTTGGTGGTGTTGAATATAAATCCTACGAATCCGTTGTCTAGAATGAAGGCAATTGTTCTGTTAAAAAACTACCGGCATTATTAGCCAAAAGCAATGAAAACCGATCACAACAACTAGGGGTGTAAGTCCGAACCGCCGAACCGCCAAATTGAATCGAATCGAACCGAATCGACCAGTTCAGTTCGGTTTTGGGTTAGGACGGTTCGGTTTAGGTTTGAAAATTTTATAAACCGAGCGGTTCGGTTCGATTTGCAGTTTTTTGTGCCAAACCGAATCAAATCGAACCACCACCTTTTCATTTTTATTTTTTTTATTTTTATATATATATTATTTAGTAATTAGTAATTAGTAATTGAATTTAATAAAAAAATTATTGTTGTTTGCCTACATTTTAATTGAATTATTGTAATTTTAAAGTTAATTTTTTGACTTTTTAATTATTTAGTTTATGTTAAAAGAATTTTTTTGATATTTAAAAGTTTTTTCTTCTTTGAAATATTTAAATAATTAAACCACGGAATCGAACCAAACCGATCGGTTCGGTTTGGTTCGATTTGAAGTTTGTGGCGGTTCGGTTCGATTTGAAATATGTGGAATCGTTAGGGGGTGGTTCGGTTTGCGGTTTTGGCTCAAACCGAACCTTCACCCCTAACAACAACAATGACCCAAGTACAGTTTCATATGGCATCCAACTATATAGTTAGCATAAGCCCAGAAATCTCAAAACAAACCACTGCAACAAAAACAATCAACTGTGACAAAAACTACGAGAAATTATTCAAAATGACGAATAATGGGAACAAGGGCTGTCCCCAACACGTACAAACGATTTGTTGACACCCACAAGAACATCAGACATGTAAACGAACTCATAGAAAACACTTCAATACCTTCAAAGCCATACTCAATACCCTTTGTCAACATCAGAACACATTAAAAACAAAAGCACTCTCGATATCATTATTCATCTGGTATCTCCACAAAGATAAAGCCATTTAGGGGATGATCTTATGTGGTGAGGGGGGGCACAACGATGTGGCCTTAATCAGCCTTGAGCGAATTTGCAACATCAATTACAAATCGGTAGCGAACATCAGATTTGGCAAGACGCTCCATCGCAGTGTTGAGATAGTCTATGGGTATAACCTCTACATCTGCTGTTATATTATGCTTGGCTGAGAAATCAAGCATCTCTTGTGTCTCCTTCAATCCTCCAATTACACTACCAGCAACAATCTTCCTCCCTGTCAATCCATTTACACATTTTAGCCATAATTTCATACTGTTTATTAAGTGAAAAATCGTTCAAGAAGAGCTCGAATAATATGTATCAAATAGAACATATGTCCAACTAATATGTATCAAACTAGCAGGTGTTGTAACCCTAAGGGATGGCCTTGAGCCTTCTCAAACTGTGGGAACAAGTTCTATCCCTTCCCAATCCCAACGAGAGCCCCAACAAAAATAAAAAATAAAAAGTGGCAAGTGTTGTCAAATGCTTACCCAAAACCAACGGGAACACGGATAGGTCAAGTGGTTTATCCGGTAAACCAACCATAACAAGCTTTCCATGGGGCTTCAGCAGATTAAGCAATGGCACAAGAGGGTGAGTTGCAGAGACAGTATCAATAATCCCATTCAGTGTACTCGCAGCAGCCTACACTCAAATTCAGAATACCAACAAATAATAATTATTATTATTATTAGAAATCAATAATCACTTGGGTTATATCCATATACACACGAGAGAAAAAACAAAGATCGGATATGTCAAAGAAGCATCACCTGCATCTCTTCTGGTTCACGGCTATTGTAGAACTTATCAGCGCCTAGTACTTCAATTGCTTCCTTCTTCTTGGAAGCAGATGTACTAATCACCGTAACTTCAGCACCAAAAGCCTTGGCCATTTTGACAGCTACATGACCTAGTCCACCAAGACCCACCACACCAATTTTCATACCAGGTTTATCCAGTCCAAAGTATCTCAAGGGGCTGTAAGTTGTGATGCCAGCACAGAGCAAAGGGGCACCAGCATCAAGAGGCAGAGTCTCGGGCCATCGAAGAACAAAATGCTCGTCTGCAACCATGTGATCAGAGTACCCTCCATAGGTTATTGTTCCATCAAAGTAAGGAAAGCCATAGGTGAGTATCTGTTTAGGACAGTAATTTTCGAGATCGCTAGCACAGCTTTCACATGAACGACATGATCCAACCAAGCATCCGACCCCAACTTTGTCTCCAACTTTGAATTTTTCAACTTGGCTGCCAACTTCCGTCACCACACCAACAATCTCATGTCTGCATGATAAGTCCAATTAGCAATACATATATCGCCTCAACAAGAACCTAAAATTCTGTAGTTTTGAAAAATAAAAAATGAACCCATTATCTAGTCAAACACTGATAGTCAAAAGGGTTCACAAATCTCCAAGTATTTGGTTCTACTCTTCCCTAAAGACACCAAACTAAGATTATCAAAAATATGATAACTAAAGATTCTCAAAAATATGATAACTGATATTCACCGCCATCCTCTAAAATACAAAACCATTTATTAATCATAGGAAATTTTGGTATCGTAAGTGTCCATACAAGATCTTCCAAGGGATACGTACCCTTGTATGAGAAAGCTTAAACTATATTGGCTTTCCCCTGAATATTTAGACTTGTAAAAGTATCATATATGATGTAAAAATAAACTAGTCGGAACACACGTTCATTGCACTTAAAAGTCATAAAAAGAAAGTGACTAATTCAAATGAAAATGTTGAATGGAAATTGAAAGAAAATGCAATTCACGTATTGGTTTTTGAATAATTTATTGCCACTCTATACCTATTAAAATATGATTTTACATAGAACTTTTCTCCAGTTCCTAGAGAAAAGAGTTCAAGTTTCTAAACAGCAGCAAATTAGACTCCTTTCTTCATTGAATTGTTATTTGTTCATCTTCAACGTTGTAAAGCTAACTTGTTCCAACTAGTGGACATGGTAAATTTCCATATATATATATATATATATATATATATATATATATATATGGGGAAATTTTCAATAGTTACTATTATTATTATCAGTAGATCAAAAATTTAAGGCTAAAATTTAATGATTAGTTAGAAAATGCAATTAATATAAGTAGGTGAGTCATTTAATACAATTAATCTCTATATATTGTTATTATCATTAGATTAAAAAATTAATGGTTAGTTGAAAAATGCAATTAATGCAAGTAGACGAGTCATTTAATGTAATTAATCTCTCCCTCATATATATATATATATATATATATATATATATATATATATAGGGGAGTTTTCAATAGTTACTACAACTCGCTAACTATTGATGGTTACTATTGTTATTATCAAATAGTTACTATTGTTATTATCAAATAGTTACTATTGTTATTATCATTAGATCAAAAATTTAAGGCTAAAATTTAATGTTTAGTTAAAAAATGCAATTAATACAAGTAACTAAGTCATTTAATGCAATTAATCTCTATATATTATTATTATCATTAGATCAAAAATTTAAGGCTATAATTTAATAGTTAGTTAAAAAATGCAATTAATGCAAGTATGTGAGTCATTTAATACAATTAATCTCTTTCAACATATATAACATATATATATATATATATATGGGGAGTTTTCAATAGTTACTACAACTCTGTTGTTATTATCATCAGATCAAAAATTTAAGGCTAAAATTTAATGATTAGTTGGAAAATGCAATTAATGCAAGTAGATTCATTTAATGCAATTAATTTCAACCTTTGATTTTTGATCAAAGATTGATATAACAGTAATATATATATATATATATATATATATATATATTTAGAGATAGAGGACATTTATATACCCAGGAACAATAGGATAGGAAGTGAAGCCCCATTCATTCTTGGCAGAGTGAAGATCTGAGTGACATATCCCACAATACAACACTTTGAACCTCACATCTTTTTCCCCTGTTGCCCTGCATCCACACACACACACAATTAATATGATCTAACAAAAAACACAACACTCAAGGTTAAACTTGGATTTACTCATTGCACATTTGGTACACAAGACCGATCATTCCAGTCTATGCTATATCGAATGAATGAAATTCATACTAAAATGACAACCGAACAGAATCCCCGTTCTTGCATGCCAAACAAGTAAATACAATACAAGTAAAACGTGCCAAACACATTAATGAAAATACATTCAACAATGCAAAAGCCTCAAACAATCACTATTTTCGCTACGACAAGTACAATACATTACAAGTAACATATTCACTACGAAAAACACCAAATTTCAGAATCGAGGAAATCGAGAAAAACTTCAAATTGAAAGGTTTCGAATCTGAGAAATACTACCTTCTAGAAAATTTGATGGGTGCAAGTACACCAGAGGTGTCACGGGCAGCCCATCCCACGGCTTTTACTGGGTGCTCTGTTTCCGGTGATTTTGCCATCACTAAGACTCTGATTGAATAGGAGTATAGTTTATGAGTGAAGGGGAAGAAATGACAAGAACAGTGGATGGGGTTTTATAAAGGGAAGGGTTTATGTAAGCTGTCATGTCATCATCCATCTACTCCATAATTACTCCTCCGTTTCAATCAAAAAGTTTACTTTTGATTTTTTTTTTTTTTTTGTCTACTAAGTTAAAGTTTGACCAATAATTAACATAAATCTAATAATTTTTACAAAGTTATTAAAGTTGTAATCCATAGTATTATTAAGATAGTTTTTAATTAATGAAATTTTATTTTTTAAAACATAAGTAAAGTATGTAAATTTTTTATTTGATTTAGTCTTATGTTGACTTTTATAAAAAAATGACTCTTTGTCTGAAACGGAGGAGTATAAGATTATGCCCATAATCCAATGAATTGACTCTTCGTATCATGTGGCCACCAATGGAAGGATCTGGAACCTTCTTTGATATAATTATTATTAGTAATATATACTACCTCCGTCAAAAAAAAAAAAAATTTATCTCAAAATAATTGTTGGTAAGATTTTAAAAAACATTTGCCCTTATTTAGCAAAAACTGCCTTTATTTATTATTCACATTAAATATGATTGGTAAGAAGAAAGAGAAAAATACTCATACAACTTATTTATAATAATTAAACTTAAATAATGATAAATTAGTTTTTTTGAAAGCTTCATTAATCTATATAAATTGCTAAAACAACAATTATATTGGGTCAGATGTAGTACTATACTTCTTATCCAATTATTTCGAAAATGGTTTAACTTTGGAACTAAACAATCACCAATTTTTATATTTATTTAATCAGCAATCTATTAGCGTGTTTGACATTATAATTTTGGGTTGGATTTTGAATTTTCATTCATAATCATTGAAGATAAATTAAGAGATTGATAGAAAGAAGATAGTGTCAAATTCCTTAAATCTTGCAAGGAGAACAAATAGGATGAGATTTGCAAATCTCAAACGATATATTTAAAACTAAAAAATGCTAGTATTACAACTACAAATTTGATAACCGCTTTGCATTGAAGGCAAAGTGAATTTGAGGTGCATGTGCATTTTTAAAACAGAGTTGTTACAATAGTGATAAAACTAGTTTTTAACCTAACAATGTTGTTTAAAATTACATCTCATGAACTTTTTTCTTTCCGGAGTACACATGGTTGGATTGATATTGTTCAATTACTATATTCTCTCCGTCCTAAAAGATAGTCTCATTTGCTAATTGGGAAGTCAACTTAAAATAAGTAAATTTTATTAACATTTGGTCAAAGTTTAATCAACTTTATCAAAAAAAAAAAAAAAAGGGATAATGACACTACTAGTCCCTCGACTATGGTTGATTCTACCATTAGTCCCTTAACAAATTTTTTTCATATTTTTGTCCCTTGACTATAAAAATTAGACATGGTTGGTTCTTTTGGTGGATCCCGTTAGTATTTTTCCGTTAAGTCTGTCATGTGCCTCTCACATGACTTTGGTTAAGGGCATTGTTGGAATTTCACGTACCCCTATGACCAGTGAAGTTAATTACAAACACACCCACACATACACTCTCTCTATCTCTCTCTCTCTCTCTCACAGACACACACACACATACACACATCCAAAGACACCACACACACCCACACACACACTCTCTCTATCTCTCTCTCTCTCTCATAGAAACACACATACACAAATCCAAAGACACACACCACAAACACACACATCCATTAGCCTCAAGTCCTGTTCCGTCTTCTCCCATTCCGACTCACACAACCCTTCACCCCCATCCTCCACCACTTCGACACCTCCACTTCCTTTCTCCACCACCACCTTCATTCTCCACCACCATATCCCCACCATTCAACCCTCACCAAAATCAAGAAGCCATCCCCACCAATTTTCATAATGCAATTTTAGTTTATCAAGTTTAAAAGCACCTCTCATCACAACAATGGAGATGAAGAAGAGATGAGAGAAAGAAAGCACCAGCTCCACCTCCATAAACCCACCCCCACAAATCTCGTCCCAAACTACAGTTCACCGCCAGTCCCACAACCACTAGGTTATAATTTTTGATGTGGTTTTCAATTTCAATTTGGGTTCAAAATTTTTATATGGGTTTGTGAAATTCACAGCTACTCCATTGTTGCTCTAACTGTAACACAAGTTGTGGATGTCAAAGACAGGCCAAATCGAACACCAACGGCGCACGTGACAACAACTCAATTTGATATTTGAGATTGGTTCCAGATTATGAGACCGGTGACTCCATTCACCGATTGCTTGGTGGGTTTCGGGCGAGCAGTTTCAGATCTTGGATTAACTAGGATGGAGGGGGAGAGAGAGAGAAAGAGAGATAGAGTGAGAGAGATTTGATGGAGATGGGAGATTTGAATGAGTCCCTTTCTTCTTCTGGAAGTAACTCATTTTGGGTAAGATTTTGGATTTCTCCATTTGGATGGATTCTCGAGACATTGAACTGGGCTTCATGGAGATGGGGGATGAAGGAGACACAAATGAGTCCGTACTTATTTTAATAATGATGATAAGATTTGAGGCAATTAAGTATTTAATTTGAATTATCTAAATAACTAATAGTATTATTTATGAATAATTTTTAAAAATATATTAATTTTAATTTATTCAACAATTATAATTATTTTATTATGAATTTCTGATAATAACCCTTAAAAAATGGCATGTGCAACGCACATGAGTCACTTAACGGAATTTTACTAACGACATCCATCAAAAGGACTAGTCGCGTGACTTTTTAGTACTCAGGGGATAAAAATATGAAAAAAATTTGTTAAGGGACTACTGGTGGAATCAGCCATAGTCGAGGGACTTGTAGTGTCATTATCCCAAAAAAAAAAGGGAATTGCTATTCCAACCCCCAAAATTGTTAAGTATACCCATTTACTTAGTTCACCCACCCTTCAAATATTATATCACCTATATTACTAAGTATACCCCTACTTATTTTCCTATTTTACCCTTGAACAATAAACCTCAAATTCTCACCCACCCAAATTAAAACACTATCTACCCAACCCACCTCCCTCCCAAAATTAAAATACTCTCCATTTCTCTCTCTATCATCTAATCTCTATCCTCTCCATTTGTTTTGAAACTTCATCTACTTCGACTTAGCTTCCTAAAAATTGCACAAAGTCAAGCCACTACTTAGGCTTGAAACACGCATTTTAGTTAAATTTTTTAATGATTTTTTGAATTTTTGGAGGAAGCTGAACAGTGTGCGCCATCGACCGCACGCCTAGGAATGTGCGGCACCGGTCCGCCGCACATATAGGGCGGCAGGGTGCCGCATACCATTAAGCGTGCGGTAAGAGGTGCCGCACATATCTTAGGGTTCTCAAAAATTTTAAGGGTAATATAGTTTTTTAAAATTGTGACAATTTTGTAATAATGATAAAAGGGGTATACTCAGTAATTTTAGGGGTAAAAATAACACTGCTCAAAAAAAAAAAAAATCAAAAGTCAAAGTAAGACTAATTGGAACAAAGCGAGTACAAATTCATTAAACACAACTCTAGGGATTATCTATGAAATTCAACTCTAGAAGTTATGGATCTACAAAGTAGAAGCTATAAACAAGCTCAAAAATTAATACTGATGTGACGTTTTCTTTTTAACATATGAAAATATCATCCAATATAAAAAAGAACGAAACAACTCATACTATATGATTAATGTCACGTTCAACCATCCTAAAGATTTAACATGACCGTCTCATTAAATAACCGACCCTCACATACCAATTTTCTCAACTCACACTAAACTATTCTAGAGTGCTTCAAAGCCTCGTCAGTTGGCCTAACTAAGGGACAAAGTGTATACCAACTCTTGCTATAAAATTCTGTCAGCAATTATTAATGGTTTAAAATTATTATGCTAACTTACAAATTATACGACTAATCAAAATATTCCACAAATCATGTAATCAATTAAAAATTACTATGCTAAGGTACAAATCATATAATCAATTACAAATTATAGAACAAATAAAATATTCCACAAATCATATACTTCATCCGTCCCGAATAAATATTCCTAATGGATAAAACACAAAAATTAAGAAATATAATTAATAATGTACTTTAAAATGTGTTTTGACAATAATACTCATAAATATTAATTGACTTTAACTATTTTAAATAATTTGGTTTCTTTGAGATTTGTTATATTAAATGAAACTTTAAGGAGATCAAAAGTCTTTAGGAACATTAGTTAGGACATCCCATAATTGAAAGTAAGAGCATTTATCCAGGTCAGAGGGAGTAATGAATTAAAAATTATCAATACAAAAATATACATCAAATTTACATTTAAAAAACATCTTGTTTGACCAAAAGAAGTCAAACAAGACGATAATTTATAAAGAAAAAAGCTGCGTTTTAAAGAAAAAAGCCGCGTTTTAAATAATATCTCAAACGCATTTATAAAGAAAAAAATCGCGTTTTAAATAATCTGCGTTTTAAAAACGCTGCGTTTTCAAAACACTGAACCAAACAGGCTCTAAAAAATATAATTAATAATGTGCTTTAAAGTGTTTTGACGATAATACCCATAAATATTAATTGACTTTAACTATTTTAAATAATTTGATTTCTTTGGGATTTGTTATATTAAATGAAACTTTAAGGAGATCAAAAGTCTTTAGGAACATTAGTTAGGACATCCCATAATTGAAAGTAAAAACATTTATCCAGGTCAGAGGAAGTAATGAATTAAAAATTATCAATACAAAAATATACATCAAATTTATATTTAAAAAATACCTTATTTGACTAAAAGAAGTCAAACAAAACAAGACGATAATTTACGAACGAAGAGAGTATAAATTTTTTGTCAGGATAAAATGTGGTGACGCCGGTTGTCCTACCACCAAAATACGAGTGGTTTCGCTACGTTTAGTATTGTCACCCCTTTGTGAGGTAGGTTAGCCTAGATTTAGACATTAAATAGAGGGCAATTCAGTCTTTTTGCACTTAATCAAATAATACCCTAACAAAGAAGATATGCCAGTATACTCTGCACCCAAACAATGGCAGTATTGGGTAAAAAACAAAACCAGATTTGTTCCCAAACACAATCATAAAAAGGGGGGAAATTTTGTGATCAACAAACTTAGAGCGTCCACAGTGGAGGAGTTACAGCACTCTCTAAAAATCACTTTTAGAGATTTTTAGAGATTTTTACCCTCTCTTGATCCTACAGTGGTTCCTCTAGTCCACCCTCTATCTCTAAAATCAACTAAATCACCCTCTAAATATAGGGGGAGTTTTAACATGAATAGTAACTCAAATCCTCTACATTTTCCTCACTTTATTTGAGCACAATATACTTTTGTTTAATATTTTGGAATGAAAATTATTAACATATACTCTCTCTGTCATTAAATTATTGTCTTATTTTTTTATCCGTTCCAAAATAATTGTTTTATTTTTTTTATCCGTCCTTAAATAATTGTCTTGTTTGAAATTTTCATAATTTAAGAGATCATTTTTACCATTTTACCCTTACTTTTCTCTCTACTTTAATTATGCGCCATATACACATGAGTATTAAAAGAAACTATACATTATACCAATATTAATAATTAAGTCAGTTATTTTTTGTTAATCCGTGTGCCGAGTCAAATAAGACAATAATTTAGGGACGGAGAGAGTACAATATATTTTTTATAGTATATAAAATTTAAAATTTAAAATATTTTATTTTAATTGTGGTAGAAAAATATAAATAAAAGAGAAAAAATATAATGGTTTGTCAGTTGAGATGAGAGATATTTAATTTTTAGAGGGTTGTATAGAGAGTGCTTGTTGGAGTGGATTTATTTTTAGAGTGTTAAAAAAGTGAAACTTGAACGGAAAACGAGATGTTTAAAATGTGATATAAAAATATATTGGGGGTTATTATTGTGGACGCCTTTAAAATTATGTCTTTTCGAGTGTAAAAAGAAAAAAAATTGTTGACCTCAACTATCAGATCAATAGATTTTATGATGTAACTGAATTTTAGATAGTCCCACCACCGCCAAGTCATCATCACGTTGATGCCTCGTTTATCTTTAGTCACTTACAATGAGGAGTGAATTAAAATGTGCACCAAATATACACCAAAATAATATTTGATATCTGTTAAAGACTTTTAAATAATAGGATTCATAAATCATTTAATTAATTAAAAAATATCAAATATAATTTTAGTGTACACTTTAGGTATGCATAACATTACTTTTAAAATAAACATGGCCCGTAGGGGGAGTGATTGGCTAACTCACACCATCACTACAAATGTTTATCTATGGTTAGTACCTCGTATCACGTCACCCTAGTGAAACGGCTGTCTCATGGAATAACTTTTCCTGTTTCGCACAAAGAGCCCAATATCTATATGAATCAACACTAAAGTAAACATAAAAGAAATCAAACTAAAACTTAGCATATGTTAATCATATTTCAGAACATAAAATCTTACTCCTTCAGTTTCATGCTAAAAAATATTTTACTTAAAAAATTCACTTTCACAAAATTAATCCAACAATCTCCACAAGTTTTCAATTTTACCCTTTACATGTGATAAAGCATTTGACCACGCTCCCACATTTATATAATTATGACAAATTTTAATAATATTTATATAATTCTAAAATATAATTTTTTTTTAAATATAGACACTTTAGATTGACGGAAAAATACTTATTAAGAAAAATATAAATCACAACTTTTAAGATCGTTAATTAAAAACAAAAATGTCATGTTAAATTTTACTCGAAATTTAATCATGCTGATCCAAAAAAAATGGGAAATAAACTATTTAATCGGAACGAAGAGAAGAGAGTATGATCTTGAACACGAACAGGCACAGGAAATGTAAAGTCATTTGTGGGTTTTGATGAATGAATACCTTCGAGAGAATTTGAAAGGTGAAAGTACGCCGGAAGTGTCATGGGCAGCGTATCCGAAGGCTTTTACTGGGTGCTCTGTTTCTGGTGTTTTTGCCATTATGAATTCTGTTCCAAGATTTTGGTGTTCTCAGTTTATCTCACAAATTTAGTATGTGTGTTTGTGTGTGTGTGAGAGAGAGAGAGAGAGAGAGAGAGAGAGAGAGAGAGAGATCTAGAACTCAGAGCAAGAAGCGATAATGGCAGCTCTATGTTGAAGGTAGTATTTATAAAGAAGTTATTCCGTTGAATCATGACCAATCGTTGGGTGAATTGGTGTGATGTAAAAAGTTAAATTGATTATTTTTAATTCGTAACTAGTTTTACACCCGTGCGTTTAACGCACGAACATGTATCTTTTTCAACTAAATAACACTCGAGCAAAATAAAGAGGAAAATCAAAATAAAAAGAATAAATGGAGGTAAAGTAATTTTGGAGGCAACTAATTAAATAGAAATACAATGATATATCGGTAATATTATAGATTCTGAAAAAATTTCATATACACAAAATTTGTTGTTTTATTTCTTGGTTTTCCCTCTTTATCACATATTTTTTAATTAAATTATTTATGAATATAATTTACTTTTCCTTAAATTATATTACATAAATTGAAAAAAAAAGAAAAATAATTATAGTGAAATTTATAAAATAATTATAAGACTTGGTTGTCATTGTATAATTTCAGGTAATTATATAAATTGAAAAAAAAGAAAAAATGTTCTATTTTAATTTTCCTCTTTGTTTTTATTAATGTAATACTCTATAACATCTTTATAGAGTATAATTTAATTTTCCTTAGTTTATTCTTTGTATTTTGTTTTTCCTCTTTGTTTCAAAAATTAATGATTAATATTTCGTATATTCGAAATTTACATAATTAATAATTAATATTTCAATTTAAAATTACATAAATTTGAAAAAAGAAAAAATTAAAAGATATTGTTTTCATTGACAACGGTTCAATTGAAAATATTGTCAAATGAAAACAATACTGAGAGAGAGAGAGAGAGAGAGAGAGAGAGAGAGAGAGAGAGAGAGAGAGAGAGAGAGAGAGAGAGAGAGAGAGAGAGAGAGAGAGAGAGAGAGTGAGCGGACTTTGTCGCCACTTTTTCCAATGTCACTCAACTCATAGTTTGGATGTATATTCATATTAAATGCTCTATAAAAATGTTCTATTTTTAGCAAGTAATTTTTTGCGAATTTTACTATTTTAAGACTTGCCTATATATATATATATATATATATATATATATATATATAAAAGGAGAGAGAGAGAGGGAGAAAATGTGAGAGAGTGTGTGATTGAGTCCGCCACTTTTTTCAATGCACTTTTTTTAATGTCACTTTTTTCACCTCATAATGAGTGAGTCTGTCACTTTTTTCAGCTCATAGTTTGGATGTAATCATAATCTTTCATCATTATCCTCTACTTGTGTTGTAATCATCTTGGTTGTGTTCTAAGTATTTTTGTAATTATGACAAATTTTAATAATACTAATATATCTCTTAATAATTAAACTTTTCAAACGTTGACTTTTTGGTGGATCGGAGAAGTATTATACTTTTGATTTAAATTTTGCTTAGTTGATGGCTTTGTAATTTGCTGCTGAATTCAATGTCATTGTTGTCTCTACTTTTTTAATCATGTACTCATGTGAGTCATGTGTCAATTGCATGACCTCTTTTCTGTTTGTGTTTGGATGGAATTAGTGAAGTGTGTTGTTTGAGAGGGTTTACTATCTGGTGTTGTAATATTTTAAATTAAGGGGTGATATGTTAACATAATATAAATAGGGGGCTTTCTGTAATTTGGCGCAAAGAACGGGCACACTTCATAGGTGTACAGCTAGGTGCAATTTCCTAGGTGCAATTTGAGAGAATTAATTTATTTTATATTTAAAGATTATGTTATTATACTATATTTATGATTTTGTATTTTTGAGAAAATTTTAAAATGTTTAATCAATTTTAGGCATATTAAGAAGACTTTTTATTTTTGGTATGGTAATTTTGGCGGGATATTTCCTTATTTAGACTTATTAGGTTTTATAAATATATAGATATACACTGTATCCGTCCCGGATAAACGTTCCTATTTTTTATTTTGGGATATCCCAACTAATATTCTTAAACACTTTTGATTTACCTATTCTCTACTATTCTTCCAAATATACCCTTAAATTTTCATTTAATATAACACACCCCAAATAAACCCAATTATTTAGAATAGTTGAAGTCAATTAATGTTTATGGATATTATCGTCAGAATACATTTTTCAGCACATCATTAATTATATTTCTTAATTCATGTACTTTATCCACTAAAAATATTTATCCAAAATGGAAAGAGTAGTAATGTTTCATGGTTTTAAAAAATTAAAAAAATGCAGGTTAATTTTTTATTTCAAAAAATATTTGATTAGATTTTAATTTTAAACCGTCAAGACATGACACTTATTTATGAAGAGAGAGAACTATTTTCTTCCTCCCAAAATCAATGTTAATATTAAAAACTATCTTAAAATTAATATTTATTATATTATGAAATTATGAAATTCATCATTGTCATCTACTGTCTTGTTTTAATATGCGCTTACAATATTATAAGATGAACAACAAGGGTCTTTATGTATATGTATTATTTATATAGTTAAAACTTAAAACGGCAACTTCTTTAATTTTCTTGAAATTAAAAATAGATACTAATTTTAAAACGAAGGAAATGATACTTATGACATTGGTACGAGGTATCCTACTATCCCTACAATATTGCATTACAGTGATAATACAGCGTGACAATTTCACTCAATAATTTTTTGAAGAAAATATTTAGTGGTCCTAGACTGAGTACCACGACTAATAACAGCACACTATAATGACAGAACAGTTTAAAATTGGCATAAAATATACTTATTTATTAAAATGAGTAATGTTATGTGCACCTAAAATGTGCACCAAAATCGCAGTTGGCATTTTCTGATTTGTTAAATGATTTATGAGTTTTACCACTTAAAAATTTTCTAACCAATTAATGTGCATATTTTGGACCCGGGTTAAAGTGTATGTGCTTTACTCAAACAAGTGGGCTCGAAATGAATAGGGTCCGGTCCACGCGGGTATATATATACTCCCTCATATACCAAGCCAAGGTACGTCATTCTATATACAGAGAATATATAATATAGTTTATATTTTCTAAATGGTCAATATATTGACGAACACGCCGGAGGATTTTTGGTGGGGACCCTTCCCGTCCCTCTAATAGTGTCTTTTTTGCAGACAATCTACTCCAGATATCCGATACTCGCAACACAACGATGATCAGCTCGGCATCCTCGGTGCGCCTAATTTTTTCGGCATCATCAGTTGGTTCCGTTGTCGGGAACGAAAGCTTTGTCTATCGTCCTCTAGCGGCAAACTTCATGAACAGTGGGGGTGAAATTTGAAATTTACAATCAAAGTCCAAGTGGCCAGACTGTTATATGAATTTCATTTTCAGAAGACGAACACAGAACGATCCTATGCATTGACAAAAGTCAAACTCTTTGCATCTCTTTTGCTGGTGGGATTGTTAGTGGAGTTCTTCGTCCAATAAACAATTTTAAACCATTCTCATGATGGGGCCTTCAAATCAAGTATTCCCAATCCATCGTCATGCGGCCATAGTACGTAAATGATAAGTTCGTGGGAGCAGGCAGGGAAGCACTAATGTTAGCCTTTCCGGATTTCACGAAAATCAAGTACCCCAAGCAAGCTCACTTCGTTTTCATGGCCGAATTCGAATCGAGTTATGTGTTGGCCAAATGAAACAAGCTCGGAGCAGAGATTAAGTGACACAGTGACCTTCACCTTGCTAACACGCCGACGACCATAACTATTGAGCAAACTGGGTGAAGGAAACGAGAATGGAACGGAAAGAAAGCACCACGGACAACTTCCTCTCGCTATAGTGACACTGTTGAATGAAAAATCACCGCCTTCTGCCACCTACACGCGAAGTAGAAGAGATCGGAATCTTAATTTGGTCTTCTGCATTGCCGACCACTCGCCGGGGAAGAAGATCTGATGCGAGTCTGAAGCACCAGTTACGTGCCTGCTTTTCAGCGCGTAAAAACGTGGTGCGTCTCTGCGGCAGTTACACGCCCATAAATATTGGAAGTTACAAACAAATCCCATTTACTTATTGAGCAGTTACAGTTTGATCCTTTAATGCTGGGATGTTACAGTTTAGATCCTTCAGTTCGGAATACTGAAGGGTTATAGTTTGGTCCCTTAACTACTGGGCAGTTACAATGTGGTCCCTTCATTGCTGAAGAAGTTGCATCTTGGTCCCTTCAGTTTAGGACAGTTTTAACTTGACCCATTTATTACTGAGTAGATTATATCCTCCCCGCTCGAGAGTTGCTCGCGTCTGATCGTAGATCTTGTCTTCCCGCTCGAATGTTACTCGCGGTTGAGTTGTATCCAGCACCTTCATGTTCTTATCCTACCCGCTCGAGTGTTTCTTGCGACCAAGTAGATAATATCATTTTATCCTCCCTGCTCGAGTGTTACTCGCGGCTGAGTAGATCTTATCCTCCCGCTCGAGTGTTACTCGCAGGTCGAGGTCAAAAATAAATGCACCTCTCAATCGAGGTCAAATCAAATGCACCTCTTAGTCGAGGTCAAATCAAACGAACCTTTCAGTTGAGGTCAAATCAAATGCACTTCTCAGTCGAGATCAAATCAAACGAACCTCTCAGTCGAGGTCATATCAAATACACCTCTCAGTCGAGGTCAAATCAAACAAACCTCTCAGTCAAGGTCAAATCAGACGCACTTCTCAGTCGAGGTCAAATCAAACGAACCTCTCAGTCGAGGTCAAACAAAACGCACCACTCAATCGAGGTCAAAATCAAATGCACCTCTCAATCGAGGTCAAATCAAAAGAGCCTTGCAGGCCAAGGTCAAAATTTAAGACTCGGCAGGCCAGAGCACTAATACGAACCCCGCTTATCAAAGGCAAGACATCGAAACTCCGGCAGGTCTGAGGTGAACACGAGTAAATAGTACTCCTCACCCTCGAGATGTATCTCAAGGAATAAGGAGTAGGGGGCTTCTAATGTGCATATTTTGGACCCAGGTAAAAGTGTATGAGCTTCACTCAAAGAAGTGGGCTCGAAATGAATAGGGCCCGGTCCACGCGGGTATATATATACTCCCTCATATACCAAGCCAAGGTACGTCATTCTATATACAAAAAATATGTAATATAGTTTATATTCTCTAAATGGTCAATATATTGACGAACACGCTGGAGGATTTTCGGCGGGGACCCTTCCCGTCCCTCTAACAGTGTCTTTTTGCAGACAATCTACGCCAGATATCCGATACTCGCAACATAACGATGATCAGCTCGGCATCCCCGGTGTGCCTAATTTTTTTGGCATCATCACCAACCAAAATATAACAACAAAGACTTTTGATACACACTTTAAGTACACGCAGGGGCGGATGTAGGCTTTAGGGTGGGGGGGCAAGTGACCCCACTTACATGAAAATTTTTTTTTCCATTGTAAAATGGTACCGTTTCAGTGTGTGACCCCATTGAAAATTTTCGTGTGACCCCGCTGAACTTGGAAGCTGGAAGGGAGGGAGAGATGCAAGTTGCAAAACAATTAAAAAACAGCCAAAAAAAAAAAGAAAGAGAGAAACTTACGGTTACAGCAGCAGCACTGCAGATTGCAGCAGCAGCAGCAGCAAGCGACGGAAGAAGGACTGCTGGACTGGAGCCTGGAGGAGAGTCTCCTCCGACGACAAGTCAACATCGAAGGCCAAAGGATTGAAGATTTGAAAGAGCTGTGGACTGCTGGAGCCTCCGCCCTCCGGCCCTCCTGCCTGACCCTCCTCCAATGACGACTGCCGGAGCCGAACTGTGGATTGCTTCTTCAATCTTCTCAAAAATCTCCCAATTTCGATTTTGGTAAGTAACACTCATTTTCTTGAATATTTTCCCTCTTTATTTTATCTAAATTTAGGGCATTTTACTTGGGGTTAAAATTAGGGGTTTTTTTTTTTTTTTTTTTTTTTTGTATGATTTGTTAGAGTTTGCTAACTGCTACTTTCAGACTTTGCTGCTCATCTATGTTTGAAAATTGAAGATGAATTGGTGGATTTGTTTTATTGTTTAGTTTGAGTGTTGAGCTACTTTTACTTGTGTAGTTGTGATATCGATTAGCTCTGTGTGATTTTTTGTATGAAGTGAACAAACTAATTTGATAAATTAATGTTAATTTAAGGCTTTTGGTCTCTTCAACAGGGTTATATATTTTCAATTTGGGGGAACATGGAGAGATTTTTTAAACGAAAATTGTCAGAAATTGGAATTGGTTTTGTGGGGGGTGCTTCTAGTGGTGCCTCTGCTAGTACTCAACAGTCTGCTTCCATAACTTCAGTTAGGAAAGATTTTATTGATTTGGATAGCCTTCATTCAGATCCTGCAGAAAGGAAAAAGATATCTTAATTTCACCCAAATCAAATTGATGAAATTAGAAGAGCTTATCTGTTAAAGGGGCCTTGTCAACCCCGTGGCCATGATTTCCCTCAAAAAATGATGGGAACTAAAATGCGTCGTTTTAATCCGGATTGGTTTGATCAGTATGCTAATTGGTTAGAGTATAGCATGAAAGAAGATAAAGCATATTGCTTATGTTGTTATTTGTTTAAAGATCAAGTCAACAATCAAGGTGGTGGTGCGGCATTTATAAATGAAGGTTTTTCTGCTTGGAATAAAAAAGATAGGTTGGATTCCCATGTTGGTGTAGTTAATAGTGCTCATAATTTGTCATTAAAAAAGTGCGAGGATCTAATGAGACAAGAATAATCTATTGCAGTTGCTCTTCATAGACAATTAGAAATTGAGAAAAATGAATATCGAATTCGATTATGTGCTTCAATTGAGTCTTGTAGATATTTGTTGTACCAAGGGTTGGCTTTTCGTGGTCATGATGAGTCTAAAGGTTCTTTAAATAGAGGGAACTTTCTTGAATTGATTAAGCATGAAGAGAATGTTCACGGTCTTGCTTATAAAAATGCTCCACACAAAAATTGTCTAATGGTTGCTCCCTGCATTCAAAAGGATATTGTTAATTGTTTTGTAGTAGAAATAATACAAAAGATAATTGAAGAGCTTAACGATGATTTGTTTTCATTGATGGTGGATGAGTCTAGTGATGTATCCGGCAAAGAACAAATGGGTGTGGTTTTGCGATTTGTTGACTCTCGTGAGAATGTGAAAGAGAGGTTTATTTGTGTTGTCCATGTGATGGAGACTTCTGCTTTGTCTTTAAAGGCTGCTATTGATAATCTGTTTGCTGATAATGGTTTGAGTTTGATGAAAATTCGGGGTCAAGGCTATGATGGGGCAAGCAATATGAATGATGAATTTAGTGGGCTGAAGACTTTGATTATGAATGAAAATCCGTCTGCATATTATGTTCATTGTTTTGCCCATCAACTTCAATTAGCTCTTGTTGCAGTTGCTAGAAAACATGTAGATATTGCAGAGTTTTTTTAATATGATTTCCACCTTAATGAATGTTGTTGGAGCCTCTTGTAAGCGTAAAGATATAATTCGACAAAAGCAATTAGAAAAAGTGGCAGAAGGAATCAAGAGTGGTTTAATTGAGACGTGGAAGGGATTAAATCAAGAGTTAAGTCTTCAGAGGGCTGCGGATACACGTTGGGGGTCTCATCATAAATCATTGTTGAACTTGGTTGCTTTGTTTTCTTCTGTTCGTGAAGTTCTTGAAGTTGTTTCATGTGATGGTACTGATTCATTGAAAAAAGCTCAAGCACGTGATTTATTGAGATATTTGCAATCGTTTGATTTTGTCTTTAATTTGCAATTGATGCTGCTTATATTGGGGTTCACACATGAGTTGTCATTAGCTTTGCAAAGGAAAGATCAGGATATTTTGAATACTATGACACTTGTTAAAGTAACTAGGATGCGATTGCAAACGGTAAGAGATAATGGATGGGAATCTCTTCTAGAAGAGATTGCTGCATTTTGCAATAAGAATAAGATTGATTGTTTGGATATGAATGGTGAATATATTGATCCTTGCAATCCTCGGCGTAAAAGTAACATTACTAACGAATTTCATTATCGTGTGGAATGTTTTTATGCCATTATGGATAAGCAGCTTTTTGAGATTAATGATCGATTCAATGAAGTTAATTCTGAGTTGCTTCTTTGTGTTGCTAGTTTGAATTCAAGTAATGGTTTTGGTGATTTTAATGCAGCAGCGTTGATAAGAATGACTCAATTTTATCCTCATGACTTCTCTATATTTGAATGTATGACTCTTAAGAATCAACTAGAGACATATATTATGGATGTGCGAGCAGATGACAGATTCAGTCAATTGAAGGGGCTTGGTGATCTATCTACATTGCTAGTGGAAACAAAAAAATACTTGTCATATCCATTGGTGTATCGGCTTTTGAAGTTAGCGTTGATTTTGCCGGTAGCAACAACAAGCGTGGAAAGATGCTTCTCTGCAATGAATATTGTCAAGACGGATTTACGAAATCGAATGTGTGATCAATTTTTAAATGACTCTTTTGTATGTTTTATTAAGAGAGAATTGTTTAGGAACATTACAACTGATGATGTAATTAAACGTTTTCATAGTATGAAAACGCGTAGAGGACAATTGTGATTTATAAATTTTTTATGTAATAATTAAAATTTGTAATCCCACTAAAAAAAATTTCTGAATCCGCCACTGAGTACACGTAGCATTACTCTATTAAAATGCATTAATGCTATTAATCATCCTACATCACGTAAAGATGTTATGTAATATTTCATTCACAATTTTTTGCTTTCCCATCCTTAATAGTGGCGAGCAATTGGTTGGTGAAAAGGACATCCTTAATAGTGGCGAGCAATTGGTTGGCATTTATGAAAAGGACAGTAAGAAGAAGAGGCCATGAAGAAGACACGTTTTAAATTAACTCGAATTATCCCGAATGTCCCAAGTTTCCTATTTTGGGGATACGAGTATCAAATTTGGAAAGAAGTGGTAATCTTTTCCGTGTTTAGCTCTCTATTTGTTCAATACTAAATACAAATTTGATACTCTGTTTGCTTCTTTTAGCTAAATTTAACTGTTTTTCGAATAAAAATTTGATGTATATATTTTTATTTTTTTAATATCATAAAATACGTAATTCGTTGTACCAAAAAGTTACTACAAATTACGTGTTTATGATTTTAAAAAAATATACGTCAAATATTCATATATCAAATAATTTGTTTGACTTAAAAAAATTAAATAGAAAAATAATTTAGGAACGTAGCGAGTATGTGCTTTAGTTTTACGTAATTGATTCCGATCAAAGAGATTATTTAGCAACTAGTTTTTTGAGGAGTTAATTGCAAAAAAAAAAAAACTGTCCTAGTTTATGAATTTCAAATTAAACCTTGTATTTTTTTATTGATCAATTAAACCATCACTAAAGATTATTTTTGCAATTAAAACCTTCCATTAATGTAGTGTTATTTACATTAACGGAAGACTGAGTTGGCCACCAACAAGCCATCTATGTGGCACAGACGTGGCGAAAGGCGAGAAAACAACCTAATTCCCTCCAAAATATTCTCAAAAAAAACTGTCCTATTTCATATTGCATAATAACCCCTTTGTTGAAAACAAATTTTTGGGAGTAATTGTAATTTCTAAGTCTAGATTTTAATTAACAGTTATATAAATTATAAATTAATTTTTAGAATAATGTAATATATATTTTTAATTGTTTTAATTATATGCAATCATTCAAGTAATTATTGTTTGAATAGCGGTTACTAATTTTAAGCAAACCTAAGTTAATTTTCTCAAAATTAGAACCGAACCAGGATTATTAGTAGAACTAAAAATAAAAACTAAAAATAAAATCAGAATGAAAAGTATAAACATAACAAACTTCTTTCAGACAAAAAACTGTTATAAGATTGTATCTCTTGAGTTACTGCTAAGCTTAATAGATAAATACTGTTATTTACATTAACGGAAAACTAAGTTGGCCACCAACATGGTATCTACGTGGCATAGACGTGGCAAAAGGCGAGAAAACAACCTAATTCCGTCCAAAATATTCTCAAAAAAAACTATCCTATTTTTCATATCGCATAATAAACCCTTTGTTGAAAACAAATTTTTGGGAGTAATTGTAATTTCTAAGTCTAGATTTTAATTAACAGTTATAGAAACTATAAATTAATTTTTAGAATAATGTAATATTTTTAAATATTTTTTAATTATATGCAATCATTCAAGTAATTATTGTTTTAATAGCGGTTACTATTTTTAAGCAAACCTAAGCTAATTTTCTAAAAAATTAGAACCGAACCAGGATTATTAGTAGAAATAAAAATAAAAACTAAAAATAAAATCAAAATGAAAAGTATAAACATAACAAACTTCTTTCAAACAAAGAACTGTTATAAGATTGTATCTCTTGAATTACTGCTAAGCATAATAGACAAATAGTTTCAAAGTAAAATGCTTGATACAATGAATATGAGCTCTGTTGTAGTAAATTGTTGATAAATTTACACCCTCTATTCTTAATTAGGGGTCTTTTTGAAAATTAGTTGTCGTTTTATTTTTTGTATAAAATTACTAAATTTATTGTTGTTATATATCATGCCTAAAGTGGACTTGTAACGTATATTATTAAGCAGTAAGGATAAGGTGTAGATAAGCACTAGATCTACAAGAAAAAAGGAAAGAAGGCGATACATTACATACGCGCTAAACGCAGCCCCCCTTAATGTGCTAAACGCAGCCTCCACCCCCCCGGCGAAATTACTAACCTGCCCTTTTTTCTATTTTATTTTTAAAATTTTTAAAAACTAAACTTTAAATTATAGTTTCCCCCCTAATTTTAGAAAATTTAAAACTGCCCCCCTGAACTTTTAGTTTTTACAAACCCCCTATAACTTAGCCTTTAGATAATTTAAAATCGCCCCCCTGAACTTTTAGTTTTATCAGCCGCCCCCTGTAACTTAGGCTCCCAAAAATTTTAAAATAGCCCCCCTAAATTATACATTTAGACCCCTCAAATTTTTTTTAAAAAGGAACGGATGAAATTTTTTTTTCATCCACAATCTATCACTCTAATTACTCTCTCTCTCTCTCTCTCAGCTTCTCTCTCAAGACTTTAATTTTTTTTTGTCCAAATGTCTAATAATTCGGCTAATAACTCGGAAAGGGAATCCAGTTCAGACAATTCAGAGGTAATTTTGTTTAAATTATTCAGTTAATATTAGGGGTGTAAATGGTTCGGTTTATACCAAAACCACAAACCGAACCGCCTCCTATCGGTTCCATTTTTTTTCAAACCGAACTGAACCGCCTAAGACTCGAAACCGAACCGAACCGGACCATTCGGTTTGGTTTGGTTCGGTTCGGTTTTATGGTTCAAAGAAATTTATTTTTTGATTAATTTTTTTTTCAAAACCACTGAAGAGATATTGAAAAAGAAAAAGTCAATGTCAATTTTCAAATATTTAAAAAGAAGAAGAAGACATTTGAGACTAATTTCGTTAAAGTCGAGAGATATCTTACGATGGTTAAGAGTATATTTTGGTTCTATGAAGTGTGAGAAAGAATATTAGAGAGGTGAAGGGAGAGAACTAGATGAGAGGGACAATGACAGACTAATGGTGAGGGACGACATTGCGTTGAGGTGAGAAAAAAAGAGAGAGGTGAGAGACAAAGGCGTGAGATTACCATCTTTACTCTTAGGTTTTTAAGATTTCAGTAAACAATTCAAAATTTTCAAGACAAATCAAATGACTATTAATAACAAGAATAAGATTATATATATACAAGAATATTATATATATATATATATATATTTAACGGTTTGGTTTGGTTCGGTTTGGTTCGGTTTCACCCCTAAAACCACAAACCGAACCAAACCGATCGGTTTATAAAATTTGCAAACCATGACCGAACCACCCTAGTCTAAAACCAAACCAAACCGCTCGATTTGGTTTGGTTTGGTTCGGTTTCGCGGTTCGGCGGTTTAAATTTACACCCCTAGTTAATATGTATGTTTTTTACTTTGTGTTAATTAAATTAAGTGCTTTGCGTTATTTGATTCGAAATTGTATATTTTTTGGATTAATTATTTCTGTTAAATAGATAAAAAAAAAAAAAGGCTAGATGCGCCAGTGCCATGCGCATGTACAGGATGCCATGCGCATGGTACAAGCGCATGTTGCACGTTTTTAGAATTTTTATTTAAAAAAAAATACTACATGCGCCTGTACCAGGCGCATAGAGTCTTGTACATGCGCATGGTCTGGGCGCATGTACAAGATTTTATGCGCCTGGTACAGGCGCATGTAGCACTAAATTTTTTTTTTTCACTTTAACCCTTGTATTTGTCTATTTTTGAAACTATTGCAGTTCACCCCCTGAGTTTGTTAGTTTCGTTAAATTGTATGTATATTTGCATTTGACCCCTTGAGATTGTTAATTTTGTTAAATTGAATTAAAACATGCAATTTACCCCCTGAGTTTGTTAATTAAGTTAGAATTTTGAGGTTTATGAAAATGTTACACTTTCAATAACATTATGATTAAATAATTATTAATATCTTAATATTTAATTTTTATTTGATTTCTTAATAAATGTTACACTTTTACTCATTGCATTATTAAGTAATTTAGCTTAATTTTTTTATGTGATTTATTAAATGTTACACTTTGTTTTTTTGTATTGCATTGTGCATTATGCTTAAATAATTATTTTCCCTCTTAATTTAACTTTGTTAACTTTTATGTTACATAATTATTAGTTTTGGGTCTATTAAATGAATTAATATAGTTGTATTATTTACATTTTGTTAATTACTATGAAATGTTGATTATAATTGCTTAAACAATAATTATTTGTGGCCTATGTTATTTGTTTGGGCCGATTAATTGAATTAATCTTAATATTAAATTTTGCTTACACACGGTTAAATAATTACAGGATTGTTCCCCTATAGATGAAACAATTTATCCGGATGTTAGCGGGTGCTTTGTTACAGAAACAATATTTCAGAGTTTAGTGCTGGTGGGGGAATGGATTCTGTTTACAGGACATCTAAATAACATGCATATGATGATTAAGCGGCATAGAAGTAGAAATGAAAGGAAAATTATTTGTTTTGGTTGCGAAAGAAGTGGAACTCCCAGAGTAACTGGAGATGCTGATATAAGTCAAAGAAAAAAACGCGGTTCGAAGAAAATAGGATGTCCATTTGAGGTTACTACAGTTCAGCAACTTGGTGGTAATCTTTGGAAAGTGCACGTTGGTGAGAATCGTCGACACAACCACCCACTTACTAAGTATGGACAGTGGCACAGATCGAGAAAGTCACTGAAAGACGATTATGGAGTCGTTAAACAACTTACACAAGACAATATGAAGCCGAAGCAAATTCTCAACCATCTGCATAATACAGATCCTGATAATGTTAGCTCGCTTCGTCAAGTGCAGAATTTGGTACAGAAAATAAAAAGGGATGGCATGGGTGAAGCAACACCAATGCAACATTTCTTCAAACTGATGTATGACAATGGCTACCACCATTGGGAAGAATTTCAAGATGATGATGCACTACAACAAAAAAGGCCTTTAACAACGTTTTTAAAATGTTGTTATAGGTCTAAGACAACGTTTTTTGAAACGTTGTCTTATCCAACGTTGTCTTAGGTCTCAAAAAACGTTGTCTTAGACCTAAGACAACGTTTCTCAAAAAAACGTTGTCTTAGAGCTAAGACAACGTTTTTTTGAGAAACGTTGTCTTAGGTCTAAGACAACGTTTTTTAAAAAACGTTGTCTTAGGTCTAAGTTTTTTTTTTTTTTTTTTTTTTTAATTCCCAGAACCTGTCCTGTAACCCATTCCCGTCCCCGCACCTCCACATCCACCCACATATCACAGCCACAAAATTACAAAATTGAAGTTGCCAAAAAAGTTTTGTATTTAACTAAAATGCAGAAATTCATCACTAGTCCAAAATTCTTCATAAATACAGGGAAAATTTCAATATACCATGATTACATTACTTGTACAAATTTGGACAAAAAAACTTAAGAAACAAGGAAAACTGTTCGAGGCAAAGCAACAGAGCTGAAAAGACACTTGAAACTTAAGACTCCTAGGGTAGTCATCACTTCAGATATTTGAAAGAAACCTTGTACATATGCAGATGTCCAATTACCTCCGATGGTGCAGCTTTTCTCGTCACAACAGTAAGCCCTTGCCTTGAATTTCTAGGACTTATCACCATCTCTCGGGCAAGCTATATTGACAGCTCAAAGTAAGCAATATGCACTTGATAGGAAATCAATCAAATTTAAAGTGAATAATGTCAAACATGACAATATTTTCAGAAGTGTTGTGGTGGATTAGAGATTAATGTACCGCTACATTTTGAAAAAAAATTTCCCTAGTTTCTCTTCTAGTAGCAAAAATAATAACAGATTAAAGTAATGTTGGATGCTGAAACTTAACAAGTTTCTACATGATTATCTTACAACTAACTTATAACAATAATTATTTACTTCTGTTTAAGAAGAGAACTATCACATTTAGAAACTGAAAGCACATCCTAATAGTAGCATCTACTATTAGCAAAAAAACATCATGAGACATAAATGCATAAAAGACTTTGCTTTGGGCATGTTTGAATTGTTTTTATACTTGATTCTCACTCACTTGCAGGCATATGTTACACCTCCTCAATATTGCAACCCCTCACCACAACTTGAGACAGTAAAGTCAATAGGGACACGTATTTTGGAATAGAGGGAGTAAAGGATAAAGTTGCTAAAGAGGGAAAAGATTGCAAGTGGGATGCCTTGAAACCCTTGCATGACTAGACCTCTTATACCATGTAAAGTATCCAACTTACCTAAAGGCTTACGCTGTTAAAGAGAGGCCTAACAATCTATCAATCTTAACAAGCACCAGGAACCGTTTTCTACCTTTACAAGAAATGGCTGCAAGAGAAGCTAAGCGACCACAAGTAGCAGCCTTTGCACCAGAATTTTGTATGTCTGCATTAGCAAGCTGAATGATGCCCTCCATACACCCTGAATTTAAGCACATATTATACCAATTTGATAATAGAATTAGGAATATAACTGCATGAAATGTTCGCACTGGGAACATACAAGGAGTAAATTGTTGATGAACCATTGTTGATGAACCATTAGTTACAGAAGTATAAGATAGTAATATGACTTGCTTGGCGGGCCCTAACGCTGAGATGAGATAAGTGAGGCAGCTCCTACAGGAGTATAACTCCAACCATATTACTTCCGGCAGCAGTTACCTGCCGGATTAGATTAACTGTGAGATACATCTTTTTGGCTACTTGGCATGCATTAACAAGGGTTGATGATATATTAGAATATATGATATACAAGATAGAAAATAAAATAGGGAGAAGGATATAGCATAACCTCTTCATCTCCATCAGCTTTACTAACAACAAGAATAACAGGACTGCAATGCATCGTGGCAGTACCCTAGGGACAATTCTTTCAACCTGAATAAAAATGAGGGGAAACATTTTACATGATTATGAATCTAACGCAATTGCAAGGCCTATAGAGCCAAAATCAGCTTCATGTCCCCACAAACTATCATCATCATGTGCTAAGAATTGAACAGTTACATTTCCAGGTAGAAAGAAGGATAATTGCAAAGACAAACATAGATAAACATATGGAGTCATGAAGAAAAGTAATAGGCAAATGGAGGAGGAGAGGGTATGCAAGCTGATATGCTCAAACTTAAAAACTTCAAAAATAAAGAGTGGTGAAAATTGTCTGATAGGAGTTACCAAATTGTAGAAAATAGTCAATAAATTCTCTCATAATCAGGAAATTGCAAGCATATTGCAACTATGAATCCTCAGCTCAAAGAATGTAGCATGAACTGCTCATAGATTGTAACCAGAATGGGAAGTCCTTCTAGAAACTATAATACAGCACCAGCTCCACATGAAGCACATCAACTATTATTAATATACAAATGTGGATTCAGTTCTGGAGAATTTGATCTGATGTCCAGTGCGTCCCTATCATGTATGTATATTTGCGGAGGCTTTTCCCTGTCAAAGACAAAAGTGGCTTAATAGATATAGAGAATTGCTAAAAAAATTGAGTTACCCACATGGACAGCATAAATATTCCTTCTTCAATTTCTGTAAGATGCTTCTCAAACAAATCATAAAATTGAGATATGCAACTATTACTAGATAATATTATAACATTGTCCTCATATAGTAGTCAGTATGGAGAAGACGAAAAGGAAAAAAAAAATAGATACAAACAAATTAGTGAATTTGTAATTTGCTCTGTTATGCAGATATGAGAGATCAAGAATCGTCAATTTTCGCAGCTTCATGGATCAGCACCATTACCAAGTGAAAGCATTCTATAGGAAGACCCAAGTCTAAGTAGTTCAGACTGATGCCCTATTCCTTTCATACTTCAACAGAGTTGAGTACATAAATTACAAAAGGATGATATACACTGGCGCATGGTCAGTAGTTTTTGTCAAATGTACTAAAAATGAGTTCAGCATTTTCGATATCCAATATTTCATAAAGAGAAGAACAAAATTGAATAACAGGTTTGTGAATAATAACATAATTCCAAAAGCATGCATAAGTCATGATCCTTAGATTATTGCGTTGTTGCCTCTTGCTATGGCAGGGATTACAAGAAATGGGTTTAGATTTTATCAACTGAGGAGAGGAAAGGGGGAATTAATGCAGGACTTATGAAATTTGTAGATATATATAACTAAATATGCCTTATCTGTGTACATATAACTATACCATAGTTAATATTTATGTGTACCTAAATTGAGAAAACATGAACAAAGTGATAGGAAAACTCACCTTCAATCGTAAGGATTCCAAAATTTTTTTTTTCAAATCCAAATTTGAAGCAACTGTCCTATTATAAAAATTGTAACTAGGTTCTGCAGAGGTGATGAATTCCTCCATTTCTGGCGTAGTCTCTATCGTATAAATCTGCACATGCACAAGGAAAAGGTATCATTACGACATCTACGACCAAGTATGAGATAAACGAGCCGAGACGAGCCAAGCCAAGCTTAGATAGGGCCTTTTATTTTTAATCAAGCTCGAGCAGAGCTCAAGCTTTACTCAAGCCCAAGTCAAAAAATATACTACAAGTCATACAAAATTAACATATATTGTTTATATTTTGTGTTCACCAAACTAATAAGCAAGCCGAAGCAGGGCTTGTTTACAACTCGAGCCTAGAATTGTGTTCAAGTTCGACTCATGCCTAACATGTGTAAGGCGTTAAACGAGTCCAGCTTCAAAACGATCTAAGCGCAAGTTGGCTCGAGTTATTAAACAGACCTGCTAATGATTAAAGCAAAAACTTAGAGAAAGCAAGATTTCCTACATGAGATGTGCAAATACGCCTCTGAATCTCATGATCATTTGTTTCACCATTGGGGAGCCGGGTTCTTGTGGAATAGCTTGGTTGGGGTGGTTGAGGAAGAGTGAGTCGTCCCGGTTCCATATCTCGCTTCCTCCGATTCGGTTTAAAGGCTTTGGCGGGGAAGGATGCCGCTTGCTTTTGCAATGTTGGGTGTTTGCGGTCATGTGTTGTGTTTGGACGAGAAAGGAACTCTAGCATTTTCGGGATCGGTTGTTGTCTTGGTCTCTTCTCTAGGATAGTGTTGTCTTTATGGCGTCTTGGGTGCCTTCCGGGGAGGTCCCTTCTCCGAGATTCGGGATTGGAGCGCTTTGCTTTCTTGAATTTCTTTTGTTTTAGCTTTTGGATTGTATTTTACCTCTCATCCATCTTTTGTATATTTTGATGATTTTAATACTAAAATACTCTTTTCTTATCATAAAGAATTCATATATGAGAAACTACCCGAGAATCCAAGATGCCTTCAAGCTCGATATTTTCTTCTCGCAGTGTTCGACGGATGAAACGTCCGAAGTGTCAATGCACGTTTTGAAGACGTTTATAATAGTTTACAACAACTACTAGCACGGAGTATATTTGGGGCATTCAACTCATTATCATAGCAGCGTCTATAGTAGAATAAGTCAAATGTATACTAATGTAGTGGCTTTGGCCCTTTGGGAGAGAGGAAAGTACGCTTTTCCGAAACAAGTTTGCTAGCTAGGGATGCCGAGGTATATTTGGGGCATTGAGGTTTCTAAATCACAACCGAGACTTACATTCTTGTTCTGTTACCTTGAACGAGGACGTCGGGGTTCCATATACTCTTCTTATGGATCCCATACCAAGCTTTGTGCGATCGGGAGTGTTACTCGTGGACGAAAGGGAGTATAGGCTATTGGTAAGTTAAAAGTATAGGCTATTGGTTGGCAAGTTAAATTACACCGAGGTTTTTATTCACACCGAAACATAGAATGGCAAACTTGTGGACGGGGAGTAGGTCGAGTATAGCTGCGAGATCTTTAACATTTCGAACGCTTTATACCGAAATAGGGGACAACTATCCCCTACTTTCTGTTCCTGTTATGTTTGTGAATTAGTTGGCCAAAAGACACATCCCCCACATCAATGCAAAATTTACAAAGATGAGACAGCCATGTCTCCTTAATATTACTGCCCAATCAAGTTAATTGATAAAAGCGGTTGATGCAAGCATCTATCCCTGATCCATTATAAATTTAGAAATTTATAAAAAGGAAAATCATGTGCTTTTATTTACGTTTTAAGATTTTCTTGTGATATAGGTATAGGAAGAAACAAAAGGGCAATGGAAGAGAGACACATGAGCACATCCAATGAAAAGAGTGCCAAAAGAAACAAACATCTGACAGATCCATACTAACATCAGCAATATGTAAACGTGATTAAGCACTTTGACTGCAAGAAAATGTTAAATACAAAGCACTAGAAGGCAGAGGATATACCAACTTCACATGTAATCAATCTAGACTAACACAACTTCAGATGTAAAGGTGTTAAAAGATGCAATAGTAAGAAAATATAATTTATCCAATTAACTAGGATAAATATAGATATACCCAAATAGGCACCAGTCCCAGATTGATTCGATGAGAGATTGTGTATATGCGTATAACCACCTACTATCAAAGGGTACCAATCACATCCATGGACTTTGACTCGGCATTTGGTAAGCCAATTGGACCATATTTGGACCATATTACTATTCGGGTTTGAGCGAATGTATAGGCATAGGTTGCAAGCTAGTTTTCGGGCTTGGTTCGTTAGGTTTGATTCCTGATAGCTTGGTACCTACCATAGCTTGGTACCTACCAATTACTGTGAGGGGATAAGTACTAAATTGTACAGGACACCCTCGGAGTCCTCTCAAGAATCATAGACTTGTTGGTGCATTCTGCATCATATTAACAATGCCATAGCCATGGACATGGATACAATATGGCATCAATTCTTGTGCAAAAATTAGTAAAAAGAGAAACAATCAACTTGGACAAAAGACACCTACTATTTAGTCAAAGACCCAGACTTTAAGAACAAAAAAGGAAAAAAAAAAACAAAGCATGATATATAGAGGACTAATTGGGGGGGGGGAAATAAAAGAAGGAACTTCCACAAAGCTAATTGACAAATACCTTTCGTTTGATTCAATTGAGGAACTGTAACAATGCCTCTCTTTAATTGTTCTAACTCCACCTTTAAACAGCGGATTTCATTTTGGTTTTTCTTGATAAGTGATTTTTAATCAATGATCTGCAGGTTCATAAGCTTAGTTTGAATAACTGAAAGAATGTCTCATTAAGTGCAGAAAATTCAATATATCATAACCTTGTTTTGTACTGCCTGGATTTCAATATGTTTTTCACGGTGGCCAAACTTCTAAGTGTTATGCATCTCATCTGAATTGCATGACGAGGGTGTAACAGTGCAAATGAGCTGACATGTCATCCATAAAGGAAAAATACAAACTTATCACAAGTTGAGAGATCATGAAGCTGCAACAGTAATATTTAAAGTATAATATCATCCATAACCGAAACAGGGGAGGTGCTTTTTTTAAAATTTCTTTAAAATGTTCTTATCTTGGAAGACTTACAGATACTCGTCCATGACCACTTAATAAATTCTGCAGAAGTCTAGTCAATTTTGAGTCCCTATATGGTATATGAACAGCCCTCCCATCTGTTAATTTCAAGATAACCTGTGACAGTTCCAAGTTAGAAAGTTCCACAGGAACTCTATTTAGCCGATCGAAACCAAGACAAAATAATAGCATATGCACAAAACATCGTTTTGGAAAAAGATTGCACTCACATTACGAGACAAAGGTAAGAACTAAGAAGACAACAATCACATTGTAAACTTATAAAGAACCACAATATACACACACAAACACACTCTTATATATATATATATATATATATATATATATATTACAAAGAAAAGCGCAGTTCAGGTGAGATCACGCAGAAGTTATGGGACAAAAATGATAACAAGGAAAAGGAATAGAACTGAACCGATTCTACATCACAAGCATGACCACACAAGCATGAAGCGATTCTTTGTTTTTCGTCAATGCATGAAACATTTTTTTCCTTGAATTAATGCTGAAATTTGAAAGATTTCTGGAATAACATTTTACATCTCAATGAGCTCTGAATCAGTTGATAGTTTGGCAAATTATGCTTATGACTATGGACATTTCACGTCTTCTCTGTACATTAGCAGCAAGGGTAAGACTTGCACATGATAAGTTTAGCACACCTTGAGTTAGATTAATTTAGATTTCTGTAATTTTCAAAGATGAGGCCTTGTGTCCCTCTCATTATAGTCCCTTGGGCATTCAAACTGGGCAGGAACTAACCCCCCCTTCACTTTCTTGTAGTTTTGGAGATTAATAAAACTAAGGGTGCCACCCTCCTTTCCTAAAAAATTAAAAACAAAAATAAAACAAAATTGAAATAAACATAAAATCTAATACAGCACTTCACCTAATAACCATGGTGATCTGAGAAGCATTAACATTTGAAAGCCAAGAAAGGTTCAGGCCAGATAAGTGTCCAATGCAGACCCTTGTTTGACATTGCAAGACATGTGCCCAGAAACTATCGACCATAACCATTTTCGATTACTTACTCGTACCAAACACAATAAGAGTTCCAAATTTGGTTTCACTCTAGCTTTTGATTAGTAGGTGGTCATCACTAAAAAAATCATCAATCGATGGCTCCATTTATCAACGAATTCAATTATGAATCGCGAAATTGACCTAGCAGTGGTAAACAGGGAACTGACTCCATTAAAAACACACACAGACCAAAAATACTGTTGTGCAAGCAATGTTAGGGCACAAATTAGGGAATGATAGAGAGATAGAAAGTGAGAGAACGAGAGAAAGAGAGAAAGAGAGAGGAAAGATCGAAAGAGAGTGAGATAGGCACTTATCAGATGATTTTCGACTACTAGCAGCGCACGAGGAGAGCAGCGACGCACGAGGAGTAGCAGGGACGCACAAGGAGTAGCAACGACACACTCAGCAGTCACACAAGGAGACTTGGCAATCCCGGCGATAGGCTGTGATCGATGAAGGGAATTTTGCGTTTAGAGGGAGAAAGAACAGCGATGAGAGCGAAGGAAACACATTTGGGGATTTTGACCAAGGGGGGTTTTAACTAAAGCGCGAAAATGGCTTTAGGCGGGAGTGGAAAACATTTCGGATCTGGCTAAGGCTAACACAACGTTTATAAAAAAACGTTGTTACAATATATTTTATGACAACGTGTTTACTCAAAACGTTGTGAAATTCATGATTTTTAACAACGTTTATTATAAAAACGTTGTCTAATGTATGATTTTAACAACATTTATTTTTAAAACGTTGTCTAATGTATGATTTTTAACAACATTTATTCTGAAAACGTTGTCTTAAGTGCAAACCACAACGTTTTAAATAAAAACGTTGTCTATAACTAATTTTTAACAACGTTTTGCAAAAAACGTTGTTAAAAGTCCTTTTTGTTGTAGTGATGTTACTCTGAAACATGTCATGTTAATGCACCCAACATCAGTGATTCTGTTATAAAAGTTTCCTCAAGTTATCATTTTGGACTCAACGTACAAAACAAATAAGTACAACTTGCCGTTGTTGGAGATCATAGGGGTGGCATCTACCGGTAAAAATTTTCACATTGCTTTCGCCTTCATTCATGACGAGACCACTGATTCTTTCATGTGGGTTTTGGGTACGCTGCATCAGTTGTTTGCACTTTTGGAGATTTATCCAAAGCTTTTTCTCACTGACAGAGAGTTGGCTTTAATGAAAGCCATTCAGCATTTCTTTCCCGGTGCCCAACATATGTTGTGTAAAAGACATATTTCGAAGAATGTGGAGAAGCATGTGGTTCAGCGCACGAAGACTAAAGACTTTTCTCCAGTATTTATGTCTAGGTGGCATAAAATTGTTGATGCACGAACAGAGGAGAAATTTGAAGCACATCTGGCTGCGTTAGTAGGAGTATGGGCTAACAAGTATGGGTTAGTGAATTACGTGATGAGAGAATGGCTGGACCCATACAAGAAGAAATTCTGTTGTGCGTGGACCAAAGATATTTTACATTTTGGGAATACTACGACAAACAGGTATTATATTTAATTTATATAAACTGAAATGAACTGTGGGACTTGGTGAGACGCGAGCTAGTTCAGGAGATGTTCGAAAATTGGGAACTTTATTGGAGAGCTTTGACAAAAGATACTCTTATGAGAGCTGTTCGCATATGTGACTATCACGAGGCTACAGCTCCACAGCGACATTGGTTGTGTTTGACCGATCTAGGACTGGTGGTTGCAACGCGGTATCAGCGAATCTTACAGTGCCTTTCAAGATAGGCCGGGTGCTCTCATTTCTTGCCTCTACAGCCACGTCTTGGTGGACAAACACCGCCAACTGAATTTATTACCCTTGCGCTGGTTCATGGTGTAGAGCATTTTATTAAAATTGATTTGAGGCCCTGCGCGCCGATGCCACCCGGGTGACCGGGGTGGCAAAGGATTTGTGATCCAGACATCCAGTGGTGGGAACATCTATGGATTCCTCAAAAAGATCTCTATTGGTTTGAGTTGAGTCAAACTGTATGATATTTTGTTTGTTTGTTAATGCAATCTGTTTAAAGTCATATTTTGTTAAGTAGTTTTTTTCTTAAATAAACTTCATTAGATACAATAAAGGAAGTCCTTAAACTAGAATATTACATCAATCCTAACATTTTAAATATAATTACATCCAATCACGCAGGTGGTGGCATATATTTATGATAGCTTGATCGAACTCTTCCTCATCGTAATTCTGGTCACCCCGTACGCGAGGCATCAAGTACTGTTGAGCCTGGTTACCTAAATATTGCATTCGCTGCAATACAAAATTAGACAAGAATAGTCAAAACAAATATTCGTAACAATAAATAATAAATACGCCATGAATATCTTGAAGATTTTAATACTCACAGCTGCTAGAGGCAACCGACTAGGTGACGGAGGTCCTTCATCAACGACATTGCTGGAATCAGGTCTGACAACCCGAGGATGAGATCGGGCCCTAAACCACCTCATATACCCGGGCATCGTATCACTAGAATTAATACACCTAAATGACCCAAAACGTTCGGGCGAAATGCAGTGGGCTTGCCACATATCCCAATTTCTCCTGTTTGGATCGTGCTCCACCACATATAACTTTGGGTTCAAACCCAAATATACCTTAGTAGGGACTTGAGGAGCAGCCGGGATTGTCTGAACATACCCGAATTGTCGTAAACACCGCTCGGGCATGTATGCCTCCGTAATAGTCCTATAGTGTATGATACCGCAAAACAGACTAATCGGGATGGTAATTGTCGAGTCATGGTGATACGGAAGCCATACAACCTGTATTAATAACATATCATTTGAATAAAATAAATTAACATCTTAATAACAAAAAAAACTATATATTAACATAATAAAAAAAATAAGAAACTCAATAATTTTAAATTGTATAGGGGGGTATTTTATCTTACCTCCTCAGCAGTATACTGATCAAGTCGTCTCCGGTACATATCCAAAGTACCGATGGGCTCCCTGTTTCTCGACGTAGCCGTGCGCCAACGAGCTACGTATGGACTTGCGGTTGTCCAGTTTTCAACATGCCTAGGACTGAACTCTGGGAAGTACTCATATATCCAACCCTAATCGCAAATAATTTAATAAATAATAAATTAAAATAAATACAAATGATTCCAAATTAATAAATTAAACCAACAAGTAAAACTTACTTCCAACAGAGTCAGACATCCAGCCATCTGCGTTGTATCTCGACGAGATGCTATACCGAGCTGAAGGTATAGATATGCTAACACAGCTGTGCCCCAAGCATAGTTGGGCACCTCCTCCAATGGGTCCAAGAACGCCAGAAGTTGTGAGGTGACTGAAGTTTTTGATTTGTCGACGAAGAGTGACGCACCCAACGTCCACAATAAATATGCAGTCGCTTTTCGTTCTGGACCGACCATTGGCCCGCTCGTACCACACTCTCTTTGAATGGTGTTAAGCTTGATCAAATGAGTCTTGAATTCAGCATTCACTTGGTCAGCCGTCCACCCTAATAGACCCCCTATCCTCGGCCTCAACTCAGAAAGGCTGCTATCTCCCATAACAGGGAACCGGCTACGGTATCAAAAAGATACGGACATCGTGGAGAGTGATCGTCATCTCCCCAAATGGAAGATGAAAGCTGTTGGTCTCGGATACCATCTTTCCAAAGCGAAATCAAAGGCATGTTCACGTTTGGAAACATGCATTTCTGCAAATGCGCCAAGCCCGTTGCTTCAAACTTTTCTGTGGCCCTAAAATTGTTTAAACTCCACTTATACATCCGATCGCCACCGTGGAGTCCCAGTAAAGGAGGTCTATTCTGTTAAACATAAAAAAAAAAAAGAACGTAAATACATAGACGCATCAATAAAAATATAATTTCTATGTAATGACAAATATAATTCAAATTAAGTAAAAATTAGATATAGTAAAGATTACCATATGTCCGGTCCATAAAGCACATGAGATATGCCCAAGAAAAGTGGCCCCGACGATTGGAGGTTGAGGGAGCCACAAGACGGAGGCCCCCAAATCATCGACTTATTGACTGTGATTCCACTACTAGTGCCAGCCCTACTAGGGTTAGGGCGACGACGACGACCACGAGGAACTGGTTCAGGTAAGTCAATATCCGGCTCAATATCGTCGTCCAACTGCCGAATAAATTCTTCGTTACGACGTTCTTCCTCATTGGTCGCGGGAGAATGCGAGTGATGTTCGGCCCACGGCTGAATCTCCCACCGAGGAGGTTGCATCAAAACCTACCCCAAACGGAACCGGAGTAGGGCGATAGCCGTGCCAGCGAACAGGGGTTGGGGTACGACAAAGCGGGACGGCTCATCCATCATAGCCTGTCGCTGTCTTTGTCTCCGGAGGTCCTCTCTCGCTCGTGCTGATGCAAATACACGGCGATCTTTCGCTCGCCCTTCATAGTCCAAACTATGCTCCATGACCCTCTTTCCACGATCATCAGCCATCTACATGAACAAATAAATTGATTTTAAATATATATATTTATATTTATATATATATATCATATTTATAATATTCGCATAATAATATAAGCATAATGCAATTGGGAATAAAGTGTAACATTTAATAAATCGCATAAAAAATTAATATTATCAATTATTAATATTTAAATATTAATAAAGTGTAACATTTAATAATAATTAAGATATTATTAATAATTATTTAAGCATAATGCAATAATTAGGAATAAAGTGTAACATTTAATAATAATTAAGATATTATTAATAATTATTTAAGCATAATGCAATAATTAGGAATAAAGTGTAACATTTAATAAATCACATAAAAATTTAATATTAAGATATTAATAATTATTTAACCATATAATTTATTAAAAGTGTAACATTTTCATATACCTCAAAGTTTTAACTTAATTAACAAATTCAGGGGGTAAAATTGCATATTTTCATTCAATTTAACGAAACTAACGATCTCAAGGGGCAAAATGCAAAATTTCATTCAATTTCACGAAACTAACAAACTCAGGGGGTGAAATGAAACAATTTTAAAAAAATGACAAATACAAGGGTTAAAGTGCAAAAATTTTAAAAATTTGAAAATGTGCAACATGCGCCTGTACCCGGCGCATGGAGACTTGTACAAGCGCATGGCGCATGTACAAGCCTCCATGCGCCGGGTACAGGCGCATGTGCATGAAATTTTTCAAATTTTTTTAATTAAATTATAATAAATCGTGCAATATGCGCTTGTACCATGCGCATGACATCCTGTACATGCGCATGGTACAGGCGCATATACCCCAGTTTTGTTTTTTTTTTGGTCTAAATGGTACATTATAACACAACAATAACAACACAAAATTCATATTTAACACAAAAATATGCGACAAACATATATATTCAAAACAAATAACAAATTTATTTAATACAAAGTATACGAAAAACATACCTTTAATGCAGAAAAATAAAGCGAGAGATGAAGAACTTTCTAGAGAGAGAGAATATGTTGAGTTTAGAGAGATGAACTGAAAATTGTGAGTTTGTTAGGTTAGAAGTCCTTTCTATATATAGAAAAAATTATGGGCAATTTAGTAATTTTCTCAGAAAAAAGCAAGGACAATTTAGTAATTTTCTCAGGTTGAATAGTAGGGGGGCGGCTGTAAGTTTAAAAAAGTCCAGGGGGCGGTTTTTAAATTTTCTAAAATTAAGGGGAAACTGTAATTTAAAGTTTAGTTTTTAAAAATTTTGAAAATAAAATAGAAAAAAGGGTAGGTTAGTAATTTCATCGGGGGGGGGCTGCGTTTAGCGCATTAAGGGGGGCTGCGTTTAGCGTCACTCGATATTATCTTATTCCCAGAAGACATGAATGATGAAGATGTGAGATAGAGGGTGGGGGGGAAGGATAATTAATTGGAATATTAAATTGTGGATAAAAGAATATTACTATAAATTAAGATATTAATTACCATAAAAAAGTTGTAGAAGAATAAAGTAAAATATTCTAGAAAATAATCATTTAAAGGGACTAACATTTGAATGTATACTCTCTATAAACATTAATTTAAACAAAGATAAGTGTCAATCTTTAAAAAATAAAAGGGTAATTCTAAGTGTTCTGAATTGGGATATTTCGAAAACGGTCGTATGTTATCAGTTAGGTAAGTTTGGGTGTAATTAATGAATACATTAAGTAAATTACTTTTTTGTCCGTAGTGTAGCCAATTGAATTAAGTTTTGGGATAGTTTGGTTATTTAAATTATAAAATTACTTCAACATCTTTAATATTAATGATAAAACTTATTTACTTACCCTTTTCAAATGTCCAAATTTGAGCCATTTGGTATTTCCTCACTTTCTTTAGTTTAAATCTTAAGAATTTATGATTGTTGAGCTTAAATCTGAGTAGTTTAATTTTTAATTAAATTTTTTTGGCTTACCTACGTTCTATTATACAAAAGAGTCATCATTTGATTTGAGATATATTATTTTTTGAAAATTATATCCACAATTTACCTAATTTTTTAATTTTACCTTCTACGTATAATATAATTGTCTTGAGTATGCTAAGCATTTTATAATTATAACCAACTTATATTTTTCAGTTATTACAGTTTTTGAATATTGACTCATTGAGCAAAATAGAAAAGTATTTGAAAATAATAATATAGTAGCAACAAAGTGACTATTTGGAAATTACAATTACTCACAAAAATCTATTTTCAACAAAGGGTATATGCAATATGGAATAGGATAAGGTTTTTTTTTGAAAATATTTTGGAGAGAATTAGGTTGTTTTTCTACCTTTTGCCACGTTGTGCCACGTTGGTGGCCAATTCAGCCTTTCGTTAGTGTAAATAACACTATATTGACGGAAGATTTTAATTGCAAAAATTTTTTTAGTGAAAGTTTAATTAATTGGTCGATAAAAAAATTACTAGGTTTAATTTGAAATACTTGAACTAGGACAGGTTTCAAACAAATGGTTTTTCATAAACGCATCTGGCACGTCAATTTAAAATATTAACTTTTGCAACCTGGGTGTCTTGTAAAAACGTGACTTTAAGATAATTTTTATAAAAAATGATCATTTTATCCTTATAGAAAAAATATTATTGATCTTTATTAGTTTGATCTAATAATCAAATTTTCCATACATGAGTATAAACTAGCTAAAATTTATTATATAATAATAAAATTTCATCCAAAATAATTATATATAATTAAAATAATAATGCATTAATATGAAAATAAAGTATATTTTAGTTATACAAAAAGGTGAAGGCTAAAAAATATAAAGATAAGTAGAAATATGTTAAATTATGCTTGATTTGTTCGTAATAAATTATGATTCTTAAGGATAATCAAGTATTTTGACATTTATCATAACGTCTCAAAAAGGAACCTTTTTTTTAGTTACAATTTGTAATTTATAAAAAGTTAAGAAGTTGGACCTAACTTCTCAAAAGTTGGACCCAACTTCTCAAAAGTTAGACTTTTCTACCGTTGTACTGATACACATGTTTACAACTTTTTGATGACTCTTTAGGCAACATTTTTTTTTTGTAAACGGAGTACAAGACAAGGCCTAAATGGAGATAAAATATTGGGATATAATATTAGGATCTCTTTTAAGACCTTAGATTTATTAAGTTTTGATGTTGCAAAACTAAGTTAGTATAATTTCTCATAAAAATAGAATATTTGGATTAATGCACAAGAGTTAATGTCAAAGAAACAACAAATAATTAAGAAAAATTTACATGAAGAACAAACAACTAAGATTTACGGAAAAAAAACAAATAGCTATGACTCAACAGTGAACAAGCCTCAAGCAACATGCCACATACTAGACATTCATTGGATGAAACTCTAGTGAGACAAACCCTAAAAGAAAGATCCAAAGCCCTAAAAGAATATTCCAACAAGTGGACAACAAGTTGCATGACACATAGACTGCACTCTTAGCTGAAAATTGATCATCTAGCCATTATACAATATCTAGATTACAATGGAAATTTCCAAGGAATGCCTATATATAGGAAAGCCCTTCTGTAGATCAATATGAGGATGGTTTTAGAGAGATAACTCATATATATTAAGGGTGATCATAAATTATAAGAGCAGGATACAGAGGCAAGAGAGATTATTGATTCCGAGAGTTCTGCAAAAGCAAACAACTAATATTGTTCAGTTAGTGAATAACTTTAGATATTTTGATATCTAAGTTATTAAAGCATCTGTCATCCCACCAAGATAATGCTCAAGATCGATTATCAACAATCTGCCAGATCAATCAAGCAACAACTTAACTGTTCTTGTAAACGGTTACACTTCAAGAAGTAGTCATATAGTGACATAGAGCCATGCCAGTTGGTTCATTAGACTAGTTAGAGTTATGCTTTAAGAAGCAAAACTCTCCAGTGTATTGTGTAAAGTGTCTTAGTTGGGTTGCGAACTAGTAGAGGAAAGTCGAAGATTTTTCTATTAATAGTTTGTATATTTAAGAGAAATATAATGGATTATTGCCTCATAGAGTGAGAGGGTTGTAAGGACAGTGGATGTAGGATAAGAGATCCGAACCACTTTAAATACCTGTGTTAATTTCTTTATCCCTCAACTCTTTACATATTGCTTACTGTTGATTGAATATTTGTTTATGCATGAGCTTAACTATTTCTACATATCATAGATCAAACAATCATCAATCCGTTAATTTGTTGCAATCAATCATCACAATATTTCACACACATAAGATAAGATCATAACTTGTCTTGAGATCACTGTTTCAATCTAATTACGCTGTGAATAACTTGTTTAACTATCTTAACTGTTTTGGCAAACCTTATTTGTTTATCACTCTACTGCAAATAGTTATCCTTCTTTCAAAGAGTTTATCAATCTCATTTATTATAGTAAAGTGTATCATTGTATTAAGTAAAGATAAATAGATACCTGATTTTTAGGGATCTTCCAATTGGTATTAGAACTTAAACTGTTATTTACACGTTAGTGATACTGAACTGAGAGGTGTTCTCACAATTGGTATCAAAGCTATTTTAATCTTGTATTGATTGAAATCTTTATTTGTGATAAAGAAACCTGATATAAAGAAGTGAACTCTCAATTGATATGAGAGGAATCTTAACACTATTGATTGTTAGATAATTAACTGTAAAAGCACAATAGAAACCAAACTATTTGTGTTGTGTTTTAGAACACTTGAACTTTCAGTTGGTATCAGAGCAGTTTTTGAGAGATTTAAGTATCTTCATGTTTAACATCTTGTGAAAAGATCTACACATATAGGTTATCAAAGAAATATTACTCTGATGATTATTCATACTTTGCATCTACATCTGATAACTGTTATAGTACTGATGATTGGAGTTAGTTTATTTTACAAGGAGAAATCTTTTACTTAATCCAATCAAGTGCCAAAAAGAAATCAAGACAGAACAATGATGAATCCGACATAAAATGCTTCATGGAAAATGATAGCTTAAGGGCTTGTTTGTTAACCATTTTTGTTTCACAGTTTTTGTTTCTATTTCTAATTTTTGGTGAAAAATAGAAATAGAAATGCGTTTGATAACCATTTCTATTTTTGAGAAATAAGAAACGTTTCTCATTTTTTCCCTAATTTTAGAAATTAAAAAAAAATCATTTCTTGGGAAAGAGAAATAATTCTTTCATAAAACACGAAAGCGCTAAGTTTAATGAGATCAGGCCTTCGAATTTTGTCACGACAACTTTTAACCCTAATTCCTTTTCTACTCGTGTATATATATATATATATATATATATATAAACCCCACGATTGCAAAATCCTTCCAAAGAATGAACTTGGTCAACGTCTCTCGCCACCACTGTCTCTCTCATCTCCGACGCGCCAAAGAGCTAACTCCACAAGTACATCTCTGACCACCGTCGTCTCTCTCATGTCCACCTCTTTCACTCACTCTCCTCTAACTTTTTATATGTTAGGGATTTCAAATTGTATTACTCTGTTTTGCAATCAGTTATGGAATCCTATTGTTAAAATTTGATGGAAAGAGAAAAGGGTCGACCGGGTTTCAATGTTTTTATTGGGTTTTCAAAGTTGTTTGCTTGCACTTGGGATATCAGAGTATTATCAGTTATATTTGGATAAGAAACCTTGCAGAACTTCTATGCTTAGAGGTCATGATTACTTGTTGGAAGTACTTTATGGTAATGAAAGTAGGTGTTACGGGAGTTTTAGGATGGAACTGCCTGTTTTTATAGCTTTTTGTGAGGACTTGAAGAACATGTGTGGTTTGAAGCACTTGAGGTATGTAACTGCTCAAGAGCAAGTGGCAATCTTTTTACTTGTCCTTTCTCATAATCAAAGAAATCGTAGAGTAGCAGAACGAGCATTTCGGGCAAACAATTTCAAAATAATTCAATCATGTATTGAAACTGGTGTGCAAACTTGGTGTATCATTAATCACTCCCCCTGATCAAAGTGTTGTGCCCCATGAAATTTGGCATGACTGGTGATATTATCCATTTTTTCAGGTAAAAGTTTGTTTTTACTCTATATTATGTTCATATTATAATGGATAATAATCTTACTTTAGCATGTCATCTATTTTTAGGACTGTGTTGGAGCTATTGATGGAACACATATCTCGGCAAGTGTCCCAATAACAGATCAGATTCCTTATCGTGGAAAGAAAATTGAACCTACTCAAAATATAGTTTGTGTATGTTCATTTGACATGTGTTTTACCTTTGTCATCTCTGGTTGGGAGGGAACTGCAAATGATTCATGAATAATTCTTGAAACTGCAACGAGGCCAGAATATGGATTTCCAATGCCAATTCCAGGTATTTTTATGATAAATCACGTATGCGTGTGTATGTATGTTCTTTAGTAATATTTATATGTATAATGAACCTTATTCATAGCAAGTAAGTACTACGTTGTAGACGCGGGTTTCACAAACATGCCTGGATTTTTATCACCGTATCGTGGAAAAAGATATCATTTAAATGATTATCGTGGTAGACAACCAATGGGATTAGAAGAGTTGTTCAACTATCGTCATTCGTCCTTGCGTAATGTGATAGAACGTTGTTTTGGAGTGCTAAAGGCTCGATTTCCAATCTTGAAGTAAATGCCTCCTTTGCCAGTATAAACTCAAAAGTACATCCTACTGCATGTTGCACAATTCATAACTTCATAAGGCGACTTACAAAAGATACAATGGATCCTTTATTTGATGAGTATGAGGATGTTGGTACAGTTTTTGGAAGTAATTCTCAAAATCCTATCCTAATAGATATCTCTCAGCGTCGAATCAGAGAAATGTCTACGTTAAGGGATGAAATTGCTAAGCAACTGTGGGATAATGTTCATGGTTGATGGACATGTTTTATTTTGTGTTACTTGGAAGATATATTATATTTACTCCTATTCTAAGTTTAATAGTTGTCTTCTTGATTTTTATTTTATTGATGTAAGAATGATTGATTTTCATTTTTTATTTTTTCATTTACAATTTATTTATTTTTCTTTTTTGAATAATAGATGAAATGTAAATCATTATTCTATGTCTTTTAAGTTTGATATAATATATCATGAAGTTGTAATGTGTTAATATTTTTGGAAAAAAAATTTTACTTTGTGAAAAGGAAATAGAAATATTTGTCAAACATGGCATGTTTCTGTTTCTTTTACATAAGAGAAATAGAAACAATCATCAAACGTATTTTTTGTTTCTAGAGACAGAAACAAAATGAAACAGAAACAAAGTGAAACAGAAATGTTACCAAACACTACCTTAGATGACTCAGATGATGACCTAGAAGAAATTGAAGCGGGAGAATAATTGAATCAAGTAAGCAACTTTGAGAATCTCAACTCAGAAAGACTTAAAAGGTTAGTATGTGCTATTTATTCACAAAAGAAGAAACTTGAAAATAGCATAAAGTCTTTAATAATTGAAAATATCAAACAGAGTAGAGAATTAGACAATGTCAAGGGATCAGTTGTACTTAGTCAAAAGAATAAAATCGTAGAAGACTTGCAAGAAAAAGGAAACAAACTTGAAAATGAAAATATAGACTTAATTGTTGATCTGCTAGAAGCTCGAATTAATAATAAAATATTACAGCAGCAATTCAAAGAAATGAATAAACAAATGCTTGTAATCCAACAGGACACCAAAGAAACTAGAGAAGGAATTGAAAAATGGAATAAAACAAGGGAAATACAAAAATGAAAAGAAATTTTGATATCCGATAAAAGTACGTATACAAAAGTGAAAAACAACAAGCATTCACAGTTAGACAAAAAAGGGTTGCATTCTAATGTGAGTTACTATACATTTCAACCATTTCATTACGCTAGAAAGCTCAAAAGAAATCATAACTGTTACAATAAAATGAAAAACCTTTACAGAAACAACTATGATTCAAACCCAAAGAGCGAAATACTCTAAGCATGTGTACAATTGATTACATGATCATAAAAGCATTTTTAATACACATGTTCTTAACATATATCAGTGAATAAAGAAAAACAACTTTGTATGGATTCTCAAGATTACTATTAGATATGGACCTACTTGAAAAAGGGTACCAAAAGTTTCACTTTGCAGGAACACTCAGGAAAAAACAAAAGAAGATCTTATCTCAAGATCAGGTTCCTGAAACTTAGCTTCATCTACATAATTGTTTTAGACTATTCGCACATAATTGTTAGTTCATATTCTCATAACTTTCAAAAATCAAACTGTGTGCATCATGATTTTCAAATACACCTTTACTCATAGCATCAAATATTGTAATATATGTTGCTGCATAACAAAAGTCATCCATTATCAAAGAGAAAAAGACAAATGCATAGATAGATGTTGACCATTCAACAAAATTTTCAAAATAAAAAAGATCACACAAAAGATTGCTAACCCACCTAAATACTAAATACACCCCCTATATTTCCCATTTTACCCCTCTTAAAATATTCTCTCTTTATTTCTTAATACACACTCATTCACCCATCTCTCTCTCTCTCTCTCTCTCTCTCTCTCTCTCTCTCTCTCTCTCTCTCTCTCCCTTTTTTTAAGGAAACAGGGGCGGCACCCTGCTAAATTTTATTAGATAGAGAAAAAAATTACAAACTTGAGGGGGACAACCAGCCTGGCCTTTATAAATGGGAGGACAAAGGAGCCTAACCTCGAAAGGGAAATACAAGCGAATAAAAAACACCTAAGAAATTCGAACATTTGGGATATCTCTAGCTTCAAGAGAAATAAGGCCTCTGGAAAGACGAGGGAAATTATGACCATTTGGGAAATTGAGATCATCCTTAGAATCACAAGCCAAATTCGCAAGACTGTCAGCCACTTTGTTAGCTTCTCAAAAACAATGCTTAAACAAGAAACGATGCTCCGATTGAATGTGCAGAATCTCCCTGAACAAGTAGGAATATTTCCAAGGAATAGAGTGACCCGAAGACAGGCAGTCATAAATAACTTTAGAGTCAGTTTCGACGATGGCATCGAAAAAACCATTCCTAAAAAGCCAAGTAACTCCGTGATGAAGAGCTCGAATTTCAGCTTCAATACTAGACATAACCCCAAAATATTTGGAGAAAGCATGAATCACTATACCCAAGGAGTTTCGAATAACTCCTCCTCCACCACTTGGCCCTGGATTACCCCTACTAGCTCCGTCCGAATTGAACTTAAGAACACCAGTCGGGGGCTTAGCCCAACAAACAGATTGGATAGTAACTTTCCTTCGATGTTTACAAAGGATGCGCGAAGATCCTGCCATGAAAAAAGGAAGAAGACCTCCAGCTTTTAAAATATCCGAAAGATCTGCCTTTATAGCAGATATGATCTGATTAGGACTATGCCTAGTGTTTTCGAAGACTGCCCAATTTCTATACTTTCATAAATGCCAAAGAATAATGGAGGGAAGGATGGAGCATACTGTAGAATTATTGTATAGCCACCAGCCAAAACACTGTGCTGAATCGAAGAAGCAGGAGTATGAATGTCATAAAGATCATGGAAATGAGTCCAAACCTCCATAGCTGTTCGACTAAGCAGAAAGACATGGTTAAAAGTTTCAATGTGGCCCGTGTCACAGCAGGAACATTTTGAAGCTAGCTGAAAACCCTTGTGTAATAATCCTTCACCCAAAGGCAGCTTGCGAGAATTTAAACGCCAAAGAAAGACACTGATTTGTTGAGGCAGAATTGGGTGCCATATAAATTTAGCAGATAGCAGGGACGGATTGGGAGGCTTAATGATGGAGTAAGCAGACAAGATGGAAAAAACACCCTTAGAATTAAGGTCCCAGCAAGGCTTGTCTTCCATTTCGACCAAGGAAATATTCTGGGCAGAGATTTCCAGCAAGGAGTAAGTTGGCAAAACAGTAGTAGCAGCTTGAGAGAAATCAGGATTGCCCGGGCCTCGAAACAGGTCTTTAACCAAAGAGACATTACAGTCTATGGGTCTGACTAGGGAGTGGTTCCGGAGCCAATTATCATACCAAATAGAACAGTTTCCACGGCCAATGATCCAATGAATGTGAGGCTCGGCCAGTGTGCGAGCTTTAAGTAACCTGGACCAGATATGAGATCCTTTAGAGTTAGCCATGGAGGGATGATAAACAGAACAATACTTTGCTCGCATGAAGGCTGTCCAGAGGTTATTATGGGTGCGGAAACGCCACCAAAGCTTGAGACCATAAGCTTTTATAAGAGCAAATAAAGAAGGGATACCAAGACCACCTTCCAAAGTGGATTGACAACAAGAAGTCCATGAAATCCAGTGACTTTTATTTCTGCCCTCAACACTACCCCAGAAAAAGTTAGCACATATACGATCAATCAAGGTCACCACTGAAGCAGGAGGATCAATTGAAGCAATTTGATATAGAGTAATAGACTGAAGCACATGCTTTATGAGAGTTATTCGACCTGCTGGGTTAAGGAAAGAGCCCATCCAATTGTGAATTTTATTTTGCAATTTCAAAACAAGATCATCAAAAATTTGCTTCTTTTTCCTGCCAAAATAAAGAGGACATCCCAAGTAAGTAATTGGAAGTTGCCCTTGGTGAAAACCCAAAGTCTGAGCAATGGCTTGAGATCTGACAGCCGGAGTGCGAGGATGAATATAAAAGGAGCTCTTTAAGAAGTTAATAAGTTGGCCCGAAGCAAGCTCATATTCAGAAATTATCTCTTTATGCTTGAGCAAAGATTGCTTACTACCATTACAGAAAATAACAATGTCATCCGCAAAAGCCAAACGAGAGATAATAGGACATCCACTAACCGTAGAGTAAACAGAGGTAGTAGAGGAAGAATGAAGTCTGTTAATGCTTCGGCTCAGAACTTCAGCCGAGATAATGAAGAGACTCGGAGATAGAGGATCACCTTGAAGTAAACCACGAGAAGAGGGGAAGAAACCAATAGGCTCCCCATTGATTAAAACTGAAAACCAGTTCTCAGACAACAAATGCCAGATAAGATCAATAAAGACTTCATGAAAGCCAAACTTCCGAAGAACCCTAGTGAGAAAGACCCAAGAAATACGGTCAAAAGCCTTAGCCATGTCCAGTTTTAAAACAATGTTGGATCCAGTAATTTTTTTTCCCAGGTGCGACATCATTTCCTGAGCAAGCAGGATATTATCTTGAATTAACCGCCCTTTTATGAAAGCACTTTGATTTTCCAAAATTATAACAGGCAGAATGGAGGATAAGCGGGAAGCTAAGATCTTGGAAATAACTTTAGAACAGAAATTGCAAAGACTAATAGGTCGTAGATCTTTAAAAGAGGAAGGCACCTCAACCTTTGGAATCGTAGCAATTAACGTACTGGACCAAGCATGAGGAAGAGAGAAACCAGAAAAAAATTCCAATATAGCCTCGCAAAAATCTGCACCGATTATGTCCCAACAAGCTGTGTAAAATTGCCCGGTAAAACCATCAGGGCCAGCGGCACTATCACCACTCATCGATTTAATCGCACCCAGAATCTCAGAAGAATTCGGAGGAGCAATTAACAAGGAATTCCATTCATCTGTGACCAAGCGAGGAATAACTTCTAAATTATAGTCTGGAATCCCTCCCTCCGCTTGAAGTTGATTTTTAAAATAGTTCACAGCTGCGTCCTTTATGGCCTAATCAGAAGTTAAGATATTACCCTCAGAGTCTGTAATAGAATGAATGTGAAGACGACGCTGAGCTTGTTTAACAGAAGCATGAAAAAGTTTGGAATTTCCTTGACCTTCTTTCAACCACTTGATTCTAGATTTCTGCTTCCAATAATCTTCCTCCCTAGAAAGGAGCACCCGAAGTCTGGCCTGAGCTTCCATCAGATTAGAACGATTAGAGTCAGAATTATTGAGCTCAAATAAGAGCTCCATCTCCATGACATCTTCTTCAGCCTTTCGAAGATTTTCAAAAATATTGCCAAATGTAGTTTTGTTCCATGTTTTGAGAGCAGTTTTGACATTACGTAATTTTCTAGAGAAACGATCCATAGGTCTCCCACTAATTGGAAGGTTCCACGAAGCAGTAACAGTATCCTTGAATGTGGCATGCTTTATCCAAACATTTAAGAAACGAAATGCTACTGGTTTGGTATTAGCAGTCCGAGAGATAGAAGTGAGTAACGGAGAGTGATCAGAACAAGTACGATTTAGATGGATCACATTTGTAGCATTAAATTGATCCAGCCAGCTAGTATTGCATAAAACACGATCAATTCGTTGGTGAATTGTAGCTGAGCCTTCACGCTTATTCCACCAAGTGAAGCTACTGCCAGAGAAACCCAAGTCTGTTAAGCCAGTAGCTGAAAGGCAAGCATGAAAATCCAAGGCACCAGCCCTATCCCAACCGGATCCTCCTGATTTCTCACTAGGCTGAAGTATGATATTGAAGTCTCCACCAATAATCCAGGGAATAGAACCAATCTGATTATTTAACTGGATCAATTCATCCCATAACTCCTGGCGGTCACGAGGGTCACACCTCGCATAAACACAAGTGAAATGAGTATTGAAAGGCCAAGTATAATGCTGAATCTGAATAGTGACTTGCTGGATAGATTCGTGAATTAAATGACAAGTACTTGATTTAACAAAAACCCAAATGACAAGTGCGATTTAGATGAATAATGACAAGTGCTTGATTTAACAAAAACCCAAATGGAACTATGAGTGTTAGAAAAACTAAACCTGAATTTTAATTTGCGGGTGATAAGATCAACTTTCTCCATGGCGAGCATAGGTTCAAAAATAGCAATAATAGAGATATTATGAAGACGAATTAGAGTCTTCAAGCGAGAGATTGTTGGGTTATTCCCAATTCCCCGAACATTCCAAAAGAGAGCCTTAACATCCATGAGAAGGGATTGTGGAGAAGTCAGCTGAGGGCTTGGTAGCCTGGGATCGGGTTGTGCGATCTGTGAGAGGAACATTAGTTTTTGCTCTTTTCTTGCGAACCAAGTTTGGGGCTTCCAAATTCAAAAAATCCAGAACAGCATTGGCTTCATCTTCCGCTTCTTCCAGAACGTTTAACGCAGCAAAAACGGTTTGGAGATGCACTGATGTCATTAAGGGCGGAAATATCTTGTTGAGTAGCATTCTGTCTATAAGAGGAGGATTCTGAGCTTGTTTGTGATCTCAAAGGGGATTGATCCAGGGCCTTGGAGTGAGGTAAAACCTGATCCTTGGGGCTAACACCAGCCTGATTAAATGGAATATCAACCGTAGGGGGTTGGTCCAAAGATTGGACATCACGAGCAACAAAAGCATCGTGAAGATGTTCAGCTTCAACAGAATTATCTTGTACACCCGCAACATGAATATGTTCAGAAGCATCGTGGACGTGAGTAGTAGGAATCTGCTCCAGAACACCCGCATTGCACTCAGTATCGACTACAGCTTGCTCAGTAGCACCTGCAACGTGAATATGTTCAGCTTCAACAGAATTCTCTTGTTCATTCGATGGCATGTCCATTTGAGCTTTTTTCTTTGGAACCCAATAGTTGGTTTTTTGTGTGGCTTGAACCGGATTAGAGGCAGCTTTATTAGTGTTTGGATGTTTAAATTTGCATTCATCTATAGCATGGCCTTGACGCAAACAATGGGAACAATATTTCGGAAGACGCTCAGCCTGTATGTCTTGCCAAAAACTAGAATATTTAGTACCATCTATCCATATGCGTTTCGCAATTGGCTTTGTAATGTCCACCTCAATACAGATTCTTGCCACACTCGGACAGGTTAAAGCAGCGGTGGGATTATCAATAATCAAAGGCTTACCTATCATGGCACCTATAAAGAAAAGCGTAGACTTATGGAACAAATGAATAGGTAATCCCGGCAAAGAAAACCAAACTGGGACAATGGAACTTTCGATGTCTGGCCGAAAGTCTGGAGACCATTTAAAAACGCGCATTGGATACTTACCAAGATACCACTGATCCTTAATCCATAGTCTTTGAAAATCTGCCTCATGATTGGCTTGAATCAGTATATGTTTAGCGTCAAGGTGCCCAAGAGAGACCGCAGCCTTGAGACTGAAAGTCTGAAAGAGTTTCTTTGTGTCCTCCATAGAAGGCCTACCGTGAGAAAATTTTCCTATGAGAGCAAACCTGAAAGGACGAGCGAGACAATCAATGATATCATCACGGAGACAAAGAGCATGTTCACCTTTATAGAGAGAGGGTGGGATGGCCGGAATGGCCATAGTATGATTAGAACTCGTGGCCACAACTGATGCAAAAGACTTATCTGCGAAAGGTGATAGAGGAGGAGGGTCGGCGTTGGGGGCTGCCATGGCAGCCGCCGGCAGAGGCTGCCCTAGCAAGGCCTAGGGTTAGCAAGTAGCTAGTTTTTATCACTTTACATATTCATTCCCTCACCCCCTTCTAGACGCACACATACTACAAACACAAGGAAGAAGAAATGAGGAAGAAAGTAAGAAGAAAAGGATTCAATTCTTTCTCTAATCTTCACCTCTCTCTCTTTCTCTGGTTGTTCAAAAAGGAAGAATTAAAAGTGGAGAGGATAATTGGCCGAAGAAGCAGAATCTAACAAATTCAGCTGGAACCAATGATCAAACAATGGGGAGTCACTGTTGTTTGGGTGGGACCACCTTACGAACTCTAAATCTTGCTGAAATTCCATCTCCCAATTCATCAACCTACTCCATTCTCAATTTGCAAAAAATTACTACTGTGTCGCACGGTGTTCGGCCCTGGTCAGTCGAACAGCTTAGAAAATTTCGGCCAACGTTGATAGAACATTCCTGGCCAGCTCTAGCCGAATATTTTAGTAGTTTTTGGTTGGTGAACATTTTTGAGGTGTTCGGCTAACCACGATGTGACACAGCGGTACAATTTTTGAAAAATGAGAATCGTAAATGACGGAGAATGACAAAATTTAAGCGTAAAATGAGAAGAAATACTTACAATATTTGTTCCCTTCACTTCTTTGTGCTCCATGTTTGATTTTTGCAACAATGTAAACGCTGGAAAGTTTAGGGTTTAGAGAATGTTGGAAAGAGATAGGAAATGAGGTAGGTGTATATAAGAAATGTTATATAGGAAAGAAGGGAGGTGTATAGCTAAATAATTGAGGGGTGCATTTAGAGGTTTTGGGGTGTAATAAAAAATGAGGTGTATTTAGAAGGAGAAAGGGTAAGAATGTTTTTTTATTCGATGACATTTTTGTAATAAATGGAAGGGTGTATATTTATAGAAAAGGGGAGGGGGTGTTAATAGTCCCACTCAATTTTAAATAGGCTATTCACTTTTCAGGCGCCCTCTAATCTATTTGGTTGCTACTTGGACCTACAATTGGTATTAGAGCCATACTTTTTGAAAAATAAAATTTTTCTAAGTTTAACAGCTTGAAAGTCTGATACATGGCTTCTAAAAATTTTCAAACTCTCAACATGACTCAAGTACCCATGTTCATTTTGACATATGGTAAACAAGACTTACAAGAAATATGAACAAAATGAGAAAGAATTGATGAAATGTGTCGGCGGTTGTCCTTGCGACCCATGAAAATCAACACACGTACTAACATTGCACCTTCTACCTCTACATTTGAAAATGATGGTCCCCTGCAACCCATGAAAATCATTAGACGCACTTAACATTGTACCTACCTATATAGATGAAAATGCTGCTCTCGTAGTTACAACTAGGATTAATACATAATTTGGTCCCTGAACTTGCCAACATTTCCTACCTAGGTTACTAAACTTTGACATTTTCTAATTTGGTACTTAAACTGAGCTTTTGGTAATTAGTTAGTCAGTTGAGGCAATAGTTTCTTATATTTAAGATAGAAAATTAGTCTGTCAGTGATAGGGATCTCACGTGGACAACAAATGCTAAGATGGATTATTTTGGCTAAAAGGAAAAATATAAATTGGAAAGGAATAGAAATTAAAAGAAGGATTAATTTGATAATACTAAATCACAAATCACAAAGGAGAGAAAAAGTCCGATAGAGGGAGATTTAGGATTTTATAAATTCAGTAGATTTAAACCTTATTTTTTGGTAAATCAATCCCGAAATTATTTTCGAGAAGGCCTACTATCTTTTTGACATCTTCTACACGAAAGTGTTCCATTTGCATAAGATCATCTTGACTGTTATTCAAAAGGTCTGATAATGTATATATATCATTACTTTTAAGGCAATTATAGACCTTGGGTTGTAATTCTGATTGGTCAATAAAAATCGATTTCAATGTTTTTTTTTTTTTTGTTATTTTAACAAATGGATCAGGAAGGGTAGAGGGGCATAGAGGAACCATATGTTGATTGTCCTCTAAATGCAAGTTTTCTTCTTCTACATATAAAAGGGGAATAAACAAATCAATCAAATTCTGAGTGGCTTCATTAAGTGCTTCTTTGGGAGTGAAACTTCCATTTGTCCAGATTTCAAGAAAGAGTATCTACTGCAAATTTATAAGTCGTTTCTTTAACTCATATAACTATCTAGTTTAGTTCATCAACCCTCGAATGATGAATAAAAAATAAAAATATATATTCAACTCATGACACTTATGTCCTAGAAAGAAAATACATAGGGGGTTTGTGTCTTAACGAATCACACGTAGAGATATTGATAACACACATAGGGTTAATGGTATTTCATAACTAATTGATTGAGCAGTTGCTCGTAGACCAACCCAAAGTCATCATTCCATTTGGTTTGCAAAACCAAAAGATTATTCTACAAATCTACAAGAAGATGAAAAGATAAGGGATTATATCAAGAATTATGTACAAAAAAATATGAACATATCCTTATGGGTAAATCAATCATTTGTCCTTGGGGATTCGACATTAATCCCGTCATACCTATTAATTGATGGACCTGAGATGCATTTCCCCGAGTTCCCGAAAAAGACATTATATGGACTGGATTAAGTGGGTCGGTCATCCTAAAATTAGGAGTCATTTCTTGTCGCAAATATTCACTTGTGGCATACCATATCTCAATGGATTGGCGTAATTTTTCTACCGCGTGTTTGTTTACAAACTCCAACCTATGCATCAATTTTTTGATTATTTTTCTTATAAACCCCAACCTATGCATCAAATTTTTGATTTTCACAACAAGGACCGTCGCGTTCATGAACCCGAAATAAATAGACCATCTACTTTTTACGAAGCGGACAAAAAGTGGGGAATGCGAAGTATTCAGTGTATCAAGAATAGCGTTCTTATTAGCACAAAGCTTTTCACTATCAATATAAAATTGAGTATTATTATTCTCACTATATTTTCAAAAATTAGGGTTCCTTGCTACGAAATCGATCAAGTGCGCATGTTTACCATCAAATCGAAGACAATAGGGTCCTTGAATTGAACTACAATCGAGGTATGTTTGTTTTCTTTTACAAATTTCATGTAAAAATTAGGGTTTTGTGATGTTGTCAATTCATTGTTGAACATTGTTGTTCATTGAACTAATTTTCACTTAAGAAATGGTTAAGGGTTATGTAATTTTGTCAATATTGTTCAGTGGGGCCGTGTGCGTACTTTGGCAAAATCTGGTTAAACAAATTAGGGTCCATGTGGTCCTAAAATCTAATCTTCAGCTTTCATGTTATGATGTATTTGTTTTTTTATGGGGTCATTTTATGCTTTTCATGTTACTTTCTTTCTATTTCCTTATTATATTGTGTGTGTGTGTGTTTCTTTATTATATTATCTGTGTATTTCTTTATTATATTATCTGTGTATTTCTTAACATGTGGTCCCAAATTTTTATATTTTTTTATTTATTTTGTCTATGTGTGTTTGTGTTTCTTAACATGCTTTTCAATTCATGTTATGTTTTTTTTTCCCATTTATGCTTTACATGCCATTGCAGTGTCTGTGTATTTTTTTCTTTGTGTTTGTGGACAATTATTATATTTTTTGTGTGTGTTTCCTTATTTTGTTGTGTGTTTGTGTGTGTTTCTTAATGTAATATGTTGTACCAAAAAATCAAAGGTCATGGATATAATATGTGGGGGTATATTCCTTAATTTCATATTATCTGTGGTTATTTATGGTTGTGTGGTTATGTATGGTTGTTTGTTAGGCTAATTATAAATAAATTTTGATGCAAAATATCATATTTTACTATTTATTTGCATCATGGTGGGAGTTTTGATAATAGTGAAGGACTGAAGTATATGGGGGGTCACGTGGATCATATAGATGGCTAGGAGGGATATAAAGAAATATGTTTGTAATCTTCTTAAGTATAAAAATGTGAAGTCATTGTACTACAGGGTTCCTTGGAATTTCTTTGAAATGGGGATTAGGAGATTGTATTCTAATTTTGAGGTTGTTGAGATGATTGAGTTGATTAATGACTTAGATGAGATTGATATCTATGTAGAACACGATGTAGATAAAGTTGTATTCCCTTATGAAATTCCTAGTCTACCTTGTCCTAATGGTATGACTTTTGATCCAAAGACTTTACTTGATCAAGATTGCATTTTAGTAGAAATGATTAATAAACATTTGGGTAGTCTTGATGAGAATAGAAGTGCACAAAATCATACAAAAGATAGTAATGATAACAGAGTTGAAAACGAGGAAAATGATGACAGAGTTGAAAATGAGGAAAATGATAACAGAGATGTGGAAAATGAGAAACATGAAAGTAGAGAAATGGAAGATGAAGGGCGGAGGAAAGAAAATTTGTTGATTCATGTAGTGAAACTAGTGATGATGAGTTGAGTGGGAATAATGATGATAAAACATATGAGGTTGTTCAGGATGATGAAGAATCAATAAAGTATGAATTGACTAAGAGTGATTTAGATAATAGTGATGATGAGTAGGCTCAGTTGAGATGGGGAAGACTTGAAAAATAGAATATAATAAATCAAGGTGAAGAACAGACTGATTGTGGTGCAGAAGTGCCAAAAACATACCAATCAGTGGAGAGAGAATAAGAGATTGGAAATAGATTTGAGAATGATGGGACTGGAAATCAAAATGTTATTGATTTCAATTCTGATGAAGAGAAGGTAGTAGAGAGGGAATTGTTTGCTTCTGATACAGAGTCAAATGTTCTGGTAGTGGGTCTGATGAACATGTGAGGCATATGAAGAATAAAAAGGTTAAAGGTCAAACTTTTAACCCAAAGAGTGACATAAAAGATGTGAATTTCCAGGTTGGGCTACAATTTGCAAATGCTGCAGAGTTGAAAGAAGCATTGCCTAGTTATGCAATTGATAAAGGATATGACCTGAAGTACATATAAAGAATGAAAAGCTTAGGGTTTATGCTGTTTGTGTGAACTTTACCGTGTGTCCATGGAGGATTTGGGCAAACAAAGAACAGAATGAACATATTTTCACAATAAGGTCATTTAATCCAGTGGATAAGTGTTCAAAGAATATTAAGACTAGACAGTTAACATTGATGGGCATAAAATGCGCGACGAGCAAGAATACTCGGTCGTATCAAGTAATAAAGTGTGCAAGCACAAGTATCTATCCCACAGAGATAGTGCTAGAAATAAAGGTAACTACTAAAATTGGACACACCTAACTTTATCTAAGCTAACGAAAATGAGAATTGAAAATAAAAAGAAAATAAAGAAAAAGAAAGCAAGAAAGTAAATTAAATTAACGCGACAACGATGATACTGCGGCAACATTAAATCAAGGTTAAAATGATATGATTGTGATATTTCTAGTCTAGCCAATGTCTAATTTAACCCTCTCTCTACTTTTCTTTAACTCAAGTCTTGGTAGTCGAACGCACGTTGATGATATTCACTACGGGCTCTCGCATCTTATAGCAAGTCTAGCTAACAATCCCTACTACGGGCTCTCGCATCTTATCGCAAGGAAAGAGTAGCCGCATTATCGATCAAGCACCCCATGACTATCTAAGAATGCTCGTTACCTCTCGGTCTGGTGTCACAAAGACAATTATTGTGATTTTCAGAATTAATAGGACGGGCTCTCGCATCTTACCCTATAATTCTAGTGATCATCTAATGGTTCGCGACTCTATTAAAAGCATTAAGAACACACAATAATAACCAAGATAATGTGTAATACTTTGTAGAGAGATATTTTCTCTATTTTTCTACAAATCATGCAGGTAGCCGAAGGCTATCCTAGGTCCGAAATGTAAGGTAGCTCTCGCGGATCCAAAATAATTCTCAAATCAATTAATTAATGGTTAAATCAAATAAAAGCATTAAGCCCGCAATTTAGTAACCTAGCATGGTTGTATACTAAATAGAGAGAGATTAAATTAAAACATCACATTCAACATAGAAAATAATCACAATCCATAAATATAATTAGCTCATTACTAATTCCACATTTACAAGACAAAGATTCCAAGAAAATACAACATTAATCTTGAGATAAAGATAGGGAAAATTAAACCGATCAATGTCGAAATCCATGGTTGCAAAGCCTTGCAAATGCTTCCTTGGCCCTTGATTTAATACTCCAAACCCTTAGAATGAAGCCATTTAATTGGGTTAGAAAAGTGGAGAAAAGTGGGATGAGAGAGAACTAGGGTTTTTGCCCAAAAAATGGGACTTGGTGTTGCTGAATTTCAGCCCCCTTCTCCTCAATTTTGAGCTGCTGTGGATGCTAAAATGGAGAGCAAAAGAGTGCAGGGCAAGCTGAGGGTTAGAATGAGAATAATCCTAAAGGTTTAGGGCTAAAATGGGAAAGAAAAAGGAGCTGGGTCACGGCATGGAGGTGGGGCAGCCCAGCAGGATGGAACCACGGGTAGAAGATGGGTAAATGAGCCAGGCTGAGAGGTGAAACGGGTGAGAAGGGCAGAGCGAACTGGACTGGAGTGGGTCTGGATCTGGGAGCAGTAACGCGAGTCGCTGGGCTAGAGCTTGGAGCGGACACGTGGCAGCGTGAGGGACGACAACAATTAAATGAACATTTTCAGCTCTTTGCAGCGCTACCCCTGAACTTTGGAAATTTGCTCCGGTAGTCCTGAGCTGTCCAGAAAGCAAGTCGCAGCCCTTGTCCTCCTAGGCTTTGCAATCTAGTCCCAATGGCAGCCTCCGTTAGTCATAATTAGTCTCCTTTAGATATTTTCTTCTTTTATTTTAGTCCTTTCCTTTGCAAATCTCTAACAGAAGGCTAACTGATCTCAACCAAATGACTTTAATCACTTCACAACTTCACGGGTTGCCTTGAATACTCTCAAAATTCTATGAAATGATTCTTTAAAGCTCCAATAATGCCCAAAAAATCTGAAATACAAAATAATACCATAAATGCACTTTATTTGGAAAAATACATATGAAATTCATAGAAAATGGAGATAAAATATGGGAAAATATATGGAAAATTATGCACTTATCAAACATCAAAATGGTTAGCTAAGCATTACTTTACCAGGATTAGGAATAATTGTTACTGGACTTGTGAGGAAATGGCTACTGAGATTTTGAACACATTTGAGTTGAAAGTCAATCTCAGTTTATGTCATAGGGCTAAGCAAAAAGCTTTGAAGTATCCATTAGGATCAACGGATGAGGATTATGGAAGATTGTGGAACTACAAAAAAGAATTCAAGAATAAAAATCTAGGAACTATAGTTGAAATCAAGAATCATCAGCCCAATCCACTTATTGCCCCTATTTTTCAGAGGATATACATTTTCATGCCCTTAAATAGGGTTTTATGAGTGGATGTAGGCCAGTTATTGGGATTGATGGGTGTTTTTTAAAAGGGTTGATGAAGGGTGAATTATTGATAGCTGTTGGTGGAGATGCAAATACTCAAATGTGGCCAATTGCATGGGTAGTTGTACAAGTTGAGAATTGGAAAGCAAGGACTTGGTTCTTATCACTTCTGATTAAGGACTTGGACATGAGAGATGGTTAGGGATGGACTATAATCAGTGATCAACAAAAGGTAAAAAATAATATATTTTTATTTCTTATTTTTTATATTCTATTACTGACTAAATTCTCTTGATAGGGTTTGGTTAAGTCAATTGTTGAATTGTTACCTAAAGTTGAGCACAGAGCATGTGCTAGACATGTTTGTGCTAACCGGTCCAAAAAATTAAAGGGAATTGAATTAAGAAAATGGTTTTGGAGAATTGCAAAGGCCACACACACTGATGCTTACCAAAAAACATTTGAGGGTTTGAAAGAAATTGATGCTGAGGCATATGAAGATTTAATGAACAAAAATGTACACAAGTAGTCTAAGATTTTTTTTGGTGATCATAGTAAGTGTGATAGTTGAGAGAACATGTCTGAAGGGTTTAATGGATCCCTTGTTCAATCTAGGTGTAAGACTTTAATATACATGCTAGAGGACATAAGGGTGATGATGATGAGTAAGATCACAAAAAAGAAGCTTTGGATGTTTAAGCATTGGGATAGTTTGTGCCCTAGGATTAGAAAAAAGTTGGACTAGAATATGACGAGGCAACGAAGTGGAAATCAGTGTACAATGGGGCCACAAAGTTTGAAGTGACATACATGAATGAGGGATTTATTATTGATATTGATAAACAGACATGTACATGCATGTCATGGGACTTGACAGGCATACCATGTTGCCATGCAATGTTAAGTATATATAGAATCGATAGGAATCTAGAGGGCTATGTGTCAGAGTGGTACAGGAGAGATGTCTTCATCAAAACATTACTCAAATGTATTGCAGCCTATAACTGGAGAAGCTAATTGGCCCAAGTCTTAGAAGGAAGTTTTGCTACCTCCTAAAGCAATGAAAATGCTAGGTAGACAAAAAAAATAAAGTAATGGAGCATGATGAGGAGCCACAGCAGAAAAGACAACACATGGAGGATACAAATGAGAAATTATCTAGACAAGGAAGATAAATGACATGTAGTAACTGTAATGAGGTTGAGCACAATAAGAGAGGTTGCAAAAAGCCAAAACCCCCTTCTGGAACTATGAAAATGTAAGTATTGGATTTGAGTTAAAAATGAGAGTATATTAAATATAGTTGCACTACTTATGATTATTTCTTGTGTGTGCAGGTTGAAGGTGATAATACTTCAACAACAATTTCTAAGACAAAGGCCAACAAGAAGAAGAATACAAACAAAGAACAGGTTGATGAAAATGTAAGTAGTGCAGGTTTCTTGTGATTACTTATGAAATGACTTGTGTGTTTAATTACTTATGATTGTTTCTTGTGTGTGCAGGTTGATGCAATCCCAAGCATGCCAAGAATCTACAAGAAGACAAGGAATGATGGTAGGAAGAAGGTAACATATGTCATTCAGCCAAGACAGAGAGGAAGACCTTCCAAGTCCATGTCAACTGTGATATCCCACATCGGGTAGATGTGGGACTTGTGTGTGCTTTATAAGTGGCCACCCACTACCACTGGACACCAACCTATCCGTGGACTTGTGTGGGCTATGCGTGGCGGACCGGGCTTCGGGCTCGGGTCGTTACATCAACATTCCGTCTCAATGGTGTTGTCGTGTTTGTTTCAACCATTGGAGACACCTACTACAGGGTACAAATTGTTTTTCTTGGCAAATTGTTGATAATTACTATAATTAAGCTAATAGTTTTTTTTAGTCCCTAGGTTCATCTACAACTGTACATGTTGATGCTTTTCAGAATACCCCTTCTGAAAGTGGGCATCATGAGAGTGCTGCACAAACTCAAGGTGCTCCTCAAGAGACTGTTACACAAACTCAAGGTGCTCCTCAAGCCTCTCAAGTCATTCAAGCCTCACAAGCCTCTCAAGTTACTCAAGCCCCACAACCAATACAGCCCAATCCTCCTTTGACTCCATCTAGAGTAACCAATAAAACTAGTGAAGGTGTTTCTTCCCCAGGTTTCTAGAGGGGAAAAAAGAGATTCATAAATATATTAGTTCCTTATCACCTCAAAAACCAAGTGAATGACAATACTTGTCTATTAATGTTAGTCTTTTGTTGGTGACCAATTAGTATTTAGTTCATGTTAGTGAACACTTGGAATTGTATAACTCTATTGACATGTGGTCACCAATTGGTATTTTGTTAATGTTAGTGAACACTTGAAATTGTAGTAACTCTGTTGGCATGTGGTCACCAGTTGGTATTTCGTTAATGTTGGTGACCAATTGTTCTTTTGCTAATGTTACTGAACAAATGACATTTGTAATGCATTGCCAATGGTTATGGAAATTTTTTGGTATATTGTTCTTTGTATATTTGTAGTAACTTGTCTGTTGGATATTGTAGCAAATTGTTTGTTCATTGTCAATGGTTATGACATACATGAATGGGTCAATACACTTGCTTTCATAAAAGGGACTTCATTAAAATACAAAGAACATTACAAACATAATACACTTTACTTCCATAAATGGGAGTCCAATCCATTAAAATACAAAGAACATTACAAACACAAACAAACCATTTCTATGGCAACATTAAGTGTTTTTTCCCATCACTTGTGAACAGATACACAAAGAACCCATTTAAGATCCCTAAAATAACAACCAATCTCAAGTACATTTTCCCCTTCCATTGATAGGTTTCATTTTGTGATTTCACCCTTGTTGACTCCATAACTTGACTTCCCAGCTCAAGCTCCAATCTTTCAATTTCTTGCTTTAAAATTGAATTTCTTTGTTACTCTTTGGTCAACTTTGCATCCATATTTGAGATTTTTACTTATAATTCATTCATTTTATCTCTAGATTCGTTTATTATCTCATTTGCTCTTTTAGAAAACTCGTCAATCCATTCAAAATACCCACAAATTTTTTTGGGATCATACGAAATATTGGACACAACTAGTTAAAAAATAATAAATCCCCAAAATAAAAAAAAAATAAAAACCCCTATTTAATCAAACAGAAAATAAAAAACCCAACAAATCAAAAGATGTACAAACCATAAAGTGAATTTCAAACAGGATCAGATAAAATATTAGAAGCATAAACAACATGTGTATAGTCAACATCAATTTAATAAAGTGAATTTAAAAACAAAATTTATCCAAAATACAAAAAAATTACCTTGTAATTTGGAAACCCATTAAACTTCATTCTTGGGGTGCTTTCTAGTCATTGATATCCACTTTGGAGTTCATAAACTGCATTTACAATACTTCACAAACTCAAATTTGTTGCTTTGTTGATTAGTTGTTGAAGATGAAGATGAGGCCATTGATGAATCAAGAAGAAAGAAGAAATAAGACTGAAGAAAGAGAAAACAGATGGGCGAGAAAAGAGAAAGGCTAGAAGAAAATGGGGGAAGAGAGGAGAAAATGAGAGAGGATAGAGAAGAGAGGAGAGAAGAGAGGAGAGAGAAGAGAGAAGAGATGAGGGAGAGAAGAGATGAGAGAGAGAATATAGAACATATATTAATAGAGGAGGGAGAAGGGAAATAACAAGGAAAAACTAATCCATCCCGCCCCCACTTTATTTCCTTTCCTTCCCTCCAAAAAATAATTCATCTCAATATTTGTTGTCCACGTGAGATCCCTATCACTGGCCAAGGGCATTTCTGTCTTAAAGATAAAAAACTAATGCCTCAACTTATATTCAGTAACCTAGGTAGATAATGTTGAGGGACTAACTGATCACCCAAAAGCTCAGTTTAAGTACCAAATTAGAAATGTCAAAGTTTAGTAACCTAGATAGGAAATATTGGTAAGTTCAGGGACCAAATTATGTATTAATCCTTACAACTATTGAAGAATACATGATAAAACAAAGCAATTTATGTTTTGGATGCTAAAGCTGTTCATATATATTCTCAAGGGCATTGGATTACAAGATATACAAACATATCTACAATTGAACGACTTCAAAGGCAATCTGGGAGCTCTCGCTTAGTACATTGATGGAGATGAGACAGTAGAGGACCTCGTGTCACACAAGATTGATATTTCATTGTGTCATATTTTATCTTATGTTGTAATACCTCAGTTTAATATCAAACAGATGTAAAAACTAATCAAGTTTTATGAGTGGTCACTTAATATTAACGGACACCAATATTATCAATATATTTTTTACTAGATCCGTGCATAACTATGCATAGTAGATCGGATTTTTGGGCTTCCAGAATTGCATAGTAACATATGAAAAACAAAAGGGGAGTGCTATTAACACCTTCCTTTACTCTTAATACACCACTTCTCCTAATACACCTCCTACACTAATTCCACACCAACCTAATTTCTAAATACACCTGCCATACCCCAACTCAATCATCTAAACAGAGCCTAAATCCGGGCATGAATCCACTATACATAATCATAATAATCACCTGTTTAACACAACCTCACACTTAACACCGAGACATGGAAACAAGCCATTCAAATTCATAAACTAGAGAGGATACAACTGACATACAATCCAAATTAAAAGGCATCCAGCCTTTATATACAATGCTAATGATACATAAATAGTACAATAAAACCACTATCCTATCATATATACAAATCAAAGCCAACCCAAAATAACGTCAATCACCTGTCAATGAACCACCAGTCATACAGCTTCAATTGTATAACTCATTTTCACCTCGTTTTAATCTAAGGAAAAACAATAATAAAAGGGTGAGTCACCTATGACTCAGTAAGGTTCTACTATACTAATGTATGCTATGCATGTATGCAACAGTTTAAGTATGATACCATGTAGAGAACAACACAACAATTTTAATACAATAAACATTCAATAACACAATAAATATTCAAGCCCCGTTACTACGTAGCCGGCTCATAACCTTCACTGCCCCATACCAGCGAATGAAATGACCCATCACGAGTAGTGAGATCTCATGCTACACATAAGGCATAAAGCCAACATGTTAAGGATACAAGGTCGAGATACATCTCCGACCATCCGCTTCCATCCTTGTTACCCCTCAATTGTTGATGAAACTTGAACTATCACGATCATCTTCACAAATTACGATTTATATAGCCCGGGCAAAGTTAACACGTGGCCGGGTCCCTATAACCCCTAACTCGCGTGAAAACTACACTACCACCCGCAGGGGTAGTAGAGAAAGAAACCTATGTTATGGCCAATAACAGAGGGTTAGGTCCAAATAGGGTACCGCTGCTGACTAGCACTGCACTTTGCCCCGTAACATAGTCAGAGGTTACCCTAAACTCCCTGAATGTTGTTCTCATACAAATTCACAAGTTGTTTCTCACATTATTACCACTTGGGTGTTCTAGCGATGCCATTCCTGTTATTCACGTTTCACTATTTATGGCCATTGAAAGTAACATATGAGACATTGATGAGTTATAAAGTAAACTCATCCTTGCCATTAACTATTCACAATATGCTACACCACGTTTCAAGTACATATACAAGATTCAAGTATCTTGTATCTAAACAACTGACTCAATTCATATGATAGATCTCACAATACGAGATAATATCTCATACTAGCTCAAGTAGTATTGCTTAACAAGCTAAGACTTGTTCAAGTACAGAATTCCATTCACATATCAATAAATTGCTAACAAGTTCACAATAATACAATTTCAAGGTTTAGCACCTCACAATCTCATATCCCTAATTTGTAATTAGTTAATATCATTCATTTATGAACCCCTTCATATCTGAGGATCTACCTCAAGCTACACATATAAACTTTACGTAATATTTGGTCATCAATTACTTCACGAAACCTATTTCTTATACAACTACCTTCACATTATTCACTTACTTACCAATCCTTTGGATTCCATCTTTATAAGCTTATTATTGGAGTTCAAATAAAGCATATCCCACACTACTAGTTTACACACAATATCATCCCAATAGAGTCCACACAATATCATCCTAATTCAACCCAAGTATATAATTTATCAATCATTGCGCAACTGTACCATTAAATTCACCAAATATTCCTCCCAAGTCTAAATATTACAAATCGTACATATTTAGAAACTAGACATTCCAAAATACAATTTACCACTTTGAATCACTTCATTTGGACCTATAACCATCAAGTTCCAACCATTCAAAGTTCAAGTTACTAACCAGATTTCCTGCTAACAATTCACTCAGCACAGCGACTATTCACAACGCAATTAAGGTACTTCCCGAAGTTCAAATCTCATGAAAATTTACATGCTATTTTCTAACACATGAATGTACAACATATCCAAAAATCATAGAATTCCCATGGACGAATTTTCCACAGAACCTTCCGGACAGTAGCCTAAAACAGGGATTGCTCCTATTGTAACTTATATGTTTACCTTACCAAACCAACCAATAACTCTCTAATCACTAAGCCAACATCAATACACAACAAGCATGTTATGAACCACTAAAGTTACAACATAATAGAACCTCAGAACATCAACACAAAGAGTACAAACTATCACCACAAACATGCTTGTACTTGGCACATATTATGAAACTCAATTTATCAACCTCATATCACCAATTTCAATCACAATTATGAACATACATAAGCAAGATATCCCCTTACCAAGTTGAAGAACTACTCCACAGATTAAACTTTAATATTTTTGTGTCGTCTTCATCCCCAAGCCGAGCTCTACAACTTTAATGAAGGCAACTTAAGCGAAAGATGGAGTTTTCCCCTTCAAACCCTAGCTTTCTCTCTATAGAATGACATCTCTTTCTTTACACATAGGAGGAAGAAGAAGAACTAAATAAGGAGGTGACCTAATCCCTCTTCTCTAGCAATTTTAAGTGGTGAATCAGCCATAGGAAGCTTGAGGTGGCAAGTTGTAGAAAGGTCAAACGTTGTGTGCCCTAATTTGATTGGTTGGTCACTAATTATATGATTAAGCTAATTAAACGTGATCAACACCCACTAATCAAGTTTAGAACCCTTAATCTTGATTAGACTAGTTAATCATACTTAAGTTTAGTTAATCATGATCAATCACACTAATCTCAACTTAATAAGATGCTTAACGGGTGATTTAAGAACTTTAAGGGCTAAAATGTAAAATTCAAAATATTGGTGTGGTGTTTAGCATAACAACTCAATCTTAAACCCAATTAACCCTTATTAGCCTTAGCTAATCATTACTACATCTCATTATGCTTATTTACCACGAATTATAGCTCACTAATCAAGTTGGAATCAAAGCAAATCGGGTTATACAAGTTTAGGGGGTCAAATTACACTTTCTCTAAAACTTCCAAGCCAATGTAAGAATGAATGTACCACATCCCAACAATAAAATCAAGCTATAAGTACATCAATTCGAAAGTATTATGAGGCTGATTTAAATATTAAATAAATACAACCTAGGCTGAGCGAATGAGAAATCTCGGGTGTTACACTCTCTCCCCCTTAAAAAGAATTCGACCCCGAATTCCTTACCTTAGTTATCAATACTCGAAACAATTTCATAAGGAATACCATCAAGATCCCACTTGACCTTAATCATTTTTAATTAACTGGTAATCAATATCAATAATTTAAAGCCTCATTAATCAACTAAGCATCAACCATTTAACTTATAAGGGCATATTGTTATTCTCTATCAGGATCAACTTCAATTTACAACCTGTACAAATCAACTCAAAACCCAAAACAAGGGTTATATCAATTTAATAACTTATATTGAACTTAGCCTGGCGTTATCCACTGATTTCTAATTCCCTGCTTCATATGTGCATTCCATATTCAACCTTTAAGGTTCTCACAATCATCTTCCAACCAACAAAAGATAGTTTAGTCCAGGCTCACAAAATTTTACTCCAACCATTAATCAATTTATGCCTGCCAGATGAAGAAAACTATATCTTCTCAGCTATCTCATGGTCCAGTACACATCCATAATGAGTTATACAACCCAAGTATTCATACCCAAACTATTCATGCTATCATAATATCTGTCAACTACTGATTAACAATTAATATACCAGTAACCCATTAATACTACAATAGAAACTCCAACACATCCATATTATGTATACATTCCCAAAAAAAAAGGTTGTCACCTTTACAATATGCAACACTACGTGTTACCAAAAGAGGTAATCTATCTACACTCATGTTCAGTCATCCAAAGTCTCTCTTACACTAGCATCCAAGTTTCCCCTGACATACGATCCAGATAAGTAAGATCACAACTTATACTACTACCTAATTAATCCCCGTCATCAGATGGAATTACCACCACGTTATCTTCATTATCAGATTCCATAATCACGGGGTTAATATAAGTACCTTCACCATCAATTGGGGCATTTTCCAAGTTTAGCACTATGTCATCCCTAACCTGTTCGACCAGTGTTTGAACATTCTCCAAAGCCATCACCAAATTTTTTTACGTGAGCTACAAGCTCCTTTCTAATTACCTGCATCCTTTGATTCGTGCCACGACTACGTTGTAATTGCTGCCTATCCTCACCCAACCTTACTTGTATGACTTGTACTCGTGTATAAGCTACGGACTTCCTAGCGGTCTGTATAGTACGTGCCATGCCTAAAATTTATCAATATCAGTATCAATTCATAAGAGAATCGACATTTATATGTGACACAAAGAATGATTCCTCATGACACAATCTATCACTTCCATATAACTCATGCATGTGTCGAGAATGCAATGTATCAATAATGCAACCACAATCTGTACATGTAGATATCTATCATCATGTAATAAGATCCATGCATGTGATATCATAGTAACCAAGTCCATGCAACATATGGTTTTTAGAAAACACAGTTTCAGTTCCAAAAATTGTGATTCCTTTTTAATATTCCATTCTGATTGGTAATAGGTTCAGTCAATTCTTAATTATACACTAGCCAACTTAGTTCTTCGACGAATACCTCTTAACAACCAATCCAGAGGCCCTTCTGAAATGGCTTCAAAAGCTTCCATCGTAAGGGCATTAGGGACATATGGCAAAATTGTGCCCTTCTATCGGTCTCAATTTTTACACATGTATATAAGTAAGAAAATACAACATGAATGCTATAAATACAATTCCAACATGTCATCGACAGTGTGCTTACTTTCGTGTCAACAACGAGAGGTGAAGTACTAATGATTTACACACATCCACATCTACTCGTATTATCACCTATAAACAAGATCTTATCACCTAAATTAAACAATATTCCTTTATATTCACTCAACTCAAATCATTTGCCACTAAGTATGAACCAATTATCAGCTTGTTCGTGAATACAAATTACACACCAGAGTCTTCAACCCAGAATTAAACCTTAATCTCATACACTACTCGATGTTATCCCCAACAGAAAGTCAAATTTTGTTTCCTACCATCTTCCATCCTTTCATAAAGTTAATGATTCCCAGAATACCATCATAATCATTTCAAGTAATCCATTACCCAATATCCCACATTATAATATAAAGTATACTCATGTTCAAATCAAAAGACCACATCTTCTGAATTTACTCAATCACTGATATCACTTTGGTAATTTATTACAATAATCAACCTTGTGAACACCCTAAACATCATAATCAAAGAATAACCAATCGCTGTAACCACTGATAGCGTACCACAATGACTACTCTCCATTCTATCATACACATCACGATTCAACTCAAGTCCCCCTTCAATATCTATAATCCACAGTGTGGTAATCTATCCACTGTTACCTATACATAATACCACAACAATCAAACAAGATGTTACTATACCATTACATTCTCAATCCTTAACTCCAATTCCTTTCCGAGGAATTACTGCTCTGATACCAAACTGTCATACCCCAACTCAAGCATCTAAACAGAGCCTAAATCCGGGCATGAATCTATTATACATAATCATAATAATCACCTATTTAACACAACCTCACACTTAACACCGAGACATGGAAACGCGCCATTCAAATTCATAAACTAGAGAGGATACAAATGACATACAATCCAAATTAAAAGACATCCAGCCCTTATAAATGCTAATGATACATAAACAGTACTATAAAACCACTATCCTATCATATATACAAATCAAAGCCAGCCCAAAATAACGTCAACCACCTGTCATTGAACCACCAGTCGTACAGCTTCAATTGTATAACTCATTTTCACCTCGCTTTAATCTAAGGAAAAACAATAATAAAAGGGTGAGTCACATATGACTTAGTAAGGTTCTACTATACTTATGTATGCTATGCATGTATGCAACAGTTTAAGTATGATACCATGTAAAGAACAACACAACCATTTTAATACGATAAACATTCAATAACACAATAAACATTCAAGTCCCGTTACTACGTAGCTGGCTCATAACCCTCACTGTCCCATACCAACGAATGAAATGACCCATCACGAGTAGTGAGATTTCATCCTACACATAAGGCATAAAATAAACATGTTAAGGATAGAAGGTCGAGATACATCTCCGACCATCCGCTTCCATCCTTGTTACCCCTCAATTGTTGATGAAGCTTGAACTATCACGATCATCTTCACAAATACGATTTATATAGCCCGGAAAAAGTTAACACGTGGCCGGGTCCCTACAACCCCTAACTCGCGTGAAAACTACGCTACCTCCTGCAGGGGTAGTAGAGAAAAAAACCTCTGTTATGGCCAATAACAAAGGGTTAGGTCCGAATAGGGTACCGCTACTAACTAGCACTGCACTCCGCCCCGTAACATAGTCAGAGGTTACCCTAAACTCCCTGAATGTTGTTCTCATACAAATTCACAAGTTGTTTCTTACATTATTACCACTTGGGTGTTCTAGCCGTGTCATTCCTGTTATTCACGTTACACTATTCATGACCATTAAAAGTAACATATGAGACATTGATGAGTTATAAAGTAAACTCATCCTTGCCATTAACTATTCACTATTTGTTACACCACGTTTCAAGTACATATACAAGATTCAAGTAAGTTGTATCCAAACAACTAACTCAATTCACATGATAGATCTCACAATACGAGATAATGTCTCATACTAGCTCAAGTAATATTGCTTAACAAGCTAAGACTTGTTTAAGTACAGAATTCCATTCACATATTAATAAATTGCTAACAAGTTCACAATAATACTATTTCAAGGTTTAACACCACACAATCTCATATCCCTAATCTGTAATAAGTTAATACCATTCATTTATGAACCCCTTCATATCCGAGGATCTACCTCAAGCTGCACATATAAACTTTACGTAACATTTGGTCATCAATTACTTCACGAAACCTATTTCTTATACAACTACCCTCACATTATTCACTTATTTACCAATCCTTTGGATTCCATCTTTATAAGCATATTATTGGAGTTCAAATAAAACATATCCCACACTACTAGTTTACACACAATATCATCCCAATAGAGTCCACACAATATCATCCTAATTCAACCCAAGTATATTATTTATCAATCAGTGCGCAACTGTACCATTAAATTCACCAAATATTCCTCCCAAGTCCAAATATTACAAATCATACATATTTAGAAACTAGACATTCCAAAATACAATTTACCACTTTGAATCACTTCATTTGGACCTATGACCATCAAGTTCCAACCATTCAAAGTTCAAGTTACTAACCAGATTTCCTGCTAACAGTTCACTCAGCGCAACGACTATTCACAACGCAATTGAGGTACTTCCCGAACTCCAAATCTCAAGAAAATTTACAGGCTATTTCCTAACACATGAATGTACAACATATCCAAAAAACCATAGAATTCCCATGGACGGATTTTCCACAGCACCTTCTGGACAGTAGCCTAAAACAGGGACTGCTCCTATTGTAACTTATATGTTTACCTTACCAAACCAACCAATAACTCTCTAATCACTAAGTCAACATCAATACACAACAAGCATGCTATGAACCACTAAAGTTACAACATAATATAACCTCAAAACATCAACACAAAGAGTACAAACTATCACCACAAACATTCTTGTACTTGGCACATATTATGAAACTCAATTTATCAACCTCATATCACCAATTTCAATCACAATTATGAACATACGTAAGCAAGATATCCCCTTACCAAGTTGAAGAACTACTCCACTATTTAAACTTCAATATTTTTGTGTCCTCTTCATCCCCAAGCCGAGCTCTACGACTTTAATGAAGGCAACTTAGGCGAAAGATGGAGTTTTCCCCTTCAAACCCTAGCTTTCTCTTTATAGAATGACATCTCTTTCTTTACACATAGGAGGAAGAAGAAGAACTGAATAAGGAGGTGACGTAATCCCTCTTCTCCAACAATTTTAAGTGGTGAATCAGCCATAGGAAGCTTGAGGTGGCAAGTTGTAGAAAGGTCAAACATTGTGTGCCCTAATTTGATTGGTTGGTCACTAATTATATGATTAAGCTAATTAAAATCAACACCCACTAATCAAGTTTAGAACCCTTAATCTTGATTAGACTAGTTAATCATACTTAAGTTTAGTTAATCATGATCAATCACGCTAATCTTAACTTAATAAGATGCTTAATGGGTGATTTCAGAACTTTAAGGGCTAAAATGCAAAATTTGAAATATTGGTGCGGTGTTTAGCGATAACAACTCAATCTTAAACCCAATTAACCCTTATTAGCCTTAGCTAATCATTACTACGTCTTATTATGCTTATTTACCATGAATTATAGCTCACTAATCAAGTTGGAATCAAAGCAAACTCGGTACCAACATCGTGGTCCCACAATTTAGCCACGTCACCACAATAATACTTAACAAAATTAACCTCGAGTAATTACAATATCAAATTAACCTTAAACCAATGTAATCCAAAGGTCACTAACATTAATAACCCATAATAATGTCAATACATTTCTCAATTATCTTCAACTTTAAATAATTCAGATCCCTCTTATTACAAGGAATAAAATCATTTTCAAAATATCTCGAATGATAGTTGTCGATATCTGCATGTCCATAAGATCCTTACTACTTATGACCTGGAAGATGGAATAGGAAAAAGGGTGAGCGAACAATGCTCAGCAAGTTCATATACAACCCCTCCTGTTTCTAAGGAGGAGTTGACTCGAAGAAAATCATACGTTCGTACATTTCAAAAAAAGTCAAAGTCAATCATAAGGTCAATATTCATAGTTCATAAAAATTGAAGGAGTAATAGGAATTTCAAGGGAAAGGATACAACCATGCAAATTGACTGCGAGAGGTACGACTACCGTCAACCGTCCCATACCGGTTGGAGGTAGCGTCCAACTCGCGGACACTATGATCACGTAAGTGGTCGCAAGACCTTAATAAACTAAATACTCCGAAGAGTTCTGAAGATTCATAATTCATAAATAAGGTATATCCGGATAACCACACCACGGGCCAGGTGGTGTAAAGCATTAATAAAAAGTCATATAATTCATATCTCATAGTACCGTAGTACCCCTGTGTGACAGGTTGTTTAACTTAGTGATCACAGTAAGAATTTTAACAAAATACACAATAGATTCGAAGTTGGAAGAAAACACAATTGAATGATTTTCATAAAAAGAATTCTCATATGGCCAGGAATCATACATAGGATTTACTACAAATCATAATATGGAGTGAGAACGAAATGATACGATGGAGTTCAAAACAACTACCGGCACAAGTACCGGGCATAACGTATACAATGACGTTTAATGACAACAAAATACAGCGGAAGCCTATCGAATGAAAATAGAGTTCAAATACTTAAAAGAGGTACAATCCCTTACCTCGATATGCTTAGCGAATAAAAGTCGTCACACGCGCTTGTTCGAATCTAAATTCATCACAAGTACACCACTAGTTACTAATTATGATTGTATAAAATATAGTCTTAATAGCACTTGTAGGCTAATCTAAATACTATATTAGTAAAAGTCTTTTTAAGATAGTATTTAGTTTTATATGTCAAAATATATCATTAATTCTAATCGATTAAAGTGTGATATAAATCAAGTATTGTACAAACACTAATTAAAATTTTTCCAAATCTTATACGCGTTATATAATTTTATCTATTACAAAATACATTGGTAAATACCCAAAGTAGGCTCAAGAATTACTTTAATTCGAGCTCGTATGAATTAAATATAATATTAAAGTTATTGTCTTTATTTATTTATTTATTTATTATTATTATTTTTTTTTCTTAGAACATAAGGGGTCTTTTTTGAAAATCCAGAACTTTTTGTCAACTTTTCAGCAAGTCTAAACAGAAAGGGTGTAATCTGTTAAGTTGAGATTCTTGTTATCTTCTTCATTTAACTAAAAACAATATGAGGATTGATTTGACAATTTATAAAGATGAGGACTAACTTTTTAGGCCAAGAAAACGAGAAGGGGTAGAATGTAAACTTGGCAATTGGGTTGTCTTCAACCTCCGAATTGCTCTGTTATTCTTCTTTCAAAACAGGGCATCTTAACTATTAACAAAAACCAATTCAAAGTGTATATATATATATAATATAATATATGTCAATTATGCTAAACAAAAACCAATCAAACACGCGTACTGAACTGAAATTACATTCAGATTATACATCTTAATATGTATACCGAGAATTGATTATACAGTAATATATAATTTACCCAAAACATTCGTTTGAACAAAATTTAAACAAAATATTTGTTGATTCTCTTATGAAGATGAAGAGAGGTTTTTGATTACCGATTATTAGCCAGGCACCCCAAATCAGTACCAATTATGGAATTTACATATCATAGACAATTGCACATTGAAGAAAATTGGTACGAGTTAACCTTACCTCGAATCGACAATTCCTTCCAACGACTCCGTTCGACGACGATTCCGTTCGTCACCAATCTTCCTTCTTCCGAGACTCAACTCAACTGCTCTCTCTCAATTTCTCTCTCTCACACAGTTCTCTAAATTGGTAGAGAACCCATGGTTCCAAACCCCTTTTTATACCACTCACAATGGTGATTTCTCTCCCCCAAAAGCCCACATCAACTGAACCTTCCCAAGCCACTTGACGGTCACTCTTCCATGATACATGATACTGGCGAGACTTCACGCACTTCTCTTTTTTTTTTTTTGTAGCGACTTTGACTGCATTCTCCCAGAAACAACACTGGCGAGATTTCTTCTTTTTTTTTTTTTTTGTGTGTGTGTTATACACAATAGTGGGCCAAGCCCAAAATAATATGATAACAATTGGTCCAAATCATAGTTTCTTCATGTACTCAAAAATGTCTTAAGCCCAAATAATAACAATGTGGTAACAATTGGTATAAATCAAAGTTTTATTCACATAAAAAAAATGGGCCAAAATGTCTTTTAGCCCAATATCACATACTGAAAATGGGCCAAAAATTTCTTTAGCCCAATATAATATAAAAAAAATTATTATAATTTAACAAATTATTAAGCGGGTTATTACACTCTTACCCCCTAAAAAGAAGTTTAGTCCTCTAAACTTAAGCACCTTATCCTATGAAAAGTTCTGGATGTTTCTCTCGCATCTCCTCCTCAAGCTCCCAAGTGGCTTCCCTTTCTGTATGATTACTCCATTGGACCTTGACATATGGAATGGTTCGTCTCTAAAGAACTTGGTCTTTTCGATCTATTATTCGGATGGGATGTTCGGCATAACTAAGATCTTCTTGAAGTCGTAACGGTTCAAATTCAATCACATGACTCGGATCGGGGACATACTTCCTCAACATAGATACATGAAACACATTGTGAACTCCGGCCAGTGCAGGTGGTAAAGCAAGTCTATACGCTACCTCTCCCACCCGTTCAAGTATCTCGAATGGTCCAATGAACCTCGGACTGAGCTTACCTCGAACACCAAACCTCATGACTCCTCTCGTTGGCAAGACTTTCAAAAACACGTGGTCGCCAATCTCAAAATCTAGTTTACGTCGGTGCTTATCTGCGTAAGACTTATGTCTACTTTGGGCCATAAGTAGTCTCTTTCTTATTAATTGCACTTTCTCTGAAGTAATCTGTACCAATTTTGGCCCCAAAAGTTTTCTTTCACCCACCCCGTCCCAACAAGTAGGTGATCGGCACTTCCTTCCGTACAATGCTTCATAGGGTGCCATGCCAATGCTGGCGTGAAAGCTGTTGTTATACGCAAACTCTACTAGCGGTAAGTGATCATCCCAATTCCCTTGTAAATCCAAAACACAAGCTCTAAGCATGTCCTCTAACGTCTGGATAGTTCTTTCCGACTAGCCATCTGTTTGTGGGTGAAACGCGGTACTCATGCTCAACTTTGTACCGAGGGCTTTCTGCAGACTACCCCAAAACTTTGATGTAAACCTTGTGTCGCGGTCTGAGACTATTGAAACAGGAACCCCATGTAACCTAACAATCTCATCAATATACATTTTCGCTAATTTCTCTAGCGAGTCATTAATTCGAAATGGCAGGAAATGAGCTGACTTAGTCAATCGGTCCACAATAACCTAAATTGCATTGTGTCCCTTGAGTGTTCTAGGTAGCCCTACCACGAAATCCATAGTAATGTGTTCCCACTTCCACTCGGGAATTGGCATTGACTGTAATAACCCTCCAGGTCTCTGATGTTCACTTTTAATCTGTTGGCATACTAGACATTTGGAGACAAACTCTGCAATTTCTCGTTTCATATTTTTCCACCAGAAAGTATGATGCACATCCCTATACATCTTCGTGCTTCCTGGGTGTACTGCAAACCTCGAATTGTGAGCTTCCTCTAATATTTCCCTTTTCAACTCTGAGTCGGCAGAAACGCAAACCCTAGACCCAAAACGTAATATGTCATCATTCCCAATTCGAAACTTTGGTTGAGCCCCTACTTTCACTCCTTCAGCAATCTTGGTTAACTCTGGGTCAACTCCTTGAACTGTCTTGATCCTTTCTAACAAGGACGGTTGAAAACTCAGGTGCGCCAAATATCCTTTGCCTCCTCGCACTCTTACTTCTAAACCCAATGACTCCAAATCATCAATAATTTTCTTCTCCTTAGTCATCATCATGGCTAAGGTCCCCCTATTCTTACGACTGAGAGCATCCGCTACTACATTAGCTTTGCCAGGGTGGTACAAAATTGTGCAGTCATAATCTTTCAGAAGCTCCAACCACCTTCTTTGCCTCATGTTCAGATCCTTTTGGGTGAAAATGTATTTAAGACTCTTGTGATCCGTATAAATTTCACACGGTTCCCCATACAAATAGTGTCTCCAAATTTTCAGTGCAAACACCACGGCAGCCAACTCTAAATCGTGTGTTGGGTAGTTCCTTTCAAAAGTCTTAAGTTTTCTGGAAGCGTAAGCGATTACTTTCCCATTCTGCATTAATATACAACCCAAACCTCTTAGCGAAGCATCACTATAAATTACAAACGCCTCTGTCTCCGCTGGTAAAGCAAGAATCGGTGCCGAAACCAACCTCTTCTTTAACTCTTGAAAACCAACCTCGCATTCCTCAGTCCAAACGAACTTCGCATTTTTCTGTGTCAATCTAGTCAAAGGTACTGCAATTTTCGAAAATCCCTCAACAAATCGACGGTAATATCCTGCCAACCCCAAGAAACTACGAACTTCTGTTGCAGTTGTTGGCCGTTCCCAGTTTACAACCGCTTCAATCTTTGCTGGATCGACCAAGATCCCATCTTTAGACACTACATGCCCCAAGAAAGCAACTTCTTCTAACCAAAATTCACACTTTTTAAACTTAGCATAAAGTTTTTCCTCTCTTAAAATTTGTAGTACTGCCCTTAAATGTTCCTCATGCTCCTCCTGAGACTTAGAGTAGATCTGATGCGTAACAAACGCTGGATTTGTCGTCTATGAAACTATGGATGAATATGATGAAACAATGATCAAAGTTGCAGCGAAAATAGAAGATAGAACACGAGTCACCGGTTAGGATTCACTCTCCTAACGTAAAGACCTCGCTTGGATTCACCGGATAGGCTTCACTCACCTATCGTAAAGAATCCTTTTGAATATTACCTCCTAGACCTAAGGAAATAATAGACAAAAATAAGAACAACCTTGTTCTTTGAAATTTCTCCTTGAGAATTATATAACAATAATCTGAATTTTTACAACTTAGATCTAACCCTATTTATAGGTGTTTACAAAGCATCCTAATCTAACAAGGAATAGAAAACTAATCCTAATAGTATAAACATTAAGAATACTACTCTTCCTAGGAATAGAAAACAATCCTATACAGTTTGGGAGTCAAAACACAGCAGAAAAACTCGCGGTCGCCCTTTCTGGTCACAGGGCGATCGCCTTGTCACGCCACAAAGCGATCGCTTTGTGGCCAGAAACTTGGCTCGCGATTCTGCTTCAAAGGCGATCGCTTTGTCCAAGAGAGGGCGATCGCTCTCTAGCCAGAATGTCCCCTGTGCCTTCTTTTGTCCAAAAATCCTCCCTCGTTGCACATGTGACCTCCAAAGGCCTTCCAAACTCTCGAACCTTCCTAGTTTGCATCACCAATGACTCGAGAGACAATGTTAGACCATCTTCACCCACTTGTAATGCATCCACGACTTTGTTTGGGTCTTTGCGAAGATCGTAACTCAATGCTCCCGCATCATCCTCCCCTTCTTGAGAAAGAATTGGCCTCAATTCTTCAAGCATTTTGTCTTCTAAGTATGGTGATAAATCTCCCACATTGAATGTAGAACTTATCGAATACTCTTCGGGTAGGTCCAAGTTGTAAGCACTATCACCAAATCTCTCAAGCACTTGAAAAGGTCCTTCGGCTCTTGGCATTAGCTTGTTCTTTCTTTTGCTAAGAAATCGTTCCTTCCGTAAATGTAGCCATACTAAATCTCCGGGTTGAAATTCCGGTTGCTTGCGACTTTTGTTGGCTCTCCTCTTGTACATCTCGTTCACTTTCTCGATTCTTGCACGAACTTGTTCATGGAAGTGTTGTATATCTTTCAATTTGTTGAACGCATCCGGTTGCTCTTTCCCTCTTCGAGTAGGAACCATATCAATTGGTAAACAAGGATTAACTCCATACACAACTTCAAATGGAGAATGTTGAGTTGCATATGTTGGTGTACGGTTGTAAGCAAACTCCGCAACTAAGAAAGCATCATCCGTCTTGTGACATGGCACGAAATGTGCCATCTTCGAGAATCGATCCACGACCACCATGATAGCATCCTTTCCTCTTGGCGTTCTTGGTAGAGCCACAATGAAGTCCATCGACACATCACTCCATGGTTGTTTCGGCACGGGCAAAGGTGTATACAAACCTTGATGGAATGTGCTCTTCATCTTTTGACACGTGGCACACCTAGATATAATCGTTTGTACGTCTCCAAGCATCTTCGGCCAATAAAAGTGTTCTTGCAATAACTCCAATGTCTTGTTGATACCGAAGTGTCCCGCTAGGCCTCCTCCATGAGTTTCTCGTACCAACAATTCCCTTATCGAGCACTTGGGAATACATAATTGATTGCCCTTGAACAAGAATCCCTCTTGTAGCACAAAATTTCCATTCGATCCTTTCTCACAATCTCGAACAATAGAGCCAAAATCCGGATCCTCCTTGTAGTATTCGCATACTAGTTTGAACCCTAGTAGCTTGGCATCCATCATGGTGAGCATAGAATATCTTCGAGATAATGCATCCGCCACAACATTGTTCTTTCCATCCTTGTACTTTGAAGAAAAGTTGAAGGATTGTAGAAATTCCACCCATTTCGCATGCCTCGGTTTCAACTTGTGTTGCCCATGAATATACTTCAATGCTTCATGATCGGAATGTAGGACGAAGTGATTCGGCCTCAAATAGTGACTCCAATGATCCAAAGCTCTAACCATGGCATAAAACTCTTTGTCATAGGTAGAATAGTTGAGTCTCGCACCTCCAAGCTTCTCACTAAAATAGGCAATGGGTCTTTTTCCTTGAGTCAACACCGCTCCAATACCCACTCCACTAGCATCGCATTCAACCTCAAAAGGTTGTGAGAAATCGGGTAAAGCCAAAACCGGTGTTTTGCATAGTTTTTCCTTAAGCTCTTCAAAAGCTTGTTGGGCCGCCGTAGTCCATTCAAATTTTCCTTTCTTCAAGGTCTCGGTCATAGGACTTGCAATTGTACTAAAATCTTTGATGAAACGTCTATAGAAAGAAGCTAACCCATGAAATGAACGTACCTCCGTTATAGTGGTTGGAATAGGCCAAGACTTGATTGCCTCAATCTTTGTTTGATCAACCGAAACTCCTTCCTTCGATACCACATAACCAAGGAATGTTACACTTGGTCGCATAAATGAGCACTTCTCGAGCTTTCCATAGAGCTTTTTTTTCTGCAAAGTTTGTAGCACTTCTTCAAGGTGTCGCACATGCTCCTCCTCACTCTTGCTATAGACCAAAATATCGTCTAGATAGACGACCACAAATTTTCCCAAAAATGGTCTCAACAATTCATTCATCAATCTCATAAACGTACTTGGAGCATTCGTGAGCCCGAATGGCATCACCTTCCATTCATATAATCCATGCTTCGTTTTGAACGCCGTTTTCCACTCATCTCCTTCGCGCATGCGAATTTGATGATAACCGCTCCTTAAATCAATCTTCGAATAGAATATAGCACCATGAAGTTCATCAATCATATCATCCAAGCGTGGCATTGGAAATCGATATTTGATAGTGATATTGTGGATTGATCGACTATCCACGCACATTCGCCATGATCCATCTTTCTTGGGTACAAGAAGGGCCAGTACCGCACATGGACTCATGCTTTCTTCCACATATCCCTTTGAGAGCAACTCCTCAATTTGCCTTTGAAGTTCCTTTGTTTTTTCCGGGTTGCATCGATATGTCGGCTTGTTGGGAAGTGGCATTCCGGGTATTAAGTCGATTTGATGTTCAATTCCTCTCTTCGGTGGCAAACCCGGTGGTAGATCTTCGGGAAATACATCCTTAAACTTGTTGAGTAGGGGTTTCATTAAAGGGTGTAGTTCCTCCCCTTCTTTACTTTGGACCCCTTGAGGAATAACGAGAATTGCTTGGCCATCCTTGACGGCTTGCTCGGCCTCTCGTTCACTTGCCAATAGATTTGTCTTTTGCGGGGGCTTTTTGATGGGCACTATTTTGGAGGGTGGTAAAGGATTCAACTTGTACTTCTTACCATCCTTCTTCACAATGTAGGCATTCTCCCTCCCTTCGTGGGTCACATATCGATCATATTGCCAAGGTCGTCCCAAAAGTATATGGCATACATCCATTGGAACCACATCACAAAGTATCTCATCTTGATAATTTCCCATAGAGAAAGAGATTAGGGCTTGGCGATTTACCTTGACCTCGGATCCATCATTGAGCCAATGGAGTTTGTAAGGACGAGAGTGGTTTGTGGTTGGAACCTTCAATTTGTCGATGAGGATATTTGATACGGCATTCGCGCAACTCCCTCCATCTACTACCACATCACACACTTTTCCTTGCACAAGACATTTCGCATGAAAGATTTGCTCCCTTTGTTCCTCTTCCATGGCCGTTGGCTTTGCGTGTAGAGATCTTCTCAAAATTAGTGTCTCCCCCTTGACATCTTCGGAGTCAAACTCCTCTACCTCTTCTGCCTCGGATTCATCTTCTTGTTCTTGCGTCGCAAGGTTGTCTTCAATCTCTCGAATCTCATGAATAGTCAAAACTCGTTTGGTGGGGCATTCGGATTGGTAGTGACCATATCCTTGACATTTAAAACACTTTACGTTGTCCTTGCTCTTGATCGGCTTCTTTCCTTCGACTTTCTCACTTGTGGTGCCCTTGTTTGGCTTCTCCGCTTGAGTATTGGGCTTTGGGTTACTTGGCGCCGGGTTGCTTGTAGCCGAATTACTTGAAAATCCCCTTGAAAAAGTCATCTTGTTACCCACCCTTTTCTTCTTCACTTGTCTCTCACACTTGATTGACACCTTGCAAATTTCTTCAAAAGTAAAGCATGGTTGTAGCTCTACTATGTTGGCTATCTCGACATCTAGCCCTCCCATAAATCTCGCAATCTTTTGCTCCTCATGCTCTTGCATGTCACAAAGAATTGAAAGCTTCTCAAACTCCTCAACATATTGGGAAACGGTAGAATTCCCTTGCTTTAATTGTATGAGTTTTGTAAAGTTGTCTTGTCGATAAGTACTAGGTAAGAACCTTCGATCAAGATACTTTTTAAACTTGTCCCAAGACTCAATCTTTGATTTTCCTTCACGCCTTCGTTGAGATTTTAGATTTTCATACCATATGGAAGCGTACCTTGTAAGCTTGAGGATAGCCACCTTGAATTTCTTGTGGTCACTATACTCCTTGTATTCAAAAATCCGCTCCGCTCTTGAACCCAATCCAAATATCCTTCCGGATCCATAGCACCATCAAAATCGGGAATGTCGAGCTTCAAGCCTCGATCGTCGTCCTCCCTAAGCCGTACTTGTTGTTGTCTAGGCCTTGGGCGCCTTACTTCCCTTACTTCCTCCTCATCCGAATTGGAATCTTCAACCTCCACATGACCTTGTGGTCTCTCTAGCAATTGCAAAACGCGATCCATTCGTGTACGTAGTTCTTGCATCTCACGATCCCTTCGTAAATTTGCAGCTTGTTCCAAGGTAATTCCACGTGGGCATCCCGCTTCTTCCGCCATGATCGTTTACAAAGTTGGAATTTGTAAAAGACCTTTGCTTTGATACCAAATTTGATGCGTAACAAACGCCGGATTTGTCGTCTATGAAACTATGGATGAATATGATGAAACAATGATCAAAGTTGCAGCGAAAATAGAAGATAGAACACGAGTCACCGGTTAGGATTCACTCTCCTAACGTAAAGACCTCGCTTGGATTCACCGGATAGGCTTCACTCACCTATCGTAAAGAATCCTTTTGAATATTACCTCCTAGACCTAAGGAAATAATAGACAAAAATAAGAACAACCTTGTTCTTTGAAATTTCTCCTTGAGAATTATATAACAATAATCTGAATTTTTACAACTTAGATCTATCCCTATTTATAGGTGTTTACAAAGCATCCTAATCTAACAAGGAATAGAAAACTAATCCTAATAGTATAAACATTAAGAATACTACTCTTCCTAGGAATAGAAAACAATCCTATACAGTTTGGGAGTCAAAACACAGCAGAAAAACTCGCGGTCGCCCTTTACGGTCACGGGCGATCGCTTGTCACGCCACAAAGCGATCGCTTTGTGGCCAAAACTTGGCTCGCGATTCTGCTTCAAAGGCGATCGCTTTGTCCAAGAGAGGGCGATCGCTCTCTAGCCAGAATGTCCCCAATGCCTTCTTTTGTCCAAAAATCCTCCCTCGTTGCACATGTGACCTCCAAAGGCCTTCCAAACTCTCGAACCTTCCTAGTTTGCATCACCAATGACTCGAGAGACAATGTTAGACCATCTTCACCCACTTGTAATGCATCCACGACTTTGTTTGGGTCTTTGCGAAGATCGTAACTCAATGCTCCCGCATCAAGATCAAAATATCATCGATGAAAACAATCACACACTTATCGAGAAACTTTCTAAAAACCCTATTCATTAAATCCATAAAAGCTGCGGGGGCATTTGTTAAACCAAATGGCATCACCAAAAACTCATAATGTCCATACCATGTCCTGAATGCTGTCTTGGAAATATCGTCCTTCTTAATTCTTAACTGGTGGTATCCTGAGCGAAGATCAATCTTAGAAAAATAGCAAGCACCTTGTAATTGATCAAACAAGTCATCAATCCTTGGCAATGGGTATTTATTCCTGATCGTAACCCGATTTAGCTCACGATAATCAATACACAACCTCATGGTCCCATCCTTCTTTTTCACAAATAACACTGGAGCACCCCATGGTGATACACTAGGTCTAACCAAACCCTTCTTCAGCAACTCTTGCAATTGCTCTTTTAGTTCCTTGAGTTCTGCCAGGACCATTCTATAAGGTGCCTTAGAAATGGGTGTCGTCCCTGGCGCTAGGTCAAAGCCAAACTCCACTTCTCTCTCAGGCGGAAGACCAGGTAAGTCTTCTGGGAATATATCTCCAAACTCTCTAACCACCGGTAGTAATTCTATACTCGCTACTCTCTTATCATTATCCACTAGAGAAGCTAAGTATCCCTGACAACCTTTCCTCAATAATCGTCTTGCCCTTAATGAAGAAATAATGCCCGATAGCGTCGTCGGTTTAGACCCCTTAAAAAGAAACTCTGGTTCCCCGGGAATACAAAACACCACTTCTTTCTTAAAACAGTCCACCTTAGCATGAAATGCGGCTAACCAATCCATGCCTAAGATTAAGTCAAAGTCTTGGATATCTAATGGTACCAAATCGATGGGCATCTCCCTATCCTCCATCTTCAAAGAGCATGACTTAAACACCGTAGTTACTAAGATGGATTCCTTAGTTGGCGTATCTATTACTAGATCAATATCCAAACTCTGAGGGGACAATTTCATACGACGCGCAAGAGATGTGCATATAATTGAATGTGTGGCACCCGGATCAATTAAGGCATAAACATTGCGAGAGAAAAGTTGGACGGTACCTGCTACCACGTCATTAGTTGCCCTGGCATCCCTGGCTGTCATAGCAAAGATCCTTCCTTGACCCCTTGGTATTCTTATTTTCTCCTTCGGTACCTCGTGCAGGGACTCCCGTTGGTGGTTCAGAACATTCTTTAGCTTTGCGGCCCACTTTACCACAGTTAAAACAAGCCCCCTTATTCCAGTAGCAATTTTCTGTCAAATGTCTTGCCCCACACCTCTGACACACCGGATTATTGTTCTGGTTCTGTCTTTGGCCCTGGTTACGCCACTGATTCTGGTTCTGTCCTTGTCCCTAATTACGTCACTGATTCTGATTCTGGTTCTGGTTGTAATTTGAGTTCCGAGCCGGCTGAGTTGCCTCTCTATTTCGGCTATCTTCAGTGGTCCTTTTTTTATTCCCCTGACTAGAACTTCCCTGACTGTTGCCCTGACCACGATACTTTTCCGAGCTGTCCTCGGCGCCTCTCTTCCTCTCCTCTTTCTTCTTTCGATATTCTGCTGACTTAATCTCCATCGCTCTAGCCCTATCCAGGACTTGAGCATAGGTTGGCAATTCTAAAGCTGCAATTTTGTAATTGATCTAATCATTCAGACCTTCTTCAAACTTTCTCGCCTTTTGCTCTTCGTCTTCAAAGAAAGTCGGAGCATACTTCGACAGCTCCGTGAACTTGGCATCGTATTCATCCACAATCATTTTCCCTTGCTCCAAATCAAGGAACTCCTTAAGCTTCTGTTCCCTTACACTCTTGGGAAAGTATTTCTTATTAAAAGCTGATAGAAATCTCTCCCAATCGTAAGCAACTACTCCGTTAGCCTCAGCTGTCCTCATTTCTGACTTCCACCATTCATCTGCTTCTCCTTCCAACTTAAATGTAGCCAGACTAACCCTTTGTTCGCTAGTGCATGTCATTGTTCCAAAGATTTTCTCCATACTTTGGATCCAACTCTCCGGTTTCTCAGTACCGGACACACCTGAAAATGTCTTTGGCTCTCTCTTTTGGAAACTTTCAAGAGGGTCGTTGACCACTGGTGGCGGCTGGACGATAGGTTGGGGTTGAGGTGGAGGTTGAGGTTGAGCGGTGGCTGCCTGAGCAACCTGGCCTAAGGCCGCAACAGTCTGTGTTAAGGTCTGTAGAATTGCAACTATCGTAGGGTCGATTTGTGGGGCATTTGCATTAGTATCAACATTTGGTTGGGGAGTATTTTGACTTCCCACAGTCCCTGAGGAAGAATCTTCGACTGGAACATTATTTCTACCACCTCGACCGCGCCCACCCCCGCGTCCGCGTGTACTAGTGCGTTCTCCTCTTGCCATCTATTATATAACATGAATCGTCATACATCATTATATGTCACGCTCATCATACAATTATTGAGTGCATACAATTAATTTAAATTCATAGCCAAAAATCAAAATTTCACAAGAACTCTTATATAATGAAATTTATTCCACAAACATAGGACAATATCCTATTGATTCCAAAAACATACGAGTTTAAAATACAATTAATGTCACGTCATTCTAAAACCTTATCTCATCAAACTAATACTCATCTCTACCCCCTCACAGCGCCTCACGTATAGTGATGATTAGCTGGTTAACCATTGCACGTGGCGCTGCCATCGCGGGGATGTCAACTTGGAGGTGCTCATCAATATCCTGACAGACATTCAAAATTAACCTCAAGAAGTCCCTATTCTCCCTGTGGTTATTTCGTATCAGATCACGAGCCTGTTGTAGCAAGAGTTCCAATTCTTGCACTCGGGGATCGGGTTGCGCATTATTCTCTTGCGCAGCTCCATTCCCAGGCTCCACAGTGTTGTCCTCACCTATACTTACTTCACCATGACTATTACTGCCTGCAGGCTCATTTGGAACCTCCTCTGGTTCCTCTTCAGGGTCTTCCTCTGGTTCATCCTCTGGGATTTCCTCTTCTGGATCTTCATCTGGATCAACCCCATCCTGGTCCCCTATCATCCAGTTGTCTAAGTCCCAATCGTAATCCATCCTACAGTCAGCCAAGTAAATAAATGAGTTCCAAATAGTAGCAGTCATAATCAATACTTAATTCTAATTAATTCTTAATTCAAATAAATTCTTAGTTCTAATCAATTCTTAATTCAAATAAATTCTTAGTTCTAACCAATTCATACTTCGAATAAATTCTTAGTTCAAATAAATTCCTAATTCTAATCAATCCTTAATTCTAAGGTCTACAGAACCTCAAATCATGCATAAAGGATCGGTATCCCGGACGATGTGTTCCAACACATTTCCCGCCGGGACGTGCTCTGATACCAACTTTGTAACGCCCCAAACTCGGTACCAACATCGTGGTCCCAAAATTTAGCCACGTCACCACAATAATACTTAACAAAATTAACCTCGAGTAATTACAATATCAAATTAACCTTAAACCAATGTAATCCAAAGGTCACTAACATTAATAACCCATAATAATGTCAATACATTTCTCAATTATCTTCAACTTTAAATAATTCAGATCCCTCTTATTACAAGGAATAAAATCATTTTCAAAATATCTCGAATGATAGTTGTCGATATCTGCATGTCCATAAGATCCTTCCTACTTATGACCTGGAAGATGGAATAGGAAAAAGGGTGAGCGAACAATGCTCAGCAAGTTCATATACAACCCCTCCTGTTTCTAAGGAGGAGTTGACTCGAAGAAAATCATACGTTCGTACATTTCAAAAAAAGTCAAAGTCAATCATAAGGTCAATATTCATAGTTCATAAAAATTGAAGGAGTAATAGGAATTTCAAGGGAAAGGATACAACCATGCAAATTGACTGCGAGAGGTACGACTACCGCCAACCGTCCCATACCGGTTGGAGGTAGCGTCCAATTCGCGAACACTATGATCACGTAAGTGGTCGCAAGACCTTAATAAACTAAATACTCCGAAGAGTTCTGAAGATTCATAATTCATAAATAAGGTATATCCGGATAACCACACCACGGGCCAGGTGGTGTAAATCATTCATAAAAAGTCATATAATTCATATCTCATAGTACCGTAGTACCCCTGTGTGACAGGTTGTTTAACTTAATGATCACAGTAAGAATTTTAACAAAATACACAATAGATTCGAAGTTGGAAGAAAACACAATTGAATGATTTTCATAAAAAGAATTCTCATATGGCAAGGAATCATACATAGGATTTACGACAAATCATAATATGGAGTGAGAACGAAATGATACGACGGAGTTCAAAACAACTACCGGCACAAGTACCGGGCATAATGTATACAATGACGTTTAATGACAACAAAATACAGCGGAAGCCTATCGAATGAAAATAGAGTTCAAATACTTAAAAGAGGTACAATCCCTTACCTCGATATGCTTAGCGAATAAAAGTCGTCACACGCGCTTGTTCGAATCTAAATTCATCACAAGTACACCACTATTTACTAATTATGATTGTATAAAATATAGTCTTAATAGCACTTGTAGGCTAATCTAAATACTATATTAGTAAAAGTCTTTTTAAGATAGTATTTAGTTTTATATGTCAAAATATATCATTAATTCTAATCGATTAAAGTGTGATATAAATCAAGTATTGTACAAACACTAATTAAATTTTTTCCAAATCTTATACGCGTTATATAATTTTATCTATTACAAAATACATTGGTAAATACCCAAAGTAGGCTCAAGAATTACTTCAATTCGAGCTCGTATGAATTAAATATAATATTAAAGTTATTGTCTTTATTTATTTATTTATTATTATTATTATTATTATTATTATTTTAGAACATAAGGGGTCTTTTTTGAAAATCCAGAACTTTTTGTCAACTTTTCAGCAAGTCTAAACAGAAAGGGTGTAATCTGTTAAGTTGAGATTCTTGTTATCTTCTTCATTTAACTAAAAACAATATGAGGATTGATTTGACAATTTATAAAGATGAGGACTAACTTTTTAGGCCAAGAAAACGAGAAGGGGTAGAATGTAAACTTGGCAATTGGGTTGTCTTCAACCTCCGAATTGCTCTGTTATTCTTCTTTCAAAACAGGGCATCTTAACTATTAACAAAAACCAATTCAAAGTGTATATATATATATATAATATAATATATGTCAATTATGCTAAACAAAAATCAATCAAACACGCGTACTGATTAAATTCAGATTTCAAAAACTACAAGGCTACTGAAATTACATTCAGATTATACATCTTAATATGTATACCGAGAATTGATTATACAGTAATATATAATTTACCCAAAACATTCGTTTGAACAAAATTTAAACAAAATATTTGTTGATTCTCTTATGAAGATGAAGAGAGGTTTTTGATTACCGATTATTAGCCAGGCACCCCAAATCAGTACCAATTATGGAATTTACATATCATAGACAATTGCACATTGAAGAAAATTGGTAAGAGTTAACCTTGCCTCGAATCGACAATTCCTTCCAACGACTCCGTTCGACGACGATTCCGTTCGTCGCCAATCCTCCTTCTTCCGAGACTCAACTCAACTGCTCTCTCTCAAATTTCTCTCTCTCTCACAGTTCTCTAAATTGGTAGAGAACACATGGTTCAAAACCCCTTTTTATACCACTCACAATGGTGATTTCTCTCCCCCAAAAGCCCACATCAACTGAACCTTCCCAAGCCACTTGACGGTCACTCTTCGATGATACATGATACTGGCGAGACTTCACGCACTTCTCTTCTCTTTTTTTTTTTTTTTTTTTTTGTGTAGCGACTTTGACTGCATTCTCCCAGAAACAACACTGGCGAGATTTCTTCTTTTTTTTTTTTTTTTTTTTGTGTGTGTTATACACAATAGTGGGCCAAGCCCAAAATAATATGATAACAATTGGTCCAAATCATGGTTTCTTCATGTACTCAAAAATGTCTTAAGCCCAAATAATAACAATGTGGTAACAATTGGTATAAATCAAAGTTTTATTCACATAAAAAAATGGGCCAAAATGTCTTTTAGCCCAATATCACATACTGAAAATGGGCCAAAAATTTCTTTAGCCCAATATAATATAAAAAAAAAATTTATTACAATTTAACAAATTATTAAGCGGGTTATTACACTAATCAAGTTGGAATCAAAGCAAACCGGGTTATACAAGTTTAGGGGGTCAAATTGCACTTTCTCTAAAACTTCCAAGCCAATGTAAGAATGTATGTACCACATCCCAACAATAAAATCAAGCTATTAGTACATCAATTAGAAACTAATATGAGGCCAATTTAAATATTAAATAAATACAACCTAGGCTGAGCGAATGAGAAATCTCAGGTGTTATAACACCACCCTCACATTTTCTATTTTACCCCTCTCAATTAACTCACTCTTTCTTTCCCAATACAGCCACACAATATCATCACACCCACCCTCATTTCTCAATACACCAACCTTAATTCAAACACGGTAGCAGCAACAACAAAACCCGCAGTCGAGGCCTCCATTGCATGTGTTTCCAATTTCAAACTCAATAATTTACAAACCTCCATTCTGTAAACTCGCCATACTGAAAATAACCCAGCAATTTTGGAGAAGGAAGAAGGAAGAAGAAGAAAAAGAGAAACTTTGATTTCACAATGAGGAAAGCCCTAGGCATGAAATTCCTTCTATTTTAAAGTTTAAATTGCATTTTTGTTTCAATTTGTGTGTTAAATATCGTTTTATTTGCTAGGTTTTGTTAATTTTCGTTATATTATGTTTGGCACTGGTCGAAGGAACACCGCAGTGGTGTTCGGGACTGGTTGAAGGAACACCACAGTGGTGTTCGGGAATGGTAGGAGGAACACCACAATCGAACACCACTGAGGTGTTCCTCCAACCTTTCTCGAACACCACTATGGTGTTCCTTCGACCATTCCCAAACACCACTATGGTATTCCTCCAACCATTCCCGAACACCACTGTGGTGTTCCTCTAGCATTGTCCGAACAGTTTTTTTGTGTTTCTACAACCTCTGTTGAACAACATATTGTGATTATTTACATTTCTTGTTTAATCGATTTAACTAAAAATATTTCTTATGTCCAGGTTATGTAGCAAATGTATATGAAAGGAAAAGACCCACTGCTTCAAACAGAGGAGAAAGACAACGTGAACAACAATAGCCTGAGGATCCCCAGACGTCCCATAGGAACAAGAACAACCTCCTATACAGATGACTGATTATAATTTTGAAAGAGATGCTAGTTTTTTAGAGAATAGAGAGTAAGGTGTTGAGATGAGAGAGAAGAAAATGTTAGAGAGGGGAGAGAAGACGTGACATATAACCCATTTTTTGGTGGTCCTATTAATCCATCTCTGCTAGCTACTTATGAGACACACACACGTAGCACGATGAATATGGCAGGGGGAAGAGAGAGGGGTTTTCAAGTATAACAATCATACTGAGAAACTAGTTTAGTGGGGTTATCGTAGAAATGTATGTGAACCTCGGTGGATGAATGTTGTCAAAGCCTCTAAATTATATCGATTAAGGCGAACATCGCACCTTGAAGTTGACAAAGTCTTCGTCAGTGCATTTGTGGAACGTTGGCACCCTGAGACCAATAGCTTTCACCTACCCTTTGGCGAAATGATAATCACATTGGATAATGTATTTTGCCTTATAGGTCTTCTAATCACAGGGGTTCCAGTCTTATCGAGATGGAGTTTTACACCAACATCCACTTATGATGTTAAAAATGTGTTAGGAGTTTCTTACGCTGAAGCGATAAAAGGAATGCGAGGTGCGAGGGGATCATCTGTGAGGCTAGAGTGGCTCAGGGAAAAGTTTAGTCAAGATGATATGTCTGATGATCCAGAAAGGCGTGCATTCTTGGTTAGGGCTTATTTATTGTACACCTTAGGTTGTATAATTTTTTTTGATAAGAGTGGTACTCGGGTCAACACATCGTACTTAGAGTTCCTAGTTAATCTTGACAAAATTCATACGTATGCATTAGGAGTCGCGACTCTAGCTTATCTCTATAGACAGCTAGGACTAGCGTCTAGAGTGACCACAACTAAGCAGATGGTTGGATATTTCACGTTATTGGAGGTAATAAATTCATAATTTTACTTATATTTTGTTTTTTAAAATAAATATTTATTAAATTATGAAAATATTATTATGCGTGTGTTTTATTGCATTTCATATAGGCATGGATATACGAACGATTCCAAATGTTTAGGCCTCCACATAACGTTGACTACGATGAGGAAAATCCCCTTGCAATGAGGTGGCTACCAAAGGCTGGACAAGGAGAAACTATAGAAAGATTAATGGCAGTGCATGAGGTTCTTGACTCCTTTAAACCCAGTGAAGTGAGTATTTATGTGTTTTTATATATTTGTATACATTGAAATGCATAGTCAATATTCATGTTGTAAATTTTTGTTTCTTAAATTGTTACAGGTTATTTGGAAGCCCTGTACGGAGAGGGTGAGACAACATTTTCCATTCCACTTAATTTCGTATTATCACGGATGCATCTCAACAAACAATGTTGTGGAACCATATCATCCTGACCAAGTCCTGTGAAAGTTTGGATATGTGCATACAATTACATACGTTCCTATTGCTCTCAATGTCCCCAGTTTAGAAACCCAAACGACATGGCCAATATGGGGGCGCTTGTACACTACTTTGTAAATTGGGATAGCCACGTGTTATCTGACGACAGACTTGGTAGACCCGCCTGACCACTAGGACAGTGTGACCATTCATATCTTGAATGGTATTACACACATTCACATCCCATTGTTCAAAACCCCGACCGTCGGTCCTCTTACGTAAACAACGCAACTGATACTGCTCTGCTAGATGCTTGGGATATTGTCAGGTTTGCACGGGGTTTGATGCAACCGATCATGCAGCGATTGAGATCGAAGACCGATCTATCTCTAGAAAAGAGTTTGAGTCAGTGATCCTACGAGCATATGATCCGTTAGTAGGTCTAGATGATGAGGGACCATCACATGATGTGCCAGATCAGGCAGGACCTTCGCATGTTGTAACTAGTCGTAGGAGGAGAAGTATCTGTTGATGATGGGATATTATGTATTATGTATTTCACTTTGGATATTATGTATTTAAATGTTGATGTTATGTATTTAACGGCAAGATGTTATGCATATTGGATGTTATGCATTTTGGTAGTACTTAGTACTTAGTACTATTGACGAACAATATTGTGTATTATGTATAGAACTTTGGATATTATGTATTTAATTGTGGATGTTATGTATTTAACTTTGGATGTTATGCCAAAATGAATTGTTATATGCAAACCTTCATATGCTGGTGAATTGTTTGGGTTTAGAGTTAATGTAATTGTTATATATTTTTTAGATTTTTTTTTAATGTATTGAATTGTTTGGGCTGGTACGAAAGTTAGGTTCAATGAAAACTTGGATATGTATGTATTGAGTTGTTCGGCCAAGACTTGTGGAACACAGTAGCCATGTTCGGTAAGTACTGGTGGAACATCCTAGCAATGTTCGGTTAGCACTGGTCGAACATTGCTGTGATATTCCACCTGACCGACCATGGCTACTGTGTTCCACCAGCGTTTACCAAACTTTGCTATGTTGTTCCATCATCTCTTGCCGAACAGAATATCAAGCCTTCATCAAATTTTTGTTTTCAATGTTGATAATGTGTTCAATACATTCATACATTCATCGAATTGAAAAAATTAGAGAACATATAGTCCCAATGCAATTACGATACGATGTACTAGAGTTAAGCAAAAGATTGATTGGGAACCAAGTTGATTTACAAAATAAGCAAAAGATCGATTTACAACCAAGTTGATTTAAAAAATAAGCAAAAGATTGATTTACAACTCTCTTAATCTAGATCTATAGTCTCAGTGCTTTGACCAACTTGACTGGTTCCTACACTTTCACTATACAAATTAAGCTGGTCGTTGAACAAATCTTTCCAGCCTGCTGCACAGTCACGTCGATATGTATTCCACATGTGTTGACATGGGTGGTAATGGACTCCCCCCGCGCAATAATACCTACACATATCAATATCATGGATACAGAGGTAATAAATGACGACAGAGAAACTATAGTTGGTGTGTACCTGAACATAATGATCATTGTACACAAATCCAATACATATCTTCTTCGGGTCAATTGGGATTGGGGTTCTGAAGGGTAATCTTTTCACATGGCGAGTAGCTATCTTTAATGGACTATACATACTTAAATTTACTTGAATCATGTTTGGTTGATTTGTCTTGTTTAGCCCTTATGGACTTAGGATGACGACAAGTACGAATTTTCTGTCCTTCGAGATGATTAAGTGATGTCGCTGGTGGTTGCAAAATTTCGTTAAATCTTTTCAAAATTAACAACCACTCTAGCTCAGGTGCTTGTTCAAACTTAGATGCAAGCTCAACAATTGACTCTTTAAATCGACTACCCATTTCTTGGACTATACCAGCATCTTCTACCTTTTGGAGGTATGATATCCAACTGTCTCCAAAAGGCATCAACCTTATCAAGTGGAATTGGCATACCCGATCTCTTATATTCTGAAATCTCATGACCATAAGGTAGCCCGCATCTCTTACTCAGTATACATCCACACAACAGAGGGTCTACACCATGTTCACCAATCCATGTATCGACACCATCCCTCGCAACTCTCTAAATACAATTGATTTGTATTTATGCTGGACAACATTTCTGCTCTTCTCAAATGACTGTTTGATTGTGGTGTGTGATGTCTGTATTAGGGTGTGAATCTGTCGCCAATACATCTCAAAGTTACCTTGACTCGAGCTAAGCTCTCTTTTCAAAAATGCATGTTGACTCTCCACCCTGAAATACAAGTTACACTCGTTATTAAGTATATATCTAACAAAAAATATAAAACAATGAAATCAACATGATATTATGCATTAAATACCTATTTGTTGTGGTATTGTCGAAATGCATGACTGTGCCAGTCCAAAAAGCCACAAATCTTTCTTTGTAGGGCCCCAATCATTGCTCTATGACATATTTAAGGGCAAATGGAAATTCTTTGAAGTTTGATTGGAGTCTACTAAGCAAGTCATTATAATTTGACTCAGTATCTGCAAGAACCAACATATTCCAATACATAGAAAAACAATCACATTTATCTTTCACACGGAACAATTTATTTCAATTTGCCAAAATGTTCTAGTTATTATGCCACCGACAGAGGAAATGTCTTGAGGTGGGAAAAGTTCTCTGAATTGCATTCATTAAACCAATTTTTCTATCAGTAACAATTACGTGGGGTAGGGAGGATTCGTCCATCAATGATTTTAAGAGTGTCAACGCCCACATATAGTTCTCTTCCCGCTCGAACTCAAAATAGACTGTTGCAATATAAAATGTCATTTGTGTGGACGTCACACCAACAATTTCCAACAAAGGTAACTTATACCTGTTTGTCTTGTACGTACAATCCATAAAGAGAACGCTCGGAAAACATTGCAATAACTCAACGCTCGTTGGGTGAGCGAAGAAAATATCATTGACAACATTCTCGCAGTGATGGTGATGATATAAATATTCATGCTCATTCAATTTAAACATAAGCTGCTGCATTTGAAATGGACCATCACACTCGACAACTCTATTTTTCAAACGCGCATTGTAGATAGTCCTTATTGTGGACTTATTATCTATAAATTTTTCTTTCAAACCAAAAAAATGTCCTTGGGTTTACTATTTGTGTGTGACAAATCAATAACATAGTCCTTCTCCTTCGATGATAATCGACTAATATATGAGTGGCTCTCCAAGTACTCTGCAGTTGGATGATTGTAGATACTACATTGGACATCTAATGCCCAAGGTCCATCAACACTTTTCTACCCCTTAAACGAAATGGACAACCACACTTCTTCGTTCCAGTTTCTCTTTTCCTTTTTGATTTGCTCACAACGTCCTTTTCAACAGTGGTCTCTTCGTTATTTATTCTAGATAATTTTCTAACCTTATTGAATTCACGGTAATTTCCACTACGTTCACAAGCCAAAAATAACCGAGCTCTTTTTTTACACAACCTACTATCTGACCTGTTAATTACTATTATCATTCCATGCTCCTTTCCTGTAGCACGCACCTAATCAAATAATGTATCACGAGATATAAACAATTCATACGTCGTGAACACATTTGTGTAATCCATAACAATATCTTGAACGAGTTCAATCTCGTTTTGAATGGGAGCAACACTAGCCTTCGTAGACAACGTGTTTGAATCATGTTAACAAAAAAAAAAAATTCAACAATAAAGAAGTTGAAAAGTTTCTGTTCAGTTAAGATTGATGGAACACCACAGTGGTGTTCGGTAACACCACAGTAGTTTTCGGTAACCCCGATGGAACACCACATGTATGGTGACCAAACACTACTATGGTGTTCCATTGACCAGTACCGAATAAATCTCGACCAAACACTACTTACATTTGAGGTCTGCTTCACTTCTTTAGTGTCTGATTTTTGTTACAATATAGATGTTGAAACTTGAGGGTTTGGTAGAAGTTGGAGAAGTTGGAAGTTGTAAGTTTGGAATGGAGGAATCTTCATAAATGGCCAAGTCAAAGTTGTCGAATTCATAAAAGGCCACACTTACTCAAAAACATCTTTTATGACCACTTTTCATCCGAAAACTTCAAAATACCTTTACTGAATCGAGTAATCGACTCAAGAGTCGATTAAACGACTCAATGAGTCGATCAAAATGACTCAAATCGACCCTGAGTCGATGAATCAACTCATGGGTCGATCAATCGACTCATGGGTCAATCAATCGACTCATGGTCGATCTTATGGGTTGATTAATCGACTCAGTGACGAAGGAGGCATAGAACGACGGTCGATTAATAAACTCATGAGTCGATTAATCAACTCAGTGGCGAAGGAGGCATAGAACGACGTATGAGAAGGTTACCTCGACGGCAGTGGTGAAGGACGAGGACGAGGTGGTGAGGGAGGCTGGTGAAAGACGAGGACGACGATGATGGAGGCGGAGGAGGGAGAGAGGATGGCCTCTTTTTGAGTTATGTTTGAGAAAATAAGGTTTTTAGGGTTTGAAATGGTTTAAGAGCATTTTGGAGAGTTGTCAAACTTTTTGGTCAAGAGGCCAGATAACATAAAAGTTCGGGTCAAAAGGCTATACTTGGCTAATACCACTTTGGAATGAGGAATAAGTTTATGAAGTATTATGGAGGAGGGTGTATTGAAAAATTGTTTGGTGGTATATATAGAGGTTTAGGAGGTATCATAATATAGTAATGGGTGAATTTAGTAGGGAAAGAGTATTTACATCTTTTTAAACAATGTCATTTTTGTAATTATTTTTTTTTGGTGGATTTAGTAGCGCTCCCCAAAACAAATTTTTTTGGATGTGTTTGGCCAAAACAAACCATTAAAAGAATGAGAATTGCTATTTACACCCAAAAAATTACTTAGTACACTTCACCCCAAATATTTTTAATCCCTCAAAATGCTAAGTACACCCCAATAATTTTTTATTTTAACCTTACCAATATTTTTTTCAAAATTAACTAAAATCTACTAAGTACACCCCACCCCAAACAAAATACACCCCTTCCTCCTCCTCCCCCCCCCACGCCACCCCACCCAACCTAGTCCGCCACCACACACACACACACACAAACACACCAGCCCAACCTAGTCCGCCACCTTCCCCACACCCCCACCCCACACCACAGCCCCCAGTCAAACAGCCTCCCCATTCCTTTTTTTTTTTTTAAATAATTCGTTCAGTACTGTGTTACGGAATACCTATAAGAGTGTTCGGCACCTCTATCAAACATCACTATAAGTGTTCGACACTTCCACCGAACATCACTTTGAGTGTTCGGTAGTCCTATTGAACACACTAGGGCTGCCAAATAGTAATAATTTTTTTTAATCTAAATAAATAAAGATCATTTAAATTAAAATTTATAATGACAATTTTTTTTTTAACATATGAGTGGGGTGTAATGAGCAAAGTCTCTAAAAGAATTTCAATCTCTTCCATTTCCCCTCTCTTAACAGATTAACGAGCAAGCAGCAGCAAAGATGAGGGTCTCCTCTGCAACTCTTCACTCCCACCCTCTGCTCACCATCCAAATCCAAAACCCCCCAAGACAACTCCGGCAGCTGCAAATGCGAATCAATTGGGCGCTGCCAATGCGATCAATCGGCCGCCGCAGAAGAAGAGCCTCTCGCTAATTGGAGCAGCCCTGACTGGGGCCCTCTCCTTTAGTCTCCTCTTTTCCTCCCCCACCCCTTCAATCGCAACCGCATTCGATTCCCCATCGCCGCCGCCGCCACCACCTTCTTATTATTGCCGTGAAGACGAGGTAGAAGAAGAGAGGCCGCCGGAGACTGCTCCCAATTTGGTAACCAACCAAGAAATTGTCGAAGAAGCTTGGCAGATTGTTAATGATGGCTTCCTTGATACCGGCAGCCATCGTTGGTCTCCTCAATCTTGGCTCGTAATACTCTCTCTCTCTCTCTCTCCTCTCTCTCTCTGTGTATTTCAATGTGTAATTTTTTGTTGAACAATACTCCCTCGGTCCCAAAACGATAGTCAAGGAAATTCAATTCAGATAATATCAAAATACTTTTTAACATACATCATTATGAGTTAGGTAATGATATTTTAAATTATTAATAAAATATTAAAAATACTATCTATAACAACTTTAAAATTTTGTTAGTGCAAGTAATGTTTATAAGTTCGTGGTCAAAATTTAATCTAGTCGACAAAAATAAAGTCAAAACGAGACTATTTTTCGACAGAGTAGCTACTATGTAAATTTTTTCTCTACATATACTTTCACCTTGTTTTGGATGAATTCAATCGAACCCACCCATGTTTTTTCTTTGGAATTTTGTTGATTTCTGTCGCTATGAATGCATCTCTTTACGCTATATTTGCATGTTTCGTTTTTGTTAATAGATGAACTTTGTTATTTCCTAATCCATAGAAGTAAAGTTCCCATGTTTTCTCTCCAAGGATGTAAATTGAACATAACTCGAAGAGGGTTACTCTTAACATTAGTTTCACTTGAGTAACACTATAGGATACCTGCCAAACAGTAAACAGTTCATAGACAAGATTTGGCTGCTCAAGTAATGCTATTCAAATAGAAACTTAAGAACCTTTTGATATTCATCTTCTGCATTCTCAAAAAATAGTCATCGTAAACCTTCTTAACCCGGAAATGTTGAGTACTCTAGAAGCCGGTAAGAGTTTTCCCTTGTTGGAGTATTCAACAAAAGCCTCTCTGTTGAAACTTGGGGTCGACATTGAACTAGAAACTCTGTAGGGGAAGTTCTTAAGAGTTTTTTTTTTCTCTTCCTAAATGCAATATATGTTATTTTGTTATCATCATTCTGTTACTTTTCGTTTTATCTTGATTAACTTCATCGACAGTTCTCTCTTAGAAGTGTTCATATATACGCTATCTCTAGTCTCTCCTGAAGTTCATCGTTATGGCAAACAAGAAAAGTGGTAGTCTAAGGTTTACCTTCTACATTCAGTCTGCAACACTCTGTCTTTGACCAAACTCCAATATATGAGAATTTATAGGTAGGGAACACATTTCAGGGTTCTTTAATTTGTCAATCGTTGACAGTATGCTCAGATATTCCTTCCTTTTTGTATTCTTTTACTCATTTTCATCCTTTATTTATTCGTCAATGTTACGTATTTTCATATTGCACTTCCTTTATGCTTGATCTATACTAGTTAAGATGCGACCTAACAGCATTCAATATTTCAGTAAAATTAGCATCATATGAAGTTTCTTGTTATCATTGGGCAAACAGACGTTTCCATTTCATATTCCAGTCTTTTATAAATTTTATTTTATGTCACTGATTTTCCTACCAGTCATGGACTATTTATGACATTTTTAACATTTTTTTATCCAGCAAAAGAAGGAAGACATTATAGGCACATCACTCCAGACTAGATCAAAGGCACATGATATCATCAAGCGGATGCTGGCCAGCTTAGGTGATCCTTATACGCGCTTTCTTTCTCCTGTGGAGGTAATCACTGCTCAGTTTTCATCTTTTTTGCTTTTTCCCATCCATTTATGAGACCTTTGCTTTGTACCATTCCAAATTTAGGCAACTAAAATCTGAGTGTGTCACTGCTGATTCTGGCAAACATGCCGATTAATGCGAGCACTGACCTGTAATGGTTTACTGGTTTGCTTTTTATTTTAAGTTCACATCTCTTAACTTTATGTGAATCTATGTTATTTTTGTCTGGGAGAAGCTATATTCTTTTTTGTACCCATTAATTTTTTTGTTACCTCTTTTCTTCTGAGTCCCGTGGATGATATAGGCCTCTGTCAGGACCTTGCTCTCATGGACCTCTCGTAGTAGGATAGAAGTAGCTCATTGTCTCTAGTTGTTCATGTGCTAGCTCACCATCACCTCCTCTATTATGTTGTTTGCACCATCTAAGTGACCCCCGCCACCACTACCACCATCATCACCATCGATATATAGTTCAGTTGAAGTTTATGACAACAAATTCTCAAGAAAGTGGATTCTTTTTTGGCATCATATTCCAAAGTAGTAAATCTCACATGTGTGAGAATTGTTGTTTTATTATTTTAAGCAAATAAAGATGGTTTCCTTGCTATGCTCCAGGCTGTTGGATAAACTAATAGTAGAATTTTAACTTGTCTCCCTTTTCCTCTCTCTCTCTCTCTCTCTGTGAAGTGGCGAAACGGTATTGGCAATGAGTACGGGTTTTTGTTGAAATATGCTTAAAATTTGAGTACAGTGGGTTTGCTTAGTTCTGAAGTTGACCCTCTTCCACCAACTCCTTCAAGCTATAGAACTTTTAACGAAAATAAGACACTACTAGAAGCATTAATAAGCATTCTCATGACTAGTAATTGAAAGCAAAACTTCGGTAGCGCGAAGGTGTGATATACATGTGGAAGCCTATGTTTCTTTAGGGTGAAACAAAGGAAACAATCACAAGAAAGGATTGCTATCCAGCAACTACTTATGTTCTCCAAGGAGCATAAGCAGAAAATCTGAATATTTTATAATCAAGTTTGCCCTTTGCTGGATTCAGCAAGGACTATGTATAGATGGGTTTGGTTAAGGGCACATTTTAAGAACCTAAATATAACAAGTTTTGTCTTGATAACCACCCATTCAGAAGTTCCAATGCCACTACGGTAGTTATTGAGACAAAACACATGTTAGCTTTTGCCTTCATAGATTACCAACTAAGGATTTAATTCATAAAGTTAGAGTCCCAATATGGTAAGCGAACTTGACTACTAACTTTGAACCAAATGACTCCTAGAACAAAGGAAAAAACTGCTGCTCCTTCCAGATGAAAAGAAAACAAAATACTTGTAGTAGAATGTTCCAAATTGTTGCTAGGATTTTCCAGATTTTTGCTGCATCAGTCGCTCCCGATTGAAGAAGAAAATTTTTTCCTCGAGTTTGCACAAACCTTCCATGATCCTTCATGTCCAGCCAACACTCTCTAATTCTTCGCCTTTCTCAGACACCACACAACCGTTGCAGTTTGCACATAATAAACTTGGCAGTATAGGCTTGGATATGTAACTTAATATTTGAATGGCCTAGAAAAATGTGTACACTTCAAATTGAGAAAAAAGGTTTAATTCAGGTAACAACTTCATTCCTCGTTGGAGTCTCTCACGTTCAATAAAAGCCTCCCAAACAGAATAAAGCCTCTTTCTGTTATTATAAACTACCTCATCCTGATCTGATCTTTTGTTTACGAAAGGAAGATTAACTACTTTCAAATAATTGGAGCTCAACTTCAGTGATCGGAAAGCAATTAAATTTACCCTTTCAAGATACTCGTTAAATATTGGTGATGCATTGTACTCCGTTCCAGCAGGTTTTTTAACCAATGCAGAATACGTGACCCTACACTTTCATTGAACATTCGGTGGGCATCACAACCTCCAATACTTTGAAGAGAAGGCTGTGAAGAACCTGCATCAAATTCCTCCTCATCTTCTTCTTAATCCTAAAAATAGGAGGCGAATCACAGTCCATGAAATTGCAATTTGATGAATCAAGAATGCACTTCTCTCTTCAAGTTTACAATGTGGTAAATCTGACAACTTGCACACACTTTCTTGATCTTCTACTGTTCTACATTAACTTCAACTAGATCTTGCTCATAAGATCATTAAGCCGTTGAGCTACCCACTCAAGGTGTTGTCTGATCTCCTTCAACTCATGCAAGTACGTACTTTGCTACAAAGTTGTAGACTGTATTCGGCTTTGATACCGAATAATCCAAGTGGTAGCGCAATACATGTTGAATTTTATGCCTCGGCAACGGCGTTAAATTTCTTCATTTTACTTATCAAAAAAAAATTCATGTTGAACTTTATGTTTCAATAGGGTGAAACGAAGGAAACAATTTCAAGAAAAGATTTCTATCCAGAAAATACTAATGTTCTCCAAGGAACATAAACAGAAAATCTGATTACCGTGACAATCAAGTCTGCCCTTTACTGGATACAACAAGGGCTATTTATAGATTACCAACTAAGGATCTAGTTCATTAACTTAAAGAGTCCCAATATGATAAGCAAACTTGACTAGAAACTTTTAGACTAGCATGACTCTTTGGGGAAACCAAAAGACAATACCAAGACAAGGACTTCTAGAACGAGTAGTGATAAACAAAGCCACTAAACTATGTATTTTCTCTCTGATCTGATGTGCTCTGCTGAGTCAGAATATGGTGGGGCCCATGACAACCACTGTAATTACGTCGTCATCTCCTCTGTGTCTTCGCCATTGGCACAACGAAATCAAGAATATACAGAGACCAGGAAGTAAAACCCATCAAAACTCTAAATTCGACAATCAATTTCTGAAAAAAGTGGATGAATGAACTACAAATGACTAAAACTTTCTTATTCCTGGAGTATTTTTTTCTATTAATTATTTTATTTTCTGTTCAAATTGAAAAAGACTTTTCGAGCTCTGAGATCCTTAACCGTGAGGAGTAACCATACCTTCCAGAGTGAACTCGGTCAGTAGCTGTAATCAGGTTTCTCGGATTTCATCTAATTTTAGTAATAAAGTGATATGGTAAACAAAGAAAGGGGAAAGGATTTGAGTTTTCAAACTGCTAAGCCTTTTCATGTTTTAAGGTCAGAAGGTGGTGGTGTGCAAGGATCAAGGATACTTTACTAATTCCGATTAAGGATGCTTGATGAAGTCAGATTGCTGGGATCTTGGTCACCGGAGATGGAGGAACCGTCTGCAATGCTGAGATGGCCCTGTTGACTTTGAGATCTAACAAGGGAAACAACGCGGCTGAAATCAAAGCTTATAAATCAAGTCCGATGGCGAAGCCTGTGCGTTGGAGCTGTTACCGGTGATGCTATCTTGATATGCAGTTGCTGTGGTGTGGGTTATTAAGGATCCAAATGGGTATTGGTTTCATTGTGTGAGGAGAGAGAAATCAGGTGAAAGAGAAGATTGCTATGACATGGCAAAGCATGTCACTATACCACGTTGGTCAGTTTTATATCTCGGAAAGGAGTTTTCACCATGCTTAGGACAAAGCAAACAATACAGATCCTAAAAGATAGAACTTCCAGATGAAAAAAAAAACACTAAGTACTTATAGCGAAATGTTCCAAATTGTTGCTAGAATGTTCCAGATTTCTGCCGCATCAAAATCCAATCAAAATTTTGCAGCATGGAAGAGTGAAATAGATGTAATATACTATGATGTGGATTTTGAGGGGGGAGGGTGTTCAGAATAAAGTACTCTATTGCTGTAGTCGTGAAATTCAGTCATCTGAAGTGCTAGTCAAAAGAAATATTCTTGGAGAGACTGCCTAGATATAGACCTAATTGATCCGGTATTCATTCCTAGCAAGTTCTAATTTGCAATTCCTTCCTGTGTAGATCTTGCGCAAATTACTCACTATCCCACTAGAACACGAAAACTAGGATCTTATTCTATGTTCTGCTGGCAATATATACTTTTTACTTACACATTTCGCTGTAAAAATGTTAACTTGCAGTGTTTATTTTTCTTTCTATCAGTTTCTAAGTTGTTCTCTACTTTGTCCCTTTTTTTTTCTTTATCAGGTCATGTTATCTTTATTTTAATTTCCCTTGTTCATGTCTTTCTACAAGTTTCCTTCTATTCCTTCTGTTTACATTGTTGTAGATAATACTAATGTTTGACCCCGTCATGGATTTCTCTTATATTTGCATCTGAATTTGATGTCTTATCTCGTTGTTTTCACTTACAAACTTTCCAGTGTCTTATTCCATGGCACATGTTCCTTTCATCAAAATTGAAAGTTCTCAAAGATGGCGAGATACGATATGACCGGGATTGGGGTTAACCTCAGGGAAATTCCAGACGATAATGGAGGAATAAAGTTAAAGGTTTTAGGGTTAATTTTGGATGGCCCTGCACATACTGCTGGTGTGAGACAGGTATATTCATGTGTTATTGCAATTAATTAGACTTCGTATGTTTCCGCCACCTAATATTCAGTCATAATGTCAATGAAATGCTTGAACTCCTCTAATTCTGAATTTTCTGTATCTTTTTATTTATTATTATTATTTTTATTTTTTTGCATTCCCGGCTATCACGTGAAGGAATTTTGTAGTGCGTGCAGTTATGTTGCACCTTATAGTGTTGATTTGGACGTTGCCTCAAAGCTCTTTGCTATCCACACTTTCATCCTTCGGAGAAGTGTAATCTGATTGTATAATGATATTGGATAATAGCTGCAGACTTCTAGTGGCTTATCGATCTTAGAGTACCTGAACTTCTGCACCCTGGTACACTAGCTTGATTAACTTTCTAAAGCTCCTTTCAAGTTCACTAAAGGAGCACGCATTGGATGATAAAGAAGATAGGGCATCACTAAAGGCTTTATTAACCAACCATTCCCATTACATTCTTCCTTAATCCTTACTACCAGCCTGGAGAACCTTTTTTTTTTTTATTCTTTTTGATAGAAAAAAAGCTTTTCTATATTGGAAGATAAAGTAGAGGCGACTTATCTACCATTACAGACACAACCAAGACACAGCAAGACAACGAACAATACAGATGCGATAACCACACGACCTAGATGCGGATGATTACCAATACAGATGTGAACTAAGACATGAGAATCTAGCAATCTACTAGTAAATACACTAACAAGCGCTAAGACAGAACCAACAATAAGACCGAAATTAAAGACATAAGACTAGACTCCAAAATATATACAGTACAAGCCCGAAAGACCTCAATCTATCAAGAAGACCCAACACTCACTGCCACAAAACTGATACTCATTTCCTATTTATAAAATCTTCTGCCTGACCACATTTTTGTTTCACCATTACACCAGAAGGACTCCTGATAGATCAATCGAAAAATATTTTACTTGTCTACTAGCTGGCAATATATTCGCCTAACAGACTGGCCATCTATCATCAATTTGATTTTGTTGACTTATCACGGCATTATTTGAGGTCAAAGATACAAGCAACAGATTGCACGTGGTGTTTGCTGTAGACAATAGGCTACAGTTTCAGTTTCTTCATTGGACCCAAATTTTCATGTTGTTACTATCAAGTTCAACCTTATAAGACATTTTTATGATATATCTTTTGACGAAGCTTCAGATCAATGTCTCATACGTAGGAATCAGCCCTATAAAGGGGGAACAGAACCAGTGTTTCCTCATAACCTGCTCCCCAGAGGCCTGGCTTCTGATGTCAAGCTTTTGTATAGTTGAGAGTGAGACACATGTTTTAGTTCAACCCAGTGAAATTTTAGCCAGTGTCACAGAATCTTAGGTCCATATGAACCTGAATGGGGAACCTCCAAGGATGCAACACTATGAGGCGTAGGTTTCTGAAAGCTCATTTTTCTCCTTTTATATTTTTCATTTGAATATTTACTCAGTTTGATTCAGTAGATAGCTATGGTCCAGTTGATGCACAAGAGGTTGATCATAAAACATATCCTGGCTAGGTCATTTTCGCACGTAAGCTGGTGGAAACCAGCATGAAAAGATAATAATCTCCCTTCTTGTACTACAGATTTTCGTGAACGATATCAAATTCTGATACATGAGTTTGACTTATAGTTTCGAGAGCATTGTCTTCAATTATCCGTCCCTTGTCTGCAATTACGGACATGTCTTTTGTATAACTGATATTCCATGATTCTTTCTTAAGTTTTGCAATTTCATATGAATCTGAATATTTGTAACATTTTCCAAATAAATTGTCTTGTAGGGAGATGAACTATTATCCATTAATGGAGTGGATGTGAGAGGAAAATCTGCTTTTGAAGCATCAACTCTTTTACAAGGCCCCAGTGAAACCTTTGTCAATATCATGGTTATACTTCTGGATCAAATACAACTATACAAGCATTGATTGTTGATATGTTGATTATTCTCAAGGTGCATTATTCCTTTGTTCATAGTGGACATTTATGATTTTCCAGGTTAAACATGGAAACTGTGGACCTGTACAGTCAATCGAAGTCCAAAGGCAACTTGTTGCTAAGACCCCAGTTTTTTATCGATTAGAACAGATAGAAAATGGGGCCACTTCTGTTGGTTACGTGCATCTCAAAGAGTTCAATGCATTGGCTAGGAAGGATTTGATTACTGGTACATTCTTTTCTTTTGTTGATAGAAAAGAAATTACCATTAATAGAAAGAATATACCAAAGTGAACAAGAGGTCCAACTTTCAAAGAAGTGGAAAGTGACAAAAACTGACTAGAAAAACCAACTCTAAAATCCCAGAACAGCCTGCCAATCTCTAGCCAGAGCAGGACCCCAGAACATTGACAGAACTTTAGCCCAAAGAGAGGCGACAAAAACCACACAATCTCAAAGCAAATTAAAAGCTAATTCCTTGTTAATGAAGATTCGAGAATACCGCTCAGATCAGATGCACCAAAAGACAGTAAGCAACAGTTCCAGAGGGGCTTGCCATCCTTCTCCTTACCAAAACCCTTGCATTTTTGAACAAGGTCTTCCACAGTGTGAGGGCTGACCCAAGACTCATTTCTGCAAATAAACATCCACACAAACGCCAGGCCGTACTACAATGGAGGAGGAGATGCGTACGGGACTGACTAGCCTGAGTGCTAGAAACCAAACATCTGGCCTTAAAGCTTTGTTGGGCCACCTTCTTTGCGTGCAATTATTATTATTGAGCTATAGTAGGTGATGTGTACTCAAAAAGGACTTGTTGCAAAATTAACCTGAGGCAGAGTAGCATTCAGCGCAGTTGTCTACACAAGTCACCTACCTTCAAAGGGGTGCATGCACGCCATAACACTCTGCCAAGGAAATAGTTGCTTCCTATGTCTCGCAATCTTCTTGTACTATGCACCACTTTGAAGGTAGGTGACTTGTGTAGACAACTGCACTGAATGCTACTCTGCCAAGGAAATAGTTGCTTCCTATGTCTCGCAATCTTCTTGTACTAGGATTATACTGAGAACCGTCAATACCTTGTCTATGCCCACGATAAATTATCAATTTAATTAGGATTTTAACCCCCGTCACATTGAATTCCTACTGTACCTGGTGGTTTGAGTGCACCATTAAGGAGTTTTCGGGGGGAGGGAGATTATGAGGAAGCTTAAGTTAAGGAAGGAGAACATTAAGGCATGTAATATGAGATCTTCGGGCATATTAGAGAGGAGAAAATCTATTTTATGTGATATTTCTCGGATGGACAGCTTGGAGGAAGCTCGCAGGGTCGGAGTGGGGTGGGGTGGATTGGTTCAGAGGAGATGATTGCAAGGAGAGTTTTCCTTAAGAATGATATCGAGCGTACTGTTTCCTTTCATGAGATCTCTCAGAGAGAAATTTTGTCCTAACTGGGCTAAAGAAGGCTACAGTATTCTAAGCTGTTTCACTTAGTTGCTAATTAGATGACCAAGGACTTCCATTAAGGAGATCGATTCTGGGTTGGCTGAGCCGATTAGCGTTCCTACGTTATTTGCAGAGGAGTTTTTTTTTTTTTTGAGAATTGCTATTTACACCCATAAAATTGCTGAGTACACCCCCCAACAAAAATTACAAAAAATGCCATTATAAATTTAGACCTAAATACTCTTATTTTTTTTTTTTCATTTTTTTAGGCTGTTCGGCACCCCTACCGAACATCACTATGGCTGTTCGACACCTCTACCGAACACCTATAGTAATGTTCGATAGGGGTGCTGAACACCCATAGTGATGTTCGGTAGGGGTGCCGAATACCACTATGGGTATTCGGTAACGCAGTACCAAACAAACTGTTTAAAAAAAAAAAAAGAGAGAAAGGGGCGGGTTGTGTGTGGGGTGGGGGAAGGAGGTGGGGTGGGAAAGAAGGAGGAAAGGGAGTGTTCAAAAAAAAATCAAAGCAAAGGTGAGGCTAGGTGGGCGTGGTGCGGTGGGTGGGTGGGGGAAGGAGGAGGCGGGGAAGGGAGGAGGCGGTGTGTTGGGGGAAGGAAGGAGGCGCTGTGGGGAAAGGGAGGAGGAAGGGGGTGGGCGTACCGGAAGGAGGAGGATGGGGCGAGGTGTGTTTGGGGTGGGGTGTACTTAGTATTTTGGGAAAAATATTGGTAAGGGTAGAATAGGAAATTAGTGGGGGGTGTACCTAGTATTTTGAGGGGTTGAAAATATTGGGGTGGTGTGTACTTAGTAAATAGTAATGGGGTGCACTAAGTAATTTTTGGGGTGTAAATAGCAATTCTCTTTTTTTTTTTGGGATTGTTATGAGGATGTAGAGTTCATGACTATGATTGAGAGACTCCATTGGAGTCCACTCACAGGGGGAGGGTTTATTGATTGGAAAGCTCGTAGGAGATTAGGACAGCAGTTTTTCTTTGGATGGTTGTACAGCCCCAGATCCAAATGACATTTCTATGGCTCTTTCTTTTTCAGCATTTGTTGAGTACAGTGAACAATGATTTTCCGAGAGTCTATGATTTCATTTTCAGCCCATGGCTTCTCAAGCTTCAGTTCAAGAAAGTGTAAGAGAGGGTAAATTGGTGGTTCCTTCTAAAATTAGGCAGTGCAAATGTCTTTGGGCTACGTGCAGGCTGTTGGGGATGATAGATCTTCCTGCTCTTTTTGCAATCAATGACTCAACGTCAAGCCTGGGAATGTTCTCTTCCCCGAGAGACCTTCATAATGGAGTGTCTTCTTTCCTATTCACTTTAGTTGTTGATGCATCGAGGAAAATGCTTTATAGAGCTGTGGAGGTACGGTTGCTTGGGCTTCTCGTGTAGGTAGGGAAGCCGTCAGGTCTTGCATCTTCACTTGACAGATGATACCATCTTTTTTTTGGTTGACATTGTTTCTGGGTTAAGAAATTCTCAAATTTCTATGTGACATTGGGTGTTAAGATCATTTATTTTTATTTATGTCTAATGCATCTTGGTACATCAATAATGATTTGCCTTCGGAGAGTTCGCTACTTTAGTGAGTTTCCGAATTCAAGATTTTTCTTTTCATTTTTGTATCTTGGGTTGCCTTTGGGAGGCAATCCAAGATCTGTGGCTTTCTGGGATCCGTTCATGGAAAGAATTTATCCAAGATCTGTGGCTTTCTGGGATCCGTTCGTGGAAAGAGTTTCTAGGAAGCTTGCTGGTGTAAAGTATGTATCCTTCTTACTAGGAAGTAAAATTACTTTGATTCATTTGTGCCTTTTGACTATTGCAATTTACTTTCTCGTTGTGTAAGATTCCGATTCAGTTGGCTTCTAGACTAGGTTATCCTTAAAAGGATCTGGTTCGAGAGAGCAACTTCTTAACTGGGAGGCAGTTTGTTTGGGTCGACCGGGGTGGGGGGTGGTGGCGGTCTGTACAACCTGGTTTTATAGACATTTCTGTAGTGATTAAACAAAGTTTTCTCTTTTTTTAAATTGATAAAAGAAGAAGATTAAATTAGAAAGAAAAGAATGTACAAGCAAGATGGAAAGGGGGTATTAGAAAGAAAAGAATGTACAAGCAAGATGGAAAGGGAGTCCACTCTGGAAACAGAACAAACAAAAGGGAAACAGGCAAAATCTAAACAAGAGAGCCCTCCCTTCCCTAATCACATCTGAGATTGATCCTACGAAAGCATCCCTAGCCGATGCCCACAAGGAAGCAAGATACACCGCTCTATCCCAAAGAAGAGCTACAGGCAAGGATTGATCCCGAAAGATCCAGGAGTGGCAGACACACACCACTGCCAAAGAAGCTGATTGTCCTTCACTTGACCAAAGCCTCGAATGAAGAGTAAAGACGTCACTGAGTCAGGGCTAACCCAAGCCTCTTCAAGAAAACAGATCATTGGCAATGACACCTTTCTCCATCTCTTTCATTTATCCTCTCCACAGTGAGGTCCTATATCCAATTTCATTCACACAATACCTCGATGATCGTGAATAGGAGGATTGCTTTCCCTCATTCGTATTCTTGGTCCCTTACGGGTCTATGGTTGGCCATCCTGCGTACAATTTTAGCACTCTGTGCTACTATTCTAGCAGATCATTCGGCCCTTGGTTATATTGATCTTGAATTGCATTTCCCTTAAACCATTTTATTAATAAAGCTAAAATTCTATTAATAAAGCTAAAACTCCTTCCAAAATTCATGCTTTTATACTTATCAAAAAAAAATCATACTTTTAACTGCTTTGACTAAATTGAAACTTGACACTCTTGATTCCTCAGAAAGCTTTGTGCCCAGATGTGTGTTTTATTTGCATGCAGGATAGTTAATCACTCTCTCATCTGTTCCTTCACTTTAAGGCTGCTTGGTTTTTTTGGAATAATTAGCTTTTTATTTTCAATGAATTTTGGGAAAGGAAATGAAGTTGAGGCGAATGTGTGGGGATTTTTTTTCCTTTCTTTGGTGTATCAGAATGGAATGAAAAGGCATAATCTTTAACAATAGAAGTCTTCCCTTCAATTGCTTTAGGATTGTGTAGTCTTCGCGGCATCACTATGGGCCAACACATTTGGCGCTTTGTGCCATAACAGTACTCGTGCAGGATTAGTCTGTCTTGGCAGTTTACTAGTTTAATGTTTTTTTATTGTCTTTCTTTTTTGCACTTAATCCTTGAAAGATGAACTTCTTTTCCACCATCTTTATTTATTTTATTTTATCTTTTCTTCTCTAGTAAAATTTCCATCTATCAAGCTAGAATTGGAATCTCTGTCCATTACCCATCATGAAACTTGGTATCTTTCAAAAGTTCATTCCAACCTTCAGCTATGTGTTTTCAGAAACCACCCTTCACGAGCGTTGTTGCTTATACAAGTATATATCTATTACTCATGATCCCCATTTTTATCATATTTCTGAGAATACATGGCATAGCTTCTGAAACATCATCGATTACAAATCCCAAATTGACTGTGATGCAACTCATGCAAATTTCCAGATTTCACAATCTCATGTGGTAAAACGACACAACTTTAAGCTATGTAATCAATAGAATAAGTTCCTGTCCTTGAAGATATCGCTCCCCAAGAGAAGTGGCTCCACTAAGGGTACTCTAATGGCCTAATGGTACTGTTTTTCATGTCAACTATGTTGATGTTATGGGCAATCTTAAAACCCTATAACTTGTTTATTTACGACTCCCTTCGTCCCAAAATGAATGTCCATTAAAAAAAATTATTGTCCCAAAGTGATTATTTTCTAATGAAGTTACTGATTCATCTTTCTTAATTTTGATGTCCAATGTGCACTTGCAATAGTATAATGTGGACACTAGGGATATTTATGTACATATGCTACTAAAATGGCTCAAAAGTCAACTTCCATAATATCCTTGAAAAACGAAAAAGGGACGCTCATTTTGGGACTGGGAGAGTAGGTGTTTATATAGTTTCTAAACAATTTAACTAGAAAAACATGAAATGCGAGTGGCCTAATGATGCCGACTGATTCAGGCAAATCATTTTTTCTTAAGAGTTGAAAAAGGACTATGCCATTCTGGAATGATGGAATTTGAAGAGAATGACAAGTTCCAGTAACATGTCTATTCGAAATTTACTTGATTTCCATATTCTTTAAAAACTACCTTGTGTTAGAAAATAGGCAATACTCTTATGGGTTTGAAAGTTTCTCCTAGATGAGAACTTTTCTGATCATTACGTCTTTTCTTAGTTACCTGGTTTGGTGGTTAATTATCCCAGTCCTTGTGCTCTCAGAGTACTACCCCTTTACCTGTCGTGTGAGGGATATTTGTTTCATTATCTTCTTCCTCCTCACCCTTCACCCCCAAATAAAATATAATAACATAAAATAAAGAATAATAACAAAGAAATAGTGAAAATAACTATGAAAATAAAAATTCTGATTATTTGGTCTTAGTTATTTGTTTATACTAATTTGAAGAATTAATTCGTCATGCAGCAATGAAGCGACTTCAAGACATGGGTGCCTCATTTTTCGTCCTTGATCTTAGAGATAATCTTGGTGGACTAGTACAGGTTCGTTGCTGGAAGTAATTTATGCTTGTCAAGTATGAGCTTAATAATTTTTTTGTATTGTCGACTCGATAAAATAATTTTCCATGCCGTACATACTGGGCTGTAGCATCCTGCTGGAAAATCTTAAGGCCTTGTCAATTTGATTTGTGATGAAGAGTTGATAGAAGGGATAACTAGGAGCAAAAATGAAATTCCATTTATCTCCATTTCCAGGGTGACAACTTCTTCTGAAACATGTCCAAAGTAGTCGAAAATGGCAGAACAATTTCAGTTTCTTGCTCATGGACATGTACTTCTTATTTTTGGGTAGGACGGTTTAAAAGGTCCAAGGAACGCATGCACTGATGCCTCAGGTTTTTGGTTGAGCTTGATGAAATTCGCAGGCTTATTTCGCCATTGTACTTTCCATATTAATAAAAAGGTGTTGCATGTAGAGAATTGGATGTATAAATTTGCTTCTGCCATACCCCTGTTTGCCACCATTATTCTGCGGGTGTTAGATCAGTCCTCGTACTGTGAAGGATTTGTTGGTTCAGGAATAGAAGGGTTTGGGGAAGGGAAGGAGCGGAGAATGCTTTGTGAACTTTGCTATCTTTTCTATCCTTTGGTGTATTTGGACCAAAAGTGTTGGTCCCTAGTTTTGGTAAGAGAAGGCTGGGGGTGTGTGTGTGTGTGTGAATAGCCATATTAACTCTTTTTGAAAATCAATCAGAGTATACAAAAATCAACTCCAGCTAACCAAAAGGCAGGTTAAAGGAGTGAGTTGCAGCGGAATAAAATACAAATCCCTCAAAATGTAATGGCTAAAACAGAAAACTCCTTAGAGTTAAAATAAGTATCTTTATGAAGGTAAAGTTATAGACAGATCTCAATCACTATGAACAAGTTAAGCAAGTTAATATTGACACAAGTTAAATAAGTGAAGAGAATCAGAAATGAAACTTTATTATGATTTTCTGTGTGCTTACAAACTGTTCTATATCGCACACATATATACAATTTCTGCTACATAAAATAAGGAAAGGATCTGCAATCAATTGCCTAAACTTTATGCAATCAATCTCCTAAACTTATGTAATCAATCTCCTAAACTTATGTAATCAGTCTCCTAAAATTTTGGATCTGGGTTATCAACCCTAATATCTGTTTCTAAGAATATCCCTAAAATCCTCTAGTAATAATTTATTAGAGATTTCCTACACTCCCCCTCAAGCTAGTGAATTTAAGTCCACCATTCCTAGCTTGCTAATGTTCTCATGAAACATATTATTATATAACCCTTTTGTCATCACATCTGCTAGTTGACGTCCCGTGGGGACATATAGCGTACAAATCAAGCCAAACTTCTCCTTAATAAAAAGTCTGTCTATCTCAATATGCTTTGTTTGGTCATGCTGCACAGGATTATGTGCAATGCTTATAGCTGACTTGGTATCACAATATAGTCTCATAGTTCTGCTCCATTGAATCTTTAGATCTTCTAGAATAATCTTGACCTAGATTAGTTCACACACTCCTGTTTCCATAGCTCTGAACTCGAATTCTGCACTCGACCTTACTACTAAGCTCTGTTTCTTGCTTCTCCAGGAAATTAAGTTTCCTCCAAGGAATATACAATAGCCGGTAGTTGATCATCCGTCAACTGATGATCCTGCAAAATTAGCATCTGTGTGTACTGCGAGGTCAATGTTTGATGCTTTCTTGAATAGAATTCCTTTGCCAAGATGTGCTTTTAAGTTATAAAGGACTCGATATGCGGCATGTAGATGAACCTCTCTAGGATCATGCATAAACTGAGTAATGACACTAACCGAATAGGCTATGTCTGGCGAGTATGAGCAAGGTAAATGAGTTTCCCAACCAGCCGTTGATACATCTCTCTATCTACTCTAGTCTGTGATTCTATTCAATAGGAGTTCCAATCGGTTTGCTAGCCATCACTCCGGTCTCTTTCAGTAGATGTATCATATTTTTGTTGAGAAATGAAAATTCCCATTCTAGATCGAGCTACTTCAATTCCAAGGAAGTACTTTAATCTTCCTATATCATTTATTTCAAATTCCATGGCTAAACAAGCCTTCAAGACCTTTTTTTCTACCTCATCATTCCCTATCACTATAATGTCATCCACATACACGATTAATATCGTGATTCCCCCTGAGACCGAATGCTTGATGAAGAGTGTATGATTTCCTTGACTTGGTTTGTATCCATTAGCCAACATCACCTTGGAAAATCGTCTAAACCAAGCACGGGGATTGCTTCAGCCCATATAATGCCCTTTTTAACCGGAAAACCTTGTGATCATCAGCTCCACTAAACCCTGGTGGAATGCTCATATAGATCTCCTTTTCTAGTCTTCCATGAAGGAAGGCATTCTTCACGTCATACTCTCTAGTTCTCAATCAAAGTTAACAGCCAAGGACAACAATATTCTCACTATGTTCATCTTTGCTACCGGAGCAAATGTTTCTTGGTAATCCACCCCATATGTTTGAGTATATCCCTTCGCAACCAACCTTGCCATATAGCGTTCTAGAGATCCGTCTATCTTAAATTTTACAGAACACCCACTTACAACCCACTGGTTTCTTCCCTTTCGGTAAATTAACCAACTCCCTAGTTTCATTCTTTTGTAATGCATTTCTGCCTCCATAGCAAGTCTCCACTCTTTCTTTGATAATGCTTCAAATAATGAGTTAGGAATAGGAATTGTGTTCAAGGTTGAGAGAAAACTTTGATAGCTTGGAGAGAATTTCTGAAAAGTTACAAAGTGAGACAGAGGGTATAGTGGTCTTTTAGTGCATTCTCAGGGCTATTTGCTCAAGGCTATAGGAAGATCCGAGTCAAGGTTAGAGGATTCAAGGTCGGGTGGATCATAGTTGGAAAAAGAGTCTTCCGATAGTATATCATAGTTGGAAAGAGAGTCTACGTGTGGTATAGTAAGATTCGGTTCACAGATTGTTACCTCATTCCCAGGGCTCGGTTCAGTGAATTGTTTATGCCTTGTAGTAACAATAGGGTCTCTTTTCCTTGCATACCCCTTATCAAACAGGATATGATCAAAGATTTTCCCATCTACATCTTGTGGCTGTTTAGACTGTAAGTTTAAAGGCGATACTGACGCTGGAGACTCTTTTTGTGATTGACTCAGGTAACGGTATTTCGAGTGATGGTAACTCCCTCTGAAGATAAGGAGCAAGGAAATATGATTTATGTTCAACAAAAGTAACATCGACCGAAATATATAGCTTTTTAGTGGGAGGATGATAGCACTTATAACCCTTTTGAGTGGATGAGTACCCTACGAAGACACTCTTTTTTTTGATAAGTAAAAATATATATAAGAAAAAAAGCGTCAAAACAGGTGACGCGTCCTATGTACACAGGGAGTATACAAAGACAATCTAGAATATATTCATATTATCCACAAAACTAGCAAAAGAATGATCTGGAGAAGGCGACGAATCCGAGCACCAAAAGAACAAAGTATAAAGCAAGGACTCCTTAAGGGCAAGGGTACGGGTTTCAATATTCTCAAACACCCTCCTATTTCTTTCTCGCCAAATAGACCAGCAGACACATAATGGAGCAGCATCCCACACATAGCTTTTCCTTCTTCGTTTATACAAGGACCAACAAAGAAACATGTCCTTGACTGCCCTTGGCATAACCCAAGAAATCTTAAACATATTGAACATGAAATTCCATAACTCACACGCCACAGGGAAGTAAAGCAAGAAGTGATCAACAGTCTCCTCATCCCTTTTGCACATGAAGCACCAGTTCACATAGATCTTCCGGCTTCATAAATTATCTCCGGTTAAGATGGCATCATTGGCTGCTTCCGAGGCTAAGAACGCAATTCGGGGAGGAGCCTTAGACTTCCAAACTATTCCAAGGAAAAACAATTCCGATGTCACCTTTCAAAATGTTGAAGAATGATTTGACCGAGAATTTCTTACCCGTAACCCTTTTCCAGATGATATTATCCCCACTGTTCCTAGGAATTGACAAGGAGTGGATCTTCTCCAAGAGCCTTATGAAGGAATTAATCTCCCAATCTTAAAGATTTCTTCATAATGTAGGATTCCAAGGAATTAACCCACAATCCACCAACAAAACGGAACTAACCAATTCATCTTTATCAATAGTGATGTTAAAAAGATCGGAAAAAATTCTCCATAACTCCCCATCCCCACACCACTCATCCTTCCAAAATTTGACTTGAGAGTCCAACCCTATCTCACAAGAAATATTATTTGAATCCCTTTCCAAAGACCCACACTGTACGAAGAAGAAAAACCACACATTTGGTCCTTCCCCGAATTTACTAGTCACTGCTCTCCTCCATAGAGTCTGCCTCGCTACCATATACCTCCACAGCCACTTGCCCAACAACGCAACATTGAACGTTCTCAAATTCTTAATGCCAAGACCACCATCTCTAAAAGGAGAGCAAACAAAGACTACTTGACAAGATGATATTTACGATCCACCATAGATCCGTCCCATAAAAATTTATTTCCAACTTTTCCAAATGCTTTGCCACCGACACTGGGATCACGAACAACGACATGAAATAAGTGGGTAAGCTGGAAAGGGTGTTCTTGACTAAGGTAAGTCGTCCCCCTTTAGACAAAAATTGTTTCCTCCAACCCGCTAAGCGACGCTCAAATCTTTCAATCATAGGATTCCACAAAGCCAAATTATTGGAAGGGGCCCTCAACGGCAATCCAAGATAAGAAGACGAGAGATAAGCTACATCATAAACTAGATCTTAGAGAGAGAGAGTATTCTTCAGATCTGCAAGTCTCAGGCCAACTTCTCGAGACACGCGCCTTCCAGGTAAGTTCGCCGGTAGCTCTCCCGTCGCCGAAGAAGGTCACCGTTGCCGGAGCTCCAGTCACCAGCCGGCGCGCCAACCGGAATTTGGCCGGAATTTTTGGTGCTTCTGTCTTAGTGTGCTGTCTCAAATCCGGGTCGTAAGAAGGTGACATGGAGAGAATATTATTTCAAGCTGATAGAAAGACATTTGAGGTGAAAGCAAGACAGTTTAAGGAGTATGCTGAGTTTCAATTGCTGGAGAGGTATAGGGGTCGTGTTCACGAGGTGGTGATATCTTTTTGGGAGTTGATTTGGATCTGCGAATAGCTGGAGAAGGCATCAAGTTTCAAGGAAGTTTTTTTGGAAGAAAAGGCAAGAGCGTAACAGGGCTGTTCTGTTTGCGGAGGAGAAGAATGGTGCTGGTTATTTCATCTGCAGGGAGATAGAGAAATAAGAAGGTTTGCATCCCTGAAATTGCGTCCAATTCAGGGTGGGATATGTTAGCAGGGAAGATAAGAAGATTTGCACAACGTTTCAGTCTATCAAAGAGGAATCACTATAGAACCTTTAAAGAGGTGGCTGAAATACCCGAGTAAGATTGAGAATTCTGTTTATGATGTAGGCTGAAGTGAGAATTGCTTCTCCCCAAAAAGATTTTGGTACATTCTGTTGGAATAATAAGGCTCTAGTGCACTCAAGAAGTTGTCGGTTTTTCCTCTCTACCACTCCATTTTGTTGTGGAGTGGTAATGCAAGATGATTCATGTATAATTCCTTCTTTTTGAAAATAGGGAGTCAAAGATTGGTTGAAATAATCGCGAATATTCTTTATTTTTGGGCCAAACTGGTTTTAAATCATTGCATGAAAGATGGGAAAAATATGGCTCATATCAGATTTGTTTTTCAGTAAATATATCTAAGAGACTCTTGAGAGTCATCAATAAAACTCACAAACCACCTATACCCTGAGTTACTTGGTGTGGTGGATGGTCCCCAAATGTCACTATGAACCAAAAAGAAGGGAAATGAAGATTTGTTATTACTTATCGGAAAGGGTGCACGAGTGTATTTTGCATACTGACATATATCACAATGAAAAGATTGAACATCCAAACCCTTGAACAAGGTAGGAAACATTATTTTCAATGTAGAAAAAGACACATGACCTAGACGCCTATGATGTAACCAAATAACATCTTTATTGGAAGAAGAAAACAATACAAATAAAGCTGGTTTATTCAATTCCAGTTGACTTGATGTATTCAAGTAATAGAGTCCATTATGCTCCTTAGAAAGTCCAATCTTCGTCCCCAACCCCTTGGTCCTGAAATACACAATTGGAAGCATTTAATATAACACAACCAGTCAGATTTTGAGTAAGTTTTTGTGTGGAAACGAAATTTGTTGAAAGTTGAGGAACATGGAGGACATTTTTAAGTACTAATTTTGAGGTGATTTGAACATTTCCTACTCTTGCTATGATTGTAGAACCATCAGCAACAACAATTTTTCGTTTGCTTGGACAAGGTGTATAGGTTGTAAACGAGCTGGAGTTGTGGGTCATGTAGTCAGTGGCACCAGAATCAAGAATCTAGGAATCCTTAAACTCATTACCTAACGCATTCAATCCAAGAGAGATTAGAGTCTCACCTGAAAGTGTTAGTGAACACATACCCTGAGTTGATGTCTGAGGGCTGGACTTTGGTGCTGGTTTTCCCATTGTTTCTAACAAGCCTTTAAGTTTCTCAATTTCATCCATACTGAATCCTCCAAACGCCTGGGTTGAATCTTGAATGGACACATGAGCTTGTCGATGCCTGGCACTGATTGTCCTCCTCTCTGTCCCCATTCACGGCTGTTTGTGGAGGGTTTCTCATGTAATTTCCAGCATCGTTCCTTGGTATGTTTTGGTTTCTTAAAGCACGTGTACCACATCTCATCACGATCCTTGTGAGTATTTGATCAGCTAGATCTGTCTGCAGTAGTCTGTCAAGGGTTAGCCCTCGTGGCTTAGAGCTTAAAAGGGCAAAATTCTCTGTTGAAGGTGAATCCAGCATGATGCCTCGGCGACTCTCCTCCACACGGACCAAGGATATTGCTTCAGTAAGGGATGGAACTTCAGATCTGCCTAAAATTTGAATGCACACAAGATCAATTTCAGAATTTAAGCTAGTCAAAAAACCATATACCCGGTCTCGTTCTATGAAATTTTTGATTGCCACTGCACACTTGCTGCAGTTCATATCAATTGTCTTGTAATAGTCCAGTTCTTGCCACTGATTTTGCAGAAAATTGGCATGCTCTGTCACAGTTTTCAATCCTTGGTTTGCACCCATTGTTGTGGTCTTGATATTATATATGAGAGCTGCATCATTGACCTTTGAATATGTTTGGTAGAGAGCATCCCATATCGTCTTTGTGTTGGCAGAAACATGCATGTATCACTAATCTCCAGAGTCATGGAACTCCACAACCAAGACATAGTCATTGAATCTTCTTTCTCCCATGCTTCTCCACCTGCAGTTCCTTCTTTCGGTCCCTCCAGTAAATGGCCTAACTTTCCTTTTCCTTTCAAAACAGTTCGAACCAATTGAGACCACTTCAAATAATTTTTCCCATTCAATCTGTACGCTGCCTGAATATTCGGATGTTCTGTTGTGCTCCGTGCAGCATGTTCCTCAACTATTGAAGGTGATTGAGCCGATGGTGTGGTGTCCGTCATGATTGAATATGATCAGACAATAGCAACGAATAATAAGGATAAGAAGAGGATTAGTAATGAAGGCAAAAAGTAAACCAGCGATTAAAGCCGGAATCAAAGATGAATGCAAAGGATAAACCAGCGATTAAGGCTGGAATCGGAAATTGAATCGAAGAAAAAAAATCAGATTTAAAGAACGAATAATTCAGAGTTGGATTGGTGGCAATTGACGGAAAGGGGCTGCTGTATAGTGCCCTAATTTTCCCAGAAATCCCAGCCTTATGGCTCTGATACCATGAAGAGAATCAGAAATGAAACTTTATTAAGATTTTCTGTGTGTTTACAAACTGTTCTATATCGCACACGTATATACAATTTCTGCTACATAAATAAGGAAAGGATCTACAATCAATCACCTAAACTTTATGGAATCAATCTCCTAAACTTATGTAATCAATCTCCTAAACTTTAGGATCTGGGTTATCACCCCTAATTTCTGTTTCTAAGAATATCCCTAAAATCCTCCTGTAATAATTTATCCGAGATTTCCTACATTAAGCAGTTAAGTAAATGACACAGTTATTTAAAGTGGTTGAGAAGCTTTATCCTCGAACCCTTCTACGTCCACTTTCTTCCGTCAAGCCAGAGGGCATTCCACTATAATCAAGCCAAACAAGGCTCCAGGTTCTGTTACAGTGTTGTCTAAACTCAATTCCAAGAGTTTTTTCAGTTTTACAAGATCACTAGGAACTTTGACTCAAATCCATAATCCACAGTCCAGGCAGCTATACAAGTACTCTCTGAAAAAAAAAAAAATTCACTGGTGCTAGATTCACTAGCTTTTCTCAGGATGTTTTATTCAGTCCTTTACTGAATATGCCTATACACGCATATATTCTTAAGCTCCTTAAGTGTAGCTGTACACTTCTTAATTATGTGTATATTTACAGAGTTTTATTCTTCTTATTCTCTGTAGATTATCTTGTATGTATTAGTTTTTCTTTTCTGTGTCGTGTGTTTTGAACAAGGATGACCCATGCTATATATAGCAGTCATCCAAGCAAGTTGACCACTTGCTCTATCAATATAGCCATTGTCTTCTAGCCGTTGGTTGAATAAAATAACCATCTGCTGCCCATCTATAATGGATAACATTTCTTCTAGACTTGTCAGAGTGACCATATGACCATAACACATTCTTCATTCTTGTCATCTTTCTGTTACAAGCTTGGCTTCGGCTAAGTGCTTATTTGATTGTTTCCATAGACATGGTTAGGTGGGGTTGGCTTCCTTCGGCTAAACAGTCAAACTGCGGCTAAGTCACTTACTGTCACTTTGTCTTTGCTATAACCTTGTTAGTTTGTTTGCCCTGATATATTCTTGTTTATTCTTGTTTGACAGATTACAAATGGGGTAAACTAACATGTACATGTTTTCTATATCATCGTCAAAACCTTTATATCATTATCAGAACTTGTTTGGTTAAGTTAATCAGTTTCTTAATCTTTTCTAAGTTCTTTACAACATCAAGGTCCTAACAGAAAGAAACTCTGGGATCTTTGATGACAAGAAGCTTTGTCTTGATCTGCATTGTAAGCATCTGAAACTTTTGGCCTCTCTCTGGGCTAAGGCGTTGGATATGTTGAAGGGTTTGTCTTTGACTGAGCGAGAGATTAGCAGGCAACTGTTGGTTGTTAGTGTATCTTGTTTTCTTTATTGTTTTCATGGGTGTTTGTTCCTACTTATTTGTAATGTTAGATGTCTTATCCACATCTGTTTACTCTTCCTCTTATTGAAATCTTCTTTTTCTATCGAAAATAGTAATTCTGTGAAAGAAAATGGTAAGCATTGAAAAACTTAATCCTCTGTATTCCTTAACGTTGATGATGAAACATTCATCAGTTCCCCCTTTCTTCCATGGCATTTTGATTGCAATCTCTATTAGTTCTTGTCCTTCGAACTGTATCAGAAATCAACATTCCTTCTAACCTGGAGGCTTTCTTTTGGCCCCTGGTTCTTCATAGCTCAACATAAATCATATATTGTACTCTCTGTGGAACGTGGATATCTGTTTGCTGCGATGGCAGTACATCGAATTCGATGTCTACCTATTGGTTGCTGTAAGTAGAAGCATTGGTGGATGCTCTTTTTTCAGGGCCAGCCTTTCCTTTTTTAGTTATTGGGGCACCAAATAGCATGCTTACCACTTGGTCTCACTTTGGGATTGCCCATTGGAGCTTGCATAACTGTTGCGCTTTCAGATATTTGCCATTTAAAGGGTTATCTCCTCTTACCTTCGATATGGTTTATCTTTCTATTGTGTGTGTATGTGTAAGTTTTTAGATATCTGTAAATTTTGCTTCTAAAAGTAAGAAAAAGACGATCTTAAACTCCTTACTTTGCAAGACCTTAACTTTTTAGGCTTCATTTGTCATATACCGTGGTCATTGGTTAGTCATCATATTCAAAGCATTCAATTCTATTGGCTGGAGCGTCTGCACTTCACCACTGGTTGACAATTGCTGATGGCTAATTATGTGTCCTTTTTTTCTGATAAGAAAAGAAGGAGAGAGAGAGAGAGAGAGAGAGAGAGAGAGAGAGAGAGAGATTACAAAAAGACGGATGAGAAGTCTATTGACAAAAAGAAAAAGAGCGAATGATACAAAAACCAGAAAAGGAAAGCTAGACAATCAGAGCACTTCAGTCCCACTGCATATCTGAAATCGCCACACCTCGAAAGACACCATGAGCTAAAGCCGAAAGGCACACTATTCCAAAGATTCTAAAAATTCTCTCCATACAAACGCACCAAAGGGTAGCAAACACACCACGCTGCCAAAGAATACTACCATCTCAAACCCCGCCAAGACCCGCAAAGTGCATCTGAAAAAAAGATGAGACAGTGCTTGAGCTGACCCAAGCCTTGCCTGCAATCCACGAGTTGTTCCTTCAGAAACGGGCACCCACACAGTGAAGAAACTGGGAATTATGAGATTCAGTGGATTTCTTGCACATAACCCACCCAAACCAACTTGGAGAAATGTACTTATAAGGTCTGCAATTTTGCAAGACATCATTAGTATTAGGTGTAGAGAGGGAATCAAACAAAATCCTTCCTAGAAAGCTCTTTGACTTTCCAAATGGAAGCCCTTAACTCTGACACGCCTTTTTCCTCTCTTGATGGCTAAACTTCTTGTTATTTTTCTTATTATTATGGTACATATTAACTCAACTCAGCCGCCTTTTCCCAATGACTTAGGGTCAGCTACCTCATCTCATATGATGTTATTTTTTCTGTCTATTCTTTATTTTCCCAATGACTACAATTAATTACATTATTTTATTCCATTTTTATTTGATTAGTTGCTTCAAAGTGAAAATTATTCTGAGAAATTGGGCCCAAGAATTTTCATATAAGACACAAGTCGGGTCTAGATCCATCAGGCCGAACCCGCCAGGCCAGTTTCTTTCAACTGAGCCCTATAATCCAATGGTTCTAGTTCAGCTTTTGACCTGTGGACTCCCCCCAACTATCAGGAGAGAAAATGCAATCTGTAATAAATAATCATATGCCCAATTACATTTGAAGAAATTTATTTTTCCTCTCCTACGACAGTATATGAAGGAAGAGGTTGTTATCTAAATGTTTTTATCAGCTTCAGTCCCAATTGATATCACCTCTCTGCTTCTTGGGTCCTTTTGCCAACTTCTAAATCCCTATTTTAACATCCAGCGGTTTAATAATTGATTTTGATATTTTTTACTTGGATTCCATCACCATTCAATGCTGTCAAGAAGTTCTATAGCCACCTTTCAAAATACATGATCCTCGGATATATGCCACAAATTGTTATGTGACTTTGGATAGCAACTAAGAAAATTTTCGCTAAATGTAGTATTTGGTTGTTCTAAACATTTACTTAGTAGGCTACAAGCTCTTTTCAATTGCTTCATGGAATTTACTCTTTTGTTTGTTGATTTGATTGTACTTTAATTTTTGTTTCAGGAGGGAATTGAAATTTCTAAGTTATTTCTAAATGAAGGGGAGACGGTATGTAATCTAATAGTGGATGAATTGTAGAATGCCTCATTTATCATTATTGTTAGTTTTTTACCCCTTCATTTTTATGTTGTCATTGGTCCTGATTTTGTTTACCATTTCACAGGGATTGAGAACAATTTAATGGACATAATCATAAACATAGTGTTTCTGAAGTGAAATTGCTTTGAACTGAAATTTTTATCTATGTCAGTGGTTAGCTTTTTCCACTTAGCGGGTGCCTTGACAATGTAAGTTTAGAAAGGCTTGTCAAGGGGAGAACATGTCTCGGGTCTAGGAGCCTGCACACTACGTGGAAGCCCAAACCTAAGCTACTGGGTAGGGTGTTCAGTATGTATATCAACCATTCTGTTTTTACTTTTATCCGACATGGGATACTCACACATGCCATATTCAGATAATCTCCCACTCAAAGGTGAATACGCCTCATCTACGGCTCCACCTTGACCTGAGCATCTCTTGTAAAAAGAGTACAAGCTTCTTCGTAGAGTGATTCACTGCCGCTCAGTAGATCGCTACATCAAGAAGGCACAACCTTTACTACCATTACTTAAAAAGACTGATGCCTGCATGTGCACTGAGGCGCCACTCACCCTTCACCACCGCCATGACCAGCTGCAAACTGGTGTGTGCGTTCATAGTCTACTTCCTCTTTTTTTCAATAGGTAAAACATTGCATAAAAGAAGCCAAAAGGGGAAAACCCTGTATATGGCCAGTATACAAGCAAAAACTAAAAGAAAAAGCCCCTAACAACACTCAGGAGCATTCCTGGAAAGTTAAAAAAGTAGAAACACCCCAGCCTGAAGGAAAGACGATCTAACCCAGAGGAAACCCTCCCCATCAAGTGTATACATGATACTTGATCACTCAGATAAGCCTCCTCAAACCACAAGAACACTAGACTAGCATAAAAAGAATAGATCTTATGCATGGAATATTCTCTCCCATCAATCTACTTCTACTTCTCTTAGTCCACGGGTTCTACAGTAATTAATGGTGGGCTGCACTCCAAAGCTTCCTTTGCCCTTTACTCGGGCACATGGTTCCAACAAGATACCAGATCAACTACTCTTCTCATCATCATATTATTAGTAGCAAAGAAGAAAGTGACAACAGCCCATAATCTCCTTGCCACGTAGAAGCTTTAGCAGCACATGGTTAACTGATTCAGAATCCTTATAGCACAATGCAGTAGCCATTCAAAAATTTCCTCCTTTACTTTTAATTTTTCCCTGGTCAAAACTGCATCCTTTGCTGCTGTCCAAGCAAAGAAGGTGGTCTATGGGAGAGCTTTTGTTTTCCAAAGTGTTTTTCCGTGGAAGTTCAGATTGGAGGCCAGCGATATAATGATTTAACAGAGAAAAACGCAATCTAGTCCCTGTCCTTACATTCTATCAACACCTCCAGGAGGAAAATGGAGCTTTACCAAAGTTTGTTTAAATAATCACCTCCATTTCCCATTTCTCAGTCTTGAAAGACATATGAGATCATCCACTCACCCCTCTCCATTAGTTGCAAACCAAAATAATCTGGAATTTTGGGCTGATGCGGGTTTCCCCAAAGCATTTGTTAAGAAATTGCCATATGCTACGGATATCGGGTGCCGCTGCTTGTCTAGAAGTCCAAATTGCAGAAGCCTTGAATTGTAGGATACATGGACTTGGCTCAATAGGATCCATAAATAGGGTGTGGGTACATGGACACAGGCTGTTATTTTATACCCCATGTACTATGTTTTAAGTATGCATGACTTGGTAATGGAAATTAGGGGGGCTATTTAAGCATAATTGATAACTTAATAGCTGAATATTTGAAAATTTGAAAAACTTGACTGATATCATGAGTTGGCATGCCCGGAGTACACCTTGAAGAGTCCAACACTGATCATGTCCATGTCGTGTTGTGCCGATATGGGAATGGAGAGTGAAATGAGGAGTTGTCTAACACAGGTTGCTGCTGAAGAGTTCTTGTCTAGTTGCCCTCATAATTCTTTGTTGCGCAATGGTTTAGTCACTTGCCTTCGTAGATTGAGGGTTTTAAAACTTCTTCTCATGGTTTTATGCTTTAGTAATCTTTGGCGTCATGATAAAGAGCTGGTTGTGGCAAGTATGGTGTAGGCTGTTTTGGGGTCTTCAATGAAGCTTGGGCTTCTGAACCCTCAATTGCCAATTGCAGATATGATACTTGTCTTTTATGGAAGGTTATGGTCGCGGTAACGATAGGAAGATGTTATGGATGCGTGGTATTTTTCAGTATTATGGAGATGGGTGGGTGTGGAATTCCTGGATTTAAGGCATCGATATTAGCCATGGCTCTTAGACACTGGCAGTTCAATTTTGAATGCGGTTTCCGGTTTGGTTTGGGTGATATGTAGATCTGGAAGCTTTTTCTTCTCCTGCAGTGTTTTCCGGCAGCTTTTATACCCCTCCTTTTGCCCGCGTCTATCCCCCCTCCATCCCCAGCATCAATCTCTCCTTCTTCGGTGACATCTGCGTAAGTCTTCCGTTGCATCATGCTTTGTGCATACACTACGTGCATCTTTTTTGTCTTTTCTTTTTGGATAAGTGCACTTGTTACTAGTAGTATATCTCTCTCTCTCTCTCTCTCCCCCCTTTTTTGGATTTAACTAGGAGTATTACACTTTCTTGTTCTTCCTTTTTTATGCATCAGACGTTTGTGGTATTGAGGTGAAGTATTATTTAACTTGCAACCTATTATTTTAAATGTTGTATCAAAACAATCCGTCGCGTGTATGCTTTATCACCCTACTAATGCTACTACAATGTATTTTGTTCATTTTGCAAATCCAGTTGTTCCATAATATTGAGCATGATGTTTGAAAAATTTCTACATTTAAAAAAAATTCTTTTTACTTTTTAAGTATCGTTTTGTAGCATATCACCCAAAACTGAATTCAAAATTGAACTGCCAAAACTGCATCTAAAACCGTACCTTTCTTCTTTCTTTTTTTTCTTTCTCTTTTTTGAAAATTTTGGCACCAGACCTTGCAGAAAAAGTACTGCTGATGCATGCCTAGTACTGCTGATGCATGCCTAGTACTGCTTTAATAGAACTTCTGGTATTCGTTTACTCATGTCTTCTCAGTCTTCTCCATCCTTCAGGCACATCGCACAAAGAAGTTTTATATAATGAATAGGGCGAATTGCATTTTACTGCCCTAACATTTGCCTGTTGTCGCACTTGGGGATCTTGTGGATCTGTAGTTTCAATTTTGGCACATAAAGGTCCAAGGTTGGCGATTTCCTTTGATTATTATTTTGCCCCTCCCCCCAACTCTTCTCCGACTTTACCGAATTATTTCAGTGGAGAAGACTTGATCCAATCATTTGAGGCTATAATCGCTCATGCTGATCTACAAAAATCTCAATAAATATCCTTATAGATTTTGTGTCAACCTATTTCTTTGCAGAATAGCCAAGGGTGAAACCTTAATCCAACTCGCCTTAGACCATACACAATTTCAGGTGATGGCCATGGCTGCAATTGCACCTTGATTTGTGAAAAATTATAGAGAGAAGGAGAAATAATTTCTACGGAAATGTTGGACACCACACACGAGTTCAGAGATAGATCTGCCGCTCCCCGCTACGACTGGATTTCATGGAATTTGTACGATAACTATTGCCGGAATCAAAGGAATTCGACGTAGAAGATGCAATTTTGGTGGCTATGCCCAGTAGCCACATTTTTTTTCCTTAGCCATCTTCTATGCCCCATGATTTTTTTAATTTTGTTTTTGTTTTTATTTCCTTGAGCAAGAGACTAAAAAGTGAGCTGAAAGAGAGAGGGAGGCTGTGGCAGCATAGTGGATGAGGTTGAGCTAGGTGGCTTACCCAACAAGTTTGTTGCATCTTCGGCTGAGGACTTTGTATTTGCTACATGATGGATTGTGTGCGCGAGAGAGAGGGGAGGAGGAGGCGTGTTTAGGGAGTTCGTAATGGGTCTGTAATATTGTGTTGGGTGTGTGAGAATATGTGGGGCATGGTTGGGGTTGAGAGAGGACTGTAGTGTTTGGCTTTAGGTGTAGGATGCATAAACTGGTGTATGGTTCTTAGATAAGTTAATCCTGAACAGGTCTATAGGGGGCTATGATTGCTTGACGAATAAAGCTATCAAATGACATAAATGCCCATAAAAATAGCACGTGTCTCACATGCAATCAAATTTCCCTCCAAAAAGTTAGCGTGTGTCGATCTGCACCTTTAATAGCACCGAAATGCAACCTTGGACCTTCATGTGCAATAATTGAGACCACAGATGCCGAAGTGTGGCAATGGGCAAACCTTGGGGCAGTAAAGTGTAATTCACCCTAATGAATAGAAATGTCTTTGGTATTGGTATACATCATTCATTTAATGCTGGCCTACTTTTTGACCCTTTCACATATTTGTTTAGGTGTAAGTTGGTACATGAGAAGCAACGAGCACCCTCATTGCATTTCTCATGTGTTTATGTGTGTGTGCGAGAGAGAGAGAGAGAGAGCTGTTGAGTTCGAGCGAGAACTGTAGAGAGACAGCTTGAAGTTTATTGACCTCTCAGCTTATCGAAAAAGATATTTACGTCTCTTTTAGTTGACTTGTTTAATGATATTATTTTTTGGGTTGATTTATTTCTCTTATGTTTTAGCTCTATCTGTTAAAATGCATTTTCTTCTCGTATTCCTTCTTTCTATGACATTATAGTAGAATGTGCTGTCAAATGATTGCCTTTGTGGACAGGTAACTTATACCATTGGAAGGGAACCCCGCTACATAAAGAATATTGTTGCTGAAACAACGCCACTGGTTACAACTCCCGTCATTGTATGAGACCTGTTGAAACTAACTGTACTTCTGTCTATATACAACTATAATAATAAAACTCTAACAACTGCAATGCAGAAGTTTCCAGAACTTCCATTTAGTTGCATAATTAAGTTTTTATATCAGCTTGTAGCCTCTTCAAACATGGGCAGGAACAGTGGACTGAAATGGTCACGAATCATCTTCATTAGTAAGGAAGCACTAGATGATGCATGCTAAGTTCCCGTTTCCATTTACTTATGACCCTGACATGAGTAGCTTTCGTTAATTTGAGAAGTATACTCAACTGCTTAAGGTCTAATAGCACTGCAAAAGATGTTGATTGCTATAATCATGAATCATTTTCATTAGTAAGGAAGCACTAGAAGATGCATGCTAAGTTCCCGTTTCCATTTACATGTGCCCCTTACCTGAGTAGCTTTCGTTAATTTGAGAAGTGTATTCAACTGCTTAAGATCTAATCACTGCAAAAGATGTTGATTGCAATGTGAATTGAATCTGATTTGCCTGGCTTTGTTAGAGTGATTTAGTGAGTATGAGTTTGGTGTTTTAAAGATATACCAAATTTTGAGTAGAAAGGAGCAAAACATAAATCGGAACTGATGGGAGTAGCTTATTTTGATGTGGCTTATGTTAAGATGGCACAGGTCAACCTAGACCAAATTGACTCAAAAACATTTTTAGCACCATATGTTCTATGGATTTGATGGTATTGCCTTTTTAACTTGTATCAAAATCCAAACAGAAGTCAAATGCAGTGCAGTTATTGATTGTTCCCAGCTTATTTTTTAGGCCATGAGAGCCAGCCACTAATTTGAATGCTTCAATGCAGGTTTTGGTGAACAAAAATACTGCTAGTGCAAGTGAAATAGTGAGCAGCTCATACTTTACCTTTATGTGGGATGAAATTGATTTTTCGCAATAATAAGAGTTCTAAATGGTTTTTCTCATTACAGGTTGCCACTGCACTCCATGATAACTGTAGAGCCATCCTTGTGGGAGAAAGGACTTTTGGCAAGGTCTGAACTCTTAGGCTTTTGTAGTTGGTTGATTTAAATTGTGTGTGGTGATGCTGAAATTTTCTTTTATATTGTGTCATGCCAGTGTCATATAATGGACATCAGATTCCATCCTAAATCTCCTCCTTAGCTCCTGACAACTTCTCCTTTCTCAGAACATTCACATGATCCCAATAGGGTCCCAAGAGAGCTGTATCCTGTTTTTAGGTCGAGTGATATCCGAACTCAAAGCATTCTCTTTACAAGTTTGTACATTGTTTTTGTACTGATAGCGTTGAATCAGTTTGCTGGTCTTGAATTGTTCCTTGTTTGATATCACCCGATATATGGAATGTCTGACAGTGTACATGATTGCAACTGTCAAATGGTCCACGATTGGACGCAGTAATAAAGCTGATAGAATGGTGGCTTGTTTGTGTAAATAATTTCATGTTCCTTGATCTGATAGGTCGCTGTGTTCCTTTAACAGGGTTTGATTCAATCAGTGTTTGAACTTCACGATGGATCTGGCGTGGTGGTAACTGTTGGCAAGTACGTTACACCAAATCACATGGACATAAACGGCAATGGAATAGAGCCCGATTTTAAAAAAATTCCAGGTACCTACTTCTACATTCAGTTTTGTATTCAGTGTTTAGGCTTGTATTGACCGAAGGAATGCTTATTTGCAGCGTTGGGTGAAGTGAAGGAACATCTATCCAAGTGTCAAAAGCCAAAAGAAGTCGCTAACGCAGGTTCATTGTAGTGTATTCTTGTCCTGGTTTTTGCATTATCTAGCTTTGTTATCAACCTTCAGTTTATTTATATGCTGTTGGCATGTAGCTGCTTGACATACCGGGAGCTGCCATGACTTTTCAAGGATCACGTGAAAACTCAGTGGCCGCATTCCTCTATTCTTGTTCTGTTTGTTATAAAATAGGTATGACATGAGATCACCGTTGACCTCAATCACGTACTCCTTAGGTCAGTCTTGGTCCTCTTTTTCCTAAACTCAACACTGATATTCTCCACACTGTGACTTAGTGGGCAGCAGCACTACCACCAAGACTATGGGAAGATGGCATCTAAGTAAGGTTGGACAATTACGAGAGTGGCTCGACAAATCATCGTGCGATAAGCCACTTGGATAAAGAGGAGCTTAGACCGTTGTAGACTAGTTGGACCGACATTCATCTGTACAGGATTAAGAAAGGAAAATGCTGGGAGGATAATGTAAAACTTGATTTCTAGTTATAGTTTTTTAACCCCAACATCTACAGTAACTAATAGACATTGGCGTAAACTTTGTTTTCATTTGCTTTAATTTCCTTACAAAATCTATGAACCAAACATACCATTAGAAGCAACTTTTGTACTTCACTGTCAAATAAGATGTCTATTGCTCCCTCCATCTAACAGTGTATGCCAAAGCATCAATGTAAATGCCATGTCTTGTGAAATTCCTTTTTTATTTTATTTTATATATGTTTTACTTTTTGGTTGCTCAATGTATCGCCATGCCTAAACGACCAAGACTATTTTCCGAGGTACGTCGGGTACTAGAAGCGGGGAGCTCCCCCAAGAAAATTCTTATTTCTTACTTTCCGTTTAAACATTTGATACCTTGTTTAAGAAACATACACACATGCACACAAGAACAAAAACAAAAGCAAAATATAACACAACGATTAATACACACACACACCCACCCACCCACCCACCGATGATGTTGGATTTTGCACCAATGATCTGACTTGGAAATCGTAGGTAGATATCTACAAACAATTAGTGCGCAGGGTCCTGCAGAGACCCTATGGTATTCGTGTGTACCGCATGATGGGGGCAGACCCTTATTTATACAGGTTCGCCTAGGAAATTCTATACTAGATAGTGATGATCTCCGAAATTTTAGGAGGTTTTCGTGTTCCCCAAGGCTGTCAATTGGGCTATAGGCTCATTATCTTTTGGGTGCCTGCTCGGGTATGTGGGTGGAGCCCGGCGGAGCATCGTTTCCACCGTGTTTCTAGAAACTGTCCGGTCATAAAGACCTTTTTACCCTTGCTATGGATTTTGGGTAGTTCACACAAGAACACACACACACACACACAAAAGGTAGTAAAACAAAACTGAGATAGATGAGAAAGGAGACCACACCAAACTCAAAAGGAAGAAAAAAGTAAGGAAAAGGCAAAACATGCCGAAATGCTATTCATGATTTTATGTTTGATCAAGGCATTAAATTTTAACCGTAAGGTAGGAGTATTATCTTTGCTTCCATTTCAACCATTTCTTGTTAGGCTGGTGCCAAACCTTTATGGGTTTCTCTTATGGCATTTGCAACTTTAATTTTGGAAAGCCAAACTTTGGATCATCAAAAAGAAAAAAGAAGTGAAACTAGCATTTCTAAGGGAGTATCTTATGCATAGAACTCAACTCGTCTCTATTCTGTCTATGTTAATCATTTTTCAACACGACAAACATTCGTTAAATCCTGAAGATAAAATCACCTCATAACAGAAATTTTCTAATCTCTCATTAAGGATATCTTAAAGGAACGTCATTTCAAGAAGCTTATTTGGGTGGAAAATGATCCATTTTGTCACTATACTTTGACCCATTTTTTAAATTTGTTATTGTACTTTGCTTTGGGCAACATTACCAATGTACTTTGAACGGGTGTTGTAGTGTTGTTATTTTCGCTAACTGCCGTCCAATTCCCAGCGGAATTAATTTCAAGACTCTCCCTTAAGGTTGGTGAATATTCCAGGAGAACCCTAACTTTGGTGTTGACTGCTATCCCAAAAAAAAAAAAAAAGAGAGAGAGAGAGAGAGAGGTAGAAAAAGGAAAAGAAAAAGAAAGTGCTCCAAAACAAATTCACTTTAACAAATGTAAAGCAATTTGTAGAAACAAATTTCTCAATAATAGGAGTAACAACGGCCTTCAATCTACTCCGACTCCACAATTCAACTGTCTCTTTCATTCGTTGTCTTTGCCTCCTCCATTACCGGCAACCACAATCACAATGGAATGACTTTTGGAAGTGAGATAGGTCGAGTGCGTTGGGGAGGAAAGGCGATGAAGGGACTTACTAATAAAATTACTCGCTCCGTCACAAAGAAAAACAAAGTCCGTGTTGAAATAATTGATCCATCACAAAGAATAACAAAGTTCGTGTACTTTAATATTACTTTAGGTTGACTTTTCAATATAAAAAGTGGACTATTCTTTTTAGGAACGGAGAAGTACGTTTATCATTCAATTATTTCATTATTGCATTTTAATTATTTTAAAATTTAATTCCAAATACTTTGAATCCAAAAATACTCCAAATTTCTAACAATTACTCTGAGGGATCCCCCGGCATAGTTACCAACCTTAGCAAAAGTGCATTGAGATTAATTCTGTTAGAAAAATAAATGTCGAATGCCAACATTGCAACACCTTTTGAAAGTAAAAATTGGTCAGAGTACAGTCGTAAAATGGACCCTTTCTCTCTTCTATGGTTTATATGAATCTCAAGCCAGGTAACAACAAATCGAGATTCATTTCGTTAACAAGTACAAAGAGGATTGATGAACAGGGGGAAGTGCAACATATATTAGATCAGATCGGGAGGAATCGACTGCTTTGAATCTAACCGTTAGTCGAAGGTTTTCTCAGGAACTGAATCGCTAACAAACTCGAGCCAAATAGCATTCCCAGTTCAGCGGGCAAGAACTTCATACTTTACTCCCTCCGAGATCCTTAACTTCCCATTTAAGCCCACATCTTTAAGATTAATAAACACACACACTGGTCAGGGAAAAACATTAGGGAGACAACTTTTCTTTTTATAGGATAAGATGTTACCAAAGAAGGACAAAATCTCTCGCTCTCTAACTTTAGCTTTTGATTTAGTCCCATGAAACAGTAGAAAGAAAGACAAGCACAGAAAAGGAAACAAATGGCACAACAACACTACTCTGAGATTTAGGTTTAAAATATATTATTCCAAGCAGATGATTCTTTGTTTGTTGCCTTTTTAAGCTAAGCTCTACATACACACCTTTCTTTTCCTTTTCTGGTACCTTGCAGTTTCCAACTACCTTAGTGCCTGCTATCTCAAGTTTTCTGATATTCCCTTAATAACTTCTCTTTCCTTCTCTCTTCATCCCAAGAAACCTTTGATTCTTCCCACTTTAATATATATTTATATATACTTAGGGAAGTCATCAGAGATTTCTTCTTCTTCACATTCCCATAGTTGTTTGCTTCTCGTGTTTCGAGATTTCATACAATTTTTTCGTCGTTTCGAAGAAGAGAACCAGAACCAATTTAGTTGTAAAAGACACGAGGGAAAATGGGCGATGGACTTCTTCGGTGTTCCATGTTCTTCCTCTTCTGCCTCCTCCTTAGTTCAGGTGGGAAATTCCCATTTCAAGGTTTTGGTTTCGTACACAAACATGCTTTTCTTCTGATTCTAAGGATCATATCCATATGTTGTGAAATACTTGCAATAGAGTGACTTGTTTCTCTATAAATAAATAAATATATATATATATATTAAAAAAAATCTTTGCTTTGGTGGACTTTATTTTGAAATTAGTCTGTACCATGAAGGTATAGGATTTGAATTAAGGAACTACCTATTTACTTTTAGGGGGGAAATTGCATACCTTAATCCGTCACCCGAATTAATCCCTGGGTCGTCTGCGGATTGTATGGCTTTAGCCCTTCCCAGTTCTTAGCTAATGTGCATACATACATTAAACTCTTCGGGAGATTGTTGCATGGCAGACTCATGCATCAAGCCTCCCTCTTTCTCACTTATTTTCTCGAGATCAAGGGTTCGAATTACGACAGTTGGAATATATATTCTTCCTTCTGCAGGTTCCACCTGTAATTTCAAAACAAATGAAAGAAAGAAAGAAACTGATTAAGTTGATGTCTTCAACCTTCATTCTGATCTTTACTTGGCTCTACATCAAAGTTTCTTCTTGTGCATAAATCCTAGTATGTTCTTATGAATTTTGTCCCACAGTAGTGTTGCTCTTGGCAAATTGATAAAAATTGGAATATATTCTTCCAGAAAATTAACAGTTGAACCTCCAAAGCTGCATATTATCAAACATTTATGACTGCAATGCAAGGCTGGCTATCCTAAATTTCCATCTTCATTCTTGTGGTTTCTAACTATAAACACTTGACGTAATAGATAACAAAAATGTAACTTTTTTTTATACGTTTTTGGTTTGAGCTGTGATCAAGACAAAAATAAATAAATAAAATAAAAAATCTGCAGGGTGTAACAATTAGCATGATGTTTTGAAATTAATGCAAAGTATCTCATTATTCTTGCAAGAGAAAGGCTAAGTTAAACTAATCAAAAAGGAAAAGGAAGAAGAATAACTTACTTTGTTCATTCTTGGTGTCGTCAGATTCAAGCGTTGCCAAGAAACCTCCTTTGGAAGCAAACTGGGAAATGAAAAAACTGGTTCATCAACACAACCGATTATTCGAAACTTCAACTTTCACAACACAGCTAGATACCATTCCCATTATCAACCCTACTACTCCAACAACAACGACTCCAATAGTAAATCCACCGAGCCCATTTCCACCTACCACCACCACCCCCACAAACCCATTTCCACCAACCACCACCACCCCCACATACCAATTTCCACCAACAACCACCACAAGTCCACCACCACCGACCACCACCCAACCGACCACAACATCCACTGGTGCTTGGTGCATTGCAAGCCCAACTGCTTCGGAAACTGCTTTACAGGTAGCTCTAGACTATGCTTGTGGCTATGGAGGTGCAGACTGTTCAGCTCTTCAACCAGGTGCTACTTGTTATAATCCAAACACACTTCGGGACCATGCCTCCTATGCTTTCAATGACTACTACCAGAAGAATCCAGTTCCAACTAGCTGTGCTTTTGGAGGAACAGCTCAACTTACCTACACTGATCCAAGTAAGAACCAGTTACACTATTTTAACACCATTTTTGACTACCTTTCTCAACCCGGTGATAACTTACTAGATACGGTCTCCGAATGATTCTTATTTCGAGATTTCTAATTCAGAATGAACATCGAAATGTTCAACACTTGCATAGCCAGCAAACGGAATGAATATAAATAATTCAATAAAAAATATCAATGCTTCATTATTCCATAGTAGCATAAGATGCAAAGTATTGGAGCACATAATTAAACTTTATCTTTTATTTTGTTTTTTAAACTAAAAACTAGCAGAAAATAAATCTAGGAATATTTTTGATGTGGGAGCCCTCAGTTTCATCTCCTGAATTGAAGGTAAGAATTCCAAACGTATTTTGATGTCTCCCTTTGAAAAGAAAAAGGGGTTGAAATAGAGTAACATCACAAGTCACTAACTGAATCTTTTCAATCATCTGATATGATCCTTGTGAACTTGAGTGATAATGGTAGTATTTTCTCTCTGAAACTTGTAACAGGTTCTGGAGGCTGTCACTTTTCAACGTCCAGGACAACACCCAGGTAATTCTTAAAACCGAATCTATTTCATTTACTATGATCGAATGGCAAAATGACCAACATCATGTTTCTCATTACAGCGTAAGCCCGCCAGTGAATACTACTCCCATGAATCCCCCTACTCCTATCACCAATCCTGCTCCTTTCACCCCTAGCTCACCGACAACTGACGGTTTTGACCCATCAGGCTACGGCTCAGAACCAACAGCCACACCAAGCTCAGCAGTCACAATGTCCTGCAACCTACTACAGCTCTTGACAGTGACTTCTCTAATAACATTGCTAAACAGAGCAAAATGAAGGTTCAGTTTTCACAACATGATGGGAATTCACTTGACCGCCTACATTACTTAAGAATTTCTGAAGAGGCACATGAGAATTGCCGACAAAAGATAAATCTCAAACCCTTGTTCTCATCCTAAGATCACTGCCATACAAAGGTCTTAGTATGGCTTTTAGTTCACGTAGGAAGAATCAGAAAACAGAAAGGAGCAATTAGTCTGTTCTTTGTAGCTACTCTTTCTGCATTATTAGCACAATAAAATATTTAGACAAGCTCATTTGGCTTTAGGACTATTATAGTGAAAGACATGTACAATGGCATCAATTGATTCAAGGACATTAACAGCAATAAACAACTGAATCCAGATAAATAATATATATATCTATATATATATATATATATATATATATATATATATATATATATAAACGACTAAAGGGTTTATGAAAATATTTCACTAATTTGATATTCACAATGTAGACCATTTAATATTTGAACTACATCAAATATTTAAATGGACTATTTGTTGTAACTAATGAAGGATGATGTGGCTGTACAGATTCCATGTCACATCATTCTTGCTGATAATTCTGTAAAAAATTGATTTTTTATAATTGAGATTTCCAGTTCTCTGTATGCTAGTTATTGAAATACTGTAGGGCAATATTACCACTTACTGATTTTTGTGATTAAATCATAAATGTAAACCATAAGCAAGAATAATGGCAATGCATAATGACAGTGGTTCAAATCTACAATACTTCAAAAGCCATCCTTCGCATAAACTCCCTGCTGCTTAGACATAAAGGCAGGGAGGGTGAGACAGTATACTGACTAGAGGGTTTGAGATGATTTCACAAACTGGCTGGCCGCTTTCGACTGTTCTCATGTTTGGCAGCCTGAGTATTCATTTTCTAAGGAAATGGCCAACCCAACAAACACCTAATAAGGTCATAAAGTTGGAGGAAGTTTAATTTGATGAATAACTAAGCCCAAAGAAGAAGCCAAAAACCTAGAATCACAAATGTACTTCAAATAAACTTTGACCATCCAAAGGTGTTCAAAGAACTGCTGTACTTCATATAACCCATAAAATTAGATCTGTGGTCAAGCAAGACTTAGGGATATGCAAAAGCCTATTGTCGAACAGTATTGTGTCATGAAGTCATACAGTGACCTTAGGTCGTTGAGCTACGCATTTAAGGTTAATCTCACACCTTGTCTTTCTTTACGACTTTAGTAATTTACGGACAAAATGAGAATATTGCTTGACAAATTTACATCAAAGTCAGATCAAAAGTAAGCATGGCACAGCGACCACACAAACTATGGCTAAGGTGGCAACTATTGAACCTTGATCAAATGCCCTCTGTAAGCTGCCTACCCGTGAGAAATGCTGGAAGGCCAAATACCCCGCAATCACCAAGGAAAGAATGACACCTTCTTGTGTTCCCCTGCATTCCAATCATCCAACAACAAAAATAATAGGGTCAATTGGCTTTTAGTCAATGCAAGATAAAATAATTGGAAATCAATCCATCCAAAAAAGATAATTATAAGTTAAATCAGATTTTTTTTCACATGTCTAAGTGGCCCTTTCGAATACTGATGAAGTGATTGTAATGCCTGCCCTTCTCCTATATCCCACACCCATTTCTTATTAACCTAAAACATCTATCTCAACTCTTCACATATCTCGTCCAATTCAGGTTTAAGGTAATAAAGAAAACCGTTTATCTCCAAGCTTGGAACAATGACCTATGGCCGATGCATGGATTGGAAGAAAATGCCAGTTTGAATTTGGTACCTGGTCTTTGTTCTTCTGGGTAGTGTTCCTTGAATTAATTTTATCAAACTGTTCCCAGTCCTAAAGTTAAACCCAAAATGATTTGCATTATTTAATTCATCAATCTTATAGCTTATTACGTATAATCAAGTTCTTGTTCTCAGATTTGTTCTGAAAGGCAGAGTTTCTCATTTCTTAGTGACATAGTAAAGAGAGGTTGTTTAGTAGTGTGTCAAAGTCGCAGAGGAGATATTAAAGTAATTTGGCCATATAAATGCAAAAGGTAATTTGGGATATTAAGAAAAAACTAATCAAATCCCAATTATTAAATGTTTAAATGTTAATTACTTTTTATGGTTGATTAATGTTTAATAATTTTAGCTCTGGTTGACTGAAAACAAATAAACTCAAAATAATATTGAAAAGAAGAGTTAACTATTTTAAAAGCCCCATGTAATAACCTCATTTCAAATGACTACTGTATAGATTCTTTTTCTCTTAAATGACCCCTGTATGCTTGACTTGTATTCTTGACTTTAACATGAAAATGTTTAAAAATCAGTCAACTTCAACAGTCCGTAAGTAACACGCAAAAATTGGCACGTGATGGCTGGGGAAAGGCCTGTAAGTGATCTGAAATGATATTACCTTTTTATATGTACATAGTATTTCTCTATTATTACTTTTTTTTTTTTCGTTTCTTTTATCTATTACTTTTCATTTCTCCTTCCACATCTTCAATGTAACTCATTACATAATCAAGGAGGTGGCGTTGCAGCCTGCAGGGGTCGATCCTCGTTGGAGAAAGCAAAGATCGTTGTGAAAGTTAAAAATAGTTCACAGACAAAGTCTCAAAAGCATTAGTATTTGGCTTTATAAGAGTCTACTAGCCTCCGACTTAAACCGACAGCTGGGTTTTAAAATCCCCAACTGATGTAAAGCGCCTAGAATCCAGATCCTATCAGAATTCTGTTATGGCTGTAACAGCTCCAGAAGGCTGAAATTAACCTGCGGTTGTTCATATTAAGGGGTTAGAAAGTTCATTCAGAACCATGTGTGTTCATGGAGTTTTTGGTTGTCTTCATTTGGAGATGAGCCTCCAAGGTCTTCAGTATGACTTATTGAACTTGTATTTGAAATTTACAGTCACCATTGATTCCATGGGTTAAAAGCCTGATATTGTTTGTGAGTTGATGTAGTACTGCTACTGGGAATAGAGACAGCAGCTATGATAAACTCAACTTCAGTATGATCATCTACAACACACGTGTTGCCAAGGTCGTAAGGGGCATGATGACCTGACATCATTCTCTGTGTGTGCGAGAGAGAGAGAGAGAGAGAGAGAGGGAACAGGGAACACACTGTAGCAGACTTGGATTAGTAATGCAATCCATTAATCAGCCAACTTTACTTAAATCAAACATGGATGAATACCAAACATATATATGTGTGTGTGTGTGTAAATATATATATATATATATATATATATATATCACACATCCATGCACCAATAACACATTATATATATATATATATATATATATATATATATTTATTTATTTATTTATATGTGTTATTGGTGCATGGATGTGAGCATAATTTTTGTTAAGAGCGTGAAATGAGAGAGAGAGACACACACACAGAGACAGAGAGACAGACAAGAGAGCACTAGCTGGAGGGAAAGATTTTTTTTATTATTTATTTTTATTTTTTTATTTTTTGACTGAAAGAGAAGAAAGGGGTGTGCTGTTAGGCTTCGATGAAGATTTTAATCCTTTACACTTATTAATAACGGAAATTATCTCTTCCCTATTAAAGTCAAGTATACTGGGTTTATTAAGTAAAAGTAGACCATATATGTGTCATTTAATAAAAGAGGATATATGTGTGTGCGTGTGTGTATAACCCGAAAAAGCAACTTTTATAGCACATGCATTACCTTAAGTTCATAGCTTGATAAGGGGCTACAATTACCATTAGCAATGATAAAAATGGCAACTCCAGCTCACCTACAAGAAGAGCCCGGACCAAATATATTAAGGGAAGTTATCTAGATTCCACATAGTTAATAGCAGCCAGTGAAACCATAAGAGTACTGAAAGTATCAATTTAGTTTCACAATTCGTCTAGAACAAGAGATGAATCATAACCTACCAGGAATATAGTAGAAGAGACGAACAAAGAGCGCTAAGAATGCAGTCCACATGCCATAATTACCCCTGAAAACCAACTGGAATAAGCACACTAGGCACCAAATCCACTTGAAACAACCATCTATACTAACAAACATGCTAACAGTGACACTGACTCTAGTTGCCGGCGGGAGATTTACAAAAAGAAGACCAAATGAATGAAGGCAGAAGCTTACTTGATCCATGATATGATGCTTGCAGGTGCTTGTAGAGCAAATAAGGGAACAAGAAAAGATTTCTGAATAGCAGTGCCTTTTGCAAGCATTAAAACCCTAGAAAGAGAATGTATTACTCCTTAGCATGCAGTCTGAGTTCAATTAGCTCAGCAAACCATACACCAACTAATTTTGATGCTTGGTTTTTCATTTGAATTATAAAGCAAGCTCTTAATATGCCATCTTTATCTGGTATGGGTATGCATTTTATGATATCAGTGTTCATCAATTATAATACTTAACCAGAGATCCTATCCATTACAGCTCTTATCCTAGGATAGTTTCAAGTAGAAGGCTGACTAAGACTCTTTCTTAGAGTAAGGAGGAAATCCCTAGCCCTAAAACTTATTGACAATCCATTCTGTAAGATAATATAAGATAGAAGTGTACAGCACTTTCCTTCCGCGATGAAGACCGCCATTTTATGTATGGTTTATGGATATATAATTTTTTAAGGAGAAAGAAAGGTAAGTGAAAATGTATCCATATCTAGTTACCATGGGACATGGGATAAAAAAAGGAGTAAAACCATTTTGGTTTCTTTTCCATAATACTTGACGACACTCAAAGAACTATAAGTCCTGAAGTTCCTTCATTTTTCCTCTTCAAATCCATGAGCTAAACACAGTGAATAAGCAGTGAAAGTAGAGCCTTCGCATTGGATTTTTTTTATCCTCAACCAGAGAGAGTCAAGTGGTAAAGGCTTCTTCTGACATGAGTTTATAATTGCAACCAAATCTCTCTTCCAAGTGATGATGCTTAAACATAAACATTTTAAATAATCAAGAGGAGCCTTGAAAAACATTTCTTAATACACTCTCAAATGAAAAATGACCCCAAGATGCCATTTTCAAAAAAGTTGGACATCTCGAGTTGACATCACAGCTATTGAGGCCATTCCCTTGTTCAACATAATTTCAGTTATTCTTCAAATAATGAGTACTTGCTCTTTCCTATTCTAAAAGTCAGTGTAAGCAAATAAATAATTGTCATTGTTAATGATCCTTATAATTTAAAACATAGTAACAGCCTTACACTATCATCCTAACCTTTTTTCTTTCTTTTAATTTGATGAATGAGATTGGAGTTAAAGTAATACAAAACTAGCAAGTCTAATTTCAGAAAAGAAACTTTCTAAAAGCAACAACCAGAAAAGAAGAAAGGATGGAGGGAATATAATTTAATCGGATACGCACTAACGGATGAGATGAGATCACTCCGAAAGTATTAGTCAATGCTTTGTGGTAATCTCAACTCACATATATTTCATCTTTTTTAACAAAATTTTACCAAAAAAGTGCTATAGAAAAATTAAAGGAGCTAAACTAACTTGTCTCCTCCTTATACAAGTATCATTGGTGATTGATGAATTCCAATGTTACAAATTTAATCTCATGTGTGTGTTTCCGTGTGTGTGAGGAGAGAGAGAGAGAGGCAATACGCAGAAGAGACGGTGCAGATCCATTGAAGGTTACGAGGAGCGAGAGGCGCAGCAGCGTAACAAACAAGGCCGAACCCTCGCCGGCTCCCCTGACGACTATTTTTCATCGCCATTGTCCAATCGCTCGAACAACTTCAAAAAAAAAATTCGAAAAATCAATCAATTCGGTTGTGAATACTCAAATTGAATAAGAATTACAAGAAAAAAATACAAAAATTAAAAAGGAAAACCTGAGGCGAGGATTGGATCCGTGGAGGTGGAGGAAGCTAGATTGTGGAGTAAAATGGAGCTGCGGCCGGCTGCGATCATGAGATTTTGGAGAGAGAAAGTGGTGTCTGTTTTGGAGAGACAAGAGCGTGGGGGAAGAGGAGTAAGAAAGAGTTAGCATTTCGACTCAGCTAATTGTTTTTTTCCTCCTGCTGTGGACTTCCGCTTGTCGTCGTCGCCTGCGCCGGCAACCTTAGACAGAGTGATTATTGAGCAGTGCTATTCCCACCCCCATTTTGGTGAGTATACCCCCTTCCAATTATTAGAAAATTGCCATAATTTTAAAAAATTATATTATTTTTAAAATTTTTAAGAACCCTAACATACTGTGCAGCACCCCCAGCCGCACGCCCTAAGGTATGTGCAGCGGACCAGTGCCGAACATTCCTTAGGGTGTGCGGCAGGGGAGTGCCATACACTACGTTCGCAGTTTCCTCCAAAAAATTATTAAAAAATTTAACCAAAATGTGTGTTTCAAGAAAGCAATAGAAATAGGTTGAATATTTCTCTCCATTATTAGCGAGAGTATTTAATTTGCTTACCGTAAAAAGAAAAATAAAAATGAGTTGAATATTTGTTGGATGTCAAAACTACTATAGTCTCATTTTTAGTGTTCTTATATTTAATTCTTTTTTCTACATCGGATTCAAAAGATGAAGAACGAGAGAGAGGAACAAGCTTTGTGTGTGTGAAAGAGAGGGGTGAGGCGAGGGGGAGAGGGAGAGGGGCAGGGGTGGAGAGAGAAGAAAGAAATGGAGAAGGGGAAAGAAGAGAAACAGTAGAAGAGGGGGAAAGAAGAGAAAGAGATGGGTTGCAGTTGAATTGGAAAAAAATAGGTTGTTAAAGGGTAAAATAGAAAAAAATGGGGGTATACTTAGTAATATAGGTGGTATAATGTTTGAAGGGGGAGGTGAACTAAGTAAATGGGTATACTTGGCATTTTTTGGGGTTGGAATAGCAATTCCCGTGATTATTTTAGGCTTGCTCCCAACTAAGATATTTATTTGGGTTTGGGAATTGCAATTCCAACCCCATATTTACTGAGTTTACCCCCTTTGTAATATTACAAAATTGCTATAATTTAAAAAGACTCTACTACCCTTAAAATAAATCCATTACTAAGTTCACCCCCAAACTGAATTTTAGAATCCAAAAAATACTAAGTATACCCCCATCTCCTATTACTCTCACCCCCTTCCTCACCTCACCTTCCTCACTTCCTCATTGTTAACAAGTTAACAAAAATTTTAAAAAGCTCAACACTAAAAATGGATTCCAAACACTCAAACCCTAGCAATGAATCGATCCACATTGATGAAAAGGAGCACAAGGAAGTGAAAGAGATGAATTGTGTAAGTACTACAACACATTTTATAGTCATTTTACCGTTTAATTTATGTTAAAAATGTAAAAAAATTCAAAAAATCGAGCTGCTACCTCGTCGTGTGCGACAGGACACGACCGCACAATTTATAGAGTGTGCGACCTGAACCTGCCGCACACTCTATAGAGTGTGCAACAGGGTCCTGCCGCACAGTCTATAAAGTGTACAATAGGGTCCTGCCGCACACTCTATAGAGTGTGCAACAGGGTCATGCCGCACAGTGATGTTTATTTTTTTTTAATTTTTTTTTGTAATGTTTAACAGGATTCAAACACGTTAACTACGGAGCCCAGTGTTCTCGGTCCTAATAATGAAGAGATTGTTGCAGTTGAACATGTTGTGAAGGAAGAAGCCCTTGATGTTGATTTCACGGATGTGTTCACAACTCAGGAATGTTTTATATCTCAGGATAAATTGATTGAATGGGTGCAAGCTAGAGGACGGGAGCATCGCATTGTGATCATCATCGGTAGGTCGGACAGTGGTGCCGGTAAGAAACGACCTCGGTTGTTATTGATTTGTGAACGTAGTGGTGTATATAAAGAAAAGGTCAAGATTTGGTCATCATCATTACGAATTGATAATGAAGAAAAGGTTGAAAATGTCGATGATGTGGTAGGTAAGGGGAAAAGGAAGAGAGAAACCGTAACTAAGAAGTGTGGTTGCCCATTCCGTTTGAGAGGGAAGCAAGTCTCGATTGATGAATGGGCATTAGTGGTTGAATGTGGCAAACACAATCATCCAACCGCTGATCACATGGAGGGTCACTCATACATAGGTCGATTGCGAAATCGAGGAGACCTTTGTTATTGATTTTCCAAGGGCAATACTGAGCCCAAGGACATCTTATTTGGGCTAAAACAAAGATTTGAGGGAAATAAGTCAACAATAAAGACAATCTACAATGCTCGGACAAATAATAGAGTTAATGAGCGTGATGGTCGATCTGAAATGCAACAACTTATCTTCAAGTTGAAGGAGCATGGTTATACCTTCTACGATAAACGCTGGAAATTGACCAACATTGTGAAGAATCTTTTTTGGGCTCACCCAAAGAGCATTGACTTGCTGAGATGTTTTCCGAAAGTCATCTTCATGGATTGCACGTATAAGACAAACAGGTACAAGTTACCATTGTTGGAGATTGTTGGTGTGACATCTACACGATCACATTTCGATTGCGGTCGCAATTTTGGAGTGCGGCGGGAAGAGAACTATACGTGGGCCTTGTCAATATTGAAATCACTAATGCACCAATCTTCCTTGCCCACGTTATTTTGACCGACAGGAAAAGGCTTTAATGAATGCAATTGAGGAAACGTTCCCCACGTCGAGCCATTTTCTTTGTCGATGGCATATAAATAGGAATGTCTTGGCGAATTGCAAGAAATTGCTAGGCCCGAAAAAGAAATGTGATGCGTTTAATCTCCATTGGAATGTATTAGTGATTTCAGCGACTGAGACAGAATTTGAAGAGGGACTTAAAAGACTACAATCTCTATTTAAGGAATTCATGTCTGCGGTGAACTATGTAATGGAGCAATGGTTGTTGCCGTATAAGGAGAGATTTGTGGCTTGTTGGACTGATAATGTCATGCATTATAACAATAACACAACGAATAGGTATATTTAAATAAAATGCAGCTTTCATAACTTTCTCATATTTCAATATCTTACATACTGTATCTTATTTTTCAAGGTGGAGAGTCAGCACGCAATGTTGAAACGACAGCTCGGATCGAGCCAAGGAAACATTGACACATGTTGGCGACAGATTCACACGCTCATTGAAACATCGCACGTTGCAATAAAGGATTCATTCGAGAAGAGTAGGAATGTCGTCCAACATAAATTCAAGTCAAATGTATTTAGGTTGATCCGATGTATGGTGTCGGTGGATGCATTGAACAAGATATACGATGAAATGGTTGCTATTCCTGAAACAGGTGTTGACGCACTGTTGTGCTCATGTACATTGCGAAAGACATGTGGTCTTCCTTGTGCGTATGAATTATCTGAATATATCCGATTGGAGGAGCCTATTCCCCTCGACAAGGTTGATGCTTTTTGGAGGAAATTAGATTTCGTACCGAGCAAGGGAGATGTTGTTAGTGTCGGGGAGGAAATAGTTGGCGCATGGAGTGTACTTCATCAAAATCTCGATGTTAAGTTTAAGGAAGCCACTGAGTCGGTGAAGGTAGCAATGTATAAAAGGCTTATGGAGGTAGACAATCCTGTAACAACTGGACTAATTATGCCCGCTCCCGAAAGTCAGACTCGCCCGAAGCCTAAAGGTCGTCCTAAGACGGTAAAGGCTAAACAGTCAAAGTCAACCAAACGGGATCCGAGCAAGTTTGAGTACGTGGAATCGATTGAAGACAGTTGCTCGCCGTCGCCGGTTGATGATGTGGTAACATATGAAGTAAATCCATCAGACAAACCTCCGATGTTCACTTCTATTCCAAAGACAAAGATTCAGGTAAATCAACTAGGTTGTTCGCCGAGATAATCTTTACATACTTTGGTCAACATCTTTTTTTACTTACCGGATAATCTTTACATACTTTGTTTTTCAATAGGTTGTTCGCCGAAATACCTGCTTTGGACAGGCTAGTGATTATATCAATCAACTATCGATATGTATTCGAGAGTTTGTCATCGAGACAAAGAATGTCATTGCAGATGGCCATTGCGGTTTTCGTGCCGTATCTGTACATATATATGACAAGGAGGACCATTGGGGTAAAGTTCGAGGTGAACTAGCTATGGAGTTGGACGCATACCATGGGTTGTACGAAGATGTTTTCATGGAACACGGATCGGCTGTTTTAGTTGAAAGTATGCTCAACTGCTACGCTGACTTTGCACCAAAGCAACATTGGTTTCAGACTCCGGAGATGGGTTACTTAGTAGCATCATTCTACAATGTGTGCTTTGTTGTATTTTCAGAATCATCTTCTTTGACGTATTTACCGTTGAGAACCGAAGCCCCCGACGAACCAAAGTTGATCTGCATTGCATTCGTGAACGGGGACCATTATATTCAGGTATAAAACTAACATTTTGTTTGGATATCGTCTGTCACTTATCGAATATAATTGTTAAATTACTGATAAATTTTTTGAATTTGTATAGGTCTTCTTGCGCGACGATTCCCCATTACCACCAATCGCAAGCGGATGGACTGATTATAAACAAGTTATGGCTAAAGGGTGGAATACAATATATAGTGAACGATGGGCTAAGTACAGTGAAAGTGTAGGAAATAGTCGTGTTAGCAACAAGCGTACACCTATTGTATTAGAATAGTCAAGTTTAACTTAAATGTTATGTATGGACAAGTGAATTTTTATGTATGAGCTTCATTTGCGTTATGAAATGTGTTGTTGTTTATGTATGTTTATGTTCGAATATAATTGTTAAATCATTGAACATGAAATTGAATTTGATATGAAAAACTTAGAAAAATGCCAAGTCTGGAGGATATATGTGCAACAAACTGTTTGTACATAACAAATACATACACTTTTGCATTAATAAAGAAGATGTTCATTACATAAAATTGTTTGTACATCAACAACCTAGCTCATCTAATCACTGTCGTGGATGCCTACGACGACGACTTGAAGGACCTGCCCAATCTGAAGGACCCGCATCCCCGATATGAGGAGCCAATATAGCGTACGCTTGGTCAAGGGCTGACTCAAACTCTTCGTACGAGATACTTCGATCGCGATCGATATCTTAATGTCGGCTCGTATTGCATCAACCACGCCCAAACATGGTGGGATAATCCAAAGGACGGTGTACATCTGCGCCGAAATAAATGTAGATTGGCTAGTGGATTTTGCATCTTTGGATGTGAATATACGTACCACTTGTAAATAGTCACCGAGCATGCACTTGATGGGATGGCTTCTTGACCGAGGCTAGTATCAGATAAAACATGGTTCCGCCATTGACGATAATATGGGACTTGCTGCATTAGCCTGGCAATGTTCTTGTTGTCTCGTAAACCAAGACCAATAGCAATCGGAGGGAAAGGAATCGTCTGGACAAAACCGAATTGCCTAAGCACTCGATCTGGATTGTATGGCTCCACAACACCCGGCGCGGATAAGCATCCATGGTAATAAGAGATCCAGTGAAATGGATAGGACTCGTGTACCAAAACAGAATACGGAGTCCAATTAACCTACATACAATAAACACGTAAAAGTTATAACCATTAACACGCTTAATATAGCATTACTAAGTAGATGATTAATATGAAAGTTATAATAGTGCAATTAAACTCACTTCATCATTAGGACATCAAGTCTCTCTCGGTACACCTGCAGTGTGTTATGTCCGGCGCCTCTGGATAATGGTTGCCACTTTCGAGCGAGTGGCTGAGTGACGTCGTACTCAATGTTATGTTGAGGTTGGAAACATGGAAATCTCTCATATATCCAAGCCTGCAACAAAATAATACAGTACATTATCATATAACCGGTCCCCTATTAACAACTAAAAATATATATCTCATTATAAGTATAAATCAAATAAATTTGTTACCTCCAATAGCGTTGTATATCTCGTCATCTGTCGACACGACTGACGAGATGCCATGCCCAATTGTGGATATAAATAGGCAAGGGTTGCAGCTCCCCATGCATACTTCGGTATCTTATCGACATTGTCCAAAAATTCCATATAGGAACCAGGAACTCGATTCCCACTCTTGTCACCAAAAATGGTGCAGCCGAATATGTACAATAAATATGCCTTAGCAAAGACTAGTCGCATAGCATCATTATCACTTGTAGCTTCATCTTGGAACCTACGACGAAGCCACTCTAACTTGAAAGAGCAGCCTCTCCTACCATGGGTGCCCTCAGCACCTCGGATTTTCAAATGCAACATCCCCCCAAGCTCCTCAGTATTATATCCCAACGTCCGTGTATAAACAATAGGCCTCCCCTTTATTGGAAGACCGGTAAGACAAAACACGTCATCCAAGGTGATTGTCATCTCACCAAATGGTAAATGGAAGGTGTTCGTCTCCGGATGCCATCGTTCAACAAAAGCAGCAACCAAGGCTTTCGATGACTCCTTATAAGAACACCTAGTCAGCGTATATAGTCCAGACCTCATGACAATATCCCACCACCTACTCTTGTTCCGCATCGTAGCGGAACCGACCAACTCAACAACTTATTTGTGTGATTTTGCATCTTCGCTGGTCGTTTTATCCCATTCCAAACATACCTAGCTACATGTGTGTTGTATGTATTTAGTAGTGAACCATCAACTGGCCCACCTGAAAATGGGGCTTCCTCTTCGAGCAAAGTGTCACCACCATCACCACACCTCCATCACCGGCCCCTTCATTATCAACATCTTCTTCTTCTTCATCATAAGGCCCCGAAGTACCACCCCTCATTACCGGCCTCGAATAACCGGCCCCGAATAATAACCCCCAAATTACCGCCCCGAATAACCGACCCCTCATCACCACCCCTCGGTCATAACTAGCCCCTGTATACGTTACGCCTCATCAAGTGGGTTGGGATTACGTGCCCTCTAGCGGCCGTAACCCGCGCATATGTCCTTCCCCTGCATTCATTCAAGCCAAAGTAATGTAAGAACAAGGAAATAATAATGAAATGATAGCTACAATGTGAGAGAAAAGGCAAGACATGCAGTATAAGTTATAAGCTTACATACATTCATCAAATAGTTGATGTGCAAGTTGATTGAATAAGTAATTTTTTAAAAAAAAGGTACTGTGCGACACCCTTGGCCGCACGTTCAACGTTCTGTGCGGCATGACCTGGCCGCACGAGTCCTAGTCTGTGCGGTATCACCTAGCCACACTAACACAGGCATGTGCGGCAACCCTCGCACAGGTATGTGCGGTGTCACCTAGCCGCACTAACACAGCATGCATGTGCGGCAACCCCCTACCGCACTCACCAGGGTATGTGCGGTGGACCAGTGCCGCACAGTCCCTGGTAGGTGCGGTATGGGGGTGCCGCACATAACTTACGCAGATTCCCCAAAAAATTACAAAAATTCATCAAAATGGTAAAAAAATGCAACAAAAATTCAACAAAAATGCGTGTTCACAAAAAAAAAAAAAATGCAACCAAAATCCAACAAAAATGCAACCAAAAAGCCAAAATTTAAATGAAACACTTACCGAATGATTCCATTTTTGAACTTTGAAATCTAGCTTGTAGTGGCTTGAATTTGTGGAAGTAGGTAGCTAAGAAGGAGATGAAGAAGTAACAAAGAAAAGGCAACAAAGATAATCAGGTTCTATGGCTGTTTGAGGGAAAGAAGAAAGAAAGAAATGGAGTTTATTTGTCGGGAAAAAAGAGAGAATGAAATTGATCGATGTTGTTTTGGGAGGGAGATGGGGTAGATGGTGTTTTAGGTGGGTAAGAATTGGGGGGTATACTTAGCAAATTAGATTGGTAGGGGTTTATGGTTAAAGGGTAAAATAGAAAAATAAGGGGGGGTATACTTAGTAATATAGGAGGTATAATATTTGAAGGGGGGGTGAACTAAGTAAATGGGTATACTTAGCAATTTTGGGGGTGGGAATAGCACTACTCTTTTGGGTTTAATTCCTTTCTCTAGCCACCGGTAATCTTGAACCTGCCAAATACGACGCCCCAAAATTGTTAAATATAAAATTTTTCTCGGATAAATATTATTTTGTTCATCATTTAATTATTACTAAAAAATAAAAGGAAGATCACCTCAGGGTGGCGGTCCTCTAAGAAGAAACCCACCTCGCGATGGCGGTCGTCTAGGAAGAAACCCACCTTGGGGTGGCGGTCCTATGCCAAGTTCCGTTAAAATTTTAACAATTTCGTTAGCTTTTTAACGAAAATATTAATTTTAGGGTATTAAAGTGTAAAAAAAAATTGACGAAATAATGGATGGAAATCGGAGGACCGCCTAGTCGGAGTGGTTGTTTGGCATAGGACCGCCTTGTCTAGGTGGTTCTTTGGAATATGACCGCCTAGGTGGCGATCTTGTCAAATTTTATTTATTTATATTTTTCATTTATAATATGGGTAAAATAGTAAATTTGTCTGGAGTGTTGTATTTAGCATAAAAAATGTGTTGTATTTAGCACCTCTGTTTTGAATACATTGATGGTTTTTAGAGTTTTCCTGTGTAATCATCAGTATAGCAAAAAAATATTACACCCAGGAAAGATAAATTTTTCCGAAATTTTTTTGGTCCAATGCAAACTTCTTAGGGTAGATATGGGTGTCATTTAGTTGGAAAGATACCATCTACTTGATCCTCTAGAGGGTTGCCTAGAGGATGTCTTTTTATCCACGTCATTTACCGTCAATTTTATTTTTTACCATCAATCAATTACAGTAGGGAGTACTTTTTATTTTTTTTGTTTTTTGTAATTAATTATAAAAAATGGTTACGTCTGAAAGAATGTTCTAAAAAGAATCTTGCATTGAGCACATTTAGAAAGTGGACCATCTATCTTTTACTCCCTCCGTTTCACGCAAAGAGTCCACTATACTATTTTGTGAAGTTTCACTTAAAGAGTTCGCTTTCAAAAAGTTATGTTTACAATTTTCATAATTTTTCATTTTTGCCCTCCACTTGGGTTGTAATCATCTTGGTTGTGTTTAAGTATTTTTGTAATTATGACTAACTCCAATGATACTAATATATCACTTAATAATTAGACTTTTCAAACGTGAACTATTTGGATGTAACGAAGGGAATAATTTTTTTGCCACATACGAAAGAGGTTTTCTTGTTTAAGCATGCACATAAGAAAAACTGGATGATAGCATTGGGGATGCTCTTAGGATATTTTGGCATTGTAAGTTAATTTTTGAATTTTAGATTTTATTTTGTAATAATATGGTCAAAGAGATAAGAAGTCAAACATTAAAATTAAAGTCAATACTTGATATTAGTGAACTTATTAAGATCTTGTACTTCGTGTTTAATCTTTGAGTATTATTACAAACTCATTTCATTGCTTTAAATTCAAAGAATGAAATTTAGCATTTTGGCTTCAAGACAGTGAAGTAGCAGTTTTTAATCTACTTTAACAAATTAACTGTATCGATTCAGAAACTCCTAGAGTGCAAGACCATATTAGTTTGGAAAACTCTATGGGTCTACTTTAAGTAGAAAAACTTGGTTCGTCGTTTCGAGCTTCAGAGAGTGAGAAAACTAATTTTTAGTATGACTGGTGCAAGTTGACTACACATTCTGCAGAACCACAATTTCAGTTTACTTTCTCGTTTAAACTGTATCGACTCATGATGTTTCAAATTTCCTGGACATACTTGTTCGAAAGCTTTATGAGCCTACTTTAACTGGGGGGAAAATCGGTTTGTTATTTCGGCATAGAGAGGGTGAGGAAATCAATTTTTCGTTGGAGGTGTGCAAGTTGTCTGCACAAATTTTGAACCAGCATTTCAGTCAACTTTGGGGATTAAACTGTATTGACTCACAATGAATTAAATTGTGTGGCTACACTTGTTGTAAAGATCTACGAGTCTAGTTTACATAGTAAAAATCAGTTTGTCGTTTCGATCCAGAGAGGGAGGAAATTAGTTTTCCGTGCAGGAGGTACAAACAGTTTTGTTTACAATCAGCAACAATTTTGTTTCACAACTAAGAGCTAACCCATATTTTCTTTAAACAGCTAACCCTTAGCCAATTCAAACACTTCTAAAATCTTGTTTTCTTTAAGGATGAACATTTTTGGATGGCTTTGGCTTAAGAATATAGATTTTTTGACACGAAATACAAGTTATCTGCACCTAAGCTGTTTGCAAAACAACTTTTCTTTTTCGATCAACTTTGATTTGGCTATTTCAAACATATTTTCAGCAAAACGTTTTGCTTCAAAATTAAACCCTTTTGGATGGTTTTTGCTGCTCTACTTCAAATCGAACATTTCTATAAGACTTTTCTTTCCCCTCAAATAGAAACCCTTTTTTTAAGACTCCACCTTAATTGTTACATTCCTCCTTACTCCTTCATTCAATTTTTTTTATACATCCTGCAAAAATAAACATTAAAGTGTATGATACCCTTTTAAATGTGTCCAGGTTTGTTAGTATCTTTTGGAACCCACACTTGAATAACTTTGTTATGTGGAGGGATGTATTTTTTAAGGAGATACAATTAGAACACTCTTGCTTGTTATAGAAAGTATTAGAGTTGTGGTCACATTTATAAAACATAAGGAATTGCTATTCCAACCCCCATATTTGCTGAGTTTACCCCCTTTGTAATATTACAAAATTGCTATAATTTAAAAAGACTCTACTACCCTTAAAATAAATCCATTACTAAGTTCACCCCCAAACTGAATTTTAGAATCCAAAAAATACTAAGTATACCCCCATCTCCTATTACTCTCACCCCCTTCCTCACCTCACCTTCCTCACTTCCTCATTGTTAACAAGTTAACAAAAATTTTAAAAAGCTCAACACTAAAAATGGATTCCAAACACTCAAACCCTAGCAATGAATCGATCCACATTGATGAAAAGGAGCACAAGGAAGTGGAAGAGATGAATTGTGTAAGTACTACAACTCATTTTATAGTCATTTTACCGTTTAATTTATGTTAAAAATGTAAAAAAAATTCAAAAAATCGAGCTGCTACCTCGTCGTGTGCGACAGGACACGACCGCACAATTTATAGAGTGTGCGACCTGAACCTGCCGCACACTCTATAGAGTGTGCAACAGGGTCCTGCCGCACAGTCTATAAAGTGTACAACAGGGTCCTGCCGCACACTCTATAGAGTGTGCAACAGGGTCATGCCGCACAATAACAATCATTTTTTTTTAATTTTTTTTGTAATGTTTAACAGGATTCAAACACGTTAACTACGGAGCCCAGTGTTCTCGGTCCTAATAATGAAGAGATTGTTGCATTTGAACATGTTGTGAACGAAGAAGCCCTCGATGTTGATTTCACTGATGTGTTCACAACTCAGGAATGTTTTATATCTCGGGATAAATTGATTGAATGGGTGCAAGCTAGAGGACGGGAGCATGGCATTGTGATCATCATCGGTAGGTCGGACAGTGGTGCCGGTAAGAAACGACCTCGGTTGTTATTGATTTGTGAACGTAGTGGTGTATATAAAGAAAATGTCAAGATTGGGTCATCATCATTACGAATTGATAATGAAGAAAAGGTTAAAAATGTCGATGATGTGGTAGGTAAGGGGAAAAGAAAGAGAGAAATCGGAACTAAGAAGTGTGGTTGCCCATTCCGTTTGAGAGGGAAGCAAGTATCAATTGATAAATGGGCATTAGTGGTTGAATGTGGCAAACACAATCATCCAACCGCTGATCACATGGAGGGTCACTCATATATAGGTCGATTGCAGAAATCTGAGGAGACCTTTGTTATTGATTTTTCTAAGGGCAATACTAAGCCCAAGGACATCTTATTTGGGCTGAAACAAAGATTTGAGGGAAATAAGTCAACAATAAAGACAATCTACAATGCTCGGACAAAGAATAGAGTTAATGAGCGTGATGGTCGATCTGAAATGCAACAACTTATATTCAAGTTGAAGGAGCATGGTTATACCTTCTACGATAAACGCTGCGAATTGACCAACATTGTGAAGAATCTTTTTTGGGCTCACCCAAAGAGCATTGACTTGCTGAGATGTTTTTCGAAAGTCATCTTCATGGATTGCACTTATAAGACAAATAGGTACAAGTTACCATTGTTGGAGATTGTTGGTGTGACATCTACACAGATCACATTTCTGATTGCAGTCGCAATTTTGGAGTGCGAGCGGGAAGAGAACTATACGTGGGCCTTGTCAATATTGAAATCACTAATGCACCAATCTTCCTTGCCCACTGTTATCTTGACCGATAGGGAAAAGGCTTTAATGAATGCAATTGAGAAAACGTTCCCCACGTCGAGCCATTTTCTTTGTCGATGGCATATAAATAGGAATGTCTTGGCGAATTGCAAGAAATTGCTAGGCCCGAAAAAGAAATGGGATGCGTTTAATCTCCATTGGAATGTATTAGTGATTTCAGCGACTGAGACAGAATTTGAAGAGGGACTTAAAAGACTGCAATCTCTATTCAAGGAATTCATGCCTGCGGTGAACTATGTAATGGAGCAATGGTTGGTGCCGTATAAGGAGAGATTTGTGGCTTGTTGGACTGATAATGTCATGCATTATGACAATAACACAACGAATAGGTATATTTAAATAAAATGCAGCTTTCATAACTTTCTCATATTTTAATATCTTACATACTGTATCTTATTTTTCAGGGTGGAGAGTCAGCACGCAATGTTGAAACGAAAGCTCGGATCGAGCCAAGGTAACTTTGACACATGTTGGCGACAGATTCACACGCTCATTGAAACATCACACGTTGCAATAAAGGATTCATTCGAGAAGAGTAGGAATGTCGTCCAACATAAATTCAAGTCAAATGTATTTAGGTTGATCCGAGGTATGGTGTCGGTGGATGCATTGAACAAGATATACGATGAAATGGTTGCTATTCCAGAAACAGGTGTTGACCCTCTATTGTGTTCATGTACATTGCGAAAGACATGTGGTCTTCCTTGTGCGCATGAATTATCTGAATATATCCGATTCGAGGAGCCTATTCCCCTCGACAAGGTTGATGTTTTTTGGAGGAAATTAGATTTCGTACCGAGCAAGGGAGATATTGTTGGTGTCGGGGAGGAAATAGTTGGCGTATGGAGTGTACTTCATCAAAATCTCGATGTTAAGTTTAAGGAAGCCACTGAGTCGGTGAAGGAAGCAATGTATAAAAGGCTTATGGAGGTAGACAATCCTGTAACAACTGGTCTAATTATGCCCGCTCCCAAAAGTCAGACTCGTCCGAAGCCTAAAGGTCGTCCTAAGGCGGTAAAGGCTAAACAGTCAAAGTCAACCAAACGGGATCCGAGCAAGTTTGAGTACGTGGAATCGATCGAAGACAGTTGCTCGCCGTCGCCGGTTGATGATGTGGTAACATATGAAGTAAATCCATCAGACAAACCTCCGATGTTCACTTCCATTCCAAAGACAAAGATTCAAGGAAATCAACTAGGTTGTTCGCCGATATAATCTTTACATACTTTGGTCAACATCTTTTCTTACTTACCGGATAATATTTACATACTTTGTTTTTCAATAGGTTGTTCGCCGAAATACCCGCTTTGGACAGGCTAGTGATTATATCAATCAACTATCGATATGGATTCGAGAGTTTGTAATCGAGACAAAGAATGTCATTGCAGATGGCCATTGCGGTTTTCGTGCCGTATCTGCACATATATATGACAAGGAGGAACATTGGGGTAGAGTTCGAGGTGAACTAGCTATGGAGTTGGACGCATACCATTGGTTTCAGACTGCTACGCTGACTTTGCACCAAAGCAACATTGGTTTCAGACTCCGGAGATGGGTTACTTAGTAGCATCATTCTACAATGTGTGCTTTGTTGTATTTTCAGAATCATCTTCTTTGACGTATTTACCGTTGAGAACCGAAGCCCCCGACGAACCAAAGTTGATCTGTATTGCATTCGTGAACGGGGACCATTATATTCAGGTATAAAACTAACATTTTGTGTGAATATCGTCTCTCACTTATCTAATATAATTGTTAAATTACTGATAAAATTTTTGAATTTGTATAGGTCTTCTTGTGCGACGATTCCCCATTACCACCAATCGCAAGCGGATGGACTGATTATAAACAAGCCATGGCTAAAGGGTGGAATACAATATATAGTGAACGATGGGCTAAGTACAGTGAAAGTATAGGAAATAGTCGTGTTAGCAACAAGCGTACACCTATTGTATTAGAATAGTCAAGTTTAACTTAAATGTTATGTATGTTTAAGTGAATTTTTATGTATGAGCTTCATTTGCGTTATGAAATGTGATGTTGTTTATGTATGTTTATATTAGATTCATTTATGTATGAGATTCATTTTATGTATGTGCTTCATTGAACATGAAATTGAATTTAGAAAAATGCCAAGTCTGGAGGATATATGTGCAACAAACTGTTTGTACATAACAAATACATACACTTTTTGGATTAATAAAGATGTTCATTACATAAAATTATTTGTACATCAACAACCTATCTCATCTAATCACTGTCGTGGATGCCTACGACGACGACTTGAAGGACCTGCCCGATCTGAAGGACCCACATCCCCGATATGAGGAGCCAATATAGCGTACGCTTGGTCAAGGGCTGACCCAAACTCTTCGTACGAGATACTTCGATCGCCTGATCGATATCTTAATATCGGCTCTCATATTGCATCAACCACAGCCCTAAACATGGTGGGATAATCTAAAGGACGGTGTACATCTGGGCCAGAAATAAACGTAGATTGGCTAGCTGGATTTTGCATCTTTGGATGTGAATATACTGTGTACCACTGTAAATAGTCAGCCGAGCATGCACTTGATGGGATGGCTTCTTGACCGAGGCTAGTATCAGATAAAACATGGTTCCGCCATTGACGATAATATGGGACTTGCTGCATTAGCCTGGCAATGTTCTTGTTGTCTCGTAAACCAAGACCAATAGCAATCGGAGGGAAAGGAATCGTCTGGACGTAACCGAATTGCCTAAGCACTCGATCTGGATTGTAAGGCTCCACAACACCCGGCACGGATAAGCATCCATGGTAATAAGAGATCCGGTGAAATGGATAGGACTCGCGTACCAAAATAGAATACGGTGTCCAATTAACCTACATACAATAAACACAGAAAAAGTTATAACCATTAACACAGTTAATATAGCATTACTAGGTAGATAGATTAATATGAAAGTTATAATAGTGCAATTAAACTCACTTCATCGGCTGTTAGGACATCAAGTCTCTCTCGGTACACCTGCAGTGTGTTATGTTCGGCGCCTCTGGATAATGGTTGCCACTTTCGAGCGACTGGCTGAATGACGTCGTACTCAATGTTATGTGGAGATTGAAAACATGGAAATCTCTCATATATCCAAGCCTGCAACAAAATAATACAGTACATTATCATATAACCGGCCCCCTATTAACAACTAAAAATATATATCTCATTATAAGTATAAATCAAATAAATTTGTTACCTCCAATAGCGTTGTATATCCCGTCATCGTCGACACGACGAGATGCCATGCCCAATTGTCGATATAAATAGGCAAGGGTTGCGGCTCCCATGCATACTTCGGTATCTTATCGACATTGTCCAAAAATTCCATATAGGAACCAGGAACTCGATTCCCTCTCTTGTCACCAAAAATGGTGCAGCCGAAAATGTACAATAAATATGCCTTAGCAGCACTAGTCTGCATAGCATCATTATCACTTGTAGCTTCATCTTGGAACCTACGACGAAGCCACTCTAACTTGAAAGCGCACCCTCTCCTACCATGGGTACCCTCAAGCACCTCAGCATTTTCCAAATGCAACATCCCCCCCAAGCTCCTCATTATTATATCCCAACGTCCGTGTATAAACAACAGGCCTCCCCTTTATTGGAAGACCGGTAAGACAAAACACGTCATCCAAGGTGATTGTCATCTCACCAAATGGTAAATGGAAGGTATTCGTCTCCGGATGCCATCGTTCAACAAAAGCAGCAACCAAGGCTTTCGATGACTCCTTATAAGAACACCTAGTCAGCGTATATAGTCCAGACCTCATGACAATATCCCAACACCTACTCTCCAGCTGTTCCGCATCTGTAAGCGGAACCGACCAACTCAACAACTTATTTGTGTGATTTTGCATCTTCAGAACTGGTCGTTTTATCACATTCCAAACATACCTAGCTACATGTGTGTTGTATGTAACTAGTAGTGAACCATCAACTAGCCCACCTGGAAATGGGGCTTCTTCTTCAGGCAAAGTGTCACCACCATCACCACCAGTACCTCCATCACCGGCCCCTTCATTATCAACATCTTCTTCTTCTTCTTCATCATAACCGGCCCCCGAATAACCGGCCCACGAATAATAACCAGCCCCAAAATTACCCGCCCCAGAATAACCGACCCCCTCATCACCAGCCTCCTCAGACATAACTAGCCCCTGTATACGTTCTGCCTCATCAAGTGGGTTGGGATTTTGTGCCCTCCTAGCGGAAGCCGTAACCCTGCGCATATATGTCCTTCCTGCATTCATTCAAGCCAAAGTAATGTAAGAACAAGAAAATAATAATGAAAGGATAGCTACAATGTGAGAGAAAAGGCAAGACATGCAGTATAAGTTATAAGCTTACATATATTCATCAAATAGTTGATGTGCAAGTTGATTGAAGAAGTAATTTAAAAAAAAAAAGGTACTGTGCGGCACCCTTGGCCGCACGTTCAATGTTCTGTGCGGCATGACCTAGCCGCACGAGTCCTAGTCTGTGCGGTATCACCTAGCCGCACTAACACAGGCATGTGCGGCAACCCCCTACCGCACTCACCAGGGTATGTGCGGTGGACCAGTGCCGCACATTCCCTGGTAGGTGCGGTATGGGGGTGCCGACATACCTTACGCAGATTCCCCAAAAAATTGTAAAAAATCATCAAAATGGTAAAAAAAAAATACAACCAAAATTCAACAAAAATGCGTGTTCACAAAAACAAAAAAAAATGCAACCAAAATCCAACCAAAATGCAACCAAAAAGCCAAAATTTAAATGAAACACTTACCGAATGGTTCCATTTTTGAACTTTGAAATCTAGCTTGTAGTGGCTTGAATTTGTGGAAGTAGGTAGCTAAGAAGGAGATGAAGAAGTAATAAAGAAAAGGCAACAAAGATAATCAGGTGCTGTGGCTGTTTGAGGGAAAGAAGAAAGAAAGAAATGGAGTTTGTTTGTCGGGAAAGAAGAGAGAATGAAATTGATCGATGTTTTTTGGGAGGGAGATGGGGTAGATGGTGTTTTAGGTGGGTAAGAATTGGGGGGTATACTTAGCAAATTAGATTGGTAGGGGTTTATGGTTAAAGGGTAAAATAGGAAAATAAGGGGGGGTATACTTAGTAATATATGAGGTATAATATTTGAAGGGCGGGTGAACTAAGTAAATGGGTATACTTAGCAATTTTGGGGGTGGGAATAGCACTACTCTAAAACATATTTTGATGATTTTTTCTTTGATTATACCTTTGATTATATCTTGGATTGTCTCTGTGATAATGACTTTGATTAAATCTTTGGTTATATCTATAACTATTTCTGAAATTAGACATTTGATTATACCCATAACTCTTTCTTGTAGTGTATTGTTGATAGTTATAATTGGGTCATTCATAATGATTTCTATTATTATGAGGTCTTCCATACTCTTGTACAGTTTGTTGAGATCTATGTGAGGGTTTAACTTGATAAAATGTTTCAGTTACTCTATTGTTTGTCTTGATAATTAACCTAGCTTGATTTACGTGAGATTGACTATTTAATTCATACTAGGGAGCTTAGTTTCTTTATCATGCACCAAAATCTATTTTCCTTTCTCTTCATTACTTTTGACAACTTTGTTTTAAATTAGATAAACTAATTTTTGTATATAACACTTTTCTATCTTTTCTTTTATGTCTTTGTAATCCTTTTGAAGTATAATATTTTTTGATTCATTTCAGAAAATTGTTCTTTTAAATACACATTATTAGTATTTACATTTTTGAAATTGACAGTTAAATCAAGTTTTTCTTTTTCATATCTTACCACTTTATCATGTAATTCTTTTACAACTTCAGGTTGTGTAGAACTTCTTGTGTTTGTTTTTACTGCAATGTCGTTTAGTTTTTTTGTGAATTTAATACATTTAGCAATTGTTGTTTTTACACAATTTCATATTTCTTCTTTTGAAAATATGTAGGTCTAATATATAATTTGGTCCTTGAACTTTAGACCTTTTCCTAATTCGATTTTTGAATTTTGAACTTTTCTATTTTGGTCCTTAAACCACACTTTAAGCCTTACAGTTCGTCCCTTAAGTAATGGCCATCACTTTAGACGTTAATCATTCACTGAAATGACCAAAATACCCCTATTAAATAATGAGTGAGATTCCATGGTGGACAAAGATTCTGAGTTGGAAATTTTCATACATGCTAAACAACACCCCCAAAAAATACTAAATCACACCCCCCCAACCAAAGTGACCTTTCTACCCTCCCCCTTTCCCACTCCCTTTCCTCAAACCGGTCCCTCCCTTTCCCCCAACAAGCCCCCTCACTTTCCCTCCCCAAACTAAATGACACCCCCTCTAAATTATTAATATATTTTTATATTTAATTTTATATAATTTGGTAATAATAATTAATAGATAATTTTATATAATTAATAATAGGTAATTTATAATAACTAATAATGGGTAATTTTATATAATTATTAATATATAATTTTACATAATTATTAATAGTTAATTTTATTTTATACTTTTAGTTTAATATATAAGTTTATAAATTTAATTTTAGTTTATAAATTATTAATATATAATTTATAATTTGGTAATAATTATTAATAGATAATTTTATATAATTAATACTAAGTAATTCTATATAATTATTAATATATAATTTTACATAATTATTAATAATTTGGTAATATATTTATAAATAAAATTTTCACAAATTAATATATAATTTTAGTTTATAAATTATTAATATATTATATTATTTCATATTATTTAATTTTAATTTAGAATTTAATTTTAATTTTAGCTTAGAAATTATATATTTACTAAACAATTTTAAATTTTAAAAATTTTAAATTTAATTTTAGTTTATAAATTATTAATATATAATTTCATATAATTTAATTGTAATTTATAATTTTAGTTTATAATTTAAAATTATTTAATAAATATATAATTTCAAATTATTTAATTTAATTTTATAATTTTAGTTTTTAATTAATATTATTTTGATTTAATTAGTAATATATTTATAAATAAAATTTTCACAAATTAATATATAATTTTAGTTTATAAATTATTAATATATTATATTATTTCATATTATTTAATTTTAGTTTAGAACTTAATTTTAATTTTAGCTTAGAAATTATATATTTATTAAAAAATTACATTTTAAAAATTATAAATTTAATTTTATTTTATAAATTATTAATATATAATTTCATATAATATAATTGTAATTTGTAATTTATATAATTTAAAATATTTTATTAAATATATAATTTCAAATGATGTAATTTTATCTTATAATTTTAATTTTGAAATTAATAATATTGTTGATTTAATTAGTAATATATTTATAAACTTAAATTTGCACAAATTAATATTTAATTTTAGTTTAATATATAATTTTACATAGTTTAATTTTAGTTTATAAATTATTAATATATAATTTTAGTTTATAAATTATTAATATATAATTTCATATTATTTAATTTAAGTTTTTATTTAATATATTTGTTTATTTAATAGAAAGAAGATTATATAATTTAATTGTAATTTATCATTTTATTTTATATGCAATAAAATATATAATTTTAGTTTTGAAATTAATATAATTGTTGATTTAATTAGTAATAAGATTATTAAATTGTATTTGCATAAATTACATGTATTTATGGATATTTTAATATAATTATTATATATTAATTACACAATTTAAAAATTTATTAGCATAAATAATTAAATATTACTTTAATATTTTTAATTTTAGTGTATAATTTCATATACATTAATTTAATTTAATGTGATGTTTTACATAATTAAGTTTAACTATGTAAATTACAATTAAATTAAATTAAATAATTTGAAATTATATATTTATTAAATGATTTTAAATTATAAACTAAAATTAAATTATATGACAAAATATATTAATAATTATATAAAATTAAATATTAATAATTATTTAAAATATATATTAATAATTATATATTACTAATTATATAAAATTATATATTGAAAATTATATAAAATTATATTTTAATAATTATATAAAATTATATTAAATAAACTGAAAAAAAAAAAATTTAAACTCCTAGGGGGCGGTCTGAATGTATTAAACCCCAGGGGGCGGTGTTAATGTATTAGACCCCAGGGGAGGCGGTGTTAATGTATTAGACCCCCAGGGGCGGCAGTGTTAATGTATTAGACCCCAAGGGGGGGCGGTCCTCCATATTCCGTTAAAAACTTAACGGATTTGTTAAGTTTTTAACGGAATTGTGAATTTAAGAGGCTAAATTTAAAAAAAAATTATTTTTTTAACGGAATCGTCTAAAAAGAGAAGGGGGCTGGTGTGTGGAGGATGGAGGATGAGGGGGCCTAGTGTGGAGGATGGAGGATGGGGTGTTTCAAGGGCAAATGTGTAACTTTTATGGGGAGGGGGGTGTGATTTAGCATGCTGGGGGGTGTTATTTAGCATCACTCGAAATTTTTTACCCTAAACTAATAGAAATAAATGACGGTCTCTTCGTCTCTCTTCTGTGTTCTCCCTCTTCTTCTCGCTACTCACTCTCTCTCTCTCTCTTAATACTTCCCAATCCATTTGGAGCCTTACAATTAAACACCTATTTGATTTGTACTTTTGATATTGAAAATTTATTTTATTTGAAGTCTTGACCACTTTGTTTGAGAGATTGAAATCCATCTTTGACCTGTTCCTCCAACCAAACATGGAGATTAACTGAGCAATCCATGGACAAGAACTCGAAACCACCGATGATTATGATGCAGATTTCTATGCTCAACTTGAGAGGGAAATTTCAATATTAACAGCAGACAATGAAGAGGGAGATTTCCACGGCAATGCCAGCCATTCGAGTTTTCCATGGACGACTGAACGGAGGTTGAGCATAGGTTACACTGCTGCAAAACAGCAAAACTACATCCATAAATCATACAAAATAAAATCCATGTTAACCTAGATCTGCACCGATTGAGTTTGAGAAGTAACAAATCGAACTCCGAAATTGAAAATTCCACAAAACTACATCCATAAATCACTGTATCAATTTTTCCTGCCATGGACTCCGGCTAGATCTCGTCACCGTCGACTCCACTCATACAATCGACTCTAGCAGTGGGCAAATTGAAGAAGAAATTTTGTTGCATCCATGAAAAAATCACTTGTTTTGATCATATCTAATCTGCTCTTTCTGTGTGATGAGGTGTGGATGCAACTGCTTTGCTAATGATTTCATATTCTTTTAATACCCCAATTGAACTTTCTAATTCTAAAGCGAGAAGCCGGAAGAGAGAAGAGAGACAGAGGAGAGAAACAAAGAGAGATAGATGAGAGGAAGGAGATAAAACCCAGAAGAGAGAAAACCCAGAAGAGAGAAAAGAGAGAGAGAGAGAGAGAGAGAGAGAGAGATGGTCAACAAAGACCGTGAGTTTTCATATAAGCCCAAAAAAATAAAAATTCCACCTCATCATCTTTGACCATCTTAGAATTTTACTCAACATTTAGTAAGGGTATTTTAGTCCTTTCATGTAATTATTAACATTTGAATTCAGGGACCAAATTATATATTAAACCTAATATAATACACTTATATCAAGGTTTTTAAAGTTAATTACCTGATTTAATTCCGCTTTAGCAGAGAGTATTTCCAGTTCTTCATCATCATCCAAGTCATCCGAATTATCATCAAAGTCTTCTTCATCACTTTCTTCAATTGCAAAGAAGCACATAATAGGTGGATACTCATCATTTGTATGAAGAATATCATTGTTTTTCCCAATTGTTGGATCCTCATCATTTGTTTATGGAATATCTTTTTCATTGTTTCTCTCTATCACATACATTTTTAAACTTAGTAAAAATGATACTGCATAAACATTTATTTGATATGCCATGTATCTACACAAATTGTAAAGCTTGAAGACCCTTAAGTCTTTAAGAACCATGCTCTAATACCAATCGAGAGGTTCCTTAGACATAATGCAGTACTTAATCACTTTGATAAATAATTTAATCTTTGATAAAAAGTTATGCACATCAGAAGTAGTTTGTAAAGTGAGTAAATGTAAAGATGCAAGTATGTAAAGTAGTTTCTAAATAATTTTAGGGATATAGAAATTGACACAACTATTTATAGTGATTCGGATCTTCAATCCTACATCCACCGTCCTCACAGCCCTTTGGCTCTATGAGACAAATAATCTACTATATTTCTCTTAAATATACAGATTATTAACAAGAAAACCTATGTTTTCCTCTACTAGTTGGCAACCCAACTAGGACTCTTAGAAGGAAAAATCTTTATTTTCCTTTACTAGTTGGCAGCTCAATTAGAAGACTTTTCTAAGTTCACAAAGATGATGATTTTTCTTTCTAAGAAATGACTATTAAGTAGTCTAATGAAAGCTTTGTTGCAGATCTTTGATGTTGTAATCTTCAGTGTTGAAGTGGTTTTTGAATCTTTGTATGAACTCTCTTTGATCTGATCCTTCAATGTTGAAAGTGGCAGCTCTTTGGCTTTGTTGTTGCTGTTGCTCTTTTTTTGTTGCTGTTGCTCTTTTTTATTTCTCAACTATATTTTCTTTCTTATAAGAGTAGTATTTTTCTAAGTAAGAGCTGTTTTTAAGGCTTCTTGATGGCTGCATTTCTTCATGGAGAGAGATCTTGTTTAAAGGCACTGAATGAGTGAAAGAGTTGTTATGCAACGACTCTAATTTGCAACTTGAAAATCCTACTTCTTTAATCTTTGTTCAGTTGATATCCCGTTAGGGTTGCTTTGTTCATTGTCTCACAAAGCCTTTTGTCTCTCACAGCCTTGGTGTTGCCCTAATTAATGACTTTATTGCCCTTGATGAGTTTTTGGGTAACAAACAATTATGTTTCTATCATAACTGTTTCTGATCTTAGCTATTTACTATTTACTGTTACTGATCTTAGTTGTTTGTTGTTTGTTGTCTTAGCTATTTGCTGTTTCTGATCGTAGTTGTTTGTTGTCTTAGTTGTATGTTGTTTGTTGTCTTTGCTGTTTGTTATTTCTGATCTTAAATTGTTTGCTTTTTTGATCTTAGTTGTTTGTTTTTTCTGATAGTAGTTGTTTGTTGTTTCTATTGTTGATCTTAGTTGTTTTGTTGTTTCTGTACTTAGTTTTTTCAAAGAAAAAGCTAACACTTCTTGATGAAAAAGATTGAAAAATGTTGTACATAAAAATCTTAATCTTTTGGGGATAATTCGAACTTAAATATCATCATCAAAACTAATCTATACAAAAGGTCCTAACAGATTGCATGCATTGGGAATGAAAGAATTGCCTTGTCTCTTGGCAAGGTTAGCACCCTCGAGGGGATGCAAAGGCGATGATTGTTCTCGAAGTAGTCGCTTCCTACGATTTGTGGATATGGCACGCATTCTTTGGTACTCTAGGTACTTGTAATGACATAAATGTCCTTGATCGATCTCCAGTATTTAATAATATTTATAATGGCGTAGCTTGAGTAGTAGGCTTTACGGTTAACGGTAATCAGTATAACTTGGGTTACTATTTAACTGATGTGATATATCCTACATGGGCTACATTTATCCAGTCCATTTGATCGCCGCAAAGTGATAAACATAAACTCTTTACTCAACATCAAGAGAAGATGTTGAGCGTGCATTTGGAGTATTGCAGGCACGATTTGCAATTATACGAGCCCCAACACTTATGTGGGATGTAACTACTTTGAGAAAAATTATGATGGCTTGTATCATACTACATGTTGTATATTATCTAGATTTGCTTATATCCATCACCTTGTCTATGTTATGAGTACTTACTGGTCCTGCGTGTCTGGTAGTGTGACAGCTTGTACTTAGACAATGCCTTGTAATAGCTTAGGATTGCCTATTCTGCACTTAGTTTAGTTTTTCAGAAGATGGATGTTGTCTATCAGCCATTTACACCTGCAGTGTCCATTAAGCTCTCAGTCAAGAATGCTCCAATCAAGCTTTATCAGCAATGTGTGAAAACCTTAAGATTGAAAGATCGACTGATCAAGACTTGTCTGAAGATATATCTTAGTTACCAAGCAAAGTCTTTCTTTGACTTTGGTGTAACGTTAACCTGTTGGTTCATTTATTGAATCATTCCATTTTAGGAATTCCTTTCAGAAAAGGACACACTACATGCAGTACTTGTCTACCCAATTTTGGCAAGTTTGCAGGTGCAGCACAGAGACAGCTTGGATGTTATAGCTTATCAATTCAAACTTTGATAACAAGATTAAGGCATTTAATGCATGTTACTTTGCATTAAATGCACCTAATTCAAACTTCCCAAAGTCAGAATCACTCAACGGCTCCAAGGTTTTCTCTGGGTATAAATTGAAGACTTCATGAAGCATTGAAGAGAGCTCTTGACAATTTTGAAAATCTCAACTACTCTCAAGCTTCATAACTCCAAGTGCATTCAAGAACTTCAAGCTACATTCTTTCAATCTTTCTTTGAAGAGCACTCATCTTAGACTCTTAGTCTTTATTCCTCTTCATTGATTGCAATCTTTAGCATTCAAGGCACACGAGAGTTAAATCTTTCTAGATTATAACTCTTACCGAAACACTTGGTCAAACATATTTTTGTACACGATCCATTTAGTGATCCTTGTAATTGATTCTAGTGGAAAACATAGTGCACATTTTCAAAATATAAAGTTGACCACTTTGGTAGTGGACGTAGCACTTATTCATAATGTGAACTACTTCAAATATCTTGTTCATTTATTTCCTACACTTGTTTTAATTTTCACTTGATCATTTCCAGTTTCCATCATTTCCAGAAGAACAGCTAATCTTATCTAAACAAGATCACCATTCTAACTTGTCCAATACTTCACAGTTTATTCTCGCAAATAATTTTCTAACTCATTTGTTACTTTGCGAAGTAATTTTTATAAAAGCTTTAAAATTGGATATAGACTATTCAACCCCCCCTCTTCTAGTCTATTTGAGCCTATTGGGACTAACATTATATCATATGATCGTCGAAGATGAACGAGATACTTTCGGTCGTATACCAAATGTTTCCGACTATGATACAAAATGGTAGCTTAGCATGACAATATTTAAGGAGTGTATTCCGTAGCACGAGAGGTATCTTCAAAGAATGTGTGTCGTTTGAGATAGGGAAATATATCGCCTGGTTCATGATTTGATTGAAAATATTTGGAGACTTTTTGGTAACTAGTATGTTGGTGTTTGAATAATCCTCACTTTTATTATTGTTGTATTTTTCATAATTTTCATTTATGCTTGTTGTATTGTTTTTGGATTTTTCCTTTTAATCATTGTATTTGTATTTGCTATTCGAATTATTGTAGTTGTTTTAAAGTTAACAATTATTTTGGAGGTTTTAATTAGTTTTAAATTAATTAAAACTATAAAAATAGTAGTTAAATAATAAAAGAGTTTTTATATAATTAAATAACAAAATTTAATTAATTATATTTAATAATTAATTAAATATAAAACATTCAATAAACACAAATTATTTAGTATTAATATTTAATAATGACTACTAAGAAAAACTAAAATAATTATATGAAATTTAATTTTGAAATTATTATTATTATTAATTAATATTATTTTGAAATTATTAATTTAACAAATATTAAATTAAAATTGCATAAACAAAATTATTTGTTATTATAAATAACATATAAAAATATTAAATTAATGGAGATAAAGATGGTGTGGTATGTAAAATTATTAGAGTTTGTACCACCATTGGTAGAAAGTTTTTGTTTGGGTAGCTTTTATTTAAGACTTGACAGATGGAGAAATGTAACCTAAAGGTATTTTTGTAATAAATTCAAGTTAAAATAGTGGTAAGCTCCCTATAAGATGTCCACCATTATACATGCTCTAAATTACCAAATTCCAAACATGAGACCTTAAATTGCAAAATAAGGTAAAATCTGCAGTGTTGAATCCTCATTGTACTTAGCCCATAATTAATTAATGAGTAGGTCTCATGTTTGTAAGACGGTGCTCCACCATCTTACACCCACCAATATACACTGAGTCGGATCAGGAAAATCCGTCTTACAAAAATTACTCGTAAGATAATTTTTTTCTATATTTTTGCCTTAATTAATCTATTTAATCTAAATACATAATAGGCTATAAATAGGGTAGGCTTTTGGTTCCGTAAATCCTTCCCTGTCCCTGAGATTCAAACAGACGACTTTATGAAGGTGAGTTAAAGCCTGAAGCAGTCCCACAATCCAACCGTTAATCTTAATTAACTCATTATTGACGTGAGATATGAATTATTCCCTTCATTCTTAAATAAGTATGTGTTTATTTCTAATTTCTTTATTAAAATTAAGAAAGTTAATTTTTGGATTATTTTAGGAGTACATGTACATTAATGCTCTTAATATCTACGTGCAATATTAGAAGTCCAGACTAGGACATAGTAAGTGCTAATGATGAATTAATAAACATTTACTTAGGAACAAATTTTTTTTAGAAATGAATACTCATTTAGAAAACCGAGGAAGTATTACATCTATATATATATATATATATATATATATATATATAATGACAGATGCATATTAGCCTGCTAATTATAGCAATTTTTCGCCTAAACACAAGTTGCTAAAAACGGAACATCAAATGCATTGTCATGAACAAACTCTTCATATACTTGCATGCATCTTAATTCAATGAAATACATATTTTTTTAGCATGGTAAATTGAATAGATGCCTTGGGCATCTAAAACAATCCTTGGGCTACTGAATAACTCAACTAAATCCAAGCGCTATCCTTCTGCAGTCCGGCCTCCTTCTTCGACAGTTCTCTCTCCAGCACCCTCCGTCTATGCTCCACCATTGTGGTCATCTCCAATCTCCATCCCCCAACTCGGCATCTGATTGTGGTTTCACTCTCCACGACTTTGGCAGGTTCTGCCTCTCTCTCTCTCCCTCTTCAACTTCCTTGAATCAATCATTTTTCGGGTTTGTTTATTTTTTGCATGCAATTTTCAATTTCATGGGGATTTTCAATTTCCAATTTTCAGTTCATTTGTGGTTTCAAAGACCATGGCATATCTCCTAGTCAATTTCCTTTATTAGGTTCGTCCTCTCACTCCCTCATAATTTTACGTCTGAATCAATCATTTTTCGTACACCTCTTTTAGCAAGGGCCTTCTCAAAGAGTAACCTTCTGTTTTAAATTTTTGGAGTAGTTGGCTTAGAAATTTCGAGTATAATTTGATCGTATTAATAATTTTGTTTGTTATTTCTCACTTGATGTTCACTGAATATACTCCCTTTTTGGTTTTTGCTGCGAATCCGTGTTTTATTGGAATTTTCTAATTTGCTCACTTGATATTTTGGTATGTAGATAATAGTAATATGGATTCATAATTCTGTTGCAATTAGTTGTGTTTTCTCGAAAGTTGCTAAAGTGAACTTGTGAGCAACCAAGTGTACTAAGAACAAAAAAGGGCTTTATTCATGAAATAAAATTGATGACAGTAGCCATTGGTTTGAAGTTAGTATGAAAATTTAGGTCTATACATAATCTAATTTTGATACAAAATCAATTAAATTTGAGTTGGTGTTTTTCCAATGTCTCTGCTTGGTCATCATTGCATCGACCAACATAAGGATTAGCAAAAGGGGGGTGGTTACAAATTTTAATGTTTTAGTTGCATCTAATTTACTAAAGACAAAAAAGATCAAGAAGAAAAAGATCAAACAACAGAAGGAAAGAAAGAAGAAGGTTGATCTTTAACAAGATCAGTACCAAAGAAAAGAAGCACAAAATCTAAATGTTTATGTACAAGTATTAGGAGATGGAAACATTCAATTGAGCATCGCATACGCCGGAAGGAACTCCGTTGGGGCACCCTTCAGCCCTACTCCATCCCACAAACTTCAAGCAGCATGGCAGATTAATAAGGTCAGTGCTGGTTATATTTTCATGTTTTTTGCTAATGCTGACCATTTGGAGATGTTTGGAAACTACAACTAGCATTCTACGTGGTGATCCATTACCAAAATCAAACAATATCTAATTGACTGGCTGATCAACAATGGATAAAAGAATTTTATTGAGCAAGTTACCTTGTAATTTGCATAAATGATGAGCCATTCGACACCTTACCAATCTAGCTAGAGTCTCACCTTCTTAACATTGTGGCTTTATAAAATGTGACCCTCATTCTGTTGCAATTAGCTTCCATGCTTTGTTATGGCATTAGTTTTCATGCTTTGTTTTGGCAGGCGAACATATAATCAACATTTAGGTTTGACAATTTGGTTATGTTTTGAAAATTATGAGCTTGAGACTAAACAATCAAACCCCATTTGTATCACTCTTAAAGTTGTACCTTTAGTCAGCCAATACATCGTTGCAATACACAACACCCATGTTGGAGGGTCGCAATGTCGACGCAGTACTTGAAAGATGAACTACTAACAATAATAGGTAGATGAAGTATTTCATATAATAATGATAGTATTTTTTTCGACATAATTTTTGGACAATGTTATGATGATCTTACAAGAAGTTAATGTGTAACATCAAACTCAGTAATGTTCCTTGAGATAGGTGTTACCTACAAAGAATATATGTTGGTGACATCTTCCATTATAATGAAGATGATGTAGATTACTTTCCTCTGAATGCTTCAGTGTAGATATATTGTAAATAGATTCCAACACTGCATCAATGGAAAGCATCTTGTGCTTTAATAAGAACTTCACAGATTAGAGGTAACACCAGGTTAGTTCTCATCATAAGCCATGTATCAATCAGTTCATACTGATTAATTCAATGATTGCCAAAATGTTAATGGTAAAACACTCAAACTACACAGTTTCAAACACCACCATATTCTATTCTATTCTAAAACAAGACCAACTAATGTTAAAAAATTCATTTCACACCCAAAAAAACCAAAAGGATGAAAGCTTTACCCAACTCAAGGATCATATCAAAGGCATCATCATCGTCATCTGGAAAGGGCTCTACAGCAAACTGACTTAAAATGCTTACAAACTATGGAAGACTAAATTGTTATGGCTTACCAAATGTGGAAGATTAAAGTGTCATTGATCATAAGCCAACTCAAATTACCTTCATGGTCAGGCATACTAACAAAACAAAAAACAAAAAATGAACGACATAATTTTAGTTCTGTAATAAAAAAATTAAAAAAAATTGTTAAACTTCACCTAAAAACTACTTACCAAAATTAACTTCAACTAAATGACACATCTGATGAAATGGCCAAAAAATAGAGGCAATTAAATATAAGTAATTGACATATCTATAAAATATATAGATCTAACTTTAAAAAACTTTTTCAGCCAAAGTGTGTTAAAAATCTTAAATTTATGCTTTTTCTTTCCGTAACTATAAAAAATAAAATAAAATAAGAAAACAACTATTTAACTTAAGAAAATTATTATTTTTGCAGATAACTAAAACCTAGTTCTGATTTTAATGCTCTTTCCCCAAATCCAAACATGTATGTCGGGAAAAAAAATCTTGGAACAATCTGAGAACCGACGAATCAACTGAGAATTTTGTAGAAATTAACCAACAAATCATAGTTTTTTACAAATGACTAAAAATCTGGTTCATTTTTCATGTTTCTTTCCCAAATTCGAAACGTATTTCAAAAATATTCTGAAACAATCTGAGAAACGAAGAGTGAGGTGAGATTTTATGCGAAAAAATGTCCTTAGTTTAACAATGAATAGGACAATCCCACAAGTAGAAGTCTAAATAAAAAATAAAAGATTCTCTCTTTACTAAACATTTTGTTATTGAACACCAAGCAAATGACTTTTGAGAAAAAAAAGTAAAATATCAAGATTATATGCCACGAATTAAAATTTAAATAACATTTAAAATTGAACTTATCTGTCTGTGCTCCACAGATTAGAGGTCTTGTTTGATTAGAGCGCAATTAATTTCATCAAATCTGTATGAATAGAAAGTTAGATATGAAGAAAATAATTCCACAATATAACATTAAAAAGTATTATTTTAAAATAAGTCTCTTATTCTATTTAAAAGGAACAATAATAATTAATGGATCTAACTTAAAAAAAATTATATTAGTTCAATAGACTTGAAAAAAATAGTATATAAAAAACTTACCAAAATTCGATTATGTTGACTTGGTCGACATAAATCTCAATAATTCGAAAAAATAATTAATAAGGAAATCTAACAGATCTCAAAAAGGAAATATGGTTTATAATTTTTAAACTGTATTTTTTCTAAAAATCAAAATTTTTTTCTCAGATCTGAAGAAAATATCAACTTTAGACTAGGATTTAGTCAATTTCGGAAAGTTTTATTTTACAATTCGAACTGATTTGTCGTAGAAAGGAAAAATTGGGTATATAAATTGGTGAAAACGTCATTGAGAAAAACTAATATTGTATAATTATTATTTGGAAAAATTATAAAATAATATTGTAAAATTGAATTGGTCTGGTCTAAAGTAGATGTTGCCCATCAAAATCCCTCAAGAAGATGGATATATAGAACTAGAGAGATGCATCGAGAGAGATGGAGACTGAGAGCTTACCGTGGTTGAGGAAAAGCTTCGGATAGGTGAGAGACAAAGCATCAGGAGGTTAGAGACAAAGAACACCGGTGAGACATAAGGTGTACGTTGGCGAGAGAGATTTCATTTCGATGAGGTGTGTGAGAGAGTGTGTCATTTGAGTGTTTCTTGAGAGTTGTCTGTGAGGGGTGTGAGAGAGAGAGAGAGAGCGCCGTTTGATGATTGTAGGGTAGGTTCACAAAAAACATACCAAAAGACTTTGAAATTCATAGGTTATGTAATCACGCTATCACACTATTGCTACCAAAATCAAAAGCAATTACAGCACGAACCAAGTGTGTAAAGACAAACACCAATATAGAGCACCAACCAAGTTTGTAAAGACAAAAACCAATATAATATATCATATTTAAATAAATTGATTTGGGCTTTTTGTTATTATTATTGGGCTTTATAAATTTTTGGTCCAAATTTATTTTTAATAAATCAAATTTGTATGTAAGTATGAGAAATGAGAGAAAAATGTTTATTTTTGTATACTTTTTGGGGTAAATTTGTCTTCAATTGTCCATTTATTCGTTTAATTTTATTTTCTTCTTCATTTTCCTTATGTATAATTCAATTAAAAAATATATATGTCGTGCGTTTAACGCACGGGAGTAAAAACTAGTTATTGATAAAAGCTACTATATGCCTTTAGTTACCTCTTTCCAGGATATTTTGTCTCAAGAATATTTAGTGGTAGTAATTATCGAAACAAAACTCACTATATATGTTTTTAATATGTGTTCGTAGAACACATGTTAACCAAACTCATAAAATTAAACCATTTTGAAGCTATAAATGAAGATACAAAATTATTGAAATAGTTTTCTCTAAGCAATTCAATGACTGTTGGTATATATAATTAGGATAAACTATTAAATTTCTATTACTTCTTCCATCTCTAATTAAGTGTTCCTTCACAATTTTTTAACAAAGTTGACTTTTAAACTATTTTAGTACTCTATACTATACAATGTTCATGGTATCTATTATTATAATATTAGGGAGAGTCTATTTCCACTACAAACTTTACTAATCAATTACATTCATTAATGATTAAATAAATAAATCATTGTCATGACACAATTGCCCTTTAAATACTTGTCTTATTTGATGATCAAAGCCTAAAGTCGATTAATTTTTTTTCTTTATAACTTAAAATTATTTTTTTTGTTTTTCTTATCTTCACAAGTAAATTATGCCTATTCGGCAACACTAAAAAAATTAAATCTAATCCATTACTTATTTTTATTTAATTTCTTCAAATAATTTTTTTAAGAAAATGGAATTTAACGTCCAAAAAATTGAAAGATGTTGTACAATTGCCAACTTATTATAAGAATCTTTTAAGTAATCGTTATACTTATATTCATTAATTGATTTTTCATTCAAGTTATTTATTTAAAATTCATAATTTGTACTCCGTAATTTAAAATTATATAACTCATATAACTCCTTTGTTTAGTTTATTTTGTCATTTACATTTTTTTATTTGTATGCGAAAGAAATTAAACATATGTATTATTATTATTTTAGATGTCTCATTTGTATTTTCTAATTTTTTGCATATAAAATTATTTATTTACTTGTGCACTATTGAATATAATATTATTTATAAAAACAAATAAAGGATAAAAGTTAGAAAGGGAAACAATTGACTAAGGTGGGTTTGAAGGGCAATTGTGTCAGGATATTAATTAATTTAATTAAATTTTAATGAATGTAGTGGATAAACAAATATTGTAGTGAAAATAAACTCTCTATCACAAATGCACATTGAAATATACTGCATCCGTTCACCCAAAGAGTCTACATATGAAAAGTATAAATAATTAAGATATATATAAATATTATTGAAGTTGGTCATAATTACAAAAATACTTAATTACAATAAAAATGCTTACAACACTAGTGGAGGGTAAATATGAAATATTATGAAAATCATAAGCATCAATTTTAGAAGGTGAACTCTTGAGTGAAACATCTCAAAATAGAATATTGATTCCTAGGAATTTCACACACTACTACAAATGGTTAACTGGGTTCGCTTGTTACGCCAAACCAATCAGAAAAGAATACACTGATCACCATAAAAACTACCGATTAGACGAAGCTCGTGCAACTTATGATAAATTACCTTCCCCAAATATTTATGTGAGTCGTGCTAAATACAACACCTTATTTATACTAAATACAATACCCCCTCTTGGCAAAAATATTATTTTGAACCTGCTAAAAATAAAAGAAATAAAAAATAAAAAACAAGGCCCCCACCCTGAGGTGGGTCTCTTCCTTAGAGATCTGTCACCTCGAGGTGGGCTTCCTTTATTTTATTTTAATTATTTTAATAATAACTGAATGAGGGGCAAAATAGTATTTTGTCGAAAGTATTGTATTTAGCACTTATTTATTTTTATTTGCACTAAAATGATCTCCGGTTATGTCCAAAACAGTAGGCTCAGTGATGCTTTGAGGCTGTTTGATGAAATGCCTGTTCGTGACACAGTTATGTGGAACTTGATTGTCAAAGGATGTCGGGATTGTGGGGATTTGGGTATGGGTAGGAAGCTGTTCGATGAAATGCCTTACAGAAATGTGATTTCTTGGACGACTATGATAAATGCGTTCTCGCGGGTTGGGGAAATCGAGCTGCCTGAACAATATTTTCATGGGATGCCAGTGAGGGATATAGCTGCGTGGAATTTGATGATTTATGGGGTATTTTAGCAATAATAGAGTGGAAGATGCTGTGAAGTTGTTTAAGGTGATGCCACATCGGAATGTAAGCCATGGGAAGAGCGATGACTCTTTGATTCTATTTAAGCGGATGGTAGATGCTGGTGCTCAACCCACTTCGACAACATATTCATCTGTAAATAACTGCCTGCACAAATGTAATGGCTTTATGTTTCGGTGTTCAAGTTCACGACATTGTTTCGGGAGTATTGCTGAAATGCATATGTAACGGGCTCATAAGGAGGTTTTTGTTGTTTCTGACAAACTCATTGGCATGTAAGGAATGATAAAAGATCATTGACATTGAGGTCTATAGCACATAAAGTGTTCAAAATTGCGCAATCAATTGCGAATCCTTTTCCTGGATGGTGATTGTATCAAAGGGTTAATAAGGGACTGCATGGTAGAAACGCAAGATGCAACGAGGATGTGAGTCTTCAAGAGCTAATGCTCCGAACGATGTTGATCCCAGATATTTGCTTGCAGAATGTCCAAGTTAAGGAGTGGAGATAAAAATACCAAGTTTTTTCATGCAAGAGCATCCCCAAAGGAAGAGAGTCAATTTGATTTCTGGTCTCAAGAATGAACAGGGAGCATTAATTAACAAAATTGAATTTTGGACGTTAAAAAACAGAATAGAAATTCATCACCAATCAATCCAATGCTTATGGCCTCATATCAATCAATATTGTTAAGTTAGATTCTTGCATTTGGATGCTAAAATTGGCAGGTATTTAGTCCAACCAAATCCACAAACAGATACATTATTATTTAGCAAAATAAGAAATAACATCAATCAATGGTTGTCGAAACAATAAACTGTCATTTTGCACAAAAGAGTTAGCCGCAAAAACTCGAAACAACAAGTTCCACCAATTCATCATCATCAAATCAGCAAAGTGCAAAAACTCGAAACAACATGTTCTACCAGTTCATCATCATCAAATCAGCAAAGTAATAACAAAAATCATCGATCGATCGATTGATCGTAAGAAAGATAGTTCAAACTGTCATCTTACTACTACTATTCAGGATTATCTAACTATCCAAGCTACTGCCAGACTAAACTAAAAGAGAATCCAGGACTGATTGAATCACTTCTGACCACCAAACTTCAACAAATCTCATTAGTCTGATGTCAACTCCCTCAATCACAAACTACCTCCAACGAGGGAACAGAGAACTCTTCAAGGCTTTTCTCTGAGTTGGTGTACACGGTCTTTTATTATGGAGGAATTCTTGTCCAAAAATTCGTTCAACGCTTCAAGAAAGTTTCTGAATTGTTTTGTAAGCTCAGAGTAAGATCTTAAAATGCAAAAATCACATGTAATACTGCTGTCTTTGATTTTGTTGGTCGAGAAGCGGAGATAGGAAAGTAATGATCGATCAAAATTATGTACTAACTTGCTCTTCATCAGCTCTCGAAAGCTACCGAGAGTCACTATCCCAGCATGTATTATATCCAGCTCCCCTATGCAATCATTGTATTCTTTGACACATCTGTTTTCGTTAGCATGAAGTGCATCAATTAACTTCTGATTCAACACATTGAATCTCACCACAATCTCCAGAAAACCTTGACTCTGGATTGGCACCATCCGAATGCAGTCTTGAAATTGATTCAAATCCTCTTCGGTGCAAGATCCAACTGTCTCTACCTCTCTTACGACTTGAGAATTGATATGGTTAATGACTTCTACGATTTCAACTCCTTTCTCCAACAGAATTTTTACTTTTTCAATAATAGTTCCAAAATACAGAGCGAATAACGAAAGCTGGTCGAAAGAAGTTTTTGGATTTCAGTAAGAAAATTATCATCAAATCGATTTGATTGGATCATCTTGTTTTCCAGAGCCAATTGAGCCATGCTAAACAACTCAATCGAATCAAGAAGATTGTCCACATCTGATTTTTGTACATTCCAATACAGCTTTAAAATTTTCATTGCTGTATCCGTTCACTACAACCGATTGAAAAGTGGAATCAACTCTGGCTGCCTTTTCAGAGAAGATTCGAGAATTATGACTTAATTCTTTAACTGCATCGTCAAAATCGTGAAATAGCTCGACAAAATCATTAGATTCCGGAACCTCGTCCTCCATCAAACTGCAAATAAAACAGAATGTGTTAGAAATTAAATGCAAATTATGTAGAACAATTTAAAATTGAATTGAAATTAGCACAACACGTAGACCTGTCGATGGAGAAGGATCACACGTCTGTTCTTGTTCAGAGAGAGAGAGAGAGAGAGAGAGAGAGAGAGAGAAAGAGATGAATTTGGCGGTCAAATGGCAGGCTTTGAATTGGAGGGGGGTGGGGGTGGGGGTTTTATTACCGAGTTAGTTAGTTTAAAAAGTGTTAATTGTTGAGGCGGTGCTTTAAAAAAATTAAAATTAAAAACCAAAAACTGTAAATATACACATACACATGTGTTTGTATATTTGTATTTTTGTTTTTATTTTATAATGAGTAATCTAAACAATCCCAAAAAACATGACATGATTTCGATGTTGCTATTTATTTCCAACCTTCCCTCTTTTAATATTGTAAATAAATGTGTTAAAACCTCAAAATAAGTTACACATAGGTTTTTTTTTTGGAATATAATTGAAATCAGATTTGAAACTTTGTAGTTCTCATAAATATAGCATAATAAATATACAACATTTTTTTTTGATGTCCTAAGAGCGCGTGAGAATGGATCTAACCTGTAACGTCACGCTTCAGCTCTATCACTGGGCTATCCCTAAAGAACTACTCCCTCCGTTTCAAAAAGATTAACGTTTTAGAGTTGTGCACATATATTAAGAAATTTTATAAGTTGACAAATATGCCCTTATTAAATATCTTTAATTTTTGTGCTAAGAGTAGTTGAAAAGATAAATTAGAAGAAGATAGCTATTGGGAGAAGATAAAGTATTTAATGAAGAGATGATCAAATATTGGAACTTGTGAGAAGATAAGGGTAAATTGGGCAAAACATGCATTGGAAACCTAAAACGACAATCTTTTGAAACAAATTTTTTAGCTAAAACGACAAATATTTTGAAACAGAGGGAGTAATAAATATGCAGCATTATAGTGGAAAAAGATGTAATAATAAAACAACACAATGGAAAGTAAACGAAGAGGGGGAGGGTGGGGGGTGTGGGGGTACTGTTCTTTTTGTTTTGTGTTGTTTAATCATGATGAGGGGTATATCATGTATTGAGGGATACTATCATTGCCCTTCAACTAGTGGCGGATCCAAGATTTTTTTTTAGTCAAGTCACAAATTTTAACGTTAACTATTACATAAAAAAACTTTAAAATCACAACTGTCCTCTACGCATTTTTCTAAACAACTCTCTCTTAATATAATATACAAGAGAGGAATATAGCTGTTAATCTTAGTAAATTACGATAATCTCTACATTGAAGGAACTGTTGATCAATTTGGAATATAACTGTTTACTTACTACCTTAAAAATGTCGTACGAAATGGTTCTATTCTTACACAGATAAAAAAATCACAGCTTCGCACAATCAAAAAATCTAGTGGGATCACAATGTAAAATCAGTGGAGTCACAATGTAAAACGACGTCGTTTTACAAGATAAAATATTTTTTTTTGATTTTAGTGGGGTCACTTACCCCCTCCTCCTAAAGGGTGGATCCGTCCCTGCCTTCAACTCGCTTAGCTCAATTTGCTGGCTATTGGAAAATGACTTATTGATGGTTCTCGAGGAGTCATTTTACCCACCTTTTGTCTTATTTTTCCTTGACTCGCTAAAAATTTTAGGATGAATATATATTTTGGTCCTTCAACTTTTTTGATATTATTCGTTTGGTCTTACTATTTTATTTTTTATTCATGTGGTCCTTCATGTCGTATATTTTGGTCAGTTTCCACCCTCCTCACGTTACCGTAAGATTTGCCGTCAATTTTTGATGAGCGACGAAAGTACCCTTTCTATTTAGCCAAACATTCCCGGACTTTGTCGTTAATCCGATTGACTTTCTCTCTCTAAACCACAAATTACAACTCATTGGTAGTCGGAGTCGTCTAATCTGGAAACTTCCTCGACGGTGGAGGTGGAGGTGGCGAAGGCATCATTGGAATCGGCTGTAGTCTGAGTGAAATTAGGGCAAGAAAGAAGATGGCGAGTACGAGGAGCTTCGAGGCCGCCATAGCTAAGTCAAAAGCAAGCAAGCATAGCCAGTTGGTGACGAACCAGCTCGCTGGCTTAAATCCACATTAGCATTCATGCCCAGGCTATCCGTCTCCTCTCCAAACTTGATCACGCAAAAAAGATTGAAGGTGATCGCGTGCGGTCTACGTGTGTAGTCTAGTAGGGATTAGGCTTGCGTTGGGGGATTGCCCTTGAAGTGTAAGTAGCTTGAAACTGTGATCAACAAAGAACACCGTAAGGGGGCAGGTTGTCCCAGTGATAACCCTCGGGCGTGAGAATTAGCAATACTACAGAGGAGATGTAAAGCTAAGAGAGAATATTGTGAGCAAGTAATTTGCATGTACGTTATGAGGCCTGTGAAGATGTTTATTTATAAGAAGATGAGTCATAATCCTTGAAGGTATCGGAATGGGAGAGATATGATAAATTCCTATGTCTTTCGGATTACGTTTCCTTGTATGCTTAGGACTGACATATAGAGTTGCAGCAGGACTCTTCCCAGGCGAGAGGTGATTCCGTAAAGGACTTTGTTTTGCCGAGCTGAAAGGAGTTACATCGAGGTCGGCCTGGTATGTATCCAGGTCGCTCGATGTTAATGTGGTCGAGGTCAGTCAGGTATGTATCCAGGTCGTCTGATGCTGATGTGGTTGGCCTGGGATGTCCCCAGGTCGCACTGTGGGTCCCCGTGGTCAGCGCGCTGGGAGAGTATACTGGTGAAGCAAGCGACCTGACGTGGCATGATTGCCAGGTTGTCATGTTGTCAGAAGGGTATGCTACTTTGGCTTATGTCTAGCTGGAGCCTACGGAGTCGCGATGTCTGCCACGTGTCCAGCTGAAAGCTGAGGTCATTCAAAATGTAAAACCAATTTAAACAAACACTCAAGAAATAAACATATGCATAATTTGCTATGATTCAAATTAAATCCAACATGCATATCAAACAACTCAATGTTTAAAAATCATAGCAAAACAAATAAATTCAAGTGTTTATTATAAATATCCATCATCATTAGCAACTCCCCTTGAATTAGCAAACTTCTCCCTCTTGGTTTTGGCCAGAAATAAGCAAAGCTTTAATAAAAACAACCAAAACAACAACTGAAAGTTGCATAAAATTCTAATGTTATATTATCAGGGTAAAAATGGTTTAAAACAAGAACAATCAAGAAGATTATCAATGTAGACCAAAACCATAGAGAGTTGTAAAAAAAATCAACATTACCACTTGAAAGTCTTCCCTTAAAACATGAACCAAAGCCTTCTTTTTCAAACTTTTTCTTGTTTAGAAAGAAGAAGCAAACCTTGAAGTATAGCACGGGAAGAGATATGATTGGCAAGTTGCGGTGATATGTGTTTAGCACAAATGATGAGGAAAAATTAAGGAACGGAATTTTGAGATAGTTGGATGTGATCTCAAATGTGGCCACATTTAGAGCAACATTAGGATGAACAGAACAAAAGCAAAAGTAGGAACATCAACAACTTCGTATCATCAAACATAGCCTTTATACTTTTTGAATAGTCATTCTGGTCACCTTGAGACATTCAACGATTTGAGGCCCATCTGTCTTTTAGTGAAAAAGGCAGCAAACTAGAGTAATAGGGATTAGTAGCAAAGATGAAGACATAAGAATACAATGGGAAGATTAGGAAAGATGAAGGGGTAGTCAAATCCAACTAAACTCCTAATTGAAGAGCAATAAACACATTAATCAAGTTGGACTTATGATGAAATAAACAGGGAAAATGAATTCTTTAGGGAGGATTAATCAGAATTGTGAAAGGATTATGAAAAATAAGTCAATTTTATGGATGATATAAAACAGAATCATAAGAGGATTGAAGAAATAATGAATGAAGAATTTTTGAAATAACAAATCTGAGTCAACGACGGTTTCAAACAGTTGCTATCCTAAATCAATTAGGATACAAAGAGAAACACTTAGGAACACCACAAAATAAAGGAATTTAACATGAAGACATATATCTAATTTTACACGTATTCCAAAACAACCCATATTAATTTGACATAAAAAATTCTTGAAATTAAAGAGATTATTTCTCAAACCAAATTAGTACATAGATTCTGACTTTCAATAGAGAAACATAGATTTACCAAGTATACATGTCCTAAATCATGCCTAAAAAAATATGAAAGTGTATAACCAAAAATTACACATAAGAAATGGACTATATAATGTCAATGTTGTCGTAAATGTCGTCCCATTGATTGCTACGTTTAGAACACAGATTCAATGAATTACGATCATATGTTCCCAGTTTTGCTGCTTTGTGAGATTTTTATTTTTATTAATTTTTTATAAGAAGGATTTCAGCAGTGGGTAGCTTACACTCTTTAGCAAGGGCAGCCCTATTTCACATGTTCCGTACCAATGGAAGTAACCAAAGCCAATGGCGGATTTTTATACATGTGATGAGCTTAAGCAAAGGCAACTTTTTCCCTTAAAGGTGTCCATTCAAGCATTATTTGAAATCTCTGACTTGAAAATTCAAATTTTTATTGGAAAGATCAACTCACACTGTTTTTAGAACAGTAGAACTACGAGGATGACATTCAAAACCCATTGACAAGACATAGTCGTGCAACGCAAACCTATAAGAGAGAGATGCCTAAAGGAAACAAATAAAAATGAATAAATAAATGACGAAAATACATCTACAAGTGATTACCAATGTAACCATAAATACATCTACATGTGATTACCAATGTAACCACATTGTCTGACACATTTATACAATGCACAAATCAGGAGGTTCACGTAGAATGGGAAAACTCCTGTGAACTAATGTCTTAGCAAACAAGTGTATTCTAGGATTATCATAGGCAATGCATTTATAACGAATAATATTTTTTCTCAATAAAAACTCGAATAATTTTCAGTCTAATGTCATAGAAGTTGAATTGAGAATAAACAATGGAAAATTTTGATATATAAGAACAGAGATCATCATTCCATTCATTCCAAGAGTCACAGTGTAAATCAATGAACCTTTTTGGTCTAAGCATCAAACATGATTGAAGTCCTTTTAATAACTCATTTTTGTCATAAATCATCGTTTGGGGAAATAAATAATTTTTCACGTCCGTAGTTTAATTTTTTATCTAACGATGAAGGTTCGAGAATCATTTTCATAGTAAAAGTGAGATCCGAGTCCTTGTGAATTAGAAAATTATTGATAAGGACTGGAGTAAATCGGTGAACTTACCTGTTGAGTCTTAGCTTTTAAGATATATCGGCACTTGTTACGAGAAACATCGAGAATTAAAGTAAGTGAGACAAGCGATAAAATTAATTGGTGAACTTACCTATTGAGTCTTAGCTTTTAAGGTATATCAGCACTTGTAAGCAACATCAAATGCAGTAGTGAAATAAGTTAAACGACGAGGGTTTAAGAACTGAGTTCGAGCATACAAAGTGTTAAAGTCTGGGGGTCCATCTCAAAACCAATTGGCTTATGAGAAGTGTGGCCCCAAGATCTTTATTAATTGTTTTGCTAGGCTAGTTTTTACCTAATGTGGGTTTCAATGTCTCAACACGCCCCCTCACGTGTAGCTGGGATTGAGGCTTACAACGTGGACTCATAGATCGGGTGGTGCGGAGCAAGAACGTGGGCCGTTGGGCCTGCACGTGTAGAGAACTTGCTCTAATACCATGTTAAAGTCTGGGGGTCCATCTCAAAACCAATTGGCTTTTAAGAGGTGTGGCCTAGGATTTTTATTACTTGTTTGCTAGGCTTGTTTTTACCTGAAATGGGTTTAATATCTCAACACGTCCCCTCACGTGTATCCAGGATTGAGGCTTACAACGTGGACTCATAGATCGGGTGGTACAGAGCAAGAACCTGGGCCGTTGGGCCTGCACGTGTAGAGAGCCTGCTCTGATACCATGTTAAAGTCTGGGGGTCATCTCAAAATCAATTGGCTTATAAAAGGTGTGGCCCCAAGATCTTTATTAATTGTTTTGCTAGGCTTGTTTTTACCTGACGTGGGTTTTAATGTCTCAACACCAAGTTCTCTTCTTAGGTATGAAAACCTAGTTGCATCAAGTGGCTTAGTAAAGATATGAACAATGTGTTGAGCTGTTGAAACATATTGGATACTGATATTTCCTTTTTTCACATGATATATATATCTATGTGTTTTGTTTTGGAATGTATGACTGGATTTTGTGATACAGAGATGGCTGATGTATTGTTACACATGATTGGGCAATCAACAATTTTTATCTCATAGAACACAAGTTATTATTTGATCCACATCATCTCAGAATAGCAGCAACCAGCAGCTTGGTATTCTGCTTCAGTCGTTGAAGTAGATATGGAGACTTGTTTCTTGCTAGCCCATGAGATTAATTGATTTCCCATAAATTGACAAGTCTCATTAGTGCTCTTCCTGTCCACTTTGTATGCAGCAAATTCAGCATCAGAAGACCCGATGAGATTAAAAGTTGAATCCCTTGGGTATCGAGTTCCCAAGGTGGATGTATTGATGAGATATTTGATGATTCGTTTGACTACTTGTAAGTGAGATTCTTTAGGATCTGCTAGAAACCTTGCACATACACGGACAACAAACATAATGTCGTCGCTTGTAAGATAGAGTAGTGAACCTATCATGCCTCTGTAGAGAATCATGTCCACATTCTTTCCTTTTTCATCTTTGTCAAGATGGAGACTAATAAGTGTAGAGTGGGGGTGAATAGTCTTATAAAACTTTTTATAATTTTCTTTAAAAACTTTTCTCAAACTTGCAGCGAAAATATTGAAGACAATATCTATTGGCTGGTTAGTTGAAGAAATTAGTCAATGAAAGAGTTTTGAGAATATTTAGATCACTTTAGCTTCAGTCAGAAGTAGTATAACAATTTATATGATCATTCAGGCTAACTAACTAATGCACGGTTTTGGTTGGCTTAACCTTAAGTAAAATGATATTACTTAAGCTTTAGTCAATCAGTCAAGGTACACACACAAACAGATAATGATAAAAACTCAAAAATTTAATGTGGTTCACAGTTTGAAAACTTCTACGTCCACCACCAAGTTGGTCAGACTTAAATTTTGAAGTGCACTAATTTTATTAATGACTCACTTTAGCGAATGATGTTATGCTACAATTTGTATGAATTTTAATTGCGAAACTATTGATGTAATGCTACAATCTGGATCAATTTTAATTATGAATCTCACTTTAGCTATCCTTTTACAATAACGAGGTGTGTTCTGTTCAAACACCATTTTAGTGATTGGATGTGTTCTTTGGTATTATCGTCCGATAAATTTCTGCTTAGCCTCAAATTGACAATGCTTAGCAAAGCATACCTAAACAAACACAAATGCAAAGCCAAAGGTAATAACTAATGGATCAATGCACAATAATTCTACATGGAGATGTACTAACCATTGTAAAATATTAAACGATGGAGGCGTACTTACCATTGTGAATGAAATAATTTACCATGGTGTTTTTGAAGGAGAGAGATAGAAGACGGAGTTGAAAAGTGTGAGGTAAAATGGTGGTGATCTTTAAATAAAAGGAAATTTTGGGCAAATAAATAATTTTTCACGTCCGTAGTTTAATTTTTTATCAAACGATGAAGGTTCGAGAATCATTTTCATAGTAAAAAGTGAGATCCAGTCCTTGTGAATTAGAAAATTACTGAAAAGGACCTGGAGTAAATCGGCGAACTTACCTGTTTAGTCTTAGCTTACAGCACTTGTAAGCAACAACAAATGTAGTAGTGAAATAAGCTAAAAGACGAGGGTTTAAGAACTGAGTTTGAGCATACCAAGTGTTAAAGTTTGGGGGTCCATCTCAAAACCATTGGCTTATGAGAGGTGTGGCCCAAAGATCTTTATTAATTGTTTTGCTAGACTTATTTTTACCCGATGTGGGTTTTAATTTCTCAACATTCCCCCTCACGTGTAGCCAGGGATTGAGGCTTACAACGTGGACTCATAGATCGGGTGGTGCGGAGAAAGAATGTGGGTCGTTGGGCTGCACGTATAGAGCCTGCTCTAATATAATGTTAAAGTCTGGGGGTCAATTTCAAAACAAATTGGCTTATGAGAGGTGTGGCCCCAGGATCATTATTAATTGTTTTGCTAGACTTGTTTTACCTAATGTGGGTTTTAATGTCTCAACACCAAGCTCTCTTCTTAGGTACGAAAACCTAGTTGCATCAAGTGGCTTAGTAAAGATATCAACAATTTGTTGAGCTGTTGAAACATATTGCATACTGATATTTCCTTTTCCCACATGATCCACATCTATGTGTTTTGTTTTGGAATGCATGACGAGATTTTGTGATACAGAGATAGCTGATGTATTGTCAAACATGATACGGAGCTACGTATTCTACTTTGGTCGTTGAAGTAGATAAGGAGACTTGTTTCTTGCTAGCCCATGAGATTAATTGATTTCCCATAAATTGACAATTTCCATTAGTGCTCTTGTTCTCCCTTGTAAGTGAGATTCTTCAGATCTGCTAGAAACCTTGCACATACACGGACATCAAACATAATGTTAGCTCGCTAGGTAAGATAGAGTAGTGAACCTATCATGCCTCGTAGAGAATCATGTCCACATTCTTTCCTTTTTCATCTTTGTCAAGATGAAGACGATAAGTCTAGAGTGGGGGTGAATAGTCTTATAATTTTTTTATAATTTTCTTTAAAAACTTTTCTCAAATGTCCACACTCTTTTCTTTAAAAACTTTTCTCAAACTTTTTATAATTTTCTCGAAGACAATATCCATTGACTGGTTAGTTGAACAAATCAGTCAATGAAAGTGTTTTAAGAATATTTAGATCACTTTAGCTTCAGTCAAAAATAGTATAACAATTTATATGATTATTCAGGCTAACTGACTGATGCACGGTTTTGGTTGGCTTAACCTTAAGTAAATTGATATTACTTAAGCTTTAGTCAATCAGTCAAGGTACACACACAAACATATAATGATAAAAACTCAGAAATTTAATGTGGTTCAAAGTTCGAAAACTTTTACGTCCACCACAAAGTTGGTTAGACTTAAATTTTGAAGTGCACTAATTTTATTGATGACTCACTTTAGCAATTGATGTTATGCTACAATTTGTATGAATTTTAATTGCGAAACTATTGATGTAATGCTACAATTTGGATCAATTTTAATTGTGAATCTCACTTTAGCTATCCTTCTACAATAACGAGGTGTGTTATGTTCAAACACCATTTTAGTGATTGGATGTGATCTTTGGTATTATCAACCGATAAGTTTCTGCTTAGCCTCAAATTGACAATACTTAGCAAAGCATACCTAAACAAACACAAATGCATATCCAAATGTGATAACTAATGGATTAGTGTACAAGCAATACTAGTGTTTATGAGGATGAATGTTCTAAATAAAACAAATTAAACTCATATTTGTACAATAAAAATCCCTCAAAAACTAAGTAGGTGGGAGGGATATAACATAACAATATATGATTGTGAATAAAGGCTAAGTACCGTAGTAAGATAAACAATAAAAGCTCCTAGTAAATGCTAACAATGAGTGCAGCCTGTAAAATTACATATTATTATGTTTATTTGCCATATTATTATGTAAAATTACATTTTATTATGCCAAATTTTTTCGCCATAACTTTGAAAAATAACGTATAAAATTTGGACGTTTCTTTTACCGTATTATATACGTCCCATATTTTACTATTCATATATTCAATTTGAAATCGACTCGCATTATTATTCCAATGTGACCTAAACGTATTGTTGAAGAATCAGATTTTTGCACGAATTCGGGTTCTGTACCTATACCAAGGGTAATGTATTTGACATATAGCGTAGAGCTATCAAAATAATTTTAGCCCGTTGGGTCGCCGGACCGCCACACAAAATAGGTGTTTGGGTTGCAAAATTTGGGACCATTTAAAAAATGGGCCAAATGGGCTAAGCCCGTACGGGTTGCTGGCCAAGGCGGGGCGGTGCAGTGCGGGTTGGGGCGGGTTGGCCCGCCTCTAATTAACTTGTAGCAACTAGCAAGGGCAAAATTGTAAAATTCAATTTTGAAGAAAAAGTGAAAACCCTAGGCGTGTAGCGGCGCTTCTAAAATCAAAATCCGAAGCTTCGGTTCATAATCACTAATCGGCTCTTTTAAAATGTATCTATTTTTTGATTAATGTTTAGTTAATCTTTGATTATTGTTTTCCTTTCCAATTTTTTCAATCTAATACGGTAAATTAGTAATACACTAATACTTCAAAATAATCAATTTTTAAATGTTTACGATTATAAAAAAAATGATTATATTGGTTGTTTGATTAATGTTTTCATTATGTATGTACATGTAGGAGGAAACAATTATGGCTTCTTCTTTCTTAAATCAAACTATCAACTTGGATGAGAGTGATAAAGTGGAAATGATAAAAATTGAGTCTGTTTGAACTTTTAATTGATTGGGTTAAACTCCGAATTGAGTGTACTTTTTGTATGTGGTGATTTTTGTTGATTCAATTTCCTACTTTTGTGGATTGTATTTATATAATGTTTTATTCGGGAGTTTTTAATAAATTTTTGGGCTTTATATATAATATTTATTAATTTTTTAAATGTGTTATTTTTTGTGGGTGATCCGTTTAACCCACAACCCGCGACGATTTGGGTTGGGTTGACACATTTTAGGCCTGCACCCTTAATGGTCTAGCCCGCACCGCACCACCAACTAGCGGGCTTAAGCGGTCCCGGCTGGGCCCCCGCTTTGAGCTCTAGTCTTGTGGCTAATGAGAGTTGTGTATATAAAATTCAGGGAGGAAAAATTTGATTTTTATGCCTACAATTTTTCTTTTTATGCCTAAAATTTTTCTTTATTTATTTTCATCAAGTTACAACTAAACACAATTTTTTATTTTTAGTTTGCATATCAACGAACAATAAGGGTCCGTTTGGATACAACGAATTGGAATTGAATTAGAATTACAATTATAAAGAATTAAATTTCAACATATTCGAATTCAATGAAGCTTCAATTCTATTGTTTGGCTAATCTATGGAATTCCATTAGAATTAATTCATATTTTCAATTCTATTGTTTGGATACTCAACTAGTTTTATGGAAATAAATTTCCCACTTCTATATACTTTTCCACTTGTATTTTATTTTCAAATAATAAGAAAATTGAACCAAACAAGTTTCAACTTCAATGAAAATAAAAAATCAACACAATTTAATACTAAACCATCTAAACCATCTTCTAAACAACTAAAATTACTACATTCAATAGGATTAAGCAATCATAAAAATAAAGCAACACTTAATACTAAATCATTCTTAAAACAACTAAAGTTACTACATTCAACAAGTTTAAGCAACCTTGAAAATAAAGAAACACTTAATACTAAACCATCCTCGAACAATTAAAGTTACTACAATTAACAAGTTTAAGCAACAATGAAAATAAAAGCAACATGTAATTTTAAGGAACTATGCAACACCTACACAAGACCAAGTTGCATCAAAACATCTTGTCTCTTCAACTCATTTAGAAGGCATGCCAATGTTTCAAATTTCCTTTGATCTTTCATGAATGCATCAAGCGCTTTCAAAAGCATGGTGTGATCTAAATCTTTCACTTTAGACACCTCTTCAAATACCATTTGTCTTTGTAGCTTTAGGAGCTTGAGTTAATAAAGCGGTCAAGAGAATCCGCCATACGAGAGTACATCATGTAATGCTGGGAACCACCATGCTTCCGCTTTTGGGACGAGAAATAGATGAAGATGAGGCATTAGACTTGCACGGTCTACTTTCCTCTCAGAGTGGATGCATAGCATCATCTTCTAAGCCTCTCCCATCTCCTCGGTTGTCCCAATGGTCTCCTGTAAGTCAACAGACTCGTGGTTCACTTCCATCTCCTGTAACCAAACAACACACGCACAAGAAAAATATGATTGAGAATGACGCCCCCTGCAACAAGAGCAATTAAGAATATTCAAAAATATTAGCCGGCAACAATAATGAATGCTGTTACCTTTCGGTTATTTATAATAAGAACAGTGAAGCTCCGGCTTGTGCAACATTTGCCTTCGTTGTAAACTTGCAATGGCCACGGTCGACCATGATGACATCTCCATAAGCTAAAAAAACAAAGTCTACCTAGTTAGGATTGACTAAGACCTATGCGTACATGAAATCTATAAATGCAACTTGAAAGAAAAACCTTTTTCTTTGGTGGACTGACAATCTCAAGGGTGCGAAAGAGTAAGGCGAGAATGGTTTGCATTTTTCTCCTTTAGACACAATGGTAGTTCCAAATCTTGCACCAACACCAACAAATTCAACAGATTCTATTCCGTCTACCCATGTTTGAACTTTGACCTAGAAAAAGCAATGCCTTATTAGAGTCAATGATGCGAAAACGTATCGATTGAAAGAAACTTAAGAAGTAAGCCATTTTCATGCTATTCGCTTTCGGTGCACATAGAACTAAGAAAAATGGTATCATCTCTTACTTAAAACCACGTGGTTCTCCAAAGACAAGATCATCAAATAAAGGAATCCTAGTCTATAGTTTTTGTTATAATTTCCTCGTGAGTTCTAGCTCCCACCCACGAATCGGGAGTGGTGGAGAGTTTTCATCCTAAACTCATTTATATATGTTTTTGGCTTCTACATAACTTTTCCTCTTGAAGTACATCATGCATAGTAGAATTTGCATTCAAGTTGAAAGCATTGAGAGCCCCTTAATCATAATGCAAATAGAGGGCAAACTTCCACGACCTCTCACTATCCTCGTAGGTCGGTGATATTTCGATAGCAATGTTTGGGAGCATGAAATCCATGCCTTCGAATAGGAAATGGAGCAAAATTAGCTTAAATTTTTAACTATATGAGCTCCAATTCCATGATTTGGATTCTATGCTCCCAAACACTACCTAAACAACCAATTGATCAAATTCGATCCCGAAGCGCAAAATGCACTAACTAAACACAAACACCCACACACATGCAATAATTCTAAATATGAACCCAACAAATTACTGCAATGGAAAGGAAAAACAAAAGGAGAAGAAACTCAAAATTGAGAAGCTGGGTCGAAGAGAAAAATCATAAATTAGGTGGGCCAAAATCATACCGGCACAAAATTGTTCTCACAGCCCGGGCTTCTTGGGAGAAGAATCGTCGTCATGAACAATGTCGCCACCTCTCACACAACGGGATTATTAAAGAAGAGGAGAATTACGGCAACACGGCAACAATTTCTAAGCAAATCCATGGAATTTGGTGGGTTTTGATTTGTTTTCTATTCTTGCACGACAATTTCCCAATCTCAACATAGAGATTGAGAATGAAATGGAGTTGAAGCAATTAAAGAGGGGTTCATTAATAGTCGCTCAAATATGATTGTCTTTGAAAAACAAGAAAGAAAAAGAAAAGAGAAGATGTTAGTAGTAGCATGTATTGAGTATTAATGATAGCAATGGGCGATCTACTTCTTGCTCTTGTTGCACAAACGCAGCACAACATCAATCCAAAACTTGAAGAAAAGAAGAAAATTGGGGGGCGGTAAAAGTGCATGTCCTTAATCTATGGAAAGAACAAGCGACAATAAACTAATTTATTTCTCGTAGAAACATGCATATTTCTAACCACGGTTAAGACAAGCGGCACGAACTGTTAGCTCGGTACTACAATGAAAAACATCCAGAAAATTTTCTAGGAATAGATACTCCATCCGTCCCAAAATGACCATTTTCAAAATTTTCTTGTCCAGTGTATTGGAATCGACAAAACATTACTCCCTCCTTTCTCAAACGAGGTTCCATTATTATAATCTTTTTGTCCCAAAATGAGTGATATTTTTCTATAAATTTAGTAAATTTGCACTTGCAAATGCTACATTGTCGATACTAAAATCATTTATGTATATGTAATAGTAAAATTTCCCAAGAAAACTAAAATAAACACTCATTTTGGGACGAAGGTGTAAGAAAAATTTACTAAAACCCAAAATTGAGGTTAAATTGGATGTTACTGTGACATGTACACATCCCAATCAATTTTTGTATCTAAATTCACGCAATTGAGAGAATTACAAGAACAATTTAACAGAAAACAACGAAAATGGAGTGGAGAAAGAAAGAGAAAAGGTGAATCTTACAAGGAACGAGGCGATGATCGGGCCGACGAGGATGGCGTCGGCGAGAGCAAGGCACAAGCGAAGGATACTTTTGGGTTTTTGTAGAGTTTTTGAAAATAACTCTCAGAGTTTTTAGGGTTTAGGTTTGGCCGGTGGCCGTACTACCATGGCTTCGTCGTTGGATCGTCTCGCCGGATCGGCGACGGGACGAAAGTTGTCACCTCCGATTGACTTTGTTTTTGGTATTGCAAATTTGGGCTTTGGCTAATAACCTACTACTTGGGCCTATAACTAGCCATACTACACACCCACATAAAAACATTGGAAGATTGAGAGATTGAGGAGGAGAGAGAGATCGAAAGATTGAGAGATTGAGGAGCCGAGAGAGAGATCGAGAGATCGAGGGATTGAGAGAGATCGAGAGATCGAGGGATCGAGAGATCTCACCCAATTAAGAGAGAAGGGGGCGAGAGATCACAGAGCTCTAATCCATTGGAAGCAGCTACGAAGATGGGAAGATCGACCACTGAGAAGCCATGTTAGAAGTGTGGGTTGAAGACAGTGAGAGAAAGTAGACGCCATTTTGCTTTAAAATCTTGGAATTGATTTTGTAATTATCTACTTTTGATACAGAATTTATTTTATGAAATTGGACCTCACAGAATTATAATGCAATTCTAATTCTATGCTTCATTTTAGCATCCAAACAACAGAATTGAAATATTATACTCCAATTCCATTTCTATGCCATGGAATTGGTGTATCCAAACATGCCCTAAATAATTTTCTAACATTCAAAACATAAAGCCTATATTGTTATTGTGCTTGAGATTTTTCTAATTTAAATCGTGATTGGAATTAATTTCGTAGATCCAATTTGAAATCTGACTCGCATTATTATTCCAATGTGACCTCAGCGTATTGTTGAAGAATCTGACTTTTTGCACGAATTCTGGGTTCTGTTACTTCTGTACCTATATCAAGGGTAGTTTATTTGACAGAGTTGGGAACCATTGTGTATATAAAATTCAGGGGAGGTAAGTGATATATTTGAAAATCAGGCCTGGCCCAATAATGCTCTCAGACCGCGACGCCCTAGTTGTATACCTATATAATGTACGTAGGGCAAGGGAGGAGTTTTTATTTGTATTCAAAGTCTTTTAGGTATATGGATGAAGTGGATGTATGCGAGAAAGTCTTGATTTCTTCTTATTCTTCAGGTAAGTGAGATCGAACTCTATGAATTCTGATTTTATGTTTCATATATTCGATCCCAAATGATTAACTGAAGACAAAGAAGTCGAAAATCTTTATTTTATATATACTTTTACGATGATGTTGAAATTATATGCGACTCATCGGAGGAAATCTCGAATAAATGAATTGCCGGATGACATCGTTGTTTCAATTATATCCTTTTTGACGATAAAAGAAGCAAAAGCTACCAGCATCCTCTCACGTAGATGGAAACATATGTGGAAATACACTACCCGTAGTTGGAGGTTCGATCGATCTGAAGTATGTGATCAAAAAGTTTATGAGAAATATGGGAGGTATGGGTCTATAGATGTCTACTTTATGCGAGTGAATCACACCTTGGAGTTACACCGTGGTCCATTTTTATACGAGTTAGGCTTTGTCATAGATCAAGGTGTTCGTCCTTTAAATTTTGCTTATGCTCGTATGACTGACAATTGGATTAGCATTGCATCTAGAAAATGTGTACGGAGACTTGATTTGGACATTCAACACTTAGATTTAAACAAAATTGTGCAAACAAAGCCTGATTTTTCTCAACTAACTCATCTCACTTTAAAACGAATACTAGTCTCGGAGGAGAATCTTTGTTACTTTATATCTAGTTGTCCGTTACTAGAACATTTATGTGTGATAAACTTGCGTCAACTGGTGACCCTAAAAGTTGGTGGTGGCTCATCGCTCAAGTTAAAGCATTTCGAAATATCTGATTGCTTTATGTTGGAAAGTTTGGAGATTTCTGCTCCAAATCTTGTGTCATTAGTATGTAGAGGGCTATATACCACTCCATTTTTAAAGGATGTACCCCTTCTCTCGACACTTTCTGTGACATATTATGCCCGCGGCTCAACGATTATTAAGCCTTTGAGTTGTTTATCTCAGATAGAGAGTCTTACATTGGAGCTCATAGTACAGGATTATCTTTGTTTGAATCACCGTGATCTGGAGTTGAGCAATCTCAAGCATTTGGAATTGAGGATTAATGCGCTTTTCTTAGAGAGTTTTCTTCCATTCACTTTTTATTGAAGGCATCTCCTTTATTGTCTAGTCTCGAAATCAACTTGGGAACGAACCGTTGGTTTTATTCACCAGAGCGTTGGGAAAAGTTTGTAGCGAGGAACAAGCATGTGAAGGTTGGCAAGGAAGAAGGCATAACGCATGAAGCTACTATCTATCAGCATCAATGCCTTAGAGTGGTGACACTTTGTGGGTTTATACGTCATACTGAGCTTGCTTTGCACATAATCGGGATGGCTACATCACTTGAGAAGATGGTCATCGATTGCAGTCGAGAAATTCCTCACTTAAACCCCGAGTCTTGGAGAAAAGAGACAAGCATAGCTAGAGAAAGAGCAGAGGAACTGAGATCGAAATTACCTCCAGCAATCGAATTTGTGGTTCTCTAGTTGACCTCAAGGAAGGAGGCTTGGGCCTTCTCCTTGGTATTGATTATTTTAATTATGTCCATTAATTGTTACTTTTAGACGAATTTTTAATATTTAGCAACTCAGATTTGAGTTGAGGATTCCAATTAAAAACATTATTTATTAATTCTGAAACTATATATTTTTATAACTAGTATCTATTGGATCATCAGATAGTCTTAAAGAGTTGTTTTACTTATTAACAAGAAACACATTGTGTAATGGGTAATGCTTGGCCACAAAGAAGTCACAAAAATTTGGTCACAAAAGCTTTGTTGTCAATTTTTATTCGTTTTGTTCATTAATTAGTGACGTACCATAAACTATGCAACAAATTAATAACCGCCAACAAAGATTTTGAAAAAAATTTGTGACTTATTTGTGTCCATAGCAATACTCTTGTGTAATTTCTCCTCTCTTATTATCAATTCTATTATTTTCTTTTGGATGTTCAATTTCTGCAAATGAAACTCAATTGGGTCCTACACACCCACTTTATCATGTTGGATGGCGAGGATCGTGTGATACACATATTATGAGTACGTTTGTTAAATTTAGAATAATCAAATTACATTGATCAATATCACTCACACCCAAATTGAACTAGTTACAAAAAAAGTTATTTTCCCTATTAAAATTTGATATACCAAAAAGTGATGGTAATGATGTGGTTCACTCAATAGTAGCCGAAATTATATCAACCAAATACAAGGGATTCTAGTACAACTTTGGCAAAGTCTCACACAACTGCAAGGGCATTGGATGTAATGTTGACCAAAGCTCAGGGGTGTCGAGTGGAAGTAATATCAGTTACTTACAATAGTTAGTTTTATGATGTAATGTAACGATGATGTAAGCCACAGTAGTTAGTTTTATGATGTACAACGGAAGTTCTTAAAGGGATCTTCCAAGGAGCAAGCCAAACAATGGGGGTTCTTCTAGCCACATGTGCAACAGAATGGTGCTGCAAGAAGGAAATTGTTCTTCTCCGTTAGCATAACTGTCCACGCCGAGAAGAGTCTCCGCCAAAATGAGAGGAATCATGTTGCTCACTCGTCCCCTGGCGTGCAACACAATATCCAAGACCCATATGTCAACATAACCATCAAGATTAATTAGGAAGGATTTTCTTAACATGCATAAGAAAAGGATCGTTTGTCGATGCTCTAAATAAGCATTGTCGGGTTGATAATTGGCAAAGATCCTCGGAAGATGGGTCAGATCAAAAAGTTGACCGTACAACGTGTTACGGGCCTCTCGGATAATGAAACCGAACAATTCTTGAATAAGCACCAAGGGAGGTTTCCACAACAACGGCACTGCGATGGGACCATCAATGGATATGCCCGTCAGAGCGCAAAAATCTTCGAATGTGGGACACATCTCATTCAAAGAAAAGTTGAAAAGGTGGTCTTCTGAGGACCAAAAGCAGGATGCACCCCGTATCATATGCCAGTGAATTCGAATATGTCTCCATCCAAACATACATCGAAAACCATAGGTGTCTGCAAGATACCCCTTTTCAGTGGCACTGAGACTAAGACACCAGTCATGTATGCGGGCCTCGTAATCTGCAATGGTTTCGAAGGAATGGTTCATTTTGAATAAAAGAAGAGTGTTTTGCCTAAGGATAAGAGGTCTTTATTGGAAGGACTTCGCGATTTACGTCGGCAAAAGAGAAGGCGGAAGAGAAGAAGGAAAAGGGAATTTGCGTTGAGTTGTTCTGTCCAAATCCCTTAAAAGAAAAGGCAAAAGAAGGAATTCTCTAAAATCTACAGTAGCCTATACCCTAGGCAAAAAAATTTTTGCTCCGACATGTCACAACACATCAAATTGAGCCCCAGGACAGAAATGACAGTTCTGGTGCGCGGGCACCTGGCCTGGTGCGCCGCGCATCACACCATGCATTTGGACTTTTTGTTCCAGCTCCCCAGTCCACCTCTTTCCCCCGACACGAATCATATCCCTCGGACGAAAGATGCTTCAATTATCACTCCAGGAGTGATTCTTTTCAAATAGGCATCATGCCTATTGCTACAGTGTAGCAGCCGTTACAAATTTGATGATTTCTCCTCCCGTGCGAAGACCATCAATTATGCCTCAATTAGCCGCCTCGGCCAAATACCAATTTTTGCTCCCGCAGCACAATTTGTGTAATTAAAAGCAATTAGAATCGAGACCCTAGGTTTTCTTTTCTTTTTGCATTTTCTCATTAATCATTAATAATGTACAGAATAAATAAAAGTTGATACAAATACATCTTTTTAAAGAAAAAAAAAGAAAAGCAAAAATAGCAGGAAAGGAAATCATTGTCTTCCTCTCTTCGACCTGCTAGTACTGGCACCCTTGGAGCCTCCGCTCTCGCACCTCTGCGACGCGGTCCAGTCGCGTCCGCACCACCTCGGCAAGTGAAATCACTAGCCACAGTCTTCAATTTCTGATATAAATCGAACAACTTGTAAAATCTACTCAATAACTTCTGATAGGAGCTAGCTGGCACCTGTTCATACAACATTTCTTTTAGCATCATTTTTTATTCATATGCAAATACATATAGATAAAATAGACAAATAGCATGTGTACAGGGTAGTCAGAAATATACCAGGTCTCTCCCTTGCGGAAGATAGTCATGTGGTGGAATCTCACCACCGCTCAAGTCCTCCTCCCTGTAGTTCTCCCCTTCTCCATAGCCAATTGTCCGCGAGACTTCCGAATAATGTATTCGCCCCGCAAACGACCCAATCTCTCCCACAAAAATGGGAAACGGACCCTCCGCTTCCTGAGCAGGAGGAGGAGGAGGATACAGCACGGTCTGCACGAAAACCCCATAATCCATCTCCCCGTATCTATGTGGATCGATGGCCTCTCTCGCGATATACCACTCGCGTCTCGGCATCACATCAGGTGTCATCATCACGAAGGGTGGTGAAGGCGGTGTCAGAGGCTGGCCTACGTTAGGCCCATGCTGGCGATTGACCCGATCGCCCAAATACATCGAGTCACACATAATGGAAACCATAAAAATGCGACAACCGTTGGCCGCTTAGGCCGAACCATAGGAAGCAGGCAGCTGACCCCGTGGGAAGAAGCTGACAGATTCAGGACTGTAATTAATTATCGCAGTCCGAATCACCTCGGTGTCGGGCCGAGCAGGAGTCCTCCGAGTGTATTTCTGGTTTGAAGTCTGGAAGTTCACCACGAACGGCAGTGTCATCACCCTGGTACGGAGTGTGAAAGGGTGAAAGCTGAACACAGTGTAAGCCCAAGCCTGTCGCATCAAAAATAATGAGTCAGCATCTATTTTAAAATCACAAAACAAGTTTTAAAATAAAGGTTTTGGTTCCGAGTATTACCTCCCATGCCACATTGTAGCCAGTCACGCTGCTGGAGATATTCCGGCTGGCGTGACCCATGAAAAAATAACACTCCGCCAGGCCAGCCTGTCCCCAGTCGAAGTCGCCCAGATGGCGTAGTCTCCTCAGACATCCGAGTAGAGATATTAGAAGGGTTGAGGAAGCATTGACAAAGAGGGTGATCCCCAATGCCAAAAAAGAAGAAAACCCGAACGAATCGGGTTACAGCAGAAAGGTCGGCCGTGTCGACAAGACCCACATTTTGGAGTAGCCACTCCCTAATGTAGCTGACGGGAATCTCGTCAAAACTCTTGTACACCGGTGTGAACCCCAACAGCTGAGCAACAACATCAGGTCGATGTCGCAGCTGGAAATTCGGCTCAATAGCCTGGCCCCGACTAGTCGGTAGCCCCGTGATCGCCGAAAAATCCGCAGGCGTCATAGTTACCTCGCCCCACGGAAGATGGAAGGTGTGGGTAGTGTCCCTCCAGAAGCACCGTAACACCTTATGGATGTTGCTGTAGCCGATGAAACCACCCAAGTTTTGGATGAATGTACCAAGACAGGTACCATTCACCCTCTCTTGAATCAGTTGAGGGAGTGGATCATAGATCTCCCTCACCATGTCCCCGTTCGCCCGGATGCGAGTAATCCTCCTCCGTGACTGCAAATAACAAAAAAATTCCAGCGTGTCAGCACAAAGCACACGTGCACATTTCTTATGTCATTTGCATAAATGCACATGCATGTCATTTCATTCATATTTGCCACAAAAACAAAAAAAAAAAAACTTTAAAGTTTTTGTTTTTTTCATACATGTTCCAAATCCCATCCCTAGGATCCCGGGACCAAAATAAAATATTTTTCAAGTGTTTAGTGAGGGTTTTTCTTCACTTTTCTTCATTAAAGTTTTTTTTTCAAACAGTTGGTGTGCGACTTTTGCGCAACTTCGGGTAAGAAAAATTCACACATTTTGAGCCACACCGCCAAAATCAACTTGGGGGTTTCCATCTTTGTTCATCCCTCTACACATACATACTCTCGATTTTGAGAAATTTTTATCCTAACATGCTCAAATTTGCGATTAAAGTAGGCACTTTAAACATGCAATATCCACAAACATACATACTTTTTTATGCCCATGCTGCATAAATTTACATTTTTTGCTTAGATTCAACATGCAACAACATATATTTGCTGCTTGGATACTAACAATTGCAGGATTAACATCAAGAGTCCAGCAAATCATACAAAAATCTCAAATTTAGCATACTTTGCGGAACAAATGGGTTTTCCGAGAACTCACCGCGGGTGGATCTAAAGAAGAGATGTGACTGCTCCGGTCACGGTGAATATCGTTCGGACTACTATCCGAGAACGGATAGCGGACCCGATTCCGCGCCATCACCTCGTCGACTTATTTGTCGCCGGCACCCACATCACCAAAAATCTCATTTTCTGAGTCCAAATTGTTGACGATTATCGCTACAAACAATTTTGGGGCGATAAACCTCAGAAAATTTGAGCGATTTCGAAAGAATTTTAGAAGAAATTGGAGAAGAATGGGAGAGTTGAGAGAGAGAGAGAGAGGCACGACAGCTTATTGCTGCCTGCTACTGCCATTTTTCTTCTTAAGAAGAAAAGGGATTTTCCCCTTTTCCCTCCAAGTTTTAGCATTTTGTAATTTGCACACCCAAGTCCTTCTAACGGCAACTTAACGTCCAACTAACGGTCGTTAACCGGACGCCCTAACAAAAATCCACCATCTACATATTTTCAAGAGCAATTCCCAGCGGAGCTACTCCCAACGGCCCTGCCGTCCAATCGATCATCTCCAGCAAAATCCCCATGGGACTTTACACAGCATATCTCAGCAGAAGCATCGCCAATTGACGTGCGCATCATCCCCAACAAAGTGTCCCCTGGACAGCGCTTTGCAGTGCATTCACACACGTTTGCATACCCAGTTACTCGATCATTTCCTCTACAGGTTCGAGCACGAGGCACATGGAAATCAACCACTCAACGGCCCCGCCATTCAACACGATCAAAATCCGTCTCCCGGACGCCACACAAAAATAGTATCTTTACTTTATGTTAATTTACAGCTTATCCTAAGCTGCAATTTACCTCATTTTGCATTGGTACAGCTTTTTTTTGGTCATTTCCCAATGGGTATAGACCCGGGGTCCGGAAGTGAACCATTCACACACTACATTTCACGTTTCAAATTTCTTCCCTGAAGAGATTTGAACTACGTTTTGACCTGATTCTCTTTATAGAGATACGTACGCAGTCTCCCCTGGAGATTCAGTCACCACAGAACAGACCCTGTCGCTCATCCACAGCACATTTCATTTCAAATTTCTTCCCTAAAGAGATTTGAACTACGTTTTGACCTGATTCTTTTTATAGAGATACGTGGCGATCTCCCCTGGAGATCCGGTCACCACGAGCGATCTGTCGCTCATCCACAGACATTTCATTTCAAAATTTTTCCTAAAGAGATTTTGACCTGATTCTCTTTATAGAGATACGTAGGCAGTCTCCTCTGGAGATCCGGTCGCTTTTTGGCACATGTTGTCACCCACACACATATATACATGGTCGTACAAACTCCTATACGAGTTTGACCATCCAACTGCTAGTACGAAACTGGATGTCTATTCTTTTACGACGACGCTCGCTTACTTCTAAGCAAACAAAGTCGAGGGGCTCTGTAGACACCCAAAATTCGTACACCTACATTATACGAATTGTCCAATAAACAACTGTTTATTTACAAATGGACTAACACATGTTTCTATGATTATTTCAGGAAACAACATACACAACGGACCAACAACGTCCAACAAATATAACAATCTTCGGTTAGATCAACATCAAGGGTCAAACTCGAAGACACAACAGACTAACGACGTCCAATGCACAAACAAGCCTTCCGTTAGATCAACATCAAGTGTCTAGACTGAAGATACACAGCTTAGAAGGGCCAAAGTGCACGACACAAAGCCTGGAAAAGCCAAAAACAGGGTTTGGTGCGCTGAAGACATTTATGGTGCGCCAATACACCCAAACAGGGTTTGGTGCGCAGGCACCATGCCAGGTGCGCCGCGTACCAAACATGCATTTATCAACAGTTCAGCGGCTGCTGCTGAAGAGGAAGCTTCCTCCTTTGCTTGGCCCCGAGAGTTTCCATCGAAATATCTCAGCCAAAGCCTCCTATAAATAGAGATGATCAGTTCTCTTTATACACATGTTCAATTCTGTCCCCAAACACACACACACACACCAAATCTCTCTCTCTCTCTCTCTATCAAGCCTCTTTTTTGAGGAAGAAAAGAGAGAAAAAAAAGAGAAAAGAGTATTGACTCTATCTCAACACACACCAAAATGTAAGTCTTCCTTTTCTCGATTGGTCGCAGTGGGAGCACAACGGTCAGGCTACGAGCTAGCTTGATCGAGTATAAGCAATAGCCTAGCTAGAACTTGGCTCGATTTTCTGTAAAACGACAGAAGGTAACCCCTTCCGTTCGTTAGTTTAAATATGTAAATAAATGTAATAAATGTATGTAATTATTTCAAATACATTGCAAATACATTGTAAATACATTTTCGTAAATACATGGAATTTATATTCTGTAAATAAACAAACTTACAATAATTAAATACGAGCATGCAATGTGTAGAGACTGAAAGGGCGAATTGGATGCGTAAAACCTTCCCGATTCGTAACTTGGCCCCCGAACCCATAATCTAAAGTTTTTCTCCCGTTTACTTATAAACGAGAGTGGCGACTCTGTTTTTTTAAGATAAACATGATTTTCATGTTTATCAAACCATAAAATAAAATAGAGGGGAACCACAAGACACGAGCGAAAAAGGCCCCCCGTGAGGGAACGGATCCTGCGGGATCGGGGCACTCACAGTGAGGCACTGAGAATTCTCTTCAAGTATGTATGTGTGCTTCAAAAATTGAATGCTCCAGTAATTTCTTCATGACTTCCATGCCTTTAAATAGGCAGGAAGAAGCCTGTAGTCGTTGAAGTCTTGTTTGACTTGAGGAGGCACGAGTCTCTATGTAATAAATAATCTTCGATTAGAGAGACTGTCAAACACTGAAGAAACGACAACGAAGCTTAAAAGTTAAATATTTAGTAAACACAAAACAAAAGGCATGTTTATTTTGTTAAGGAAATATATATTATTCATAACTGGCGTGTTTTCAAAATAGTGAGACTTACCATAGAAACTTTTTGAAATCATTAGTCAATGCATGGTAAGATAAATATTATTATAAAGGCACATTATTGACTGACATATTAGATACTAGAACATATGTTAAGTTTAAAATATGTATATAAATATAATGGGTTTAAGTAAATTGTAAGTAAATCATGGCATGGATCAACAACCATTCTCGTAGGATATAAGGGGAGACCTTGCATTTATATAGACGTTATTTGGAAAGTTTTTGTTATAATCTAGTCATTATACAATGGCTAGACGATCAATGTCCAGCTATGAGTGCAGTCTATGTGGCACTCAACTTCCAGACAGCTTGCGAGAATATTCTGTTAGGGATTGGAACATTTTTTTAGGGTTTGTCTTAGTGGAAATTCGTCTAATGAATGTCCAAAACATGGCATGTTGCGACAGTTGACTCAGCCTTGAATCTTAGTTGTTTGGTTATTGTAGTTTTGTTGTTTCTTCAATCATAGTTGTTTTAGCTACATCTTAGTTGTTTGCTATTTCTTTGATAATAACTCTTGTACATTAAGTTTATTAAACTAGATTATGGGTAATTATCCTATTATAAATTTGCAACAACAAAACTTACTAAATCTAAGGTCCTAACAAAACCTTTGAGAGGGAAAAGAAGAATAGGATTAGTTCATTAGGGTTAGGTGTGAAGCACATGACGAGATCGATCAACATTGGTGAGCACCAGGCACATATTATACGTACTTTTACTTTAACTTTCATAAACTAAGTTAAGTTGGTGACCACTATTAGCTCTTTACCGACGGAGTATCCATTGAGCGTTATATCAGTAAAAATGTACTTATTACTGACAAAATATACTGTTTTACTGACAAAATATTTCGTTAATAAAAAAGCCTTCTTCTAGTAGTGCATAACCAGGGTTCTTTATATAGTGATTAGATTACGGCTCCCATCATAATTCCCTAGTACGATTCTTATTAGGTTTCTACCCAAGTTTCCATATCTCAGCACCCCTAGGTTTTTTTTTTTATCAAAATTAGTTCACCTAATAAAGTCTTACAGTAATATAATTGGTGAGGCTATCTCCGCTACGAAAATTGCTTATCCACTACATTCATTAATAATCAATTCAAAATTTTCACGTTAGGACCAAAAAGCCCTTTAAAAAGTCACCCACTTAAATTATACGATACATCTTCCATATTATTTTTACTTCTCTTTTTTTAAATCGAATGATAGTTACTTTTGTATTTTCATATTTTTATGTAAAATTAAACATAATTAAATTTCTTTTTTTATGCCTAATTTTTTTTTTTAATTTACATCCAGTTACAACTAAACACAATTTTTTTTATTTACTAGTTTGCATATCAACGAACAATAAATAATTTCCTAACATTCAAAACATAAAGCCTATATTGTTATTGTGCTTGAGATTTTTCTAATTTAAATCGTGATTGGAATTAATTTCGTAGATCCAATTTGAAATCTGACTCGCATTATTATTCCAATGTGACCTCAGCGTATTGTTGAAGAATCTGACTTTTTGCACGAATTCTGGGTTCTGTTACTTCTGTACCTATATCAAGGGTAGTTTATTTGACAGAGTTGGGAACCATTGTGTATATAAAATTCAGGGAGGTAAGTGATATATTTGAAAATCAGGCCTGGCCCAATAATGCTCTCAGACCGCGACGCCCTAGTTGTATACCTATATAATGTACGTAGGGCAAGGGAGGAGTTTTATTTGTATTCAAAGTCTTTTAGGTATATGGATGAAGTGGATGTATGCGAGAAAGTCTTGATTTCTTCTTATTCTTCAGGTAAGTGAGATCGAACTCTATGAATTCTGATTTTATGTTTCATATATTCGATCCCAAATGATTAACTGAAGACAAAGAAGTCGAAAATCTTTATTTTATATATACTTTTACGATGATGTTGAAATTATATGCGACTCATCGGAGGAAATCTCGAATAAATGAATTGCCGGATGACATCGTTGTTTCAATTATATCCTTTTGACGATAAAAGAAGCAAAAGCTACCAAGATCCTCTCACGTAGATGGAAACATATGTGGAAATACACTACCCGTAGTTGGAGGTTCGATCGATCCGAAGTATGTGATCAAAAAGTTTATGAGAAATATGGGAGGTATGGGTCTATAGATGTCTACTTTATGCGAGTGAATCACACCTTGGAGTTACACCGTGGTCCATTTTTATACGAGTTAGGCTTTGTCATAGATCAAGGTGTTCGTCCTTTAAATTTTGCTTATGCTCGTATGACTGACAATTGGATTAGCATTGCATCTAGAAAATGTGTACGGAGACTTGATTTGGACATTCAACACTTAGATTTAAACAAAATTGTGCAAACAAAGCCTGATTTTTCTCAACTAACTCATCTCACTTTAAAACGAATACTAGTCTCGGAGGAGAATCTTTGTTACTTTATATCTAGTTGTCCGTTACTAGAACATTTATGTGTGATAAACTTGCGTCAACTGGTGACCCTAAAAGTTGGTGGTGGCTCATCGCTCAAGTTAAAGCATTTCGAAATATCTGATTGCTTTATGTTGGAAAGTTTGGAGATTTCTGCTCCAAATCTTGTGTCATTAGTATGTAGAGGGCTATATACCACTCCATTTTTAAAGGATGTACCCCTTCTCTCGACACTTTCTGTGACATATTATGCCCGCGGCTCAACGATTATTAAGCCTTTGAGTTGTTTATCTCAGATAGAGAGTCTTACATTGGAGCTCATAGTACAGGATTATCTTTGTTTGAATCACCGTGATCTGGAGTTGAGCAATCTCAAGCATTTGGAATTGAGGATTAATGCGCTTTTCTTAAAGAGTTTTCTTCCATTCACTTTTTTATTGAAGGCATCTCCTTTATTGTCTAGTCTCGAAATCAACTTGGGAACGAACCGTTGGTTTTATTCACCGGAGAGTTGGGAAAAGTTTGTAGCGAGGAACAAGCATGTGAAGGTTGGCAAGGAAGAAGGCATAACGCATGAAGCTACTATCTATCAGCATCAATGCCTTAGAGTGGTGACACTTTGTGGGTTTATACGTCATACTGAGCTTGCTTTGCACATAATCGGGATGGCTACATCACTTGAGAAGATGGTCATCGATTGCAGTCGAGAAATTCCTCACTTAAACCCCGAGTCTTGGAGAAAAGAGACAAGCATAGCTAGAGAAAGAGCAGAGGAACTGAGATCGAAATTACCTCCAGCAATCGAATTTGTGGTTCTCTAGTTGACCTCAAGGAAGGAGGCTTGGGCCTTCTCCTTGGTATTGATTATTTTAATTATGTCCATTAATTGTTACTTTTAGACGTATTTTTAATATTTAGCAACTCAGATTTGAGTTGAGGATTCCAATTAAAAACATTATTTATTAATTCTGAAACTATATATTTTTATAACTAGTATCTATTGGATCATCAGATAGTCTTAAAGAGTTGTTTTACTTATTAACAAGAAACACATTGTGTAATGGGTAATGCTTGGCCACAAAGAAGTCACAAAAATTTGGTCACAAAAGCTTTGTTGTCAATTTTTGATTCGTTTTGTTCATTAATTAGTGGCGGGCCCATAAACTATGCAACCAATTAATAACCGCCAACAAAGATTTTGAGAAAAAAATTTGTGACTTATTTGTGTCCATAGCATTGCTCTTGTGTAATTTCTCCTCTCTTATTATCAATTCTATTATTTTCTTTTGGATGTTCAATTTCTACAAATGAAACTCAATTGGGTCCTACACACCCACTTTATCATGTTGGATGGCGAGGATCGTGTGATACACATATTATGAGTACGCTTGTTAAATTTAGAATAATCAAATTACATTGATCAATATCACTCACACCCAAATTGAACTAGTTACAAAAAAAGTTATTTTCCCTATTAAAATTTGATATACCAAAAAGTGATGGTAATGATGTGGTTCACTCAATAGTAGCCGAAATTATATCAACCAAATACAAGGGATTCTAGTACAACATTGGCAAAGTCTCACACAACTGCAAGGGCATTGGATGTAATGTTGACCAAAGCTCAGGGGTGTCGAGTGGAAGTAATATCAGTTACTTACAATAGTTAGTTTTATGATGTAATGTAACGATGATGTAAGCCACAGTAGTTAGTTTTATGATGTACAACGGAAGTTCTTATAGGGATCTTCCAAGGAGCAAGCCAAACAATGGGGTTTTTCGGGGAACATAGTGGGAGCTTAAATGGGCAAAAGTGAAATGAATAGTATCTTAAGCTCCCATATTTTATCAGAATCCAAAGAGACAAAGTGACATAGTTTAAGCGCAAAAATGAGCAATACAGCATAGTTTTAGTTGGACACGTTTTGGATGAGAAAAAGTGGCGGAGGTAGCACTTGACAAGGTGCTTTCCATGTGTCATTTTCTCCGTGGACAGACGATTTATTTTCCCTCCTACTTTACATAGCCATTTTGAGGCCAAAATATATATATATATATATATATATATTTTGTATTAAAGTACACATTTTTTTTTTTTTATTAAAAATGTTCTTCGTCTGACTATGTTGCAAGTGGTCCCCCACCTTCGAATATGCCTCCTTTTTCCACACAACCAGAACCAAACAATGATGAGGAGGCAGATGTTGAGGAGGACTTGGTTGACGAATCTACTCCACAAAGGGGAAAATCGGTTAAGAATTAGGTGGTCCACACACGAGACCACCACTTTGTGTAAATCCGGGAGAATGTGACTCTCGATAATTACGTTGGCACAAACCAAACATGGCAACAATTCGGAAAAAGTAAAGGTTGTTACAACAAGTATCGTGGCGCATTTGGTAATCCACGAAATGTGTGCCAATGTAAGAATCATTTCTCCAAGGTGTCCACTGCAGCTGCAAAATTCTCTGGAGCCTTCAACTATGCATTAGCTACCAAAGAAAGTGGGTGGAATGATGACGACCTTATTAACACGGTGCATAGTATCTATGAAGTTGATGAGGGAAAACATTTCACGTTAGTGGAAGCTTGGGGAGTCTTTCAGAAAATACCCAAGTGGTGGTCTCAACATATTGAAACAATTCAAAATTCATAAAGTAGTGATTCAAAGAGAAGCCGTATAAATAAAGCTGGTCATTTTTCAAACTCTTTCTCCAATGTCGAAACACCCTCAAGTTCATTTTCGCTCGACCTCCGTCAAGCTTGACGGATATATGAACTTCTCACAAATGAGGCTTGAGGAGGACAAGAAGAATCGATGTGAAAACAATGGGAGTTTTTGATGAGGAAGGAATACAAATTAGCAGAAGAAGAAAAAGATTGTACGAGGTTGTGCCGTGAGCTGTTTAAGTAGATTATTTTGTAATTTGTCTTTAATTGTTGTAAAATTTGTCTTTAATTGTTGTAATTTGTCTTCAATTTTTGTAGTTTGTCTTTTACTTGTCTTGATTTCCAATACATTTGTCTTTAATTTTGTCTTCAATTTGTGTTGATTTTGTACTTAATCGAATTTACTATTACCTCTTATGCAAATAATAGTGGAAGCTCAAAATGTGATAGTGACAATTTGAAATTATTGGTTAACTGAAAAAGTAAATAACAATGTTGTCCACATATTGCACTCTTTCACATGTGATAGTGACAATTCGAAATTATTGGTTTGCTGAAAATGAAAATAATAGTGTTGTCCACTTATTACATCCAGATCATATCACAAGTGACTGTCTCCCATTATTATCTTTGATAGTGCCAACTCCATTATTTTCCATTATTTCCCTTGGCCTACAAAGGTAGTAGTGTACACACTTCAATCAACCATTCCCAACACTTCATTTCAGAAATAAATACTGTTGGGTCGCAAGATCCGACCTTTTCCTTTATTTTTATTTTGCCTTTCCTAGTCATTTATTTAGTATTTTTAAGTATTTCATTTTAGTATTTTATTTTATTCACTTTTCGGATTTTTTGGAGAAAAGTAAAAAAAGTGTTCTATGACAAGTAAAAATCTCCATCTCTGTAAACCATGTTCCCAAGATATTCTGGAGATTTGATCAGCTCAATTTAGGATTTTGTGATTGCTAAATTATAGGAATTGGTTAGATAGTTTTGGTATGATTAGTCTCCTAACCAAAGTAACACTCTTATTCATTTTGTATATCTTGTAGTCTTTTCATATAGGTCTCTTGAAGGCTATTTAAAGAACGTCCAGCTCTTCATTCCAGGGAGAGAGAACGCCAAGAATTGCAGAATATCACAAGAGAGATTGAGAGAGAATTTCAGCAAAGATTAAACACACTCAGTTCGTGCTGTGTGATCCAGGATGTCACGACCCGACCCAAGTATGTGGAATCTCGTCCGGTTCGTGAGACGGGACACAAAAAACACAGTTTAAAAATCACTTTTCGTGCAAAAACCCTGTAATGCAAGTGTATGTTGATTTTAAAAACAAAACATCACTTCACGGCAACAATTAAGCCGGAGAAAACACATGAGGTAACCATCAAAACCCACGAGCTATGAAGCTCGGGCCAAGCATATAACATTAACAGAGTGCGCGGAATGAAATAGTTAACATCATTTACAAAGCCTGACATCCACGTCGACATCTACAAAAGAATATGAATGAAACAACAAGTACGGGACTTCTATCCAACTTTACAATGTTTAAATAACAAATGTACCCTCGGCCTCACCAAAAGAAAATACCAGGGCTCAAGGAGCACTACCAAAAGACGGACTGACGAATACACCGGGCGACGGACGATCACTGAGGGTTTCTTGCAGGCTCGGGATCTAAGGAAAACAATAAACAATGGACGGGGTGAGTTATAAAACTCAATAAGCTACTAATGCAACAATATGGCATGCGAGATGCGAACAGTAATAAGAATTACATACAACATGGTTGGCATAATATCGCAGTTCTCAATCATCATCAAATCAAGTAACTCATGACACAAGTCACGTAGCATGCATCTCACGTAGGTGCGATATATAAACACATATAAAAGGATACCGTCGAGGTACACCTCCAACATACAAACTTCCAACCAACCAACCAATAATACCAATGTAGAAACCGTTGAAGTCGTACCCGATCATCGAACCAATAACCAAAATCAAAGTGAACCATTTTTCGTATTCACGTCGACGTGAAGACTCGGTCCCCACGACCCGAGAAACAATCACGGTATAGCTTACCAAGGTCGCGTTTATTCCGTACAACACTTAGCGCTATAACCCCTACCGTGGCCAACGGTAGGGCGAGGCCCAGTGTATTGGCCTTCAGTTATTACGTAGCCCCGGCTCACGCAATAACCGAGCGTCAATACACCTCCAACAAATATGCCATGGACTTAACAAATGCTCGAGTAGATGTTTACTCGACACATTAACCAATCAACCAAATGTTCAAGTAGATGCTTACTTAACATTAAATAAAAGCATTATACTCCAAAGTAGGGAGTATAACGACCACAACAACAACATGCTAAGGTATGCCAATAATTCTAGTGCACATAGCCATACAACACCAATACCAAATTTAGCACAATACAAATATACGTGTATCGCGTAACCAATCCCCCAACGGGTCTCTCGAGCATCCAAAGAGCTCACAAAACACACACGTGGTCACATTAATTATCAAACCCTAACCGACTCCGTTACAGTCATTTTAGGTTACTAGTGATGTCGAGTTACGAAAGTGGTTTTGCACTTTAATCCTAGCACATTATCGCCCAATTTTGAGTTTTCCAACATCATAGAACAATTTGCAACATATTTCACAAGTCCAAAATGGCGTTCATGGCAAGAATCACATTCTCACTACTCTAGCATGGTAACTTCGCATATTAGAAGTCTAGGATGTCATATGAGAGATAAAACGAGAAGAAAAGGGGGTAGTAGCTTACCTCTTGTCGGAAAAGGTGAAGAAAACGAAAATCTAATCGGTGGGAAAGCTTCTCCTCGGCAAGACCTTCGCAACGGCGTGCTCAGATCGTTGGGATTCCTTCTCAAACTCAAAATATCACAACTTCCTCACTCTAAACTCTCTCTACTCCCTCTCTCTATGTTCTATGGTAAAGGGAGAAAAAAATGAGAGTGTTTAAACACTCTTGGTAGCTTTAAGTGGCTGGAAATGAGAGGGAGCTCGGTTTGGTGACGTGGCCTCACAAGGGCCACTCAACTTAAATAAAACTAGGGCTTTTTGCGAGACAGAGTTCAATCTGTCGCGCTTCGCACGGTCGTGCCAAATAAGCTGCACGGTCGTGCCAATGAGGCTGCACGGTCGTGCCAACCCTCATAGCACAATCTGGACTCTCTGGAATGCTTCGCACGGCCGTGCCAATATGGCTGCACGGTCGTGCCACCCTCAATACACAATATTGACCCTACTGGAATGTCTCGCACGGCCATGCCAACATGGCTGCACGGTCGTGCCAATGTTCATGTGCCCAAACACAGCTCGTTTTGCCCTCTCATCCTAGGTTCGATCACACCACACTTGTAACACGTCTTAAGTACGATAAATTACAAGAGTTAAGCAACAATATGGCATACGAAACACATGGAATTAAACATGAATGTAAATGACATTTGAATGAGATGAGATATGCAAAATATACATGAAATTATGCATGATGCAATGATGCAGATGAGGCGGGTGTTACATTCTCACCCCCTTAGAATAAATTTGTCCGCGAATTTACTTACCGACTCCATCGAACAATGCGGGATATATCTCACGCATCTCCTGCTCGGTCTCCCACATGGCCTCCTCGACATTGTGATTCCTCCACAACTCTTTCACGAGGGGTATAGTCTTCGTCCTTAATACTTGCTCCTTTGTATCCAAAATTCTTACAGGTTGCTCGACATATGAAAGGTCGGGCGTCTAATCCATCAGTTCATACTCCAACACATGCGAGGCATCCGTCAAATACTTCCTCAACATCGACACGTGAAATACCTCATGAATACCTGACATCGATGGCGGCAAGGCAAATCTATACGCCAACTTTCCAACCCTTTCCAAGATCTCAAACGGTCCAATATACCTTGGGGCCAATTTACCCTTCTTACCAAACCTCTTAACCCCAATCCGAGGTGAAACCTTCAAAAACACGTGATCACCGACCTCAAATTCAAGATCCCTACGTCTATTGTCGGCATAACTCTTTTGTCTACTCTGACCCGTTTTCAATCTCTCCCGAATGAGTTTCACACTTTCCGCCAATTCATGAACCATCTCTGGACCCCACAACTTCGCTTCACCGACTTCATCCCAACAAATCGGAGAACGACACTTCCTACCTTAAAGTGCCTCATACGGAGCCATCTCAATACTCGACTGATAACTGTTATTGCAGGCGAACTCAATCAATGGTACATGTGAATCCCAAGTTCCCTTAAAGTTCATCGAGCAAGCTCTCAACATATCCTCAAGTATCTGAATCGTTCTCTCGGATTGTCCATCAGTTTGCGGGTGAAATGCTGTACTCAGATTCAACTTCGTCCCCAAAGCATTCTGAAGCGACTGCCAAAACCGAGAAGTAAACCGCGGATCCCTGTCCGATACAATGCTCACTGGCACCCCATGCAACCTCACAATCTCCTGAATATACAACGAAGCAAGTTTCTCCAACGAATTCGTAACCGCAATGGGAAGGAAATGGGCCGACTTAGTCAATCTATCGACAATAACCCAAACCGCATCATGACCTCGTCGAGTCCTCGGTAACCCTGTCACAAAATCCATTGCGATGTTCTCCCATTTCCATTCCAGAATTTCCAAAGGTTGCAACAGTCCAGCTGGCCTTTGATGCTCTGCTTTAATCCGTTGGCAAGTCAAACACTTCGACACAAACTCGGCGATTTCCCTTTTCATTCCACTCCACCAAAAATTCTTCTTCAAATCCCGATACATCTTGGTACTCCCAGGGTGAATTGTGTATTTAGACTTATGGGCTTCATCTAACACTTGTCGTTTCACTTCCTCAATCGCCGGTACACAAACTCTACCCCGAAATGTCAAAATACCATCACTATTCTTAGCAAAATCCGGGGTCTTACCCCCACCTAACTCATCAATCAATTTCTTCAACTCCGGATCACTCTCTTGAGTCTCCTTAATCAGTTGGAACAACACCGGAGTAGCCCGAATATTAGCAAAAATCACCCCATGGCTAGATTCACTAGGACCCCAATCACGAATGTCCTCAAGCATCTTCCATTCCCTAGTCATCAAACAAGAAATATACGCTTTCCTACTTAGCGCATCCGCAACAACATTAGCTTTTCCCGGGTGATAAAGTATGGTACAATCATGATCCTTCAACCGTTCCATCCACCTACGCTGCCGATTATTCAACTCCTTTTGCAAGAATAAGTACTTAAGGATTTTATGATCCGTGAACACCTCAAACTTAGCCCCATACAAATAATGTTTCCATTTATGAAGGGCAAATATAATCGCAGCCAACTCGAGATCGTGTGTCGGGTAGTTCTGTTCATACTGAGTCAACTTCCGTGAAGCATACGCAATGACCCTTCCATTCTGCATCAAGACACAACCCAAACCTTCTTTCGAAGCATCGCTATAAATCACAAACCCATCATGTCCATTCGGCAATGCTAAAATAGGAGCCGTAGTCAACTTTTCCTTCAATTCCCGAAAACTCGCATCACACTTATCATTCCACACAAATGGCTTATTTTTCTGAGTCAAGGTCGTCAACGGGGTTGCAATCTTAGAGAATCCCTCTATAAACCTCCGATAGTAACCCGCTAATCCCAAGAAACTTCGAATCTCCGTCACCGTCTCGGGTCTCTTCCAACTTACCACGGCTTCGATTTTTGTCGGGTCAACTGAAATTCCCTTGCCTGACACCACATGCCCCAAAAATGTTACCTCCTCCAACCAAAAGGCACACTTACTAAACTTAGCATACAGTTTCTTTTCCCTCAACACCGTCAATACAATCCTTAAGTGTTTTTCGTGCTCTTCTCGAGACTTCGAGTACACCAAAATGTCGTCGATGAACACAACCACAAAACAATCAAGGTACGGCAAGAACACCCTATTCATCAAATCCATAAATACCGCGGGTGCATTAGTCAACCCAAAGGGCATAACCACGAACTCAAAATGCCCGTACCTAGTCCTAAATGCCGTCTTAGGAACGTCCTCCTTCCGAACCTTCAACTGATGGTAGCCACTCCTAAGGTCGAGCTTAGAGTATACTACGGAACCTCGAAGCTGGTCAAACAAGTCATCAATGTGTGGGAAAGGGTATTTATTCTTAATTGTAACCTGATTCAACTCCCGGTAGTCGATACATAACCTCAACGAACCATCCTTCTTCCTTACAAACAACACCGGTGCACCCCAAGACGATACACTCGGTTTAATGAAACCCCGATCAAGCAACTCTTGCAACTGAATCTTTAATTCCTTCAACTCGGCTGGCGCCATGCGATACGGTGCTTTCGATATCGGCGCGGTACATCAACATCATCCAACATAACCACCCTTTTCGATTTATCCACCACACAAGCCAAGTACCCCGAACAACCACGAGATAATAACTTACGGCTTTCAAAGCCGAAATAAGTCGAACACCACCCATGCATTTATCACCAACAAACACAAAAGACGTCATGTTCGGCATATCAAAAGTAACAAACTTTTTACGGCAATCAACCACGGCATGGTGTGCATGCAACCAATCCATTCCCAAAATCACATCAAAATCTCTTATGGGTAAAACAACCAAATCTGCAGGCAAATGGTGACCATCAATAACCACATCACAATTATGATAAACATTCGAAGCTAGTTGGCACTCTCCTATCGGAGTAGACACCTCTAGCACATACGGCAATGATTCAGGCATGGTATGCAAATGATAGGCAAAATGCGATGCGATGTATGAATGCGATGACCTTGGATCTATGAGTACTCGGGCTTTAACACTAGAGACAAATAGGGTACCTCCTATGACGTTATTGGCTTCGGGCACTCTATTTTGGTCTAGGGCGAAGACCCGACCCTGGACCCTAGGACGACCCTCGTTGTCCCTCTTGACGCCTGCATTCGGCTGCGCACCCCCCTAGTTGGACCCCTTTATTCTTAGGGCAATCCCTCTGGAAGTGCGTGCCATCACCATAGAGGACACACTTCCCCTATTTCCTCCAGCGCCTATCCTCCGTATGACCAGTCCTCGAACAAAAATTACATGTCATCCCCTGGGCCCGCTGCCCCTGTGCGGTGTTTTCTTGATTCCCTGTCCTCTGCTGATTCTGTCCTCCCCGACGGTTATCATTTCCCCCTTTGTTGTTAGTCCCACGGTTATTCTGATTCCTCCACCTTGACTGTCCTGATTGTTGAGTCCCACTAGTATTTCCCCGTTGATTTCCACTGGTGTTCCCCGATTTAGTTCGGTGCTCTTCAATGTCGTGCTCGATTCTGTAGGCTTTGTCCACTGCCCTCTGGTAGCTCGTCAACTCAAGTGGTATGAGTTGCTTCCTGTATTCAGTCCTCAACCCCTTCACAAACCGGTAAACCTTCTTCTCCTCTATCGGTAGTAGATGTGTGCAATATCGGGATAACTCAGTAAATTTGGCAGAATACTGAGCTATCGATGGACTCCCCTGCTCCAGGCTAAGAAACTCCACTTCCTTCTTTGCTTGTATCACATCCGGAACAAACTGATTCCGGAACCGCTGCAAGAAGAGCTCCCACGTCCTCACTATCTGATCTTGTACCCAGCTAGCTTCCAAAACCTTCCACCAATGTTCAGCCGCATCTTCTAGTTTGAATGTGGCGAACTTAATCTTCTCCACATCCGTACATCCCAACGCTGTAAAGATCTTCTCTGTCGACTCAATCCATCTCTCGGCTTTCTCCGGATCCGGCTCACTATTGAAGCTTCTAGGTTTCATCTTCAAAAACCTCTCCAGTTGGCGGTCATTGTCCCCGACTCCCCCGGCCAGTTGTACTACTCTGTGACCACCCACTTGACCCTGTCCATCCATGGCCTGTCGATTCATGTCCATGGTCTGTCGATTCATTTCCATCATCGTCTGCATAAACCCCTGCATGGTATGCATGAAGGCCTCATTCTGATTTACATGACCCTCTGATGACTGCCCGGTAGCTTGGTTAGGAGATGGGTTAGACGGCCCGGTACGGCGGGTTTCTCTCTCGGCTTCCCCAGCCCTACTCGTACCAGCTCCATTTCGTGTTTCAACCATGACTGATTACCTGCAACAAACACTCGTCGTTAACGACCCAGACACTCAACCAACTCCCGCCTAAGCCAAGGATACCAAATCCCAGTGAGCTAACTTATGCTCTGATACCAACTGTCACGACCCGACCCAAGATCCTATGTGGAATCTCGTCCGGTTCGTGAGACGGGACACAAAAAGCATAGTTTAAAAATCACTTTTCGTGCAAAAACCCTGTAATGCAAGTGTATGTTGATTTTAAAAACAAAACATCACTTCACGGCAACAATTAAGCCGGAGAAAACACATGAGGTAACCATCAAAACCCACGAGCTATGAAGCTCGGGCCAAGCATATAACATTAACAGAGTGCGCGGAATGAAATAGTTAACATCATTTACAAAGCCTGACATCCACGTCGGCATCTACAAAAGAATATGAATGAAACAACAAGTACGGGACTTCTACCCAACTTTACAATGTTTAAATAACAAATGTACCCTCGGCTTCACCAAAAGAAAATACCAGGGCTCAAGGAGCACTACCAAAACGGACGACGAATACAGGGCGACGGACGATCAGAGGTTTCTTGCAGGCTCGGGATCTAAGGAAAACAATAAACAATGGACGGGGTGAGTTATAAAACTCAATAAGCTACTAATGCAACAATATGGCATGCGAGATGCGAACAGTAATAAGAATTACATACAACATGGTTGGCATAATATCGCAGTTCTCAATCATCATCAAATCAAGTAACTCATAACACAAGTCAGGTAGCATGCATCTCACGTAGGTGCGATATATAAACACATATAAAAGGATACCGTCGAGGTACACCTTCGACATACAAACTTCCAACCAACCAACCAATAATACCAATGTAGAAACCGTTGATGTCGTACCCGATCATCGAACCAATAACCAAAACCAAAGTGAACCATTTTCCGTATTCACGTCGACGTGAAGACTCGGTCCCCACGACCCGAGAAACAATCACGGTATAGCTTACCAAGGTCGCGTTTATTCCGTACAACACTTAGCGCTATAACCCCTACCGTGGCCAACGGTAGGGCGAGGCCCAGTGTATTGGCCTTCGGTTATTACGTAGCCCCGGCTCACGCAATAACCGAGTGTCAATACACCTCCAACAAATATGCCATGGACTTAACAAATGCTCGAGTAGATGTTTACTCGACACATTAACCAATCAACCAAATGTTCAAGTAGATGTTTACTTAACATTAAATAAAAGCATTATACTCCAAAGTAGGGAGTATAACGACCACAACAACAACATGCTAAGGTATGCCAATAATTCTAGTGCACATAGCCATACAACACCAATACCAAATTTAGCACAATACCAATATACGTGTATCGCGTAACCAATCCCCCAACGGGTCTCTCGAGCATCCAAAGAGCTCACAAAACACACACGTGGTCACATTAATTATCAAACCCTAACCGACTCCGTTAGAGTCATTTTAGGTTACTAGTGATGTCGGGTTATGAAAGTGGTCTTGCACTTTAATCCTAGCACATTATCGCCCAATTTTGAGTTTTCCAATATCATAGAACAATTTGCAACATATTTCACAAGTCCAAAATGGCGTTCATGGCAAGAATCACATTCTCATTACTCTAGCATGGTAACTTCCCATATTAGAAGTCTAGGATGTCATATGAGACATAAAACGAGAAGAAGAGGGGGTAGTAGCTTACCTCTTGTCGGAAAAGGTGAAGAAAACGAAAATCTAATCGGTGGGAAAGCTTCTCCTCGGCAAGACCTTCGCAACGGCGTGCTTGGATCGTTGGGATTCCTTCTCAAACTCAAAATATCACAACTTCCTCACTCTAAACTCTCTCTACTCTCTCTCTCTCTATGTTCTATGGTAAAGGGAGAAGAAAATGAGAGTGTTTAAACACTCTTGGTAGCTTTAAGTGGCTGGAAATGGGAGGGAGCTCGGTTTGGTGACGTGGCCTCACAAGGGCCACTCAACTTAAATGAAACTAGGGCTTTTCGCGAGACAGAGTTCAATCTGTCGCACTTCGCACGGCCGTACCAAATAAGCTGCACGGTCGTGCCAACCTCGCACGATCGTGCCAATGAGGCTGCACGGTCGTGCCAACCCTCATAGCACAATCTGGACTCTCTGGAATGCTTCGCACGACCGTGCCAATATGGCTGCACAGTCGTGCCACCCTCAATACACAATATCGACCCTACTGGAATGTCTCGCACGGCCGTGCCAACATGGCTGCACGGTCGTGCCAATGTTAATGTGCCCAAACACAGCTCGTTTTGCCCTCTCATCCTAGGTTCGATCACACCACACTTGTAACACGTCTTAAGTACGATAAATTACAAGAGTTAAGCAACAATATGGCATACGAAACACATGGAATTAAACATGAATGTAAATGACATTTGAATAAGATGAGATATGCAAAATATACATGAAATTATGGATGATGCAATGATGCAAATGAGGCGGGTGTTACACAGGATGCCGTCGGCATTCTGACTCACATCTACCTACGATCCTTTGCTTGGAGTATTTTTGTTCACCCAATTGTTTTCTTTTGTAATACAAATCGAGTCATATACTTCTGTGTTGGGTGAGTTAACTTATATTAGATAGATCTACTTCATAGAGAGTTTTTCGTTTGATTTTCACTAGTATTTGAGTCAAATAGTTTATATTGATCAACAAAGATTTTTCTAGTGAAAGTTTTGCCATATTGGCACATCTACAAGTATATTACTTGTAGATAAATGTTTACATCTTGTGTTCTTTTCCTGCTTTATTATTCCGCTGTGCAGTGTTATCTGGAATGTGGTTCACATCTATAAGCATTAAGAGGGCGTGGACTGAGAGGAGGGCAAGGGCTCCAAATTTCATCGATGATGTCTGGCGCCAGTAAGTACATTATAATAATATACTTGATTTAATTTCATTCCTTAAATAGATGAGAGATTTTGTATATATTGTATCTCTATAACAATTTTAACATTTTCACAGGTATACCGAGGGTTGGGATTCCGATGACGCTAGGGCCGGCGAGCGGAGGCGAATAGGCTGAGTGGCACGGGGAGGGGGGTGAAGCACACCTCGGGGTCGATCAACACCTCCGAGCACAACTTGCGCATGGTAAGGACTTTAATGTGTTGTATTGTAATTAATTAATACATGCTTTAATTGTTTTACGTATGCTTTAAATTGTTTTGTTGGGTAGCCATGTGGATGCTATGAAATCCATGGTGAAAGCGGCGATCGGTGCAAATATGTTGTTTTATAAGGGGTTTGAGTGTAAATGTATAATTTTAGAAGGGTTTGAGTGAAATTAGGCCTTTATGAATTCATCAAAACATACATATTATATGTTATTGTTTTACTTATGCTTTAAATTGATTTGTTGGGTAGCCATGTGGATGCTATGAAATCCATGGTCGAAAGCCTGGTAACAATTAGGTTGTTTTAGAAGGGGATTGGGTGTAAATGTACTGTTTTAGAAGGGTTTGAGTGTCAATAGGCTGTTTAGAAGGGTTTGAGTGTAAATAGGCCTTTATGAATTCTCAAAACATACATATTATATGTTATTGTTTTACTTATGATTTAAATTGATTTGTTGGGTAGCCATGTGGATGCTATGAAATCCATGGCTAAAAGCAGGGCACTGGTAACACTTAGGTTGTTTTAGAAGGGGATTGGGTGTAAATGTACTGTTTTAGAAGGGTTTGAGTGTAAATAGGCCTTTATGAATTCCTCAAAACATACATATTATATGTTATTGTTTTACTTATGATTTAAATTGATTTGTTGGGTAGCCATGTGGATGCTATGAAATCCATGGCTGAAAGCAGGGCACTGAGTGCAAATATGTTGTTTTAGAAGGGGTTTGAGTGTAAATGTACTGTTTTAGAAGGGTTTGAGTGTAAATAGGTTGTTTTAGAAGGGTTTGAGTGTACAAAAGCCTTTATGAAAGAGTTTTTCAGTTTAAATAGGTTGCTTTAGAAGGGTTTGAGTGCAAATAGGTTATTTTCGAAGGTTCTGAGTGTAAATAAGTTGTTTTAGAAGGAGTTTGAGGGTAAATAGACTATTTTATAACGATTTGAGTCTTAATAGGTTGTTATGAGAATGAATTGAGTTCAAATAGGCTGTCTTAGTAGGGTTTGAGTGTATATATAGGCTGTTTTTATTGTTTTCTTATAAGTTGATCGTGTTATAGCTTAATATGTGTTCTTCGCTAATTTTAATTCATTATATTTGTAGAATCGATACTACGGTACCGAGGTACCGATGACGATTATTTCTTTGCGACCCACACCACTCCTGCTCCTCCTGGTGCCGATTCGCGATTGTCTTTGTCGATGAGACGGAGAGAGCATTTGTAAGTATTACTTAAAATATTTTAATTCTATTTTGTTTATTGGTTAATGGTAAATGTTAATATTAATGTTTTTATGTTTTTGTGACACGAGAGCCTATAAGGACTCTATGTCCACGCAGTCGCCGAGGGCTTGTCCGGACGACCCCGAGGTGCGACGCCATTTGTCGGAGACATTTGGCGATCGGTCACTGCGAGTCAAGGAAGAAGAGGGAGATCGCCTCTACGGCCGGTGACCACGGCGCCGCTGCGTTTAGACCAGGCGGATCGACTTCTTCCTCGGCGACCACGTCCTCGGTCCTCGGAACCGTCGGCTACCGGCGTGCCGCTCGAGAAGACGCGAGACTCTCGGCGGCGTTTGCAGCAAGCGAGGAGCGCAGACGACGGCAGCGGATGGGCAGCGGATGCGGCGGCGGAGGAGGAGCGGATGCGGCGCGGCCGGCTAGAGCAGCGACGCGGTTATGGGGCGGCGGCCTACTAGGCGTATTTTATTTGACCCCCTCCACAGTAGACCCTCCACGGTAGATACATTTATTTTAGTACGTGTATATATTTTAATTTGTATATATATTAATTTTAATTTAGTTTATGTTTTAGTTGTTAATTAGTTTTGTTGCGTGTGGTGTGTGTGATTTGTGTATATATAATTGTTATATCGGTGCAAAAAAATAAATTAAAAAATTTTAAATTTGATTTTTTTATTTTAATTAGAAATTCTTGTCGGAACTTCCGACGGTAATTAAAATATTATTTTACCGTAAATTCGTCGGAATATCCGACGGTAATTACTGTCGAGCTCCCACGTTGCATTACATTGCGTCGGATGGTCGACGGTAATTCTTGTCGGATATTCCGCGATTTCACCACTATTTTGTTAGTAGATTCTTGTCGGAATATCCGGCGGTAATTCTGTCGGACCATCCGACGGTAATCTCCGACGAATTATCGTCGGATATTCCGGCGAATTCTGTCGGATACACGTCAACAGTATTTCTTGTCGGACATTCCGGCGATAATTGCGTCGGATTCTTGTCATTACGTCGGAGAAAATTACCGTCGAAGGTTTCGTCGAGCGGAACGCTTCCGACAGTAAATTCATCATTACTGTCGAAATTTTTTAATTACTGTCGGAAATCTCCGACAGTAAAGACGTGTTTTCCAGTAGTGATACTTTGAATATCGACCCTTGCAAATCTTTCAATTGGTATCAGAGCCATCACTTGATGACACTAAGTGTTGATCCTGTGTGATTGCAATTACCATGGATGTTCAAAGTGTTACAACTTATCGACCTCCTACTCTCGATGGCTCAAACTATTCGATATGGAAGGTCAAAACGCGAACCTACATCAAATCAATTGATGAAAGGGCTTGGCGAGCCATTATCACTGGGTGGACTCAACCTAGGACGATTGATGTTGAGGATGACTACATTGCTAAAGATGAAATTAGTTGGACAGCTGATGAACTAGCTCTAGGAAATCTTAATTCTAAAGCACTAAATGCTATTTTTGGAGCAGTAGATTTAAAAATGTTTAAAGTAATTTTGCCATATACTGCTGCCAAAGATGCATGGGAGGCTCTTCAAAGATATTGTGAATGGTCCGATAGTGTGCGACAGACTAGGTTAAGACTTTTAACAACAAAATTTGAAAACCTAAGGATGGAAGAAGATGAGGACATTATGTCCTATAATGGGAAATTGTGTGAAATTACAAATGAAGCTCTAGCTTTGGGTGAGGCTATTCCTAATACGAGATTGGTTAGTAAGATGATGCGTTCTCTTCCCGAACGCTTTAACAAAAAAATCTCTGCAATAGAAGAAGCCCGCGACACCACCAAACTTGCTCTTGATGATCTTGTGGGTTCTCTTCTAACCTATGAGTTAAATCTTGTTGAGCAGAAAAAAGAGAATGTAAAAGACATTGCATTACAAGTTCTCCCTATTGTCAATAATGATCTCTTTGAACTTTCCAAAGAGATTGATGAATCTGAGTTAGGTGAGGAATCTATGGATTTTTTTACAAAGAAATTTAGTAACATGTTGAAAGAAAAGTCAAAATCGTTCTACTAGTGTCAAACAACTTTTTAAAACTGAGCCAAATAAGTTTCTTCAAAAGAACTCTTTTGGTAAAACACAAGATTATGCTAGTCCTAATCCACTAACTCAGTATAACAACAAAAACTTGGGTTTCATTCGGTGTAGAGCATGCACCGGATATGGTCATTATGCTGCACAATGTGTAAATACTTTACTCAAGAAAGGTATGAATTTGGTTGCGACCTTGAGCGACAGTGAGGATAAAGAGATTGATAAACACGAAGATCTGATTAATTTCTTTTCATTAATCAAAGAGAAGAAATCTCTTCAAATTAACTAGTTAGATGTTAGTTGGGGTGAAGCCCAAAATGTGATCACACCTAAAGTCACATCTTCAGTCACATCTTCAGCCACATCTGTCAAACGGGAGTCTTATGATTTTTCTGAATTTGTGTGTTTCAATTCTTCCTCTTTGACTAACAATGATGAACAGGATGATGCTGATTCAGAATATGAGGAACAAGATTTACAAGAAACATATGATGAGTTGTATCATGATTGGGTCAAACGTTGTGAGATGATCAAAGTTCTTGTAAAAGAAAAGAATCATTTCACAAAAGAGAATGATGATCAAAAAGGTGCCATTGCTCGTTTGGAGGCTCTTCTAACCAAGCGAGACGTTGAACTCGACAAGGTTATAACTGAATTGAATAAATCAGTTGAGACTTTGAACAAGTTAAAAACAGGTAAGGCTAAACTTGATGAGATTTTGGTTGTAGGTCAAGAAAGTACAGTAGGTCTAGGATATAAAACTCCTATTTTTGTCAAAGAGGGAGAGAATGTTTCAACTCTCTCAAACAACAAAATGACCAATTCACAAAAGTCAAGACCTAGAAAGCGACATTACATATGTCACTACTGTTCTGTTCCTGGTCATATAAGGCTGTTTTGTTACAAAAGAAAGGCTGATCTGATGAAAAATAAATCACAGAAACAAGTGTTGTCCCAGATGTCTCCCAAAATGCAGTCCAACATGTCATCACATTCACATCATCACGGGTCATCACATCCACACCATCACAATTCGAACCACACCAGATCTGTTTGGGTTCGAAAATCTGAAATTAAATGTCATGTTATCCATACTTCTTCGAGAACTAATGTTACATGTTCTTGGTACTTTGATAGTGGTTGCTCTCGACATATGACAGGTACCTTTGAATATCTATCTGATTACTCGAGTTTTGATGGAGGTAAGGTAACTCAGGACGTGGAGCTCAAGGTAAGATTGTTGGTAAAGGAACAGTGAATGTGAAAGGTCTTCCAAAACTTCAAAATGTGTTTCATGTAGAAGGGCTTACTGCTAATCTCATTAGCATAAGTCAATTGTGTGATGATGATCTTTTTGTTAAGTTTATTAAGAATTCATGTGAAGTATTTGATAAAACTAACACTTGTATCCTTGCAGGGATAAGAACTTCAGATAATTGCTACCTAGTCAGTAATAATCAAACCTGCAATAGTACAAGTGTTGATGAAACAACTTTTTGGCAAAGAAAACTGGGTCGTGCAAGTTTTAAGAAACTTCATGAACTTGTTAAGTTTGAAGATTTTCGTGATTTACCCAATTTAAACACAAAAATTCAAGTGTGTGTGGTTCTTGTCAAAAGGGTAAACGTACCATGGTTTCATACCAAAAGGTTCAACAACTTTTCTCTTCTCGATGTCTTGAACTAGTTCATATGAATCCTTTGGGTCCCATTGTCGTAGAAAGTTTAGGTGGAAAGAAATGTTCATATATTGGTGTAAATGATTTTTCTTGGTATATATGGGTCAGTTTTTTATGAGAAAAATCTGAAATTTTTGAATCCCTTAAACAGTTGTACAAAAAGATTGGAAATTTGTGTGGTCTGAAAATGATTGAGGATTATAGGTTGCATAGTGACACACTGACCAAATACTTTGATAACTCTAGTGCGATAGATAATTCAGTTCAACACTCTTGAAATAAACATATAGACTTTAGATATCACTTTTTTTCGAGAATTGGTTGAGCAAAATATAATTCGCATAGCGTATATTGGGACTAAGGATCAGTTGGCTGACATATTCACCATTACATTAGATTTTGAGAGGTTTTCAATCTTAAGAAAATCTCTCGTTTTGAGTGCCACATAATCGTAGTACAAAATGTGGTTGCATTTGCGATCACATTTGTTGTAAAAAAAAAAAAATGCATATTTTCTTTTTGTTCTTTTACTATTTATTCTAGTCATCCCTGCATTATAGGAACATATTTTAGCATGTCTGGTTTCGATTGATGATGTTTTGGTGTTATCATTGGCTTTTGTTAGCAGATATGAGTTGCTATAATGATTCTTGAAGCTCCTAATTAAAAAAAAAAAACCCTTAAAAGTAGACCTTTGAGGGAAATAGCTACCTACCCATGTGTAAGCTAATCACTTGTGATCAAATTTCACATAAGAATATCTTGTGAATCTTTGATGTGATCATGTGAAAGAGGGCTATCCTTGGGTTAGAGTGAAAGCTACCCACTGGCTAAATCCTTCTCATTTAAAAAAAAAAAAAAAACTAGGAGTCAAAGTTATGACTTATTGCATTTGTGAAGCAATGTAAGTCCAAATGCCATAACATCTGAGCCCTCATCTGTTGGTTACATTTTTTTTTAAAAAAAGGGGTCTCCTTATGTCAATAGATGTCTCTCCTTGTCTAATCAGGTTTCATCATGAGTCTCAATAATATTATGTGAGATATTTATGCTCAATTTGTGCCCTTAATTGTGTATACAATTGATAAGTGACTATTATATAGTCATTTATCCTAAGTTTTTATACACTTCTACACAGTTTAATTACCATTTTCATCTCATTTTAGATACATTTTAGTTCCTTTTTCATATTTATTAGATTTTACGCTTTTTTGTATGTTTCATACATTTTAGACAGGTTTTGGAGTCTTTTTATAATCAAAGAAAGCTTAAGGCACCTTTTTGATGCAAAGACATGGAAGAGCAACAAACAAATCAAACTCACAAAACCAAAAATCGATATGGCCGTGCGGCCAAAGGAGCGGCCGTGCACAAGGCCATTTTCGGGCCATTTTTGGTCTCGAAGCATGGAGTGGCCGTGTCTTGAAAGCTGATTGGCCGTGTTATTTTAGGAGCGGCCGTGCAGCTTAGAGTGGAGCGGCCGTGCATGATGTCCAAAATCAAATTCAAAATTGGCGCCAGAAGAGCACGGCCGTGCATCTTCCTTGACTCGGCCGTGCAGATCGCATCTGCAGATTTGAAAGGCACCTTTTGGAGGCACCTTCTTGAAGAGTTCCCTCCCCATTATAAAAAGACCCATTGTACTCAGTCTTAGCAACGAAAAATATATAGAATTTTCATCAGAAATTGTTAGAAATTAGACACAAACACTTATTATATTGAGTTCCAAAGATCTTTGAGGATTGAAGTTCATATTTGTTCTTGAAGATTCCCTTGGAAAGCAAGCAATAAAAGTGAAGTATTATTCCAGCCATTCATCTCTTATTACATCATAAGTCTCTCTTACTCTATCCTTTATATTATTGCTTATCTATTTTACATGGCTAGTGAGTAATCCCCCTTGTTCTTGGGGTTGGAAACTCAATACATAAAGCGTTCATCTTAAAATATGAAAGTCTTGTCCTCTATCTTCATCTAAACAATTTCTTTATATCAATCTCTAAATGACTTACATTTTGGAGACGTCCAACTTGTATGATTCAGTCAATTGAGAGAAGGACCTAGCGGTGAATCTCGGTTGACGGAACCATATAAAGAAACTAGGCTCCATTGATCACGAAAGTAGTTCAACGGCCTAGGGATGTTCCTTGAATGGAAAGTATGTTGACTCTTGTTCTTAATGGATTCTTACTAATTATGGTCAGCTAGAAATAAGCCGGAATGCCCGTTTGTGACAGGGCGGGAGTACCATAAACGGAAATCTCAAACAGTTTGGACATAATTAGTGAAGAATACAAACGCTATTGTCTTAACCCGAAGTAGTGTAGGCCTAGCATACCATCCTTGATTTTTATGAAAACCTTTATTTTCAAAGACAACGACTATTTGATGAACAAATTATGTGTATGATTTCCAATCCCGAGAATGTTTCGTCGTATTAAGTTTCATTTAAAGTATTTGTTGTATATGTTTTTTTTTCCATTTCCAAAACCAATCTTAATCTCCTCCAATCTATTCTATAATTCTAAAGACAAAAATAATTCCTAAGTAAACCCTGTCTCTGTGGGATCGACTCGTACTTGCACCCGCTATATTGCAATAGCCCGTGCACTTGCGGATATTAAATAAACCGTTAGGTTAAACAGACCATAACAAGTTTTTGGCGCCGTTGCCGGGGACAACGGTTTACTTTTTAAGTTTTTTTTGTCTTTACTACATAAATTTTTGTTTTATTTGTTTTCATTTTTATTTTGTCTTTACTTCCGATAAATTGTTACGTTTAATCTCTTTTTGAGTGTTTTTCCTCTTATAGTGTATGAAACGGGCTCAGACGTTCTTTGACAATTTTGATCCAGAACCCGAACGAAGTCTTCACCAAAGATTAAGAAAATTCAAAGAGACACTAAGCAAGCATATGGCGGAAGGAGAGCCACAAGCACAAACTAGGACCCTACGGGACTTTGTGAATCCAAGTACCCCGGGAACTAGATCCCCTATAGTTGTGCCGAATGTCGGAGCGGCACACTTTGAGATAAAGCCGCAACTTTTGCATATGGTTATGAATAACCAATATAGCGGCAATGCTTTCGAAGATCCTCATCTCCACATCCAAACATTCTTGGAATATTGTGATACCACACGTATTCAGAATGTTACACCGGAAGCAATACGGATGCGCCTTTTTCCTTTCTCTCTTAAAGATAAGGCGAAGCAATGGTTGAATTCGGTCCCCCAAAATTCATTGACAACATGGGACCAAATTCAAGAAGCATTCCTTGGGCGTTTTTTCCCACCAAGCAAAACAGCCCAAATCCGCACAAAGATCACTAACTTCTGTCAAACAGATAGTGAAACTTTGTATGATGCATGGGAGCGATTCAAGGAGCTTCTCAGAATGTGCCCCCACCACGGGCTCGAAAAGTGGTTGATTGTTCACACCTTCTACAACGGTCTCATATTCAAGACAAGAGAGACCATTGATGCCGCCGCGGAGGAGCATTGATGAACAAGGGAGTCGATGAGGCATACGACCTTATCGAGAATATTGCATTGAACCATTACCAATGGTCAAATGAGAGGAGCAACAACAAGGTACGCCCGGTAAATATAATGTTGATGCAGTTACTCTTCTCTCTTCTAAAGTTGACATGATTTTGAAAAAAATTGAAAATCTTAATGTCAATCCCGTGGCTAATATAAATGTGTTATGTGAACTATGTGGGTCTAACTCACATAGTACGGAAAATTGCGAGTTGCTTGACATTAGTTCTAATGATCAAGTGAACTTTGTAAATTCTTTTGGACAGAAGGGGGGGTGTATTCTAATACATACAATCCCGAATGGAGGAATCACCCCAACTTCTCCTATAAGAATAACAACGTTCTAAACCCGCAACCATCAACACAACCTCCGGGATTTGGACCTAAGAATTTCAATAACAATGCAAGTACCTTCCCCCCTAAATCAAAATTGGATCTTTTGATGGATTTCGTGGTAGAAAATAAAAATTCTCAAGAAAAGGTCAATAATGAATTTAGGGAATGCTTTAAACTTCTAAATGCTAGGTTTGATAACTTAGCAGCGCATAATAAGATGCTAGAAACTCAACAAGCTCAACAGGCTATCCCAACGAGTAGGCCACAAGGAAGCCTTCCCGGTCAACCTCAAAGGCCAAATGAGCATGTGAACATGGTAAAAACTAGGGATGAGCAAGAAAAGATAAATGAATGCCCTAGAAGTATAAATTATAGTCCAATCCCACCGATGATTGAGACTAGTTCGGGGACGGAATCCCCCAAGAAAGAAGACAAGGATTATGATGAACTCCTTGAAAACCTAGATGCCATTAATGTCAACATCCCATATTTCAAAAAATTTGAAAATATGCCTTTAGCCCTTAAACCTTTAAAAAAATTAATTCTTGAAAAAGAAAGGCTAAGAGAATATGAAAATGTTATGTTGGCAGAGGAAGTGAGCGCTGTCTTACAAAATAAAATTCCTCCAAAATTAAAAGATCCAGGTGCATTTACAATTCCTTGTTGTGTTGGCAGAATCAACATTGATAACGCTGTCCTTGACCTAGGAGCTGGCGTAAGTATAATGCCATTAACGGTTAGTGAGAAACTTGGTATAGGGGAGCTTAAACCCACAACCATAACTCTCCAAATGGCAGACCGTTCCGTTCAATACCCTGTTGGTATTATGGAAAATATGCCATGTCGTGTAGGGAATTTGATCATCCCTGTCGACTTTGTGATCCTAGATATGGAGGAAGATCATCAAACTCCCGTTATTTTAGGAAGGCCATTTCTTGCCACTGCGGGGGTAATTATAGATGTGAAAAATGGCACCTTTTCCCTAAATGTGGGGAAAGAAAAAGTCGAATTCAGTATGCTTAGGTCAGATCTCGAGGATCCCTATTTTGAGACCTACACCCCAAGTGAAGAATATGAGATGGGTGAAGGATCACTATCAAAGGAAGAAATAGGAAATGATCCCATAAATATTGAACCTTTGATCTCTAGAAATAATATTGATACAATAAATATTTCTGCTTGTCCTGAAACTAACAATGCAGAGAAAAAATCAAAAGGAATAAAGAAGGTCACTTCGAATTTTCGAAGGTGCAAAGACTATAGGTCACTTTTTCCACCCAAGAAATCAATATGGAAGAAAGGTCTACCGCAGAAGATATTGATTACTCCAGAAAGGGGTCGAGCTAAGGACCTAAAACAAGCATCATCGGAATGGTAAACCGATGGATTACTTTACCTTATTTCATTTATTATTATTACTACTGTTGTGCTAACTTTGTTTTATAGGTATTCCAGCAAAAAAAAAAATCAAAAAAATGGTGAACGTTGGTTAGCACGGCCGTGCTCTATTACATGGAGCGGCCGTGCAGTTCATATCGAGTCAGAATGAGTCAACTCAACAAGAGGGAGCGGCCGTGCACATTCCTTGACGCGGCCATGCATATTGCCTGGGGAGATGCGTCGTTCCAGTCATAAAGACGTGCCTCTCTCTCTCCTCCCTCATTCACTTCATCTTCTTCAATCTCCTCTCTATACCACCGCCCCACCCACCTTAAATACCCACTCCTCTACCATTTTAAACCATAAATTCACCCTCAATCCTCCAAAATCCCTCAACCAAACACCTCTCCACCATCAAAATCATCCCAAAACCCCCTTAAAACCCCAATCCGAAAATCCCAAAATTATCCCCCATTTCAAAAACTTGAAGGGTTTACTACAAATTTAGGTGCAACGAGGAAGCTTTTGGACATTTTGTGGCTGGGCAACAAGGATTTCGAGTTCAATTCATCAGTCTCTTCAGGTAAAAAATTTTCTCACTCCTCTTGTCTTTCAATTATCTTGGGTTTTGAATACAATGTCTTCCAAAGGGAAAGGGAAGGCTGCAGAACGGGTAGCAAAACGATCCCGGAAGGAGCAAGCCTGTTCCTCTAACTTTAATCCAACCCTCAATACCTTAGGAATTAATTTTAGAAGCCCAAGGGAAACGGCACGTTTCATTGCCTTAAGTTCTAAAAGGATTAGGCCTACCCAATTTCCTGACACATCTGCTCTAAAAACATTAGGAGTCTATGGAGATGTTTTAACTCTTCATATGGGGTTAAGATCCCAAGGAATTCTCCAGAAACATGAAAAAACCTATGAAATCCTTACTCTAGAATTTTTAAGCACAATAAAGATGAAGATTGTGGAGGAGACTTGTAGGTTAACAGGAAGAACTTTTAATCAGTACCATATTGACTTTCGTCTTAGCGGAAGAGAGCTTCATTTAACCGGGGCTGAAATTAGTGAAATTCTGGGACTATCTTTCCGAACCGAATCTTTTCCCGACTTGCCCGCTGAATATAATGAGAATGCCTTTTGGAACCAAATAACCGGCCTTCCATCTTATAAATCCCGAAGCGCCAAAGCCTCCTCTATTATCCACCCAACCCTCCGCCTCATGCATAGGATATACGCTTGCACCATCTTTGCTAGGGAAGACAAGGGAACGGTGAATAGAAAGGAATTGCTTTTGTTGTGGTGTTTTGTTTGGGAACGTTGGAGGATGAACCTTTGCAATTTCCTCTTCGAATTGATTGGTGACATTGTTTCTCCGACCTTTAACGGGGAAATTCATATTGGAGGACTAATTACTTTGTTTGCCAAACACTTCAATTTTGAGATTCCAAATGATTGGGTTGAGGTGAGAGGGTCAACAAAATTGGATATTCCAACTCTTCGGACTATGCAGTTAATTTCGGATAGGGGACATAATGAGTATAATTGGTTAGTAGGAGCAGGAAAAGAGCCCTACATTGTACTCCCAAACAACAATCTTCCCACCATCCGAATAAAAGAGCCCGAGACTTGGATATTTCTAAATGCTATCCAAGGAGAAGCCCAAGAAGAAGAAGAAGAAGAAGATGTGCATGCCCCAATGCCACCCGATTTCTACCAAAGGTTTGATCAGTTGTTTATCCAACAAGGTCAATTGCTTGAGCAAAACGCTCAAATTCTTCAACAACTCGGCCAAATGGATGGCCGTATTCAACATGTCCAAGGAAGAATTGACGACGTTTACAATTATGGGACAAGCCATTGGGACAACTTTCCACCACCACCATTTTAGTAAGTTTCTCTTTGCTCCCCCAAGATTGACGTTGTTCCTTGAAACATTGAGGACAATGTTCATTTCAAGTGTGGGGGGGTATATCTATCTTTTTACATGCTTTCTTAGTATAGATTTACTTGCTTTCTAGTATAATTTTTCCTTAGTTGCATTTTCATTTTATGCATGTATAGTATATATAAAAAAAAAAAAATATCCCTATGATGATCCATATTTCTTATGCTTGCTATTTGCCCAAGAATAATGCCTTTATCTTTCCTCTCATACTTTCTATAAACTTAGAAATTAATAAAAAGAAAAATATAGGGATATTTTTAGGAAATAAATTAAAAGCCTCATAAGTTAATATAGCAAAATATAGGGTTTTATCAAAAGCATTTGATTAGAAGGAATCTTTATTTTTATACACTTGGTTATTCTTATGAAAAATTCTTGAAACTATTCCTTTAAAATTGTACACGTTAAATTTTATTTAATATTTATTCCCTTATTAGAAGCATCCATTTTGTTTTGCACCCCTTGAATCACACCCCTTCATCAAAATCCCATCTTTCCATTTCCACTAAATCGAATCAAGGTTTAGCATTTTATCTTATTGCTAAAAGAGTGACTTAGTCACCAAATCTTAAAAGGTAAAAAGAAACTTATTACTTCCTAAGTAACTCGGGGCACGGCGTTCGCTGCGACGATGCTTCCTTGCCAAACGGGAGTAATATCCAAAGTATTCTTGATCTAAGTATTAGGAACATGGGGTTCGCAGCCACTATGCCTCCTACTTGAAAGGATCAAAAATAACTAAGGCCTTTTGCAAAAATATAACACGTACAAAAATAAGATAAAATTGTTAAATACCTTGATGAGATTTTTCCACTATCATCATCCATTTTTCCGCCCTTGTGATTCAAAAATGCAATACAATCCTATGGAAATTTCTAGTTTGTGAATAAGTATTTATATTTCCCTTTATACATTTTAAAGTGATAGATTCATTCTTCTCAAAAAATCACTCTAAAGAGTGAAGACTTCTCTTTCACCAAGTGCTTGATCTAAGATTTATCCTTCTAGCATGCTTTACTTGATCAAATTCTATATATGCTATATTAGGTTATTGTCTTAAAACTTATTTCTTTAAAATATCCCCTAAATGCTTCTTTTTAATAAACTCTAAAGGTATACAAAATATGACTAGAAAGATAAAGGCAATATCCGAAAAGCAATCAGGGCTTGCTACTATATTTCTGAGGGATCATTCTTATTTTTCTTTTCTTTTCTTCCTCTTTTTATCCTAAACTTGCTTGGGGACAAGCAAGAGCTTAAGTGTGGGGGAGTTTGATAAGTGACTATTATATAGTCATTTATCCTAAGTTTTTATATACTTCTACACAGTTTAATTACCATTTTCATCTCATTTTAGATACATTTTAGTTCCTTTTTCATATTTATTAGATTTTACGCTTTTTTGTATGTTTCATACATTTTAGACAGGTTTTGGAGTCTTTTTATAATCAAAGAAAGCTTAAGGCACCTTTTTGATGCAAAGACATGGAAGAGCAACAAACAAATCAAACTCACAAAACCAAAAATCAGATGGCACGGCCGTGCAGCCAAAAGGGAGCGGCCGTGCACAAGGCCATTTTCAGGCCATTTTTGGTCTCGAAGCATGGAGTGGCCGTGTCTTGAAAGCTGATTGGCCGTGTTATTTTAGGAGCGGCCGTGCAACTTAGAGTGGAGCGGCCGTGCATGATGTCCAAAATCAAATTCAAAATTGGCGCCAGAAGAGCACGGCCGTGCATCTTCCTTGACTCGGCCGTGCAGATCGCATCTGCAGATTTGAAAGGCACCTTTTGGAGGCACCTTCTTGAAGAGTTCCCTCCCCATTATAAAAAGACCCATTGTACTCAGTCTTAGCAACGAAAAATATATAGAATTTTCATCAGAAATTGTTAGAAATTAGACACAAACACTTATTATATTGAGTTCCAAAGATCTTTGAGGATTGAAGTTCATATTTGTTCTTGAAGATTCCCTTGGAAAGCAAGCAATAAAAGTGAAGTATTATTCCAGCCATTCATCTCTTATTACATCATAAGTCTCTCTTACTCTATCCTTTATATTATTGCTTATCTATTTTACATGGCTAGTGAGTAATCCCCCTTGTTCTTGGGGTTGGAAACTCAATACATAAAGCGTTCATCTTAAAATATGAAAGTCTTGTCCTCTATCTTCATCTAAACAATTTCTTTATATCAATCTCTAAATGACTTACATTTTGGAGACGTCCAACTTGTATGATTCAGTCAATTGAGAGAAGGACCTAGCGGTGAATCTCGGTTGACGGAACCATATAAAGAAACTAGGCTCCATTGATCACGAAAGTAGTTCAACGGCCTAGGGATGTTCCTTGAATGGAAAGTATGTTGACTCTTGTTCTTAATGGATTCTTACTAATTATGGTCAGCTAGAGATAAGCCGGAATGCCCGTTTGTGACAGGGCGGGAGTACCATAAACGGAAATCTCAAACAGTTAGGACATAATTAGTGAAGAATACAAACGCTATTGTCTTAACCCGAAGTAGTGTAGGCCTAGCATACCATCCTTGATTTTTATGAAAACCTTTATTTTCAAAGACAACGACTATTTGATGAACAAATTATGTTTATGATTTCCAATCCCGAGAATGTTTCGTCGTATTAAGTTTCATTTAAAGTATTTGTTGTATATGTTTTTTTTTCCATTTCCAAAACCAATCTTAATCTCCCCCAATCTATTCTATAATTCTAAAGACAAAAATAATTCCTAAGTAAACTCTGTCTCTGTGGGATCGACTCGTACTTGCACCCGCTATATTGCAATAGCCCGTGCACTTGCGGATATTAAATAAACCGTTAGGTTAAACCTACCGACAACAACAATCAATTGGCTTCTTTTTCTTTCTTTCTTTTATTTTTTTTGCTCTTCTCTAACGCTTTTTGTAGTTTGCTCTTCAAATTGCATTAACCCTCCATGAACAAGATTGATTCTGGATTGAATAAGTTCTTTGTTACTCCCTCTTAATCCTCCTCGCAATCACCCAACGAATGCTCCTCCTTCTTCAGTTTTTGAGCCTTCAGTTGCAGATGCAATCTCGGATGCAGTCCTGGATGTCGTCCCAGATGCAGTCCAGGATGTGGTTCACTCTTCTGGCATTTTCTTGAGATTTTCGGTCAAAAAGGGGGAGATGGTACTACTAATCAAGGGGGAGTGTCCAATCTATGTCTAATCTAGGGAGTATTTTTTATGGTACTACTAATCAAGGGGGAGTTCAAGCACAGTCCACATCCAATCGAGGGGGAGTATTTTTGGTTTGTATATATATTTTATTTTTTGGTGTTTTGACCAAAATGGCAAAAAGGGGGAGATTGTGTTGGGTTGCAAGATCGGACCTTTTCCTTTATTTTTATTTTTCCTTTCCTAGTTATTTATTTAGTATTTTTAAGTATTTCATTTTAGTATTTTATTTTATTCACTTTTCGGATTTCTTGGAGAAAAGTAAAAAAAGTGTTTTATGACAATTAAAAATCTTCATCTCTATAAACCGTGTTCCCAAGATATTCTGGAGATTTGATTAGCTCAATTTAGGATTTTGTGATTGCTAAATTATAGGGATTGGTTAGATAGTTTTGGTATGATTAGTCTCCTAACCAAAGTAACACTCTTATTCATTTTGTATATCTTGTAGTCTTTTCATATAGGTCTCTTGAAGGCTATTTAAAGAACGTCCAGCTCTTCATTCCAGGGAGAGAGAACGCCAAGAATTACAGAATATCACAAGAGAGATTGAGCTAGAGAGAATTTCAGCAAAGATTAAACACTCAGTTCGTGCTGTGTGATCCAGGATGCCATCTGCATTCTGACTCACATCTACCTACGATCCTTTGCTTGGAGAATTTCTGTTCACCCATTTGTTTTCTTTTGTAATACAAATTGAGTCATATACTTCTGTGTTGGGTGAGTTAACTTATATTAGATAGATCTACTTTATAGAGAGTTTTTCATTTGATTTTCATTAGTATTTGAGTCAAATAGTTTGTATTGATCAACAAAGATTTTTCTAGTGAAAGTTTTGCCATATTGGCACATCTACAAGTATATTACTTGTAGATAAATGTTTACATCTTGTGTTCTTTTTCTGTTTTATAATTCCGCTGTGCAGTGTTACCTGGAATGTGGTTCACATCTATAAACACATTCTAGATCACATTTTAGATGACATTTACTTTCTGCAAAAATACTTTGAATATCGACCCTTGCAAATATTTCAAATACATACCTAACTACAATTATTTCTTCAAGTTCTAGTTTCCATTCTCACAATCACAATGAAAATGAAGAAGATTTCAATGATCACAACAAGGATAGGGAAATTCAAAGAAGTGTAGAACATTATTTGTTCGACCTCTCGGTTCACCGACGTCGCAAGCATCAAATCATTAGAGAACTACTTAGTTCTCAACAAGTTGAAAGAGGACCTTGCCAATGTATCTAGACAGAAATCGTGTTGATGGCCATCAATGCCTGTATTTAGACTACTTTGCAAAGAATTTAACATACATCGACTAACAATTTCGCACGCGATTTCGGATGCGAAGACATGTCTTCCTCCGAGTAGTGGAAGCTCTTGGTGCTTATACTCCATATTTTTAACAACGATACGAATCATGTAGGAGACTTGGTTTATCACCCGTACAAAAGTGCACTGTTGCTATAAGAATGCTTGCTTAGACAAATTGTACATGAGACAAAAAAGTTATTTTTCCTATTAAATTTATATATACAAAAAAACTGTTAGTTTAATTATAGATTTAATGTTTTGATTTTTAGTTGATTAGCAAAAATGGATTAACCTACCAATTAGAACCTTGTTTCACCAAATGAAATTCTGATCAAAAATTCAAAATTTTAAGAAAATATTATTGGAGGTTTGAAGTTATTTGAAATTTCTACTTCATTCGTTCCAACCAAAGGATTCAATTTTTGTTTTCTTTAATAAAATAAACATATGACTAAATCAAATCAAAAGATATTTTATTTATATGTTTTAGGAAATAAAGTCTCATTCATTAAGAAATAACAACATTAATTACAACTTTTATGACTTTGTAAAAAAAATAAATTCATATAAATCGTCGGTCAAACTTTAATTAAGTTAACCTAAAAAATTTAAAAATAGATTTTCTAATTTGATTGGAGGGAGAGGGAGTAAGAAATTAGAACTTAGGATATGAAGTCCATCATATCACATTGTTATACTATGTATCCACGATGAATATGTGGTGATTTCCTAATAAACATAAGGATATATATATATATATATATTCTCGAACTCGTGTTATTGAATACTTGGTGCTTACTTTGTCAAAATGACAAACTACACAATTGGTCCTGTAGTTTATGAGTTTTTTACTTTTCCTCCTTACATCTTACTAATGGCCTCTAAACTAAGGACCTTTAAAACAAATGGTCCTTCGGTCTACTTCTTTTAGTTTTTGGCTGTTAAGTGTGTACACATGTCTTGCACGCACATTTGGAAAAGGGTTGAATAGTCATTTTATCTTGAAAAATATAGGACCATTTGTGAATACAATTGTTTACCTAGGAAAATATTTTCTCTCTCTTCTCCTTCCGATCTCGTATCTCAAATTAAAATTCATCATTTTCTCTCTCATCTCTTTCCAATCTCCGCAAATCTCAAACTAAAATTCACCATTTTCTTTCTCTTTCCTCAAATCTTATAATCCAAAAATTGCATTTAGGGCAATCAAAGGAGATTCTTGAGAAGGGAGTTCTTTCATTAACTGGCTCCATTATTGCACCCACGGAAGAATTTTCAAACACTCGCTCTACAGGTTGTTGGTGTTGACTATATCTATGCATGAGAGAGAGAGTAAAATTGAAAACCCGGTTAATGGGATATGGGCGGAGATGAGGCAATCAACTTTGGAATCAATTGGGTTGATGCGAGGGCTTCCGTTAGGGAGGGTTGTAAACTTTAATTGGAAATTCATGCTACTTTAATTTCATGAATTCATAATCTATAATGCCCTAGAATCTTGGAACACATAATAATCACTAAACATATAATTTTAGGAATATGAATTTAAGTACTAACCTTGATCCATGCTTTGCTTGAAGTTGAAGACTTTGATGTAGGAATTTTCTTTCTCCTTGCCTTTACTTTAATCTCTTCTTGATGGTGAGAAAAAAACCCTAACCCTAGGCCTTTTCTCTTTTCTCTCTTGACGACTTTTCTTAGAGATGTGAAAAGAAAACCTAAAAAGTGTTTTAGGGTTTGGAACTTTAAGTCTTTTTATAGGCAGAAAAAGAGGGAATCATTTTCCTTACATAATTCCCAAAAGCTTTAATAATATTTTATTCCTACTAAACAATCAAAGTAGACCCTTAATATTAAAGCTCAATTAGATATTAAGTCATGTGTGACACTTTTATTTGAAATAATCCAACATTCTCCCACTTGGCCCATATGACGACTTGAGAATTTAATAACAACTTTAAGTGCGCAATGTTATAATATCCTCCATAATGTCAATTTGGGCTTTTCTTTAATTAAGTTAAAACTGATTGGATCATGGCGGTCACACATCATTCAATCGACATGATCCCTTCCATGTATCACAAGATCAATTTAACTTAAACTTTAACCATAATGAGGTGAACCATAAACCTCAACCATACAGTCTTCCTAAGAAGACTAAACCATAATACATTAAAACAATACAATGTAAATAAGCAGAAAACATATCCATAAATGATATCAAAGTGTCATACGATAAAGAGCAAATAACTGTTATGCATACGTATACACATACAAACTATCATGCTAACAAGGACTTATCCATGATACCCATCTTTTCGACATGTCCACGGAATGTCTTAGGTGGTAACCCCTTTGTTAACGGATCCGCTACCATAAGATCGGTGCTGATATGCTCAATAGACACTCTATGTTTCTGCACTTCTTTTTTGACCGACAGGTACTTCAATTCCATATGCTTAGCACCCTTAGAATACTTGTCATTCTTTGAGAAGAAGACTGTTGCGGAATTGTCACAATAAATTCTCAGCGGCTTGGCTATACTGTCAACGATTCCAAGCCCTGAAAAGTTCCGCAACCATAATCCATGAACAGTGGCCTCAAAGCATGCCACAAATTCAGCCTCCATAGTAGAAGCAGCAATGACAGACTGCTTTCCACTTCTCCATGATATCGCTCCTCCAGCTAGAAGAAACAAATAACTGAATGTTGACTTTCTCGAGTCAACACATCTGGCATAATCTGAATTTGAATATCCTATAACTTTGAGGTGATTAGACCTCCTATACATGAGCATGTGTTCCTTGGTGCCTTGTAAATACCGAAGGACTTTCTTTGCAGCTTTCCAATGGTCTATACCAGGATTACTTTGATACCGGTCTAGCATTCCAACAGCAAAGCTGATATCAGGCCGAGTACAAGTTTGTACATACATTAAGCTCCCAACCATTGATGCATAGGGAATCAAATTCATTTCCTTTCGTTCCAAATCATTCTTTGGACATTGCATTTGACTGAACTTGTCCCCTTTCTGTATTGGAACAATTCCTGCTGAACACTTTTCCATTTTGAATCTCTCTAAGACCTTACTGATGTAAGCTTTCTGAGACAGTCCCAACATTCCATGTGACCTATCACGGAATATTTCTATTCCTATCACATAGGATGCCTCACCTAAATCTTTCATTTCAAAGTTCTTAGAGAGAAATTCCTTTACATTACGTAACATCCCAACATCATTAGCAGCAAGTAAAATATCATTAACATACAAGACCAATATTACGAACTTGCTCCCACTGACATTCATATAGATACACCGATCAACAGTGTTTTCTATAAAACCATAAGAAGTAATAGTATCATTAAACTTAATATACCATTGGCGTGAGGCTTGTTTTAGTCCATATATTGACTTCTTCAATTTACACACTAAACTTACCTTATCTGTGGTCACGAACCCTTCAGTTTGATCCATATAAACCTCCTCTTCCAATTCACCATTTAGAAAAGTGGTTTTAACATCCATTTGGTGAAGCTCCAAATCATAATGAGCCACCAAAGCCATAACAATTCTTAAAGAGTCCTTGTTAGATACCGGGGAGAAGGTCTCTTTATAGTCAATGCCATCCTTTTGTGTATAACCCTTTGCAACGAGTCTGGCCTTATACCTTTCAATGTTTCCATTCGAGTCACGTTTAGTCTTAAAGACCCATTTACAACCGACTCTTTTGGAACCTTTAGGCAACTCTACTAAGTCCCAAACTCGATTGTCATACACTGATTTTATTTCTTCTTTCATAGCATCTAACCACTTTTCTGAATTGTTACCATTCACCGCTTGACTAAATGAGGTTGGATCATCATCAATGCTTAAGTCACATTCGTGCTCAAGATTATAAACCACATAGTCATCAGAAATAGCAGGTCTTTTTTGCCTTATAGACCGTCTCAATGCTATTTCCTTTTGTGGCTCAATAATCTCTTGCTCGACAGTAACCGGTTCATCTATTATATTTTCGTTCAGTGCGGTTTCAACATTAACTTGTTATTTTGGTATGTTGCGAGACTGTGATACAACAATAGGAACAATAACTTCTGAAGGAATATCGGGTACAGGCATTTCAACTCGAATTTCCTTAATGTCAACTTTTCTTGGTTCCTCACTCCCACTGACTAAGCCATTCTCAATGAACCGAGCATTGCCTGACTCAACGATTCTCGTACTATGGTTAGGACAGTAAAATCTATACTGCTTTGACTTTTCAGGATAGCCAATGAAATAACCACTGACTGTCCTATCATCAAGTTTCTTTTCTTGTGGATTATACAACCTTACCTCCGCTGGGCAACCCCAAACATGAAGATGTCTCAAACTCGGTTTCCTGCTTGTCCACAATTCATAAGGTGTCTTAGGAACTGCCTTACTAGGAACTCGATTGAGAAGGTATTCAGCGGTCTTTAATGCATGCATGCATCCACAAAGATAAGGGTAAAGAACAATTACTTAACATACTTCTAACCATATCCATTAATGTACAATTTCGTCTCTCAGCCACATCATTTTGCGGAGGTGTACCTAGCATTGTATACTGTGCACAAATGCCATGACTTTCGAGGAATTTTGCAAATGGACCTGGACATTGTCCCTTCTCAGTGAACCTTCCATAATATTCACCATCTCTATCTGATCTTACTATTTTTACTTTCTTATTTAACTGCCTTTCCACCTCATTTATGAACACCTCAAGGACGTTCACCACATGAGACTTTTCATGCAGTAAATAAATATAACCATAATGTGAGTAATCATCAATAAAAGTGATAAAATACTACTCACCACCCCAACTAGGGTTATCAAAAGGACCACAAATATCAGTGTGTATCAATTCAAGAAGTTGAGTGCTTCTTGTGGCAGACTTTTTTAATGTGGTTTTGGTTTGCTTTCCCTTAATGCAATCCATACACACAACCCAGTCACTAAAATCCAATTGAGGAAGGATCTCACTTTTCACCAACCTCATTAACCTTTCTTTGGAAATATGACCTAATCTTTGATGCCACAAGAAAGCAGACTTTTCATCAGATGCACTACGTTTCATGCCTATACTATAATCAACATGATACAGGGATTCGACAAATTCGTTATTAAGATTAAAACGGTAAAGAGAATCACACAAAGTGCCAGAACCATAATAGTACTTGTTTTTAAATAATGAAAAAACACCATTTCCAATCTTAAAAATTAAAACCTAAAACATACAGCTTCCCTACTGAAACAAGATTTCTAGCACAATCATGAACATAGAGACACCCTTCAAGATCTACATGACAGCCGGTGTCCAAGATCAATCTATACGTCCCAATTCCTTCTATCCGTGCTTTCATCCTGTTTCCTATAAACAAGTATTGCTCAGTTCTGTTTATGGGCTGGATCGTAAGAAATCCCTATATGACATGAGACACATGAGTAGTTGCACCAGAATCTAACTACCAGGTATTATTTGGTACTTCTATAAGGTTTGATTCAAAACATACATAAATATTATGCATACCTTTCTTTTCGAACCATTCCTTCCTTTTAGGGCAATCTTTCTTTACGTGCCCTTCTTTATTGTAGAAGTAACATTTAACCTTTTTCTAGATTCGACCCTCATTAACCTTCATTGGGGCCTTGTCCCCTTTCTTGTTCTTCATACCTGGTTTGGTCTTGCTGTTGTTATTTCCATCATAGACTGTGAGGTTGATGGAGTGATCCCTTATCTTCTTTAATCTCCCTTCCTCCTGTACTAACATGACCTTAAGTTCATTTGAGTTTCATTTATCTTTAATGGTGTTGTAGTTCACCTGGAACTGACCAAATTCAGCAGGAAGGGAGTTCATGATAAACTGTACAAGGAATGAGTCACTCACATCCATCCCCAAAGTCTTTAGTTTTGCTGCTAAGTTGGACATTTCTGTTACGTGATCATAAATTGACTTAGACCAATCAAACTTCTTTGTAGTTGGATCTCCCATAAGGCTACCCATACTGAATTTATTGGCTAAGTCTGAGTGAGAATATTCTTTTATTTTTAGCAAAAACTACCTAGCATCATCAGTTAGTGCAGACATTCATACATGCTCATCTTTTAGTGCTTTGAGTTAACTTTAATAGATTCAGATATCTTTATGTAAAACTTTGAGTATGTATTTAAGTTCACCTTTGGGCAATCCCTAAATACATAAACATAATTGATGCCAATATAAAATACTTTAATGGATAATCATTACATACATTAGCTAAATAAGTTTTCTATCTTTGGATATACGACTATCTAACCAAGGTAGGATGATTTATCCCTTTAATGTTATAGATTACTAGCAATGGTCCATCTTTGGATGACCTCCTAACTAAATAATCTATAATCTCAATTGTTCAATCAACCGTTCTTGTCATTCTTTAAGGGCATCTCTTTACTCATGAACAATTGTAATTTTATTAATTTAATGTGTTGATATCCCATTCAGCCCGGCTACTTTGGTGACTAACAAGCTATTTAATATCTCCACGTAACATTATATTTTTTTCATATTTTAGACCTTGAACAAAACAAAAGTTTATTTGGAAAAAAACTTACCATCCAATTACCATATGTTCTAAGGCTCAAAATTATGCAAACTCATCACACCCTTCAAACCAAGTTACTGTACAATGATGGTTAGCAAGTTTCAACCTTGCGTACTGTTATAAAAATTTTGGAGTCCCACTTAATTACTATCAATCATCACTAAAATAGTCAAATAACACAAGAAATTGGAACCTTAAATTTTATGTGTTGTTTAACCTCACACCAACCATCAAACCCAATTTTTTATTTGATAGGATGTGATTGAACTTTTACCTTCATCAGTGAACATGTCACAAAATATGCTTGGATATATGCATGAGACGGCGGACAGCCATTGAAATCTTTTATAAGTCATGTGCAATATAATTTGAACAAAAATCTTCAATGGAATATTCATTAATCGTCAAATTAAATTTTTAATCATAATAGAAAAATTATGGGTTCCATAATCCAAGGCTCTGATACCACATGTAAACTTTAATTGGAAATTCATGCTACTTTAATTTCATGAATTCATAATCTATAATGCCCTAGAATCTTGGAACACATAATAATTAGTAAACATATAATTTTAGGAATATGAATTTAAGTACTAACCTTGATCCATGCTTTGCTTGAAGTTGAAGACTTTGATGTAGGAATTTTTTTCCTCCTTGCCTTTAATTTAATCTCTTCTTGATGGTGAGAAGAAAACCCTAACCCTAGGCCTTTTCTCTTTTCTCTCTTGACGACTTTTCTTAGAGACGTGAAAGAAAACCTAAAAAGTGTTTTAGGGTTTGAAACTTTAAGTCTTTTTATAGGCAGAGAAAGAGGGAATCATTTTCCTTATATAATTCCCAAAAGCTTTAATAATATTTTATTCTCACTAAACCATTAAAGTGGGCCCTTAATATTAAAGCTCAATTAGATATTAAGTCATGAGGGACACTTTTATTTGAAATAATCCAACAAGGGTCTCATGTAGACATGGAGTGGTTCAATTCGCACGGCTGGCAATTGACAGGGTTGCTGAGGGAACTTTTTGTTCAACAGTAATTGCAACATCTGGTGGTGGGCCGCGCGAGTGGACATTACCATTTGCGGACAATGACATCTTTAGTGTGCCCAAGCAGTTTGTTACTTCTCTCTCTCGATTAAATGCGTATTGAAGGGGTAGGGTGGGACTGAGATGGCTGAATGGACAAATGTTTTGGGATTAGATGGGCTTGAAATCATTTATGTTGATAGTTTTTTCTTTATTTACTAGTAGAAAAAAGCATCTACTTGTTCTTGCAAATTTTTTTTTTTTGATAATTTATTAATTTTGTTCCTTTATTTTTTGTGGGTTTAGTGTTTTTTGTGTACCATGCGATTTGATTTGTTGCCTAACAGGCTTTGATTTTTTCTGCATTGTGTTTCTTTGGTTCTTGTTTACCTCTCTTGTTATTGTGGTGTTTTGTAATTGCATGATGGTTTTTCTTTTTAATTTTCATGTGAATGATGAAATCGAGGGTTTTTATATGATATGTTTGTTAAAAATTAAAAAAAAATTTTATTTTATTTTATGGTGCACATGGTGGAATGCAGATAGGGGTAGTGGGGTGATGGTCGTATTAGCGAGCCTTTGTGATTGCCGGAGAAGACGACATTGCAATTCTTTTTTAGTTGGACCCCTTTGAATTTTTAATATTACAAAAAGTTTTAGTATTTCATGGTTGGTCCCTGTACTTTTATAGGTGAAATGACAAGTTTGTCTTTTCCTAAATGCACATGAGAGACACATGTATGGACTTAACGGTCAAAATTTGACGGAACTAGACGGAAGAATCAATTGCGTTACAATTGGTTGATACAATGACGACCAGCAAAAAAAATTTTGTACAAGAACGAAAAGCAAAAAAAACTATAACCATTTGTGTAGTTCGCCCATGTCAAAATCCTTCACATGTCTTTATCATACTAATCTATCACAATGGTAATAGTTAGTACGATGGATATTTAGTATTTATGATTATTTAGTACTTTCTTATTCAAGATAAAGGAATATATTTTTCAACTTTCCATCCATGATTTTAATCTGTCACAATGACAATAATTACTTTCAATATATACGTACTCAATGCATTTAATAATTGTTTGCTTTCCACATATGCGAGGTAATAATTGGTACGATGAATATTTAGTATTTATAATTGTTTAGTGCTTTTCGTCTATGATTTTAATCTCTCACAATGACAATAATTACTATCAATACTTATGTACTCAATGCATTTATAATTGTTTTCTTTGCACATGCTCGTGTTGAAGGAGCTATTGATGTGAATTCGCCCGTTTGATTGGGGTGAATTCGCTCCAAGACTAGATCGAAGATTACGCACCCAACGAAGAACAACAACAAACATGGAACTGATGAAAATACACAGAAATTACAGAAACAATGCAGTAACGGAAAGGATAGAATTGAGTCTCCCTCGACCCGCTAATTGCTTAGGAACCTTGGGGTGTGATCGAGAACTGTCTACGCGATTGCCTACAACCCACGAATCACGGAACGCCACAATCTTCCAACTCTCGAAGATTGATAAGTTCAAAGGTGAATTCCTAATCCAAGAAAACCAAGATAAACCCACACAAACTCTATTGTGGAATGAAATAGATTAACTCTCAAATGCTAATAGCATATCAATTGATCAAAAACTGTTTTACAATGATGAAAAATGGCCTAATAGAGCCTTATAAAGGTCTGGAACTTGTAACTTGTAGAAAGAGTTCAGAAAACGTCAAAAACAATGCATAAAAATCGTCCAAATTCCAAGAGTCGAAGTTGCACGCAAAAATCAGAGAATCAGACTCGGTGCGGCCGCATTGGTGGTTAGGCGTGACGCAACCAAGGCTAAATTGTACTGTGGATCATTTGGCGCGAGGGACTGAGTGGCCGCTCCGTCTGGTCAGATTCAGTTTTGTTGATTTGTTGATGTTGTTAAGACCTCCAATGTGCAAAAAATCCTCCTTTGATCTCCTAAATCAATCTTGGCATCAATCTTGGCTTCATTCTTGCCTTGAATCTATTCCACATGTGTTACCAAAGTCTCTTGAATCTTTTTGGCACGTGCACGAGTCTTGGGTCCACCGGATATAATCAAAGGATCATGAACATCAACTTGGCCCGAACCTTGATCAATCTTGATTCTCATCATTCCCTCCCACTTTGAGAGGATTCGACCTCGAATCATCACCTGCGTCAAAAAAAGATAAATCAGATACATTGAATGTCGCAGACATATTATACTCACCGGGAAGATCAAGTCGGTAATGATAACGCAAAAAAGGGTTAAAGATAATCACGTCTGGTCCACGTGTGTAGTCTAGTAGGATTCCGGCTTATGTTGCAGGGATTGCCCTTAAAGTATATGCTCTTGAACCTATGATCAACCAAGAACACCATAAGGGGGGCTGGGTTGTCCCAGTGATAACCCTCAGGCATGAGAATTAGCAATACTGTAAAGAGGATGTAGAGCTCTGAACAAAGTATAGATTTAGCTAGGAATTAGCATGTACCTTATGATGCCTGTTGAAGGTGTTATTTATATGGAGATAAATCACAATCCTTGTAGGTTTCAGAATGGGAGAGATATGATCAATTCCCATGTCTTCCGGAATATGATTCCTTGTCTGCCTAGGACAAATGTAGATAGAGTTGCAATAGGACTCTTCCCAGGGCAAGAGGTGTTTCCTGTGGACTCTGTTTTGCCGAGCTGAGTGGGGCCACGTCGAGATCGGCCTGGCAAGTGTCCAGGTCGCTCGATGTTGATGTGGTCGGCTTGACATGTCTCTAGGTCGCACTGTGGGTCCCTTGAGGTCAGCGAGCTGGGAGTGTCTGGTGATGCTGGCGACCTGACATAGTGTATTTACCAGGTCTTCATACCGATGTGGGCATATGCCACCTCGGAATTTTAGTTAAACAGGTGCTTCTGAAGCCGTGATGTCTGCCACATGTCCAGCTGAGGGCTGAGGCTATTCAGTAGCCCCCTACTTCTCAAGGAGAGGATTTATCCTCGAGGTGTGAAGTAAATATACAAGGTGTCGAGCCAAACTGTTCTGAGCGAGGTCGCATTGTCTTTAACTCGCCTGTTGTACTTTTCTTGGTAAGCATGCATATTTAATTGATGCGAAGTCTGGTTTTCAGGCGGCACGTCTTTTCAAATTTCAAATTTTTGACGATTTTGCATTTTCCACCAAAATGATGCCGTGTCGAGGTCCGCGTGTTTTTACGTGGGTCGACCCGGCTTTTTCGGGTCCCCTATATATATGATAACCACACTGTTTACTTTCACTTTTTACCAAAACCTTCAAACCTTCCGGCGACTAGTCGATTTCCAGCGAGTTTCTCGTTTCCAAAAGCTCAGATTACCAGTCTTCCTTTCGTCTTTCCTTGCTTCTTCAGGATTCTAGGTTAGTTTCCCTTGATCAATACTTCGTTTCTTTCCATTTTGTGGTGTTTGTGGTTTATTTTGAGTCATTCGTCTATTTCATTTTACTCAGCCGGTTTCTGGGTAGGGTTCTGGTGAGTTCTTGATTTTAGGGTTTTGCAATTTGGGGTTTTTCCGACCTGACGCCTTTGTCCGATTGCTAGCTCGCTGTTAGGGTTTCCTTGTCCAGGTCGTAGTGTTTTTTCATTCCCAACCATTTTCCCTGTGAGCTCTTCCTCCTCGTGTTCTCTATCTGTGAATATGAGGATAAAACGTGCCAACGAGGGCCCCATGTTTGCTAGGTCGCAGAAGGGACATGCGATCTATAAGACCGAGGATGGCGACTAGAAGGTCGTCCTGCCGAGTGAGGCGAAGGATTTGTTGACTTCCTGGGGTGCCAACCTGGATGGCCTATTCGTCCCGCCCGACGCTCCATATAGGGTCGACGACATTCCATTTGGGACCTCGATGAGGATCATCGAGAAGTACGATGTTGCCATGTCCGGGCTGTTGAACCTGTATTTCAATGAGAGCCGGGTGGCTACCAAGGCAGCGGAGCTTTTGAGAGGTACCACCTCGGCATCTTTCAGCTCGTATCTGGATGCTAGTCACGCACTGCGGGATCCTCGAAGTAAGAAAAGGAAATCTAAAACTGATGTTGATGTCGGGGGTGCCGTGAAGTGTGTTTTTTGAGATTGGTGGAATAGGATGATAATTGCCGATCTGAACAGCTGGTTGTCGAAGTATCCTTGCAACTTCGACGACTATCGTGGGCATGTTCCTGATCTTGAGCTGCAGGCTTTGAGGGGTCGAGTTGGTTTTTACTTGAGTTTCTTCGAGCTAGGGCTCCGTTTTCCTCTGGACCCCTTCATTTGCGAATTCCTTGATGTTACCTCTACCGTCCCCCTCGACCTCACATGGAACACCATGTGAGTGCTCGTGTGTTTTATCGCGAGTATGCGTAAACTGGGGTTTGAGCGGACCTTGACCCTCTTCTGCCATTATTTCTACCCTGACCGGAATAACAACCGGCTATAAGCTAAGAGCCAAAACTTCCGAGTGAAGTTATTTTCTGATCCCCCTGGGAAGGTTTTGAGCTGGGCTGACAAGGTCATAATGGTCAAAAGTCGGCTTGGGTGGAACTTTGCTGTGCCGATCGAGGAGCCTTTCACTCTGATTCATCATACCGAGCTTGATGAGTATGATAGGTCGGCAAAGCAGGCATTGAAAGTTCCCCTTGGCGTGCAGGGAAACTCCCAGGTTCGGTGCTATAATTGGAAAAGGATATATACTTCAGGACGAGAACTTGCTGGTGATTGCTGGGCTGTCCCCTCAGAAAGTTAATGGACTTGAGCCAATGTGCACTTTTCCACCCTTCGAGATCTTTCCCGGGTGGATCTCGTGCTCAATCAGCATTGCTCGAACTATCAACGGGATCCAGAGAGGGGTTGTTTCTAGGGTGATTGTCCCCGTTAAGCTTTTTAACTGTATTTCCTTTGTATCTCTTCCCTTTTAAACATATTTGCTTCTTTCCTGATTTCTGACTTCTTATTTTTGCAGATATGGAGGATGTTGATGCGATGAGGAAGAGCTCAAGTAGGTGGGCCTAGGCTAAGTCCGACCGATCTGAACAATTAGGTCGCACTTGTGTCGCTGCGACCTTGGCTGGGACTGCCAAGGTACTCCCCACTATAGTGCTGCCCGTGGATAAGGGCAAGGAGAATGTGCCGAGCTCGAGGGCCTCTACCAAGCGCTCCAAGTCCATGTCGGCCTCTGCTCTGATAAAAAGGTTGAGGGTCGAGGAGCCCGTTAAGGCCGAGGAATCTGCTGAGCCTGTTGTCGCTGTGTGAGCTACTCCCATCGAAAGTTTGTGTAGTGTGATTAGTCCCTCTCTCGAGGTGTATTCTATTTCGAGCAGCTCGGCTACTCCCCCACGGGCTGAACCTGTCATGAGTCCTGCCACGCAGTCCCTTGAATTAGGAAAAAAGGTGGTTCTTGATATTGCTGATGGAGGATTGGGCGAGTCCTTTGATGACTGCTCGCCTGCTCGTCTGACCGGTATCATGTGGATCGACCTCACCCGCGTAAGGAATATTTTAATTGTGTTTATTGTTTCTTCAGCTTCCTTTTTCTAACTAGTTCTTTTTGTAGTTTGCTGCGGCCATCAAGTCTTATGCCAACGGGCTCACGCAGGCCCATAAAGATAGGCGCAAGTTCCTCGAACGTATTGCCGAGCTCGAGAAAGAAAAGCGGGAGGCTGCCAGTAAGGCCGAGCTAGAGGGAGCCTTGGCTCGCGTCGCTGAGCTTGAGGTTGCTGTTGCTAGGGCCCAGGATGATGTTAAGCTGAGTCAAGATTTGGCCGCCAGCAAGGTTGAGGAAGTGAACCGGGTCACCGGGGAGGCCACCCAGCTGAGGGGCGAGCTTGCTATGGCTGTTGCTGATCAAGCCGAGCTTCGAGCCGACTTGAAGTCCTCACAAGGTGATGCTCTTACTACTCGAGGGGAGCTCGTTAAGATGAGGTTGAGCCTCGAGGGCAAGATTGGCGAGCTGGAGAGGTAGCTGGCGGAGGCGAGGATGGTGCCGAGCCCGAGTGTCATCGTTGCTGAGTTTAAGAAGACCTCGTCTTATATGGACGAGATTCTTTCCTACTATTATAATGGCAAAGCTCAGATTCTTCGCGTGGCGGCGGCGTACGGGGCTCCACTGTGGGACTTAGTTAAGTGGGGGAGTGCTAAATTGAAGGGTGACTTAGCTCGATGGGTGCATGAGCTCGTGCCGTATTAGCCCGAAGAGCTTGAGCTGATTGGGAGGAAAGATACCGAGTTGGGCCACGAGCCATGAATCCCTCCTACTCCATTTGATAGTAATGTCCCCTACTTGCTCGACGCCTTAGCTGATGGCGATGGGATGGACTTCGATGGGGACTTCAAGCTAGGGGAGTTTGAAGGGGCCAAGTCGAATCAAGACGAGCACGCCCGCTCTGTTTATGAGGCTGAAAGTCGTGTTGATTTATAGTCCTCTCCGCTGCGCCAGGTTTATTCTGGCCGGTGTGCCTTGTACCCGAAACAATATTTTATATATTTTTTGCCCTTTCGGGTTTGTAAATAATTCGATTTATATATAAGCGTTTGTTCTTCTATGCTATTTTTTACTTAGTGTTTTCGCACCATAGTAATATTTTCAATTTGAATATTTGTTTTCGATCTTCTTCATTGTGGTAAAGAGTAGGTCGTAAGTTGACCTCGACGTGGTCGAGGTGCCTTCTGTCTTACGATATTCTCCATCGTGGTGGAGAGTAGGTCATAAGTGACCTCGATGTGGTCGAGGTGCCTTTCGTTTGACGATCTTCTCCATTGTGGTGGAGAGTAGGTCGTAAGTGATCTCGACGTGGTCGAGGTGCCTTTCGTCTGACGATCTTTTCCATCGTGGTGGAGAGTAGGTCGTAAGTGACCTCGACGTGGTCGAGGTGCCTTTTTACCTTATGATCTTCTCCATCGTGGTGGAGAGTAGGTCGTAAGTTGACCTAGACGTGGTCGAGGTGCCTTTTTACCTTACGATCTTCTCCATCGTGGTGGAGAGTAGGTCGTAACTGACCTCGATGTGGTCGAGGTGCCTTTTTACCTTATGATCTTCTCCAACGTGGTGGAGAGTAAGTCGTAAGTGACCTCGACGTGGTCGAGGTGTCTTTTATTTGTAAGATCAGAAAGACTCGGAAAAACTGGGTAGATGCAGGATCAAAAAATATTTTCTTTTATTGATTATTTATGAATGTAATACATTAATGATAATATTTTTTCAAGAGGTCGGCATGCCAAGGGTTTTTGAGTGGAGTGCCATCTTGCTCAGCCAGTCGATATGTTCCCTCTCTAATTATGCCTGTCACTTTGAATGGTCCTTCCCAATTTGGAGATAGCTTGTTTCTTCCAGCGTTTCTTCCAGTAACCTCGATCTTTCTGAGTACATAGTCTCCCATATTGAAGGATCATGTAAGAACTCGCTTTTCGTGATGAGCTTTGGTGAGCTATTTGTAGTTGATCATCCTGAGTCTGGCCTCTAGCCTTCTTTCCTCCAAGTAGTCGAGGTCTAGCCCCCGAGTTGTATTGTTGCCCAGCTCGTCGAAATGGGCTACCTTTAAGGTAGGTAGGGCCATCTCTACTGGTGTCATTGCTTCTGACCCGTATGCTAGTGTGAATGGTGTTTCTCCTGTTGAGCCTCTGACTGAAGTGCGAATCCCCTATAGTACGATAGGCAGCTCGTCGAGCCACTTTCCTTTCTTCTCGTCCAGATTCCTTTTCAATGCATGGAGTATTTTCTTATTTTCTGCTTTGGCCTGGCCGTTTCCTTGGGGGTGAGCAACCGAGGACTTCCAATGTTTAATGTTCATCTGTTCGCATCTCTCAATGAACTTGGTGGAGAATTGGATGCCATGATCGGACACAATGGCTCGAGGTAGGCCAAATTGGCACCAGATATAATCAGGTATGAAGCTGATTGCCCTCTCCTCAGTTATGGTAGGCAATGGTTTTGCTTTTACCGATTTTATGAAATAATCTACCGCCACTATTAGGAACTCGCAGCCCCCTTTGGCCTTTGGGAAGGGCCCTATGAGGTCGACCCCCCACATATCAAAGGGCCAGGCTGTGACCACTGAAGTTTGTGGGATAAACCGCAGTCTTGGAATATTAGCAAACCTTTGGAATTTGCCACACTTTTGTACGTAGGTCTCCGCATCTTTTCGCAAGGTCGGGCAGTAATAGCCGTGGAAGATGATTCTGTTAGCTAAGGATCTTGCACCTGGATGACCTCCACATACTCCTTCATGGATTTCAGCGAGGTGGTCTTCCACTGTCTTTGGTCGGACACATCTGAGCAATGGCTTAGTGAACGATCTCCTGTATCGTACTCCAACAATTACTGTGTAGTGAGCTGCTATTTTCTTTAGTAGCTGGGCCAGGTCCTTTTCTCCAGGAAGTGTTCCTTGTTCGATATAATCTTGAATTTCGTCTATCTAGCAACTTTTGGCAGCATCTATGGGCATAGCTTCCTCCCTGTTTACTGATGGTGTCTCGAGGGTTTCCAACCATACATCTTGAGGGAGGTCGCTGATTTTGGTGATTAGCCCCATACTCCCCCCAAACTTGTTTCACGACGAGCTGGGAGTCGCTGAAGATAACAACCTGTGTTGCCCCTAGTTCCAGTGCGAGCTCTAACCCTGCTATTAAAGCTTTATACTCAGCCTGGTTAGTAGATGCTTGAAACATGAACCGTAGTGCTTTACTGATTTCTCCCTCCTCTGGTGGGTGCAAGGATAAGCCTACACCGCTTCTCGCTTTGCTCGACGAGCCATTAATATATAGTGTCCAATAGTGAGGTGGCCGAGGATGTGTCGAGCTGGCCATTTTTATTTGCTTGGGCGGGCTGGGAGGGTTTGTGGAAGAGCTCGGCTCGACCATCATGGTGGTCGGGCTTTGATCTTTTTTGACAAACGAGGTTTCAGCAATGAAGTCTACAAGTACTTAGGCTTTAACTGCTTCGCGCTGCTCATAGGTAATGTTGTACCCCGAAAGATCCACTAACCATTTTAGCATTCTTCCAACTACATCTGGTTTGTGGAGAATTTGCCTGAGCAGGAGATCAGTGTATACTGTTAGTGCATGAGCTTGGAAGTAATGCGACAGTTTCCGTGCTGCCATTATTAGGGCCAGTACTACTTTCTCCACATTTAAGTATCTCGCCTCTACGTCCGTGAGAGCGTGGGAGACGTAGTATATTGGCTTTTGAACCACCCCTTTCTCAGTGAGTAGGATTGCAGCAACAGCCGTGTCTGAGGCGGCGAGGTAGACATAGAGGTGCTCTCCTGGTGCCGGGCTTGTCAGCAGTGGCGGGCTGCCCAGGTACATTTTTAGCTCGGCGAAGGATTTTTCGCATTCTTCATTCCAGGCGAACCTCTTGCTTTCTCTCAATGTTTTGAAGAACGGAAGGCTTTTTTCTACTGACTTTGCAATAAATATCCCCAGTGCTGTAATTCTTCCATTTAGCCGTTGTACCTCTCTGATCGAGCTGGGAGCTTTCATGTCAACAAGGGCTTGAATCTTTTTTGGGTTAGCCTCTATGCCTCCCTCATTCACCATGTATCCCAAGAATTTGTGTGCCTTCACTCTGAAGGCGCACTTTGCTGGATTCAGCTTCATTCTATTTTTCCTGAGATTTACGAAGGTCTTTTTCAGGTCTTCGACGTGGTTGGCCTGCTTTGTCTTGATGACCATGTTGTCAATGTAGGCCTCCACGTTTCTTCCCAATTGGTCTCCGAAGACCTCATTTACTATGCACTGATAAGTAGCCCTGTATTTTTTAGCCCAAAGGGCATCATTTTGTAGCAGTAGATTGCTTCTGCTGCTTGGAAGGCTGTTTGTTCCTGGTCGGCCAGCCACATGCATATCTGATGGTACCCCAAGTGTGCGTCAATGAAGCTAAGTATTTTGTGGCCTGCTATTGCGTCCACAAGCTGATCTATCCTTGGCAGTGGGTACCAATGTTTAGGGCAGGCTTTGTTCAGGTCCGTGAAGTCGATGCACATTCTCCAGTTCCCACTGGTCTTCTTGACGATTACCACGTTCACGATCCAGGTCGGAGAGAAGACTTCCTTGATGATGTTTGCTTTGAGTAATTTGTCAACTTCCTCCTTTATAGCTACCTGCTTTTCAGGGGAGAATATTCTAGGTCGTTGTTGGACAGGGGTTATGGTCGGATCAACGTTTAGTTTGTGCACAGCGACCTCTTCGTTGATTCCTTCCATATCCTCTGTTCTCCATGCAAACACATCCTTGTTCTCCCGGAGGAAAGCAATTATTGCTTCCCTTTCATCTTTATCAATTTCCAGCCTAACCTTGATTTTTTGTTCTGGGAAGTCGAAGTTGATAACCACTTCGTCAAGGTCTTCGTGGGGCTGGATCTCTGGCTGATCCCTTGGGTCCAGGATTTCTATCGTGACGACTTTGCTGGGCTTCCTCATTTTATTCTCGTTGGCGACCGGGCGAGAGTCGGTCTGCTCGGTGTCCGAGGTGGGCACGTTGGGCAGGTTGTCTTCTGGGCTTTTGTCGAGGTGCGAGGTAAGTAGATATTGTACAGACATTTGGGTGATCGGGGCCGATTCGGTATGTTCGGCATCCGTTCTGGACACGTCGGGCACATCGTCGTCTCCGTCACTCTCGGCGTGCGGACTGGGGGATCCAGCCCATGCTGATTGCTATGCCCAGTCGTCGGACGGGCTTCTTTTTGAACTTTCCCTGATTATTATTGACTTCGGCCTCTAGTCGTAGTGGTCTACTTGGTGGACCCCTTTATTTGGGGCCGAAGTGACTTTCCTTTTCCCTTTAAGCCGAGCTTCTTCGGCTTTCTTTTATTCGAGGAAGTGATTCAGGGTACTTTTTGGATCGTTCTTCACCTCTCCGACCCCGTTGTCCGTAGAGAATTTGATTCTTTGGTGAGCCGGGGAGATCACTATCTCAAATTTTGTTTGGGTCAGGAGGCCCAAAATGGCATTGTACGGGGAAGGAATGTCGAGGACTAGGAAGGTTATGACCTCGGTGCAAGAGTTGTCTTTGTCACCGAGGACTACCTTTAGGTCGACCGTGCCCTTAACAGAGACCTTGTGTCTGGTGAAGCCCTCTGGCTTGATCCCACTCGGGGTTAGATGCGAGCTTCCCAATCCTATTTCCTGGAAGAACTTGTAGAATAGGATGTCATTCCCTACTCCTGTGTCAATCAGCACCCTTTTTACCCTTCCTCTGCCATTTTTTGCTTCAATGGTCAGAGCATGCCCCTTGGCGGCGAGGTTGGTGGCTAACTCGCTTAATAGGAATGCGATCCCCTTCTCTCCCCAAACTTGAGGCGGGCTGACAGTATGGTTGAGACTGTTGATCGCCGTTTTGAGATTGGTGATGCTCTACCATTCCTCTGTTATTGTGTTGACCAGGATTTCGTCCTCGTCGGCATTTGTCCTTGGGGCCTCCCTGGGCCTTTCCCTTCTATCACCTCCTCTCTGTTCATATCGTTTGAGCTTGCCCCTGTCAATCAGCTTCTGGATCTCTCTCTAAAGCTGAATGCAATCCTCTGTTGTGTGCCCAATGCCATTGTGGTAGGTGCACCTTTTGTTGGGATTGCGAGGGTAAGGAGTCTCTCTCTGAGGTGGAGGTCGGCCTATCCTGTTTCCCTGCAGAAGTACATTCATAATCTGCTCCCTGGTGGTGTTTAAGGGGGTATAAAATTCCTCTTTTCTCGAGTATCTATGCTTCTCCTTTTCTTTCCCACTTCCATTGCTACTCCCCTCCTTCTTGTGGTCCCCAGACTTGTCTTCATTTTTCTGCTTCTGAGTCCTGGAGGGTTTTTGGTCCTCCTTTTCTTGTTCTGCTAGGGTTATTTTGACATTCCCAATGTTTTGCGCGACAGTATACATCTCCGTGCTAGTAGTGGGTGGTCGCATGCCGATCTCAGATAGGAGCTTGGCAGATCGGCACCCGGCTTAGAAGAAAGCCATTATGGTATTGTCCGGGACGTTTAGCGATTTCTCTGCGACACGTTTGAATCTATCCAGGTAGCTTTCCAAGGATTCCCCAGCTCGCTGCTTGATCCCGTAGAGGTCAGATTCCTTTTTGGGGAGGTCACATGCCGATGAGTATTTCTTCAGAAAAGCCTTTTTTAAGTCGAGCCAATCTCTAATAGACCCTTCTTCTAGCTCTTCGAACCAGTTGAGGACGACCTCCTTTAACGTTCTGACGAACACTACACACCATAGATCCAAGTCTCTTGTACAAACTCCCATTTTTGCCTCGAAGCTTGACACATGGCTCCTGGCATTTATGTTGCCCTCATAGTTTTTCAAGGAAGGAAGCTTTAAGCGGTGGTTTGGAGGGGTATCCCTGATCCTTCTGCAGAATGCTGCCGTTACATTTCTTGGCAGCTTGTTCTCCCCCCTTTGGAGGGCTTTCAATCTTTCTTTTATTTTGTGCAGTACCTCAACTTCCAGGTCCTCGCTCCTGTTCCTCCTCTTAGATCGGCGATCTTGGCCGTCGATCTTGGAGTATTTGTACGATGATGCACCACTACTGGAGGTACTGCGCTGGGGTGACTTGCGTTTCGACCTGTGGCTGCGGCCCTTCTCCATTCTTCGAGGTCACTCCTCATCGCGATCCAGTCTGGAGGACCTATAAGATTTGTCCGGAGTGGGATTTCTGGCTCTAGTTCCCATTCTGGAATGCACATTGCCCTTGGGCGGTTCTTCAATTGGGGCTCCCAAGCGATCCTTGACGCTTGGCTTTTGGTTTTCTTCCATTCTTCGCCCTAGCCAATTTCTAGCACTAACCTTGGGAGCGTCAGCCCTTGACCCCTCGTGGTGATTATCAGCCCGCAGGCCCCTGACCTCCATCCTGCTAGGACGACCATCGTGGTGGTCGTCTCGGTGAGGATAGGAGCTCGGGGTTGGTAGCTGAGTTGCTTAAGCTGCTAGTTTTCAGGATAATTCGTATTCACGCATCTCTAGCTGTCACCAGAGTCCCCGCCGTCAGAAGAGGTGGCAGTCACTGTCCGGCCGTCCCGGTTCGACCTGCTCAGTCCCTTAACGGACTGAGTCACCCGTTTTCCCATCGCTTGTTTTCTCATCGCCCGAGCAAGTTTTTAAGCTCAGGTGTTTTGGTGAAGAGGAAGGCCTGATGAGGGCACTGCAGGTGACTCCTTTTCAGGCTGTTCAGGAGGGTCGTCGGTAGGTGGAGTGACTGCAGGCATAGCCGGATTCGTTACTGGAGGTGCCTGCTTGGAAACTTGCTTGGAAGTCGTGATTGATCACAGAAAAACTTATAGGTCCCGGCAACGGAACCAAACTGATCATGAAAAAAAGGGTTGAAGATGATCACGTCTAGTCCACGTGTGTAGTCTAGTAGGATTCCATCTTACGTTGCAGGGAGTGCCCTTGAAGTATATGTTCTTGAACCTGTGATCAACTAAGAACACCGTAAGGGGGGCTGGGTTGTCCCAGCGATAACCCTCAGGCGTGAGAATTAGCAATACTGTAAAGAGGATGTAGAGCTCTGAACAAAGTATAGCTTTAGCTAGGAATTAGCATGTACCTTATGATGCCTGTTGAGGGTGTTATTTATATGGAGATAAATCACAATCCTTGTAGGTTTCGGAATGGGAGAGATATGATCAATTTTCATGTCTTCCGGATTATGATTATTTGTCTGCCTAGGACAAATGTAGATAGAGTTGCAATCAGACTCTTCCCAGGGCGAGAGGTGTTTCCTGTGGACTCTGTTTTGCCGAGCAGAGCGGGGCCACGTCGAGGTCGGCCTGGCAAGTGTCCAGGTCGCTCGATGTTGATGTGGTCGGCCTGGCATGTCTCCAGGTCGCACTGTGGGTACCCTGAGGTCAGCGTGCTGGGAGTGTCTGGTGATACTGGCGACCTGGCATATTGTATTTACCAGGTCGTCATACCGATGTGGGCGTATGCCACCTTGACCTTTTAGTCCAGCTGGTGCTTCTGAAGCCGTGATGTCTGCCACGTGTCCAGCTGAGGGCTGAGGCCGTTCAGGTAAGCATTGTTGTTCAGCCTTTTAAGAACATGAAATGTTCCATCGCCTCTAGGATGTAACTTAGAACGACATTTCAATGGAAATTGTTCTTTCCTTAAATGCAGCCATACCCAATCTTCGGATACAACCTGTTTTCGACCCTTGTTTGCTTGCTTGACGTATTGGGCCGTCCTCTTTCCAATGTTCAACCGAACCTGTTCATGTAACTTTTGGATTACCTCCGCCTTGCGTTTTCCATCCATGCTAGCACGTTCCTTCACTGTAATAGGAACAAGATTTAAAGGGCTACAAGGGTTAAGTCCATATACAATCTCAAATGGAGAATAATGAGTAGCAGAATGAACAGAGCGATTGTATGCAAACTCAACGAATGGAAGACTTTATTCCCAGGTTTTCATATTTTTATTCAAAATAGTCCTAAGCAATTGTGATAAGACACGATTCACAACTTTTGTTTGTCCATCCGTTTGAAGATGATACGAAGTAGAAAACAACAGCTTAGTGCCCAATTTATTCCACAAAACACGCCAAAAATGACTTATAAACATAGTGTCTCGATCATTCACAATTGTTTTTGGCATGCCATGCAAATGAACATTTTCCTTGAAAAATAAATCAGCTGTATAACTAGCATCAATGGTCTTATGACACGTAATAAAATGTGCCATTATCGAAAATCCGTCAACTACCACAAAAACTGAATCATGTCCATGCTTAGACCTAGGCAAACCAAGCACGAAGTCCATAGAAATAGCAGTCCAAGGAAAATCAGGAATAGGTAAAGGAGTGTACAACCCATGTGGTTCCACTCGGGACTTCGCATGCTTACAAGTAACACAATTCAAACAAACACGCATAACATCAATTTTCATCTTTGGCCAAAAGAAATATTCTTTTAGAGTCTCAAGTGTCTTAAAGACACCAAAATGTCCCATAAGGCCACCACCATATGCCTCATACATAAGTACCTCACGAATAGAACCCTTGGGTATACAAAGTTGATTTTCTTTGCAAAGATACCCTTCATGCCTATAGAATTTACCAAATGCCATGTTCTCGTATGCTTGAAAAATGGATGCAAAATCATCATCATTCCCAAACAAATCTTTAATAAAAGCAAAACCAAGTAATCTGGAATGAATGTAGTAATCAGAACATGCCTACATGGTAAAGCATCGGCGACTACATTATCCTTCCCCTTTTGTACTTGATTACATATGGAAAAGATTCAACAAATTCAACCCATCGCCTTTTGTTCAACTTACCCTAACTTTTTAGGTACTTGATTGACTCATGATCCGTGTGAATCTAAAATTCCCTAGGTCTAAGGTAATATTCCCATGTCCTAAGGCATCTCACCAAGGCAGACAACTCCTTGTCATAAGTGGAATAATTCAGCGACGCTCCACTCAACTTTTCACTAAAATATGCTACGGGTCCACCAATACCAACTCCTGACACATCACATTCAAGTTCAAACATCTTTTCAAAATTAGGTAAAGCAAGAATGGGGGAAGAAATTAACTTCTCTTTTAAAAGTTCAAAAGTAGCTTGTTGATTTTCTCCCCAGTGGAATTTTGCCTCCTTTTTAACCAACTCATTCAACGGTGCAGCGATCATGCTGAAATTCTTCACGAATCTTCGGTAAAAACTTGTTAATCCATGAAAGCTCCTAACTTCACTTGCACTTGTAGGAGTAGGCCACACCTTAATCGCTTCGATCTTTGATTCATCAACCTCTACACCTGCAGCACTCACAACAAAACCAAGAAACACAATTTTATCCAAACAAAAGTCACATTTTTTAAATTTAGCATACAAAGAATGCTCTCTTAATGTGCTTAACAAGGAACGAAGATGATTCATGTGTTCTTTGAAGCTTTTGTTATAAATCAAGATATCATCAAAATATACAACTACATATTTACCAATAAACTCTCTAAGAACTTGGTTCATTAATCTCATGAATGTACTTGGTGCATTAGTCAACCCAAAGTGATGAGAACCAAGGTAAGGAGGGTTCGGGTAGAGACAATCATGGTTTGGGTTTAGTCAATGTTCGTGATGATGTTCGTTATCCATTAAGCATAACCGGAGTCGAGCGTCTTATGACACTTGTTGAAGAGATCAAGGCAGTGAAGGACGGATCACATGTGTGCTGGAGGGGCATTCGCATGAAGAGCAGAAGTTTTTGGAGATAGAGCGGTCGCTCTGTCTCTGCTAAAGCGATTGCTTGGTTGTAAACGTGAAAGTCTGGATTCTGCCTAGCAAGCGATCACTCTGCCTCAGTAGGAAGCGATTGCCCTGGAATCTTCTTGGAGAGCGATCGCCCTGGGTCGCTTTAAAGCAATCGCCTTGTGCCCAGAATGTGGGTGACGCGTTGTTTGACGCGTTTTAACAATTTTTGGTAACTTTAAAGTATTTTAGGTATTTTTGTTTCCTAATAAACGTTTCCTAGGTTTAGTAGGTTTGGTTTTAAGCCTATATAAAGGCATCTAATGTATTGAATTCAGAACCTTTGATACTGATTAATTGATTTGAGTTTTCACAATTTTGTGAGCTTTTGAGAGATTTCTTGGATTAGAATTCTCAACCCTTCGAACTTATCAAGTTTGTTGAGCTGCATGCTTGTGGCGTTCCGTGATCTTGGCTCCTAATCAATTCCGATTAGTGGGTTAAGCTTGCACCCCAAGGTTCTAGGGATTAAATCCGTCCTAGGGTTGACGGAAGCTCCCTATCTTTTCTTTCAAATTCGTTGTTTTCTGTTTTCAATCCGCGTTCTTGGTTGGTTCCGCTTTGTCACGATCTTGGAATCACATCAATTGGTATCAGGGTAACAAAGAGGTAACCAACGTTTTCGTTCTAGCCTTCTTCATAAAATTTTGTTTTCTTCTTTCCTAACAAAATTTTCAGCAATCTTTATTTCTTATTATTTCTTTCCAAACCCTAGTTACAAAAAAAAAAAAGAGAAAAATTATTATTCCTCCAAAACATTCTCTTGCGTCAAGGAAATCAAAAGCTTGATCAAGAAGGAAGCAAAAAAAAAAGAGTATAGGAGCCGAAAAATTTTCTCAAGTGAGGGTTTTGGAAAAAGTGCTTCAAAATTGTCAATTTCATCAAAGTGAAATTTCTACAAAAATAAAATAAAAAATTGATACATTCATCTTGTTCGTGAAATCTTTCTAACATCCTTTAAAATTTATTCTTTTCTTGCTTTCATTGTGAAATTGCATCTCACTTTGAAAAGTTTGCCACAAAAATCTAAGCCCTAGATTGCATTGTTGAGTTCCAAGCCATAACATTTTTTAAAATTTGCACTACAGATTGATAATTTCGTGGGTAAGATAATCTTTTAAAGAAATTGTGAGTGTGTGAGTGAGAGAGTTATACACGAAATCTTGGTGAGATATTTTTGTGTGTGATATTCAATATGTCACGACATATTCCTATTTAAAGGGGTAGAGATGCTCAGCAGAATCATACGGAGCGCATGTTAAGGATGATGGAGGATGGTTCTCAATGTTTGGCTAGGTTAGAAGAGAGAGGGGATGCGGTGTAACGCCCGCACCGTTTGCATCATTTGCATTCATACTATGTTATGTCTTTTATATTAACACTATCATTTCATGTGCAAATCTCATTCATATACACTTGCAATTGAGTTGTTGGACACTTTTCAAGTGTATGAAATTGTATTAGAAGTTTCATGGTTAAATGCATTTGAGTTGATGTGCATCTAAAGCTTCACTTTATGTGATTTGGAATGTGTTGTGGATGTGTTTTGAACTTGATTTGGGTTTGGTATCATCATTGGATGACTTAGAATGGTTTTAGAATCACTTTGGCTTAGTTTGGGAAGTTTTTGGCCTAACCCAGACTCTATGCAGCCGCATAGAGCCTTAGCATAACAATCTGGATTCCATGCAGCCGCACAGGGCGACCGCATGAGGCTCATGCGCACGCACAAGGCTAGTCGCGTCAAAACCGCCAAGTTACTGGATTCTATGCGAACGCATGGTGCGCTCGCATAGATGCTATGCGGCCGCATGGCGCGCCCGCATAGCGACGGGCTCTGTTCACTTAATTTGACTTGTTGACTCAATCCAATGGCTGAAAATTTACCACGACCTTTGACCATGTCTTCAGCCTTTCTAAGTCTCTCTTACACACTTAGAGACTCCATTTTACACACACATTCTCACCTTCAACCTTGGCAAACTTGAGAGAGAAAAGTGGAGAGTTTATGCTAGAAACTCTTGTAAATTGCTCAATTGAAGACCAAATCACCATCCAACACTTCCTTTGTGAAGCTCTTGGCTAGGAGAAGCCATCCCTTACCTTGCATGTCACTTTCCTTGGGTTGAAACTTCAAGTTGTAAGCTACTACCCCTCGTTCTTCCTCAATTTTGAGTTGTTATTCATGTTAGACTTGATAGTTGGTGATATATGTTAGAAATCATCAATTTTGAGTATGTTTGATTATGTTGACTTGTCAAATTCATGGTTGACTTTGTGAATATGTTTGAAGACTCATGTTTACATGTTAGAAATGTGAAATATGGTTAGTAATTGCTAAGTTTACGGTATGATTAATTCGCGTAAACTCGAACTCATTAGAAACCGAAAATGACTCTAACGGAGTTCGTTAGGATTTCATAATCTATGAGACCACGTGTGTGTTTTAAGAATTCTTGAATGATTCGAGTGATTCGTTAGAAAATTTGGTTACACCGATTGTGTGTTTGATATTACGTAAATTGTCGTAATTATTGTAAGTTGGTTATTTGTGGTGTAAGATTATTATGACTCACTTGTGACATTCATATCATTGTCAATTGTTGTTGTTGTGGTATACTCCCTACTTTGGAGTATGACCTTTTATATTTAAATGTCGAGTAAACATCTACTTGTGCATTTAGTTAAGTCCATGGCATATTTGTTGGCGATGTATTGACGCTCGATTATTGCGTGAGCTGGGGCTACGTAATAGTCAAAGGCCAATACATCGGGCCTCGCCCTACCATTGGCCATGGTAGGGGTATAGCGCCATTTGTTGTACGGAATAAACGCAACCATGGTAAGCTATATCCGTGGTAGATTCTTGGGTTGTAGGGACCGAGATCACCCGTCGACGTGAATACAGAAGATGGTTCACATGTGTTTTGGTTATTGGTTTTCTTGTTCGAGCACGTCAACAACGGCTCTACACTTGGTATATTATTGGTTAGTTGGTTGGAAGTATTGGTTTGGTCGGAGGTGTACCTCGACGCCGTATCCCTTTTAATGTGTTTACTTATAGCTCTTATGTGCTTTCTATATGAACGAATGTTGGTCATGGTTTCCTACCGGTATGGGACGGTTGGCGATCGTCGAGCCTCTCGTGTAGTATGGGGTTGTTTGGTTATGTGCAAGACATGTTATTCCCGTTTGGTATTGAAATGATATCGTGATGACATGAACACTTGTTATATTATTGTCTTGCATCTAGCATGCCATATTGTTGCATTAGTAGCTTATTGAGTTTTCAACTCACCCCGTTTGTTTTCATTTGTTTTCCTTAGATCAAGCACCGGCGAGGAATCCTTAGTGTTCGAGTTCGGGTCCGTTGGTCGACATCTTTTGGTAGTGCACCTTGTGCCTAAGTATTTTCTTTTGGTGAGGCCGAGGGTGTACTTGTTATTTAAACAATGTATTTGTTGGGTAGTGGTCTTGATTGTTATGAGATACTCCCTCCGTCCCTAAATTATTGTCTGGGTTGACCCGGCACACGGATTAAGAAAACTCAATTGACTTGATTATTAATATTGGAATAGTATTGAAAAAGTGTGTTGTTTCCTTTAATGCCTATGTGTATGTGGCCTATAATTAAAGTAGGAAGAAAAAGTAAGGGTAAAATAGTAAAAGTGATGTTCTAAAAAGGAAAGTTTCAAACAAGACAATTATTTTGGGACGGACAAAAAAGGAAAGGAAGATAATAATTTAGGGACGGAGGGAGTATATTATTTTGTTGTCCCGGCATGGTTGCCGTGCTGTTGTATACATTGTTAACTTTTATTCCGCGTACTCTGATATAGTTATTCATGTACCGAGCATGTTAGCTCGAGTTTGTTGTTGCTAGCTAACGTGTTGTTTCTCCGGCTTGTTTCGCCGTACGTCGAGGTTTAGTATTGTTTAAAAGGTTTTGTTGTTTAAAGAAAACTTGCACGTGCATTACAGGGTTTTATCATGACTTTGAATTCTTTTAAATAGAATTTTTGAGATGCTATTTTCGTGTTTTCCGCTTTGTCTCGCGGTTCGAACGGGATTCACATCGGATCTCGGGTCGGGTCGCGACAGTTGGTATCAGAGCATAAGTTAGCTAGCCAGGAGAGAATCTTTGGCTTAGGAGGGTTAGTTGTGTGTTTAAGTCGTTAACGTCGAGTGTTTATTGCAGGTGATTCATCATGGTGGAGACTAGACATGGTGCTAGTACTGAGGATGGTGGCTCGAGTGGAGCCGGGATTACTTCGACTGAACAGGGAAATACCCCGCCACCCACACAGCCTAGAGTTCAACCTGTGGGACAGCCGGGGGTACAACCTGAGATGCCGGGTAATCCGAATGAGGGGATAGTGAATATGATGCAGGGATTCATGCAGTCAATGATGGAGATGAACAGGCAGAACATAGAGTTGCAGAGGCAAGCAATGGCAGGTTTGGGACAGGCAGGAGGTCATCGGGTGGCCCAACCAGCTGGGGGCAATGGGGATTATGACCGGAGATTAGGAAGGTTTTTGAAGATGAAACCAAGGAGCTATGATGGGGAGCCGAATCCGATAAAAGCGGAGAGATGAATAGAGTCGATTGAGAAGATCTTTGCAGCGATTGACTGTACTGACGGTGACAAGATTAAATTTGCAGCTTTTAAGTTGGAGGATGCCGCCGAACATTGGTGGCGAGTACTTGAAGCGAGTTGGGTGCAGGAAGGTGTAGAACGAACTTGGGAACTATTTCTGCGACAGTTCAGGAACCATTTTGTCCCTGACATAGTACAGGCAAAGAAGGAGGTAGAGTTTCTGAGTCTTGAGCAGGGATCGTTGACGGTGGGACAGTATTCTGCGAGGTTCACGGCATTGGCACGGTATTGTTCACACTTAATTCCGACGGAAGAAAAGAAGGTCTATCGGTTTGTAAAGGGGTTGAGGACGGAGTATAGGAAGCAACTGTTACCGCTTGATCTACCGAGTTACCAAAGCGCAGTGGATAAAGCATACAAAATTGAACATGACATCGAGGAGCACCGGGGTAAGCCAGGTAACAGGGAAGGTAATCAGCAGTCTTCGCAGCAAAATTGGAAGAGGCAGAACACAGGTGGAACTTCCAGCAAAGGGAAGAATGTGAGTAGACCGGCAGGCCAAACGGGACAGCAACCGGGAGGCCAGGGACAGCGTGAGTCGAGATTTAACTGTAACTTCTGCAAGAAGACCGGGCACTCGGAAGAGAGATGTTGGATGAAACAAGGGAGGTGCTTGTTATGTGATGATGACAGACATTTCCAAAAGGATTGTTCGAGGAATAGGGGTTTACCTCAGGGTGGTGCACAACAGAATACGGGAGTGAAGAGGAACAACGACGGTCGACCGAGAGTCCAGGGTCGAGTGTTCGCTTTAGATCAGAGGGGTGTTCCTGACGCTCCCAACGTGATAGGAGGTACTTTGTTTGTCTCGAGAGAGCGAGCCCGAGTCCTTATAGATCCAGGGTCATCGCATTCCTACATTGCATCTCACTTTGCATGCCACTTGCATACTATGCCTGAATTGCTGTCTTATGTGTTAGAGGTGTCTACTCCGATGGGAGAGTGCCTAGTTGCTTCTGATGTTCATCGTGCATGCGAAGTTGTTATTGATGATCATGTTTTGCTTGCGGATTTGGTAGTGTTGCCTATCCGTGATTTTGATGTTATTTTGGGCATGGATTGGTTGCACACTCATCATGCCATAGTTGATTGTCGTAAGAAAATTGTCACATTTGAATTGCCTCATATGCCTCCGTTTATGTTTGAGGGTGATAAATGCATGGGTGGTATTTGCATGATATCGGCTTTGAAAGCCCGAAAATTGTTGTCACATGGGTGTACCGGGTATTTAGCATATGTGGTTGATAAGTCTAAGAAAGTTGTTATGTTGGAGGATGTTCCAATTTTACGGGAATTTCCGGATGTGTTTTCATCGGAGTATGACTTGCCTCCGGATAGAGAGTTGGAATTTTGTGTTGAATTGTTGCTAGGTACCGCTCCAATGTCAAAGGCACCGTATCGTATGGCACCGGCAGAATTGAAGGAGTTAAAGGTACAGTTGGAGGAGTTATTGAATCGGGGTTTCATTAGACCGAGTGTATCGCCGTGGGGTGCACCGGTGTTATTTGTAAGGAAGAAAGATGGATCCTTGAGATTGTGTATTGACTACCGGGAGCTGAATCAGGTAACCATTAAAAACAAATATCCCTTGCCACACATTGATGATTTGTTTGACCAACTACAGGGCTCAGTTGTGTATTCGAAATTTGATCTTCGAAGTGGTTACCATCAACTGAAGGTTAGGGCGGAGGATATACCGAAGACAGCATTCCGAACTCGATACGGGCATTTCGAGTTTGTTGTGATGCCATTTGGGTTGACTAATGCACCGGCTGTGTTCATGGATTTGATGAATAGGATATACCTGCCTTATCTAGATTGTTTCGTGGTGGTGTTTATTGATGATATTCTTGTGTACTCCAAATCCCGGGAGGAGCACGAGAAACATTTGAGGATTGTGTTGTCGGTGTTGAGAGAAAAGAAGTTATATGCGAAATTCAGCAAGTGTGCATTTTGGCTCGAGGAGATCTCGTTTCTAGGCCATGTTGTTTCGAGAGATGGTATTTCGGTGGATCCACTTAAGATCGAGGCAGTGGTGAAATGGAAGAGACCCGAGTCGGTAACGGAGATTTGAAGCTTCTTGGGTTTGGCGGGTTATTATCGGAGTTTTATTGAAGGGTTTTCAAAGATTGTGACTCCGATGACTAACTTGACACAAAAGAACAAACCTTTTGTGTGGGATGACAAATGCGAGGCGAGTTTCCAAGAGCTAAAAGGGAGGTTGACCACAGCTCCGATCTTGGCACTACCGAACGGACAGGATGGGTTGGTAATATACAGTGATGCGTCAAAAGAGGGTTTGGGTTGTGTTTTGATGCAGAACGGGAGAGTGATTGCGTATGCTTCTCGGAAGTTGACCTCGTTTGAACAGAATTATCCTACCCACGACATTGAGTTGGCTGTGATCATCTTTGCACTACACAAGTGGAAACACTATCTCTACAGGGCCAAGTTTGAAGTGTTCACCAATCACAAGAGCCTTAAGTACATATTTTCCCAAAAAGAGTTGAACAATCGACAACGAAAATGGATAGAACGACTTAAGGACCACGATTGCACTATCTTGTATCATCCGGGGAAAGCAAACGTGGTAGCGGATGCACTTAGTCGAAAGGCGTACATGTCTTGCTTGATGACCCGCGAATGGAAGATGCTTGAGGATGTTCGAGATTGGAGTCCGTGTAGATCGAGACAGGGAGTAATTTTTGCGAACCTTCGGGCTACGCTGACATTGATTCAAAGGATAAAAGGGACACAAGAGGATGACCCGGAATTGAAGACGTTGATTGATGGGTTGAATGAAGGAAAGGCGACAGATTTTGCAAAGAACAATGATGGGATCCTTGTGTTTCGAAACAGAATTTGTGTACCGGCGATAGATGAGGTGAAGAGACAAGTGTTAGAGGAGGCTCACAAGTCTAGATACACGATTCATCCGGGGAGTACCAAGATGTATCGAGACTTGAAGAGGAATTTTTGGTGGAGTGGTATGAAGAGGGAAGTAGCTGAGTTTGTATCGAGATGCTTGACATGTCAACGAGTAAAAGCGGAACATCAACGACCGGCAGGCTTATTACAACCATTGGAGATTCCGGAATGGAAATGGGAGAACATAGCGATGGATTTTGTGACAGGGTTGCCAAAGACTCGTAAGGGTCACGATGCAGTTTTGGTGATTATTGACAGGTTGACCAAGTCGGCACATTTTCTTCTGATTGCGATGACTTACCCGATGGATAGACTTGCTACCTTGTACATACAGGAGATCGTGAGGTTACATGGGTGCCAGTTAGCATAGTATCGGATCGGGATCCATGGTTCACATCGCAATTTTGGCAGTCACTACAGGATGCTTTGGGTACGAAGTTAACCCTTAGCACGGCTTTTCACCCACAGACAGACGGACAATCGGAGAGGACCATACAAATACTTGAGGACATGTTGCGAGCTTGTTCGATGGATTTCAAAGGATTTTGGGATTCACACATACCATTGATAGAGTTCGCGTACAACAACAGCTACTAGTCGACCATTGAGATGGCTCCTTATGAAGCGCTGTATCGAAGAAAGTGTCGCTCTCCAATTTGTTGGGATGAAGTCGGTGAAGCAAAGCTGTGGGGTCCTGACATGGTGCACGAATCGGTTGAGAGTGTGAAGCTCATACGGGAAAGATTGAAAACGGCCCAGAGTCGGCAAAAGAGTTATGCGGATCATCGGCGGAGGGACCTTGAATTCGAGGTTGGTAATCATGTGTTCTTGAAGGTTTCGCCACGAATTGGAGTCAAGAGGTTTGGTATGAAAGGAAAATTGACTCCAAGGTTCATTGGTCCGTTTGAGATTTTAGAAAGGGTTGGGAAGTTAGCTTATAGACTTGCCCTACCACCGTCGATGTCGGGCGTTCATGCGGTGTTCCACGTATCTATGTTGAGAAGGTACTTATCGGATGCATCGCACATTTTAGAGTATGAGCTGGTAGACTTGACACCCGATCTATCCTATGTTGAGCAGACTGTGAGGATACTCGACACAAAAGAACAAGTGTTGAGGTCGAAGTCTATTTCCCTTGTGAAAGTCTTGTGGAGGAGTCATAACATCGAGGAGGCCACTTGGGAATTAGAACAGGAGATGCGTGACAAGTACCCTTCATTGTTTGTTGAGTTTGGTAAGTAAATTCGTGGACGAATTTATTCTAAGGGGGTGAGGGTGTAACGCCCGCACCGTTTGCATCATTTGCATTCATACTATGTTATGTCTTTTATATTAACACTATCATTTCATGTGCAAATCTCATTCATATACACTTGCAATTGAGTTGTTGGACACTTTTCAAGTGTATGAAATTGTATTAGAAGTTTCATGGTTAAATGCATTTGAGTTGATGTGCATCTAAAACCAATTCAACCAATTATATTACTTGAAAATTTTCTCTCTCTAAAATTTCTCTCTAAAATTTTTTGACCGTGCCCTAGGGTTCTCTTGCCCGGCCGGCTGGCTATGCCGCCGGATCCCTCTCTGGAGGAGCCTCCTCCGGTGGTCACACCCACCATTAATCCCTCCCTTCAACAGGCTCCCAATCAGTTGCGCCCTCCCCTAACCTATGCGGCGGCTCTTTCTCAACAAACGGGACAATTGTGTGCAAACCCTACTGCCAAACCTACCCTGACTGAGATCGCCTTGGCTCCGCGACAGCCTGTCTCGATTCAAGATGAACCAGGGTGTTTGTTTTCCTCGGTGGAGATGGATTTGCTTGAAAAGCAGTTTGGTAATACTTTGATTATGAAGTTCTCAATTGGCCGTCCTTCGGTGCATGCGATTCGAGATCATATATCAAAAAACTGGCGACTGACGAGTTCCTATGTAGTTGGTCTCCTTGACCCGCGACACGTTATGGTGCATCTATCCTCGGAAGAAGACACGATTCGGGCTTTATCGAAAGAGTCTCGCATGATTGAGACATGTATGTATCGTCTCTTCCGGTGGTCTAAGGATTTTGAGTTCAAGAAAGATAGTTCAGTGGTGGCGGTGTGGGTAAGATTACACCATCTCCCTCTGCCTTTCTTTAACCCTGCAAGTTTATGGCGAATTGGTAATTCTATTGGACGCTCTTTACGGGCTGATGATCGCACTTTAACGTTATCACATCCAATGTTTGCCCGAGTCTGTATAGAGGTTGATGTCTCCCTTGTTCTTCCGTCTAGAATTTGGATTGGTACGAGTAAGGATTGTGGTTTTTGGCAATCAATCGAGTTTGAAGGTAATATTTCGTATTGCGAGGGCTATGGATTGTTAGGCCATGTTGAAGATGATTGTCGTAAGAAGAGAAGACCAGTTACTAAACTAAAGCCTGCAAAAGGAAAACCCAAGGCTGTTATTCATGAACAGACTGAAGATAGACGTACGATGCATGGTGATAACATTACGAATCCGGTGACGCTGACTAAGGCTAAAGAGGTCCTTGCTGACCGTGATGTGGATGGAATTATAGGTTCTATTAAGGCTCCAATCAATATGCAATGGGTTCCCATTCAGACATGGGTGTTGAATGAGAAGGGGTCAGGTTCAAACTCTAATGATCTCGACGGCTGCCCTAAGGAAACTGAGGTTATTGACATTATTTCTACCCCAGATCGTAAGGGTGATGCTATGGACAACAATCCTAAGATCAGTCAGAATGATACTGTTGATACTGTTGGTACTATGGATTTTAAACTTTCTGTTGGGTGTGTGACAAATGATGGACCTGATGCTGAACAGCTTAATGGGAATAATTCATCTGCTGCTAATGTCTACGGGATTAACATAAGGCTGGTTGACACGAGCACTCATTTGTCTAACTCATTTGCTACTTTGGAGGACTTACAGGATATGAGTGAGTTGGATCGTTTGCACCAACCTGTTTCGCACAGTGCTAGGCCCAAACTGGAAGGCAACAAACCTGCTGCATCGTTGGGTTTTCTGAAGCGCTCCCCTTCTGTGGATGATATTGATCAGCTTGCTATGGCCTCGGTAAACTTTTTGGGTTTTCAAAAACATTGTCGTACTCTTTTTGCGAGGAAGAAAAAAATAGCGTATCTGGCACAGAATAAACGTCTCACTAGGGCTGCTTCAAAAGCCCATCAGGTCAGTCTTTAATTTTGGTTTTTTATGGCTGCAATTCTTTGGAATGCTAGAGGGTTGGGTAATAAGGAGACGGTGGAGTATCTTAAGTTACTTAAGGTTCAACATAATCCTCTTTTATGTGTTATCTTGGAACCAAAAATTCCGAGTCCTCGTATTACTAAAGTAGCTAGAAAGTTGCGCTACAGTAACTGTTTACATCAAAATCCTAACAACATGCATATATGGTTATTTTGGGAGAGAGGGGTAGATGTTGATGTTCTTACTGCTACGACTCAGTATATTACTGCTCGTGTTACTTTTGGTACTGTTTTTTCTGTGGTCTTCTCGTTTGTTTATGCTAGGTGTACTAGGTGGGAGTGTCAGGACTTATGGAGGGACCTCCTTGATTTTTCTAGATCTCTTTCAGAACCTTGGTTGGTAGGAGGGGATTTTAACATTATCTCTCATTCTACTGAGAAATTGGGTGGTGCTCCGTGTGATTTTCCAGCCATTCGAGATTTTAATGATTTTATACAGCAGGCAGGTCTAGATGATGCTGGCTATGATGGGAGCATTTTTACTTGGTGTAATAATCAGGATGGTATGGATCGTATCTGGCAGCGTCTGGACAGAGTTTTGGTGAATGGTTTTTATAAAGCGGCTTTCCCTGGGCTTCGTGTTTAGCATTTATGTCGTGTTCTCTCGGATCATTCTCCTCTTCTTGTTGAATTCTCGTGCTTTGACAAACCTAAAAGCACTTTTCGTTTTCAGCGTATGTGGTTGGATCATCCGAAATTTCTTTCTTTTGTGAGGGAACATTGGCAGCATCTGGTTTTGGGCAATCCCATGGAGGTTTTGTGTAGAAAGCTTCAGTGTTTACGTGGTAAGCTGCGTCAGTGGAATTGGGATGTATTTGGCCATGTCCAGCGTGTAGCACTGCTCACAGATATTATTATACATTTAGAGATGGCTTTGCATGGTTGGGATGATATTCTTGCTAGGGAGCTTTTTTGTGTTCGCAAAGAATTGGCCCAATCTTTGAAATGGAATGCGGAGATGCTTCAACAAAAATCGAGGCAGTTATGGTTGGCTGATGGGGAGCGCAATACAGCTTATTTCCATGCCAGTATTCGTGAGCGTGCTCGCATTAACTCGTGAAATTACGTCTTTCGGATGGATCTTGGTGTACGGATAACAAGCAAATTGGGGACAAGGTCGTGGATTTTTCTCCGATTTATTCTCTTCTTCTAGGCCGCCTATTAATGATGATTTATTTCGTGGTTTTCCTTGCTATTTGGATAGTCTTGATAATGCATCTTTACATAGCATTCCAGATGAGGATGAAATTTACGAAAGTATAAAAGATTTGAACCCCAATAGTGCGCCAGGGAGTGATGGATTTACAGGGTGGTTTTTTCAAGGATGCTGGGATATTATAAAAGGAGATGTCGTGGCAGCAGTGCAAGATTTTTTTCGGGGTAGTATGATTCCAAGGGGATGTCGGCACAACCGTTGTGCTTATTCCTAAAGTGACTAATCCCGAGTCGTTAGGGGATCCGCGCCTATCGCTTTATGTAACTTTTCATGCAAGATTCTCTCTCGAATTATGACTACTCGGCTTGCGAAGTTTTTACCTAGAATCATCTCCGCTGAACAGTCAGGATTTATTAAAGGTAGAAGTATTCAAGAAAATATCATCCTAGCGCACGAATTAGTGCATCGAATTGATATGAAAGTCGGGGGTGGTAATGTTCTTTTCAAGATGGACATGTCAAAAGGATATGATCGTCTTGAATGGAGTTTTTTATTGCGAGCTTTAAAGGCAGTTGGGCTGAATGATTTTAGCTGTGACTTAATTTACAGGCTGATTAGTAATATTTGGTATTCTTTTCGGATTAACGGTGAAGGGTATGGTTTTTTTAAATCATCTCGAGGTGTTCGGCAGGGTGATCCTTTGTCTCCTCTACTGTTTATTATTGCCCAAGAGGTTTTATCTTTCAATATTAAGAGGGCTATTACGGATGGAAAAATTTAGCCTTATTTGCATGGTCGGGATGGGATTGTGATTTCACATCTGTTATATGCTGATGATATGCTCATCTTCTGTAATGCTAGTCGTCGATCGATTATGGCTCTGAAAAAGGTTCTGGCTAGTTATGAAGAGGCTTCTGGTCAACTTATTAATATAGCCAAGAGTGGTTTTTATCTTTCTAATCGGTGCTCTCGAAATAAAGCTCGTAACATAACCTCTTGGACTGGATGCTCTCAGAGTTCTCTTCCAATGAAATACTTGGGTCTTCCGTTGTTTAAAGGGAGGATCAAAAGATGTTATTTTGAGGATATAGAGAAGAGGATTCTTAATAAGATTAGCGGATGGAAATCTAAACTTCTTTCTTTTGGTGCTAAGATAGTCTTATTGAAATCAGTCCTTGCCAGCATTCCGATCTATACTCTTGCGGCTGTTAAAGTTCCGAAAGTGGTTCTTCGAAATATTGAAAAGGCAATGGCTAATTTTTTATGGGATGTGGCTGGTGCTCATAGAGCTCATTGGTTAGCCTGGGAGGTGGTGTGTAGGCCTCTAGACGAAGGAGGTCTTGGTTTGCGATCTCTTCTCAAGTTATGGACTCCTTACATGCTAAGCTCGCATGGAGTGTTCTTCAAGGTAAAAGTTTGTGGGCATCTTATGCACGTGCTAAATATGGCCAGATTAGTGGTTTTGCTACTCCTTTTTCAGCCTCTCATATTTGGAAAACAGTCATGAATATTATGTCGAAAGTTCAGCATAGTAGCCAATGGATTCTTGGACGGGGAAATGTGTCATTTTGGAAGGAGAATTGGTGTGGCGAGATTCTGCATGGTCCTCAGCCGATTGACATTAAGTTAACTGTGAGGGAGGCCTTCGCACAGCTCCCAGCTTTTCTGCCTTTCATCCCGGACAAATTGCATGGATGGATTGCTTCGGTTCAGCTTGATCCCGATTTGGAGGACAAACTGGTTTGCACTTTGACGCCATCTGGGGAGTTTACAGCAGCGGCATTTTGGAATAATTCTCGGCTTTGAAGTCCCAAACTGCGCTGGGCACAAAAAATCTGGCAGCGATGGATTCCTTTGAAAGTTAGTGGATTCATGTGGAAGTTGTTCCATGGAGCTGTTCCGGTGGACTTGTCTCTGCAGCGTTGGAAGATCTTTATAGCTTCGAAGTGTGTTTGTTGTGTTACACACCCCTCATGTGAGTCTTTGGCTCACCTATTTTTACACTTGGAATCTGCTTTGCATGTCTGGAGCAAGTTTGCGTCTGCCTTCAACAAAGTTCATAGGTATGTTTCTTTACAACATCTCTTTGAGACTTGGGCTGATCGAGCTTCGATTCGTTCTCAGATTGGAGCATGTCAACTTGGTATCTTGGTTTTTACCTGTTGGGAGTTGTGGAAGGCAAGGTGTAAAGCGGTTTTTGAAAACATTCCGATGAACCCGACCCTGATTTTTAACAATGTTATTCATGGATTACAAGATATGCTTATGATTTATCAGCCCAAAGTTTCTATGGATCGTTTTAGCCCCCTTCCTTTGCAGCTTTTGGGATTACCGATCCTTAATGTTCCTATCAGACGGGGGTCTTGGCTGCGGTGGAACCCTCCTTTGTCTGCCATGTATAAGTTAAATACTGACGGTTCTGCAGTTGATGGTAATTGTGCGGGGGGAGGTATTATTCGGGATAAAGATGGGAAAATGATTCGTGCTTTTTCTAATTACTATGGTCCTGGTACAAATACTCGTGCTGAGATTTTGGCTCTTCGGGATGGTTTGCTTCTTTGTCGACATCTTCATCTGGATTTGGTTGAAGTTGAATCAGATTCTTTAGTGGCGCTTATGGGTATCTCGCGAAGTCTCTTCTTCCATGGTCTTATGCTTATGATCTTCGGCTTTGTAAGTCCTTCTGGGTAGTTTTCGGCTCCAAGATGTTTTTCGTGTGGCAAATCATGTGGCCGATAGGCGGTACTCACGCTTATTCTCATAAATCCTCTACCACGTTTCTTAACAAAGGTTCTCTTCCTATAACCGTTTTTGTGCTTTAGGACATGATGAATTAGGTTTATATAGCTTTAGAAAGTAATGCTTTCCCTTGTTTTTATTGTATTTGTATTTCTTTTTCGAGGTTAGGCTCCTTTGTCCTCCCGTTATAAGGGCCAGGCTGGTTGTCCCCCTCATGTTTGTATCTTTTTTCTATTTTAATAAAATTTTGCAGGTGCCCCGTTTCCTAAAAAAAAAAAAAAAAAGTTGATGTGCATCTAAAGCTTCACTTTATGTGATTTGGAATGTGTTGTGGATGTGTTTTGAACTTGATTTGGGTTTGGTATCATCATTGGATGACTTAGAATGGTTTTAGAATCACTTTGGCTTAGTTTGGGAAGTTTTTGGCCTAACCTGCACTCTATGCACCGCATAAAGCCTTAGCATAACAACTGATTCCATGCACCGCACAGGCGACCGCATGAGGCTCATGCGCACGCACAAGGCTAGTCGCATCAAAACCGCTGTTACTGGATTCTATGCGAACGCATGGTGCGCTCGCATAGATGCTATGCGGCCGCATGGCGCGCCCGCATAGCGACGGCCTGTTCACTTAATTTGACTTGTTGACTCAATCCAATGGCTGAAAATTTACCACGACCTTTGACCATGTCTTCAGCCTTTCTAAGTCTCTCTTACACACTTAGAGACTCCATTTTACACACACATTCTCACCTTCAACCTTGGCAAACTTGAGAGAGAAAAGTGGAGAGTTTATGCTAGAAACTCTTGTAAATTGCTCAATTGAAGACCAAATCACCATCCAACACTTCCTTTGTGAAGCTCTTGGCTAGGAGAAGCCATCCCTTACCTTGCATGTCACTTTCCTTGGGTTGAAACTTCAAGTTGTAAGCTACTACCCCTCGTTCTTCCTCAATTTTGAGTTGTTATTCATGTTAGACTTGATAGTTGGTGATATATGTTAGAAATCATCAATTTTGAGTATGTTTGATTATGTTGACTTGTCAAATTCATGGTTGACTTTGTGAATATGTTTGAAGACTCATGTTTACATGTTAGAAATATGAAATATGGTTAGTAATTGCTAAGTTTACGGTATGATTAATTCGCGTAAACTCGAACTCATTAGAAACCGAAAATGACTCTAACGGAGTTCGTTAGGATTTCATAATCTATGAGACCACGTGTGTGTTTTAGGAATTCTTGAATGATTCGAGTGATTCGTTAGAAAATTTGGTTACACCGATTGTGTGTTTGATATTACGTAAATTGTCGTAATTATTGTAAGTTGGTTATTTGTGGTGTAAGATTATTATGACTCACTTGTGACATTCATATCATTGTCAATTGTTGTTGTTGTGGTATACTCCCTACTTTGGAGTATGACCTTTTATATTTAAATGTCGAGTAAACATCTACTTGTGCATTTAGTTAAGTCAATGGCATATTTGTTGGCGGTGTATTGACGCTCGATTATTGCGTGAGCTGGGGCTACGTAATAGTCGAAGGCCAATACATCGGGCCTCGCCCTACCGTTGGCCACGGTAGGGGTATAGCGCCATTTGTTGTACGGAATAAACGCAACCATGGTAAGCTATATCCGTGGTAGATTCTTGGGTTGTAGGGACCGAGATCACCCGTCGACGTGAATACAGAAGATGGTTCACATGTGTTTTGGTTATTGGTTTTCTTGTTCGAGCACGTCAACAACGGCTCTACACTTGGTATATTATTGGTTGGTTGGTTGGAAGTATTGGTTTGGTCGGAGGTGTACCTCGACGCCGTATCCCTTTTAATGTGTTTACTTATAGCTCTTATGTGCTTCCTATATGAACGAATGTTGGTCATGGTTTCCAACCGGTATGTGACGGTTGGCGATCGTCGAGCCTCTCGTGTAGTATGGGGTTGTTTGGTTATGTGCAAGACATGTTATTCCCATTTGGTATTGAAATGATATCGTGATGACATGAACACTTGTTATATTATTGTCTTGCATCTAGCATGCCATATTGTTGCATTAGTAGCTTATTGAGTTTTCAACTCACCCCGTTTGTTTTCATTTGTTTTCCTTAGATCAAGCACCGGCGAGGAATCCTTAGTGTTCGAGTTCGGGTCCGTTGGTCGACATCTTTTGGTAGTGCACCTTGTGCCTAAGTATTTTCTTTTGGTGAGGCCGAGGGTGTACTTGTTATTTAAACAATGTATTTGTTGGGTAGTTGTCTTGATTGTTATGAGATATATTATTTTGTTGTGCCGGCATGGTTGCCGTGCTGTTGTATACATTGTTAACTTTTATTCCGCGTACTCTAATATAGTTATTCATGTACCGAGCATGTTAGCTCAAGTTTGTTGTTGCTAGCTAACGTGTTGTTTCTCCGGCTTGTTTCGCCGTCGAGGTTTAGTATTGTTTAAAAGGTTTTGTTGTTTAAAGAAAACTTGGACGTGCATTACAGGGTTTTATCATGACTTTGCATTCTTTTAAATGGAATTTTTGAGATGCTATTTTCATGTTTTCCGCTTTGTCTCGCGGTTCGAACGGGATTCACATCGGATCTCGGGTCGGGTCACGACATGCGCAACCTCAAAGGAATCCACCTCGATTCCACACAAGGAAGAAAGCGTATGATGATATGGAGGATGAGTGGTTTGAAGGTGAATATGAGACAGATATGAGACATAATATCAGGAGAGGTCCAAGAGTAGACATGAAAGCTCCTACTTTCAAAGGTAGGGTTGATCCGGAGGAGTACCTAGATTGGGTTAGGAGAGTTGAATTCTTTGAGTGTAACCATTACACCAAAATTCAAAAGGTGAAACTTGCATCTAAAGAGTTTACCGATTATGCTAGTGATTGGTGGAAGCAAATAGTGGCCAACCGGAGAAGGTTAGGAGGAGAGGGACGTATTCGCACGTGGGAAGAGATGAAACGTGTAATGCGTAGGAAGTTTGTCCCGAACTACTACCACCGAGAATTGATGAGAACTTTTTCTTCTTACTCTTCATTCTCTAGTACACCTAGTAGACCCAAGGTGGGGGAGCACAAGAGCCTTAGTGTTGTACCTATGAGGACTAGTGTAGGTTCATCAAAATATAATGAGTGTTTGAGGGAAAATAATAAGAGGTCGGCTAAAGAAGAAAAAGTGAATCAAGAAATCGCCGAGCAAAAGGAGAGGAAAGTTAGAGATGGTGAACGAATGCATGAATTGCAAACCGAAAAGGCTGAGGAAAGTGAGGTTAGTGAGGAAGAGAGGAAGAATGAAAAGAGTGGTTGATGGAAGAGAGTGAAAACTCGAGCGTTGAGATAAAAAAGGAGAAAAAATAGTAAAAATATGAGGGTGGATACACAAGAGATTGGGGAAGAAAAAGAAAAGGTTGAAAAGGCCAAGGGCTAAGAGAGAGAGTGAAACCAATCTTTTCAACCATCCCAAGTGAGCTTAAGAGGGAGTTGGAAGGAAATCAAAGTGAGATCGTTCCTGTTCCCAAAGAAAACTCTTTTTATGCTAACACATTGCCTCAATTGTCTCTTTCGTATGCTGTTTCTTCTTTATAGGTTTTCGATGTGTTCTCCAAATTAAGCAAGGGAGCTATGCGTTTCAAATTGGATGATCTATTAGGTAAGAAGATTGGTGTAGTGCATACACAATCTCAAAGGTATGATTCCATTTTTTTCTTGTGATAATAAGTTATTGAGATTTGAGAATCATAAAGAATTGTTACATGTTGATCACCATGGCATTGACAATGGATTATATTTGTCTTTACATATATCAAGTCATTCATATGTTGATCCATTTCTGGAATGTGCATCAAAGGTAGACTTGATAGATTTGTATGGTGCATTGAAAGTTGATTTGATAAATCTGAATTATGCATTGAGAGAGTATAACAGCTCTATGTTTGTGAATGTGAATGAATCTTCAAAACTGATTTCTCATATTCCATGTCACAAACTGGTTGAAGTTTTTCGTGTTGCATTGTTCTATCACAAGATTTATGGATTGCATGACACACTTAGTCTTAAGCATGCTGAAACATGGGAGGGTTGTGTCTGTTATGTTGAGAGAGTGCGTGAGAATGTATTGACTTCTGAAAACTTTGGGATCAAGAATGTTGTTCACGGTTTGACTGTTGGACATGTGGTCAGTTTCTCTTCGAAAGTACGTGATAGGTCATGTGATAGACCAAGGAATGAACTTATTCCATGTGTTTGGTTCTTTGGATTGGAACTATGGTCTTGTTGTGATGCATGGTACTGTTAGGTTGATCCTTGTTGCACAAAAGAGAGAATTCGTTAGATTAATATTCAAACCTGGTGAATGCAATGAGAGTGTTGTTTTCCATAAACTTTCATAAAAGTTTGTCTTGCCTTCTTTTGTAGAATATAAGTTATTGTGTTTTGAGAAAGGTGATGATTTGCTTGTTGTTTCTCGTAACTTTCGAGGAGAACTTCGAGATTATGGAGAATTTGGATGTGTTAAAATTCCTAAGCATTTGGAGATTTTGTTCTTAAACATTAATGTTTCTTTACCACACATGACTAGAATATTGTCTCCTTGGATTGTGGATTTGTTATGCATTGATAAACTTGATCATCTTGCTTTGCATAGTTTCATTAGATGTCTTTCATAGGTTAAGGCAAAGATCGTGGCGAAGCATGAGGATGACAATGACTTCAAGGAGGAATTGATTGGTAAGGATGATATTACTGCATATTTCTCTATTGCTGATTTGCATCCTTTTGATATAGGTGATTCGGGGACGAATCCTTTCGAAGGGAGAGGGAATGATGAGAGCCAAGAAAAGGAGGGTTCGGGTCGAGACATTCATGGTTCAGGGTTAGTCAATGTTCGTGATGACATTCGTGATCCATTAAGCATAACCGGAGTTGAGTATCTTATGACACTTGTTGAACAGATCAAGGCAGTGAAGGATGAATCATATGTGTGTTGGAGGGGCGTTCGCATGAAGAGCAAAAATTTCTGGTGACAGAGTGGTCGCTCTGTCCCTGCTAAAGCGATCGCCTTGGTTGTAAACGGGAAAGTTTGGATTATGCCTAGCAAGTGATCGCTCTGCCTCAGTAGGAAGCGATCGCCCTGGAATCTTCTTGGAAGACGATTGTCCTGGGTAGCTTTAAAGCAATCGCCTTGTGCCCAGAATGTGGGTGATGCGCTGTTTAACAAGTTTTAATAGTTTTTGGTAACTTTAAAGTATTTTAGGTATTTTTTTTTCCTAATAAACGTTTCCTAGGTTTAGTAGGTTTGGTTTTAAGCCTATATAAAGGCATCTTATGTATTGAATTCAGAACTTTTGATATTGATTAATTGATTTGAGTTTTCACAATTTTGTGAGCTTTTGAGAGATTTCTTGGATTAGAATTCTTAACCCTTTGAACTTATCAAGTTTGTTGAGCTGCAGGCTTGTGGCGTTCCGTGATCTTGGTTCCTAATCAATTGCGATTAGTTGGTTAAGCTTGCACCTCAAGGTTCTAGGGATTAAATCTGCCCTAGAGTTGAGGGAAGCTCCCTATCTTTTCTTTCAAATTCGTTGTTTTCTAATTTCAATCCACGTTCTTGGTTGGTTTCGCTTTGTCACGATCTTGGAATCACATCACAAAAGACATAACTAACCACTCATACAGCCCAAATTTAGTTTTAAAAGTTGTTTTCCATTCGTCACCTTCTCTAATCCTAATCTGATGATAACCACTTTTAAGATCAATTTGGGTGTAGATTATAGTGCCATTCAGTTCATCAAGCATATCATCCAATCATGGGATAGGATATCGATACTTAATAGTGATTTGATTAATGGCTCTATAGTTGGTACACATCCTTCATTCACCATTTTTCTTAGGTACTACAATGACTAGAATGGCACAAGGACTCAAAGACTCACGAACCATACCATTTTTCAGTAAATCCTTAACTTGCCTTTGAATTTCTTTGGCCTCTTCGGGATTGGCTCAGTATGCTGGCCGGTTTGGCAAGGAAGCCCTGGGAATGAAGTCTATTTGGTGCTCAATTCCTCGAAAAGGGGGCAAACTGCTTGGTTCATCCTCGGGAAAGACATCCTCAAATTCTTGCAATAAGACAAAAGAAGGCACAGTTCTTGATATACCATTAATGGAAACCAAAGTATTTTTGAAAACCATGATTAATACCTCTCTTTTATCCCCCCACTCCATCAAGACCTCACTAGGTTTGGCAAAAAAAATTTGTTTTTCTCTCCCTTGGCCCTTGGCCTTTTTGACTATACTCTTTCTACCTCATCTTCTTGTGTATCCGCCCTCACATTTTTTTCTTTTACACTCTATTTTCCCTCAACACTATTGTTTTCACTCGCTTCCATCAACCTACTCTTTTCATTTTCCCTCCCTACCTTACCAGACTCACTTTTCTTGGCCTTTTGAGATTGGAGTTCAAACATTTGTTGTGGTGTTAAAGATACAAGGGTGTGGGACCTTCCTTTATGTTGCAAAGTGTAATGGTTTAAGAAACCATCATGAATCACACGACGGTCGAATTGCCATGGTCTCCCCAACAGCACATGCCCTACTTGAATAGGGACCACATCAAACATGACCTCATCCTTATACTTTCCAATCAAAAATGCAATCAAGGCCTATTTCGTCACCTTCAACTCCCCACAATTATTAAGCCATTGACGCTTATATGGTTGGGGATGTCTAATGACCGAGATACTCAACTTCTCTATCACCTCCGTACTAACAACATTAGTATAACTCCTACTATCTATAAGCAAGTCACACTCCTTTCCCTTTATGTTGCAACGGGTATGAAATATGTGTTCCCTTTGTTGATCACTAGACTCCTTGACTTGTGCACTCAAAACCCTTTTCACTATTAAGGCCTCAAGCATACATGGATCTTCCTCCTCACTTTCTTCCTCCCTTCCTTCCTGTACTTTTACCTCTGAATAGTACTCATAAACCCTCCATGTATAATACCCTTTTGTTCAGGCATTGAGATGCAATATGCCCTCTCCTATTACATTTGAAGCACACAATTTCCCTTGCCCTTGTTAGGTTTGGGACTATACCTTTTCCCTTGTCACCCACAATCCCCCTAGATGTCTCCCTAAATGGCTGTTGGTGTGGTACTAGGGTTTTTATTTCCCTCTACACTTGGCTTGGTAGAATTTTGGTAAGAAGAAGATGAAGTGTTTTCGCTATGTGTATAGGTACCCCCCTTCTTGAGTTGCCTTTCCACCTTGATGGCAGCATGGACAACAACTTCCATGCCTTCATACTCACACAACTCAACCACATTCTCTATTTCCATATTCAACCCATTGATGAACCGAGAAATGGTTGCATCATATCCTCATCCACATTAGCTCGAGCAAGAGCTAATTCCAACTCCCTACTATACTCCTCCACCAACTTAGTCCTTGAGTTAAGGATTAAAGTTTCCTTAACAAGTCTCAGTGATAGTAGTTTGGCACAAACTTCCTTTGCACCGCCCTTTTCATTTCCTCCCAATTGGTGATATTCCCCTCTCCTATCCTCCTATGGTTGAGAATAAGTTTCTCCCATCAAATACTCGCATTATCGGGGAACTCTAAAGATGCTAATTTCACCTTTTGTGCTTCTGTGAAATGGTTGCAACTAAAGAGTACTTCCACCTTCCTAACCCACTCAAGGTACTCCTCTGGTTCTGACATACCCTTAAAGGGTGGTACCTTCATTTTAATGTTTTTGATTTTCCCTTCCCGACGTGGGTTGTTAGCTCTATATCTAGAGCTCTCAAAATGGGTTGGCCTGCAACCTGCCATAACCCGCCACCAGGCTGGATGGGGCGGGCTGACCTGCCAAATAACTGGGACTGGAACTACTCAACCCAACCCAACCCACCTTGGGTCACAGGATGGAACGGGCCAACCCGCCAAAAGGGTGTTCACTGAACGACGGTGGACTTCTCATCAAGTTGGTGAAGAAAGATTATCAACAGTCCCTAGGGAGAAGGAAAGCATGCTGCACTGCCCAAGAAAATTGAAAGAAGGCAATGATTTTCATGCTAATTATGTGACTGAGTTCAATTCACTCTTCTATTGCTATCCTTCCTGGGATGCATACCCGCACTCTTTCTGCCTTCCCCCGCTTTCTTGAAATAGAATATTTTCCCTTCAAATTGTTTAGAGCGGAAGTCAAGTTATAGTATTCTATACGTTTTTACAGTCTTATCTTTCTTAAGAAAAAGGGCCGACTCTGTTGCCTATTGAGGACCTTCGAGTTGGTCGGCGTCGGTGAGAATGAAGGAGAAAGCTATGTTGGCCAGAGATAGAAGAGAGTCTTCAAAGTTCGTTGGAGTCAGAGTCGGCTTCGGGACGGGAGTGAGACTAAGAGTCTGAGAGAGAGAAAGCTATGTGCCTGTGTTTGTTAATTATTTTTGTTCACTCCAAATCCAATGCGCCGCATGAGTGATGAGTCTGACCGCATCGTGATTCATGACAGGCTAGGGTTTCTTTTGAAAATGAACGGTCTAGATTGTATAAGTAATAATTTTTTAAATCAGCGGGCTAGCCCATGCCCAACTCGCAACCCCCGTGGGTTCAACCCATTTGACCCGCCCCGTAAACGGACTGAATTTTCTCAACCCAATCCACCACTTTTAGGTGGCGAGACGGATTGGCCCGGCGGGTTTAGCCCGTTTTGACAGCTCTATCTATATCCTCCCCTCCTATCATTCCTCCGTTCTTCCTCATATTCTCTTTCTAACCAATCATCATCTAAGTCCTCATCATCACCCTCCCTAGGTTGGTGTCTATCCTCACGATATGCTCCTCTCCTAGCTTGGAATCGATGTTGATTCCTTGGGGGTGGTGCATTAGCTCCCTCTATCCTAGTCATCCTATGTGCAAGATCCTCCATCATTCTTGTCAAACGTTCAATATGATCCTCCCTGTCTACTCCCTCATTAGCCCTAGGTGTTTCATTATTATTACCGTCTTGAGACATGTTTTTAAAGGAAAAGTTATTATCACACAACCTCACAGATTTGTCACTCGTGTTTATACTCTCCTCAACACTCACACTCTAGGTTTCTTGGATAGTTTCCTACCCTTGAAAGTTCCAACAACTTAGAGTCAACGTTCCGGGAGTGATTCTTAGGCAAACACAGTCAACGTTCTTAAGATTCTTTAGGCTAAATGATTCTAAGTGAGAAACAAAGTCACTTGAAAGCAAGGATAGAAATGAAACCAATAGATGAAAACAAGAGAGATGAAATCCAGCAAACGATGTGATTGGAAATGAAGTCCAATTCAGAATTAGACAACAAAAATCAGAATTTAATGAAGTCCAATTCGCACAATAGATGTATGATATGATGGATGATGATAGGTGAATACAATGGAAAATACTCCAACAATTACACTAAGAATAAACAACAAATATGTTTAAGTCCAACAAATTTCAACTTAGAACAATGAAACCTTGATAAAAACAATTCCAAATCCAACTTTGAATTTCACAAGTTTCTGCCCTTGTCTTTCTTTTCCTTTTTTTTTTTTTTTTAAATTCAGATGCAAGCTGCCTTTTGTAATGCTTGATTCAGCAAGTTTTCAATTCTACAAATTTTATTTTTTCTATGGGCAATCTCTTTTTTTTTTTTTTGCCTTTAGGGCTTAGGTATATCAAGAATACCAAGAACACACACAACAATTTCCAGAATTTTTTTTCAACAAAGAAGATGAAGAATGATAGAATTTCAGAGTTGATAACAATGAATAACGAGACGAAACGATATGAATTTTCAGAATTGGAGAACACGGAATTGAAAAGACGAACGAGAGACAAATTTTGGGTTACTTCTTCAATTTGCTTTGATACCAAATTGATGTGAATTAGCCTGTTTGATTGGGGTGAATTCACTCCAAGACCGGATCGAAGACTACGCATCCAACGAAGAATGACAACGAACGCGGAACTGATGAAAATGCAAAAAAATTATAGAAATACTCTAATAATGAAAAAGATAGAATTGAGTCTCCCCTCAAACCGCTAATTGTAATGATTAGGAACCTTGGGTGCGATCGACTACAGTCGACGCGATTGCCTACGACCCACGAATCACCAAACGACATAATCTTTTGACTCTCGAAGATTGATAAGTTCGAAGGTGGATTCCTAATCCAAGAAACTCTGTTGTGGAATGAAAGAGATTAACTCTCAAATGCTAATAGCATATCAATTGATCAAAAACCATTTTAAAATGATGAAAAATGGCTTAATATAGCCTTACAAAGGTCTGGAACTCCTAACTTGCAGAGAGAGTTCAGAAAACATAAAAAATAATACATAAAAAGGGTCAAAATTCCAAGAGTCGAAGTTGCACGCAAAAACCAGAGAATCAGACTCAGCGTGACCACATTGGTGGTTAAGCGCGACCCAACCAAGGCTAAATTGTACTGAGGAGCATTTGGTGCGAGGAACTGAGCGGCTGCTCCGTCTGGTCAGATTCAGTTTTGTTGATTTGTTGATGTCGTTAAGACCTCCAATGTGCAAACAACCCTCCTTTGATCTCCTAAATCAATCTTGGCATCAATCTTGGCTTCATTCTAGCCTTGAATCTCTTCCACAAGTATTACCAAAGTCTCTTGAATCTTTTTGGCACATGCGCGAGTCATGGGTCCACTGGATATACTTAAAGGATCACGAACATCAACTTGGCCCGAACCTTGATCAACTTGATTCTCATTTAGCTATTTATACACAAATGGGCCCAGCCCAAAAGCCTGACTACCTGGGCCAGGACTCCGAGTAACAACCAGGTCCAAATTGACAGGACCAAGCATGGCTAGGAGTAGCGGGCAGGAACACCCTTCCGAACATGATCAGGAACATGTGGGCGAGATTATCAGGACAACAAACATGCCTCGCTGTCTCCCGAACTTCTCATCCATGTTATATGTTAGGTCCAAGGGTTGCTCAGAGAATAGGCTAGAGGGGGGGTGAATAGCCTATTCATGATGTACTAAAAATTTCATCCAATTTTCATATTTAATAAGACGAATGGATGAGATGATTAATACAATTAGGTCATCTTCCTCATACTAACTGCTTAGCCGAAGTTAGAGTGATCGGACATCCTAGATCAGCAGATGTAGATCATGGACATCCTGAATCAACAGATATGAAATATACAGTTGGAAGATATATGTTGAACTTAGCTGATGAAAATAAGATTTAGCAGCGGAAGAATGAACAGCATAAGTTTAACAATTTAGATTAAAGTAACTGTAAAGGTTTGGTTTAAAAGAGAGCTCAACAGTTAACTAAAATCTGTATTAGATGCATTAATTGCTTTCCTTAAACAGATTGCACAAGATAAAACAAATTATACAAGAAAGAGAAATCAAGGCTGAATGCAACAATCATATATAGTATATTAAAATTCAGCAGAGGTTTACTCAAAGGCAAACATGCTTAGTACATCAACCTAGACTCTCTATCCTAGCAATCTCCTTAGGAAAAAGAAGGAGAAATGAAGAAAGCGAAATCAAATATATCGAAAATACATTAGAAGATGTACTTAATATTTATTAAGTTATCTTCCTGTAGTTTCAACTCGATATATTTGTCGTGAGAATAGAATTTTAGGTATTGTTCAAATAACGAGTATTTGAACAATAGAGTGCTAAGCACTCAGCCAAAAATGATGACAATTTATTGCACAATCGGCACAGCTTATAATGTAGTATAAGTCTACCGATATGAATGCAATCTGGATTTTTAGGCTCTGGCTCTTCATCGGACATCTTCAAGGTTGGTCTGGCTTCAACGATCTGTAGAGTGCTTAGTCTCTTTGCTGAATAATGGAGGTGAAGCCACTGAAGAGACTGAGTTCTTCGAGGGAGGAATGAACTCAAATCAAAAACAAAGTTTCTGATCAAGCAGAGCTTCTCAGCCTTTGGAATTTCTTTTCACTCTCACACAAAGTGTTTATTCTTACACTTGTGTTTTCTCACTCTGAAGGAGTGGTTCTGGATTGAATAAATGAAGAACAATACCACAACCTTTCTCAAGCATAAGCATACACTAGTTGCTCTCTCTTTTCAGATGATAAAGAGAGTCTTCTTATATAGGCTGGAGAAGAAGAGGTGACCGTTGGTGCATTGAATAGGTTTATGCCCGTTGGTGATCTGAATCTCATAATGCAGCAGAGTACATTTTTGGATCTGATGGGCAAAGACCTTCAGTTAGGTTCGAGTCTTGAAGATGGTCCGTGAAACAGGCTGGACAGATTTGGACGTGTCGAGCTTAGCCTGGATGCAGCTGACTGATTTGGACGTATTATTGCTTTGATGAGTGCGTCCTATGCTTGGCCTTTTATGGAAATGAAGCTTTGAAGACTGCAAACACTGTACAGAAGAGGAAATGTCTACTGGATAAACGTGAAGGCGCAGACATCGATGCGTATCTTGGATTTGTCAGACAGATCTTGCAACGGATCTATTTTGACTTGTAGCGTGTTGAGTGACGACCGATGTTTCTCGTGATCTTACGCTTTCTCTAGCTTGTTCGATAAGGGACTTGGCCGATACGAGATCGCCATTATAGAACGCCGATGTAGAGATCGCAGATGATCATGATGTTCCTCTTGAATAATCGCCTTCTGCAGTTGTTTCGATGAGGACTTGGCCGATACGAGATCTGCCATTTTAAACCGCGATTGTAGAGATAGCTAATAGGCAATATAGCTAAAAGAAATGTCTCGCTAGTGAGACATTTGTCGATGGTCACTTTACGGCAATTGAAGAGCTAATCCATATGAAAGTTGTCATCAATCGGTAGGACAAAGACTCGGATATGTACAAAGACTTCCTAGTCTAATGACCTATGCATTGTTTCAACAAGTGCCACACTAACCGACGCAGCCCTTTAGCCACTTGTGAAACATGCGTTGTAATGGGAACAAGCAAATCACCGTGTTGGAATATGCATACATATATATCACCGATTTACGTGCATATTCCTAACAATCTCCTCCTATTTGCTTGGGGCCATTACTACTACAATTGACTTATACATACAGCTCTTTAAAGCGGTTGTTCAATCCTTAGTAATAACATGCCACTAATGAATATTCATTTTATATCACGGCATGCCCTAGGTTGAACTTACAAGCGATAGCGTATGTATAGTCACCTATTGCTAAGTATTTACAGACTCAATAAATGAAAGAACAAATACGAAGCAATAACTGAAATGGTTTTAGGCAATTGATAATATTGCCAAAAAAAATGTGTTTCTTGCATTGTATTATCTGGAGTAGCATAAGCAAGATAAAGAAAATATATAATATTCTTAATCGAATTGATTAAGCATCTTCATCTGATGATTTTAAGAGATATGAAGGATTTAAAAGTTGTGATTATGGGCAATTTCACAATCTATGGGCAATTTCACAATCTCTCCTCCTTAATGGTTGTTATTTAATCTTTAATCAATCTTTAATCTCTCCTCCTTACTAGTACATTGCTTATTTGCAATTTTCCCTTTTCCCTTCTGTATGTATAATGATAATCTGTATGTATAATGTCAATCTTATTACAATCTCTCCTCCTTAATGGTCACAAGCTAAAGATAGATTGATAGTTATCAAATAAAATATTGAGTATCAGAAACTAAATACTTGAGAGAACTGACTTATGATAATTCATAAGGTATGAATTGTGACATGTAAAGGGAAGGAAGTTTGTTCCTTTAAATACTGTCTTTATAGAAATGCCGATGTGATCAGCTAATTGCAATTCTGCCGAGAATATAGAGTAAGTACTTCTATCTGACGGATGGGCAGTTTTCAAAAGACAGACAGACTAAGTATGCTATGTGGATCAAAAATCTTGGGATGTAGCAAGGCATTTATCAAATTGATCTTCTTTCTCAGTGTGCGAATCATGTATAATGCACAGTTTTCATGTATAAGAAATACATATCAACTGGAGAGAATAAGATATCAGGGTGAGAAATTTTGTTCCATTGCTTGTAAAGAGGTTTTACAAGAATGTAATAAGACAAGTTAAGTAGTAAAATGTTCAAAATAGATTCCTCTTTAAAGATATTTCTAGTTAAAACAGAAGAGTAGGGACTCGTGTAATGAATCTTGAATGTACTTAAGAGAGTTATGAGAAGATATTTGGACAAGAAAGTAAGTATAACAGGATGAGGTTAAATTGGTCAATTCATAAGTCATGAATAGCCTAAGACTTTCTGTTATAGGACGATGTTGTTGAGAGGTATGTTGACTTTTACTGGATGCACGAGATATACATCCAAAGATGACAAATAGAATATTTAACTTTCTTTAATTAATAGGCCAAGTGCTAAAGTCTGTTCATCATATCCTTCAGAGAACATGGATGTGCAAAGATAATTTAGATCATAAAAAAAAATGGAGTGCAAGCATGAAAGAGTATGCAAGAGAGCAAGTTATGATAATTGAAAATAACGCATCAAATATAGCTAAACAAAAACATATACAACAGAATATATTACATTTATAACACTAATATAGCAAAAGAAAGTTTGTTTGAAGAAGCAGAAACCTAGCTAGTTATCCTAACTAAGTAGAGTTAGAAGATGAAGGTCTATTTTACTAATTGGAGGGTATATTGACCGCTGAATTTGGCGCAGAGTTTGCATTTGCGACTTGATGCTCCTGAATCTGAGTTTGCTCAAGTTGAGCATTTGAGGCGATGGGAGCAGAGAGAGTGTCAGACGCTGTAGTTGGAGTAAGGTTTCTTGTGGGAATCCATGGAATGAAATTGGATACATCGTTCCTGGGGTCTCGAAGATGATTTCTTATACGTCGAGGGATTCGACGAGGTCGTTGAATCACTGGTGGAGGAGTGGCAAGAAGAACCATCATACGTTGACGCCATTCAGTGTGAGAAATGGGTCGATGAGGAGGACTGGGCAAATTTGGTGAACACATGATGCAAATGACTTTAATGGAGGTTAAATCTTGGGTTAGGCAAGAGTCAGGCGCTGTAGATGAACAGGAAGATGAAGAAGAGATGATGAATTTATGAAGGTTATCATTTTATACATCTTTTCGAAGTTTTGAGAAGATGAAAGGGTTTCTTGATTTGAGGAATGTGATTGGACGTTTTGGGGGCTTAAAGGAAGAAACCGCTTTTAATGACATAGTAATGATGTTCTGATTTAGGATTATGTCATTGTGCAGGGTATAGTTATAGCTAAGATATAGGCAGTCTAGGAGAAAAGTGAACTTATATTGTTTTCAAACAAGAAGTTTAAACATATTAATTTGTACGCCTTTATTGTGGTGTTACAGGGTACAGCAGCTGAGTTGAAATTTGAATATTTTATTCTGAGTCATAGGCCAAAAAAAAAAAATTAGCTTTGGAGAATAGTGTGTATTAAAAAATTTGTTCCTGGTGAGATTTTATAAAAAATATATGAAGAATTTGATGGGAGTTCAGGAATGTGAATATTATCAGCAGTGTGTTTGATATCTGCTAAAGTAAGAACTGCTGATACCAATTGTTGTATCAGTTATTGGCAGTGTGTTTAATATCAGCTGAGGTAAGAATTACTGATACTAATTATTATAACCATTTTTAACAGATGGAATCATTTTATAATGGACACCAATCTATTTCAAATTAATAAAACTTTGTAAGAATGTTAAATAGATCAAGTAAGTGAGATATTGAATGTGTACCTGAAGTGATGTCCTTTCTTCTTTCTTTCCAACAGATCTTGGCATTCTTTAGCAAGGGAAGAGATCTGCATAAGAGCATATAGACAGGACCTGTTCTGAAGGGAGTGAGACGTAGCCTATATACAACAGGGGTTATATCGGCTGTTCACTCCTGAGGAAAGACTTAATATTTGAAAACATTAGTCTTCCTAAGAATTCTTGAATTTCTAGCTATCTTGAGGGTAGGTCGAGTTACTAGAGATATTTAACAACATCCTTGTTGACAAAGAATCACATGATAAGGTGTAACAGAGTATTTTGAATTCAATCTGTATACCGATTAGTTGTTGGCCATTATATTGGGAACAACTAATCATGCCTTTATAACCACAATCTCAAAGGTTTCATACGATTTAGTAGTTATCATAACTAAGAACACAAAGTGCTGTTGAACTAACTTGAAATATATAAGCTTTTGATGTTTGGAAATTTTAACAACTGGAATTTTAAAAATCCTTTTTGGAAAATTCAAAAGCCTTTGATTTTATTTTAATTCAGCAGACAGCTTGGTTCAAAGCAGATTTACTAATAATCTTGATCTTTTAAGCATGTAGGATAGAGATTGAGTAATAGCAGATTCCTTGATAGGTTGACATGAAAATCATGAAACTGCAGTCTGCCTATTGTTGAGTGACTATAGGTATCGGCAGAACTTGAATTTAATCATTGTGAAATGATCTAATTCAGAAAGGCAATTATCAGGGAGTCTAAGGATGAGAGTTAAGCAGTAGTAAGAAACCATAACTCAATATAGTAGTTGTTTAAGAATGGTTTGCTGATGGGGTATCAGCAGAGTTTGTGTCTAGGCAGTGTGACCATTTCATTAAGGACAATTCTTTGATCATCAGAAGAGCAAAGAGATCATAAAGAATAATAAGTAAGTTTGATCAACACACCTAAAACACATCAGATCATGCTATCAAAGGAATGCAGACAAGTAGATAAGCATGAGAAAAAGTTGCAGAACTTGTATTCAATAATCCAAGTAGTTTTACACAAGATGTTGCAAGGATCACCGATTACAAGAACAATACAACCGGAATTTTGACCGAACTACAGATTACATGAGAAAGATACATTATGATTCAATTTTCAGTATGAGATACATGTTACAAGGTTGTGTCCTAGAAATCCTGATCCTAGACATTAGATGAGGGGTCATCAGTCAAGGATTTAGAAGGAGATGGATATCAAGATGGCCGTGTTCTTTTTGATTTCCTCCAACTCTCGGGGGAGGCAGAACAAATTCACTTCTTCGGGTCATTAAGAAATCACCGAAGAGTGATGGCCACTGAGGATGTACTGCTTTGACCATGAATCCCCTTTGATATACTCAGGGATGGATGGTGGCGGTTAGCAGTTCGTCATCCTCATCAATTCCATATTAGCTACTTAATTCAGAATCGAATTATCTCGCATCGGCCATCTTTGAGGTGATGGTCGGCATACTTCCATATAACCAGAAGACTTGTTGCACATGGCAATATATCAAATGTTTTCCAAACATTTGACACTTCTTTTCTGGGATCTTCTCCGTGAAGTTCACGTGTGCAAGCAGAATTCCGAAGGTGGAATAAGTATGTGCTAATTGATTTTCACAGTGATTCATCTGTAAGCATTTTAGAGTATCAATGAGGTTGATAACTAAAAGTTAGAAGAGAGAATGAAATCACTCTTACTGGCATTAATTAATGGCTTTCCATCTTATCTTTTAAACTGATTGACAAAGAGTATTCTTGAGTGTTCTGACAATCATGGTTTGCATTCATCCTTGTTAGCAAACTTCTATGATTATCGGACAAGACAAAAGAAGATTTCTTTATCAATTGCTTTCTCAACAAGATTGTGGAACCATAATTAATGATTTCTGGTACACAAGAATTGATGCAATTTCTCTCATGTTTGGTAACTGTGTATTAGAAAAGATTTTGAAAATGATTTTCAGCTTTATGAATGGTTTTGGAAATACATTATTGAGAGAAATTTCGATCAGCTCTTGTGAAGTAACAGAAATAAAATCGAAACAACTCTGAATGAATATGAAGAGATCATACCCCGTTGTTGAGGAATTGACTTGGTCGAGTCTTAGGACTTGGACTTAGTAACATTTGAGAGATTTTGAATCATCGATTTGTGTCTAGTGTAATCTATAGGCAGTTTGTGAGTTTTGTCATAGTAGAGATTGGATGAAGAAGGAGCTCTACTTATACTCACGGAGGTTAGACTGAAGGGCATTCAATAATGGAGCTTTACTGTTGAGTTGTCCTTCTGATCACGCCTTGGCAGAGATAGGCTGTGAAGTCTAGATATTCTCAAGATTCTTGGAAATGATTGATAATGACAGAATTGTCGTTTTCCAGGATTTTGAAAATAGTCATTACTTTAATCGAAGCAGTCAAACTTCGAAAAGTGTGCCTCCACCTTTAATAGACTTGAGAGAGTAGGTCATTAAAGGGTTTTTACTCCTATAAGTCAGCACATAAAACTGAGCTTATGAAGTGTTGGTTGGCAGATATGGAAATTCAGCCAACTGCAGGGTTTTTTTTTAAAAAACGTTTAAGATCAGCTGATATGAAAAGTGCTGATAAGTTTTTGAAAACCATTTGCATAAGGCAAGTCATACAAGCAATACAGATATATCAATAAAGGTGCAGTATGACAGGTAATTATGCGGTGTGTCTGATAACATATATAGGCATATCAGCTCAGCAGACATGAGCACAGGTCATTTGCAAGCAGATAGCTGACCTGTTTTGTGTATGCATAAGAGATGGTCCTTATCAACTTCTGTGGACTTATCAGCGGATTTTTCGCATAGAAGTTCTGAAGTCCAACAGGTGAGGATTTTGACCTTGAGTGAGTGAAGAACATGAGTGAATTCTCATGAGCGATCGCGATCCTTCATGAATCGCCACTATGTTACTATCTCGATGGAGAGTGATGTTACATGTTTGACCTTTTCTGTCACATGAGTTCCTGCCTAAAGTACTCATAGAGAAAATTAGCAACATTTATGAGCTAAAAATAGCTCCTGAAATCCAATAATACAAATGAGACTTAATAAGCATGATAATTGAATAACTATTCAATATAGCTTATAGATGTAACCCAAAATGTCAAGAGATTAGAACGGGTTACTCTCTCATTAAACTCTTAGAACATGTCTGCTCATAGTTGTTGAAGTATCAGTTCTAATGTTGAGCATAGGTTCTTTGAGTGTATTCTTACCCGGCTGAAGCTTTTCATTGAAGAAAGACAATTTCATCATTGATGTCCTTAGGCCAAGAACTTATAATCTCAGTGATTTTGGAGATGACATAACTTTGATTTCCTTTGAATTTCCTTTGAAACTCTTCTTATTTCATTTGCTCTAAACTTTTGTAAAAAGTTTTCTTGAGAAGGTGTTAGATTGGGTACAATCGTTAGCCTTATGTCAAGCAAGCAAATCTTTAGAAGTGGATCTAAGTAATTCATCTATCATATATGAGTTTAGCTTATTTGCTGTAGGATATAACATGGTTTTTAAAGGAAATTGATTTTATGAAGCATGCATAATCCTTAGCAAGTTATTCTCCACTATAGTACTTCTCTTCATGATATCAATATAATTCTGATATATGATAGATTTTCTTATAGCAATCACATAGTCATCATAATATTCTTTCTCACATATTTTTGAAAACAAAATTTATTTTGATTTAAAGAAAGTTTTCAAATGGCTTCCAGTTTCTACCAAAAGGTTTTTGTAAATAAAAGATTTTGAAAAAGACTCTTTTGACTATGCATCTAATCTGAGCAGCAGGATCTAAACTCTCAGGTTGTTAAGCCTGGAATAAAGATTACAGAGAACCAGCTCTGATACCAATTGTTAGGTCCAAGGGTTGCTCAGAGAATAGGCTAGAGGGGGGGTGAATAGCCTATTCATGATGTACTAAAAATTTCATCCAATTTTCATATTTAATAAGACGAATGGATGAGATGATTAATACAATTAGGTCATCTTCCTCATACTAACTGCTTAGCCGAAGTTAGAGTGATCGGACATCCTAGATCAGCAGATGTAGATCATGGACATCCTGAATCAGCAGATATGAAATATGCAGTTGGAAGATATATGTTGAACTTAGCTGATGAAAATAAGATTTAGCAAAGAAGAATGAACAAAGATAAGTTAAACAATTTAGATTAAAGTAATCAGAAGGTTTGGTTTAAAAGAGAGCTCAACAGTTAACTAAAATCTGTATTAGATGCATCAATTGCTTTCCTTAAACAGATTGCACAAGATAAAACAAATTATACACGAAAGAGAAATCAAGGCTGAATGCAACAATCATATATAGTATATTAAAATTCAGCAGAGGTTTACTCAAAGGCAAACATACTTAGTACATCAACCTAGACTCTCTATCCTAGCAATCTCCTTAGGAAAAAGAAGGAGAAATGAAGAAAGCGAAATTAAATATATCGAAAATACATTAGAAGATGTACTTAATATTTATTAAGTTATCTTCCTATAGTTTCAACTCGATATATTTGTCGTGAGAATAGAATTTTAGGTATTGTTCAAATAACGAGTATTTGAACAATAGAGTGCTAAGCACTCAGCCAAAAATGATGACAATTTATTGCACAATCGGCACAGCTTATAATGTAGTATAAGTCTGCCGATATGAATGCAATCTGGATTTTTAGGCTCTGGCTCTTCATCGAACATCTTCAAGGTTGGTCTGGCTTCAACGATCTGTAGAGTGCTTAGTCTCTTTGCTGAATAATGGAGGTGAAGCCACTTAAGAGATTGAGTTCTTCGAGGGAGGAATGAACTCAAATCAAAAACAAAGTTTCTGATCAAGCAGAGCTTCTCAGCCTTTGGAATTTCTTTTCACTCTCACACAAAGTGTTTATTCTTACACTTGTGTTTTCTCACTCTGAAGGAGTGGTTCTGGATTGAATAAATGAAGAACAATACCACAACCTTTCTCAAGCATAAGCATACACTAGTTGCTCTCTCTTTTCAGATGATAAAGAGAGTCTTCTTATATAGGCTGGAGAAGAAGAGGTGACCGTTGGTGCATTGAATAGGTTTATGCCCGTTGGTGATCTGAATCTCATAATGCAGCAGAGTACATTTTTGGATCTGATGGGCAAAGACCTTCAGTTAGGTTCGAGTCTTGAAGATGGTCCGTGAAACAGGCTGGACAGATTTGGACGTGTCGAGCTTAGCCTGGATGCAGCTGACTGATTTGGACGTATTATTGTTTTGACTGGAGTGCAGCGTCCTATGCTTGGCCTTTTATGGAAATGAAGCTTTGAAGACTGCAAACACTGTACAGAAGAGGAAATGTCTACTGGATAAACGTGAAAGCGCAAACATCGATGCGTATCTTGGATTTGTCAGACAGATCTTGCAACGGATCTATTTTGACTTGTAGCGTGTTGAGTGACGACCGATGTTTCTCGTGATCTTACAGTTTCTCTACAGTTGTTCTGATAAGGGACTTGGCCGATACTGAGATCTGCCATTATAGAATGGCTGATGTAGAGATCGCAGATGATCATGATGTTCCTCTTGAATAATCGCTTCTCAGCTTGTTCGATGAGGACTTGGCCGATACTGAGATCTGCCATTTTAAAACTGCTGATTGTAGAGATAGCTAATAGGCAGTCATAGCTAAAAGAAATGTCTGCTAGTGAGACATTTGTCGATGGTCACTTTAGCTGGCAATTGAAGAGCTAATCCATATGAAAGTTGTCATCAATCTGGTAGGACAAAGACTCGGATATGTACAAAGACTTCCTAGTCTAATGACCTATGCATTGTTTCAACAAGCTGCCACACTAACCGGTACGCAGCCCTTTTAGCCACTTGTGAAACATGCGTTGTAATGGGAACAAGCAAATCACTGTGTTGGAATATGCATACATATATATCAGCTGATTTACAGGCATATTCCTAACATTATATTTACTCAAAATACAAGGAATATTGAAAGGAAAAATACTACTTTCCTCTTCTATATGACACTCTAACAAGGAACACAAACACAGTACATAAGGTGGTTGGTTGATTGATTATGCTTCCTTGGAATGACTCTTCAGTAGTGTGATGGAAGCTCTATTGTAGATTTTCTCTATCCTTTCTCTTGTAGAGATAACTGTTTTACAACTAGTTATGTTTTCTTGTAGTATTTGTAAGGCTTTCTTCTAGGCATCTTTGAGAATTAATTTTGGATGTTTTCTTCATGATTTTGGTAGTTGTATGATTTGAGCTTCAATATCTTCTTTGAATTCTTCAATATAGATTAATAAAACTATTTTCGCCGCTTCTTATTTTTATCTTTTATTTAATGCAATAATCTATATTTACTGCCTCTCTTATATATTTATTCCCACATTTATATCTGTATATGCACATCTGGATCTCTCTCTTCTTCTATTCTATATCTTCACTATGTTTTTGTTGGAAGAAAGTATTTTCTTTTATAAGCAAGGATTTGAAAAGTTCCCACTAAAAACTAGCTGTTAGGTAATAGCTAGGAGAACAACTTGCATATCAAGTTGTCTGTATTATTCTCTGTATTGTCAGCCCATTTGTTCTTGCAACTTGTAGTCCACTTTCTTTGTCAATCTATTAACTACCATTGTTCCTTTAGGGTTTGAAATAGTATCATTCCTTTCAATGATTGAATAACTAAATCTTTATTTGTGCTAACGTGGCTTGCTGACTCATAGTTGTTTGTTGCTCTTGGTTGATTATTGCTCTTGGTTGTTTGTTGCTCTTAGCTGTTTTATTATTCATAGTTGTTTTATTGTTCTCAGCTGCATTACTTCTATTATAGTTGTTTGTAGATAGGTGTTTGATGTTTTTAGCTGTTTCAACATAATGAAGCAGGCTTAGCTCTTCAATCTTGATTTGAAGCTTTGTTTTGTGGATAGTTATAAGAAAACTATTTGAGCCTTTTTTGTTTTGACAAAACTCTCTTTACATATGTTGAAAGATCACTCTTTGTTAATAACAAGTTTCAACCTAATTACTCAATCAATATCAAACTTTCTTTGTCAAATTGCTAAGCTTGGATACCAATTGTGAGTTCACTCTAATATATAGCGGTTTCTATATAATTGCAATCAATCAGTATCAAGACTACTTAATAAACAACTAAGCTCTGATACAAATTGTGAGATCAAGGTTCACTTTTATCGGGTAGGTATCTCTTGACTGTTACACAGCTCTGAAACCAATTGAAAGAATTAATTGTAAATATTGCAGGTTATATGGATTAATAAGTTTGATACTAACTTGCCTTTAAATATATTGAAAGAAGATACTTTCCTATTGTAATGATCAAACCCTTGAAATAAAATTTTAATACACACTATATACAGATCACTCATATAGATTAACTTTGAAAATAAGAACAGTTGTTTGATGAGAAGTGAAAATAGTTAAGATTGGGTCAAACAGCTAAGATTGTAAAATAGAGTTATGAACAACGAAATTGATTTAAATAGTGATCTTAAGGCATGTTATGATCTTATCTTATGTGTGTGTGATGTCTTGATGGTTATAAACGATATAAGCTCAGTTTGGTGATCGATTGAACAGAAGAGCATAAACAGTTTAGTTTATACACAAAGCTGGAAATAAAAATGTAGAAATGTAAAGAGTTTAGGGATAGAGAAATTGACACAATGATTTACAGTGGTTCGGATCTCTTATCCTACATCCACTCCTCACAGCCCTGTGGCTCTATGAGACAATAATCCACTATAATTCTCTTAATTACACAGATTATTGGGAGTCGAAGGAAATATCTCAATTCCTTCTCAACTAGTTGGCTCTCCAACTAGGTTCTCTACATAATACACAAGGGGGGTTGTTTCCTAATATAATGACTCTAAATAGTCGAATGAAGCTTCTGTTGTAGGCTCGATGCCATTGTGTGACTACTGCTTGTTGTGCAACTGATATTAAGAACAGTTGTGCTGCTGCATTTCTTGAACTGGTAGTTTGTAGAGTGATTGTTGATTGCAGTAGGATGGTTGATGCTTGTATAGCTTGGATATCAACTATCTTAGACTATTTCTCGCAGACTAATACTTAGTTGTTTAGTGATGTAGAGTCTTTCAAACTCGAATCTCTCGTCTCTGTATCCGTTCTCTGATATATCTTTGTGTTAGCTATACCATCCTAATCACACTCAGTGACATACTGTGTACTTTGGAGAACTTTTCTTTATATATGTAATGATTGGAAAGTTTCTGTTGCATTCTAGTCGTTATACAACGACTAGATAAGTTATTAACAGCTCATGTGCAGTCTATGTGGCATGCAACTTGCTGCCAATAAGCAAAGAATATTCTTTTAGTGTTTGAATATTCTTTTAGGTTTGTCTTAGTTGCTTTTCCTCTAATAAGATTTTGGTACGTGTCATGTCAGTGAGACAGCCCTTGCTATTTTATCTTAAATGTTTTATCAAAACATTTAAGCTGCAAAACACATCTTAGTTGTTTATGTTCTTCATATTAGATTCTTCTTGGTTGTTTATGTTTCTTGGACAATAACTCTTGTACATTAAGTCTGATAAACTATTTTATGGGGAATTATACTAATTTGGTTTTGAAATATCAAAACCCTAAGAATCTAGGTCTTAACAATTTTCCCATTTTTAATGATTTGCAAAACATAGTAATCTTATCTGTAGCCTTTAATATAATTTTCTTTTCATAACTGGCCTTTTATTCATGATAAAATCCATGCGTACATGTGCAAAGTCAAAAAGTTCACAAAGGATTACATAAAGTATTCTATAAGAGTTATTTCTTTTATTGACATTTGTTTGAATCATAGTAACACTTGTAAGTTTGTCTTTGAGATTCACTCGTAGCTTTGTTTATGTACCCTTTTTCTTCTTCAAGATATCAAAATCAAGACACACTGTCTTTTATATTGTGTCATCCCGAATTTCATAAAGTTCCCCCTATCATGATAGCGTGTAGTATAATACAGAATAATCACATTCCAAAAAATGGCTGCAAAGGGAGAATTTAAGAGTGTGCAACTAGAATTAAAACATGTCAAAACAAATTGTAATTTTAACACAATTATTTTTCAATCCAAAATCATATATTGTTTTTCAATAAACTTCTCATGCTCTTCAATCATAAAGGGATCATCAATATCTTCATCTAGTTGGGTCATTTCTTCATCTTCTTTATCAAGCTTCCTTTCTTCAGGCTTTTGGACTTGAGGTGGGGCTGGAATTGGAGTCACATAGCTTGACCCAACACTAATGAAGTCTTCTCCTTCTTTGTCTACTCTAGAGCATTCTCTAGCTTTCGATGTTGTATCCCACCTGCTCCTTTTTAGTATTTCTTTGACCATCAATTTTCACCCATCATTTGAGCTTGTTGCTGTTAGGCTTCCACTTCAGCAATTAATGTGTCTGATGGAAAGAATTTTTCTTGGTGAAGTTCCCCATCAACTGCTGCATTGTATTCTTGAGCTGAGGTAGGAACCTAGCAAATTGGTAGTGAATCTTCTTCAAGCATGACTACTTGCAGTGGCTTGACGTAGTCAACTTCTTCTTCTTCTTTTTCTGTTCTATATTTCTTTATTTCTTCAGAAATCTTATCAATTTTTACTGATATTAGAATCTCAAATGTTTCATCAACGGAGAATTTGTTTTTCATCAAAATTTCTCATATCTGTTTGAATTTTTCTTCTTCATCTTCTATGAGCTTTCTGTTGATCCATAATTCCCTAAGACTAAGAATATGATGAATGAAATAATACCTCGCAAGTGCACGAGTATATAAACCAGAGTATAGCTGTACAAAGAGAAGCATCGAACCACAGAGACTTGGGTTGATTAAATTAAAATTAACTATTAATTAAAAATAAATAAAAAAACAATGATTTTGAATTTACTAAACTAGATTAACTAAAAAACAAGAAAATAAACTAATTTAACAAAAGCATTAAATTGAGATAAATCAAGGTTTGGAGAAAGCCTAGGAATTGAGATTCACTTTATATCTTGGATTTATGCCTTCTAGTTTATGTATCAGTTCAGTTTTAGGGTTCGTTCATAAAGATAAAGATTGAAATGTTTGAATCACGATTTGCAATCTTAGTATCCCTAATTATTATACTTTCTTAATCTGTCCATATATAACAACTAAGGACCCTTTAAGAACTTAGGAACAATGAACCTAATTCTTATCTTAGCACAATCATAAATCAATAGGAATTAATATTCATAAAAGATGGCATACATATGACTTATGCATTCAGATCGTGCAATTCATTGTACCTTGATAATCAAAACAGTTGTAATTACCTACACGCAAAGATAACATGAAAAGACTCGATAAAAATACTTTTGTAAATAACTAAAACCAATAAACTGATTAAATATTATATTATGACATAAACCTTCGATACAAAGTTACCTCAAATTCCTAGATGACGAGGTTAGTTCCTCATAATTGATAATACAAAACCTTGAACCGTTCTTGAATTAAATTTCTTCATAGATAGAAAAATTATACAAGATGTCTCACCCAAATTCTAAAACAAGAGAGCAAGAATGTACCCTTTATTGAAACCAAATCTCACTTCAACAACTCAAATTTTTTTTTCTGATTTAATAAAGTCAACACCATCACAATTGAAATGACACTCAATGATCTACTTTTTCCTTCTTTTCTTCTTCTTTTTTATTTTTTATGGGCATATGCAAAATTTATTTATTTATTTTTTCTTTTTCCCTTTCATTTTTTTTTCTTTGAATCATTGGGGTCCCCTCTTTCTTTTCTTTCTTTCTTTCTTCCTTCAATACAACATTGACAATATTCCATTCCCATTCATGCTCTCTTGACGGGTAGTCTAAAGTGTATAGACTTTCATGGATTCGGTGAATGCGGGTGAAAGAAACGAAGTCGAATGGGGTCCATGTATGCTTTTGTACATGCCTTTCTTTCAATTAAGCTAAAAGGGGACACTAGGGAATACTATGTGATCTGGATGGTGAGAAAAAGGCACAAATGATCCAAAGATGGCCTATGTCTTCCCTAATTGCTACAATTAATGTTCATGCTTCACTTCAATACAAATCATTCATGGCATCAAATTTTTCCCATACTCAATGCTTTAAAACATGCTAATACATATCACATAATCATTTGCTAGACAAGAAATAGAGCAAATCAAGACATACATGCAATTACAATTCAAGAAGTGTGCTTGAGATATATTAACAAGAGAAGTCCAACAAATCTAGACTAACATGAAATCAACCCTAAAATCACATCAAAATGGAATGAATGCGTGGTGACGGTGATTTAAACAGCTCATAATCACTAAAACTGAAAATTTCCACGAGAATGAGATGCGTACTTTACACTTGATAAAAATAATCAAACCATCAATAGACAAATCATGGCAAATCGTGCTCAAAAGATAAAAACTCAAAGTTCCATCAACTAGATCTAATTAAGAGCGTAGACAAGCTTACATGCATTACTACTTAACAAAATGTCATATCACAAACAATATCATGATTGGCGGTTGACACCACGCCTACACAAAAGCCTCACAAAATGTTTCTAATTTTCTGATTTTATTTTTCTTAGAAAGCAAAAACACATAAAGAAAACAAGTGTAAACTAGATAACAATGGCTAATCCAATAGATATCAAGCATGCTACTATATTCCCCACCCCCAAACTTAAATCACACATTGTCCTCAATGTGAATACAAAGTATAAAATAAGAGGAACCAATATTCCAATTTCAGTCCAAGGTATTGGGTAAACTTTACCCCACAGTTGACTCAATCCTCATCGTCTGCTACTCCTCAAACAATTATCCAACTCAATTTGAGTTGAATCAGAGTTAATGTCACACCCCAATCCAAGCTCCCCACAAGGGACCCCGAATTAGAGCATGAAACGTCCTTCTAACAAATGATTGCTACCACAACTTAACAATGTAAACACAATTATTATGGTTATACTCATAACACAAGCCATAAGATCTAGTAACCAACAAGCTGCCATGTTAATAAGTGTAATCTCCCCCAAGAATGGCCATACGGCCCTAGCCAACATATCACAAAATTACATCCCCGAGTTAACTAGTCTAATACACCCCGACTTCACAAGTCGGAACAAAAGAATACTACAAGTATTTCCACCCATTAAAAATACAACCCAAAATAGAGTAAGACAACTCTACATCTCGTCCTCACCAAAAAGACGTTAAGTTAGCAAAAGAGAATATCTATCCAAGCCCACTCGAACTCCTTTGTACGAACACTCCGTCGACCTCACTGCCTGCCACGGTTCGTATCCCTGCGAGCTAAAGGGGGAAAAACAATGTGGAAGTGGGGTGAGTCGGAGACTCAATAAGTTATTACTCATGCAACTACATGACATGTGAGAATGCAACATGGGTCAATAATTAAACCTTAAAAAAAATGCAATGGATAGCATAACAGTAACTATTAAATGTCATGAACATATATAACTTGGCACGTTCTACTCACCATTGTTACATTACCTTTTGTTATTATCAAGCGAGTGCAAGGTCGAGGTACACCTCCAACCAACCCCACCTTATCACCCCATCACATAGCACATTACCCGGGTCTTTACTAATAGAGCGCGCGCACTGGACCATCATGAGCCCAGTCCCTTCCGACCTGGGGAAGTCAATCGGTCCAGTCACATCTCGGCTAGCAAGAGATGCGCCAAGCCCCACTATGGCCAGTAGCGGGGGAAAGGCCGGATTGTAGCTCAACTACGACATTTCACTAGCTCTCCGCCCTCATGAAACGTCGGTGATACTACAACCCCCTGAATTAGTTCCTTTTATCCATATGTTCAAGTCCCATAAGCTTATTCATTTATCGGGATGTTCAATTACGTTTTCAAGGCTAAGGAACCAACTAATTCCATTCTGATCATGAGTTCTTTATCAATTTCGGATTCCATAGAGTCTACAACCAAGTTCTCATTTAGTAACAAAGCATGCTTTTCACACACACAACATGATCCTCATTTAGCAACCAAGCATGCCTTTCATATATACAACATAATTCTCCTAGGATTTATCCTCTAAATATGGGAAGACAAGGCTTACTTCAAGGAATGCAAGTTTCATGGCACTAGTACCATTTTAAACGCCAAGCACATCATACAATCATCACTTTCCTTATCTAACATAGAGTACATAGTTTATGGCATGCTTAATATCAATGAATCATGAAAATGAGAGAAATAACTTACTCTCTACCAAGACCACCTATGATGAAATCAAGATTCCTTTGGGTGAAACTCTTCCTCTTGCAAGACTCTTCGATTCTACGGCGTCGGATCGGTAAGACTCCTCCAAAATCTCAAGATCTCCCCACTTTCTCACTCTAAGGCTCTCTATTTCTCTCTCTACTTCTTCAAGGATGGAGGGATGAAAAATGAGGAGTTGTGTACTCCAAAGTGGTGTTTTGTGGTGGGAAATTGGCTGGTATCTCGGCCTCCTGACGTGGCGCCACCCTAGCCTCGGAAATTTTGAGTGAGAAAAAGAAAGAAAAATCTCGGGTGAACTTTCCGGCGCCATGCGGCCGCATGGCTTCTATGCGGGCGCCTTGTGCGGCTGCATAGAATCCAGAGACTCTATGCCAAAGTTGGACCCGCACTGTGCGACCGCATGGCTTCTATGCGGGCGCCTTGTGCGGCCGCATAGAATCCAGAAACTCTATGCCAAGGTTGGGTTCGCACTGTGCGGCCGCATGATGACCAATTCAGGTCAAAACCTACTTAAACCCTCCAAAGTGTTCTCCAAACCCTCCCAAGTCAGCCCAAGGTGATAATAAGTCCAAGGGAAGGTTAAAACATAAGTAAACTACTCCCCAAAAATCCCGTAACCAAGTCTCGGAGCGCAAGGTACAAGGACACCATCAATTACCAAACTTAGACTCAAGACTCAAGGGATGTGAAATGCACAAAATCATGTAATGCACAACAAGTTACAGATGTAGAATGCACATGTAATATGGATGAGACTAAATTACTATAATAGGGTTTCGGGGTCTTACAGTTAAGCAAACAAACTACTCAAAATTTGAACTCCAACTTTCTCAAAGTAAACCCCCAATTTATAATTTGCACCGAGTTAGCAAAATTGTATTAACCAACAGAACTAATTTACTAACAATTAGCTAATCGAAACTCAATTCACCAACAACTCTTTGAATGGAATTCAAGATTAAGCCTAGACTCATGTTCTAACAAAATAAAAATTCCCACTTTTGACAACAATCCAAATTATAGGATAAATCCCACAAACATCAGATTTCCAAACAATACTTCCTAACAATTGCAACAATTAATCCAAAAGCACAACAGAAAGATCTTATTTGACTGTGAACATGTTTCCCAAAATCAAGCACTAGATTCGGATTTGCAAAGATTTCGCGAAAGTGGCGCATAGATGCTGAAATCGCCAGAGCAAACACGGCAGTGAGGGAGATGGTCAGCAATGGGGGTTTGGCCAGAGACTCGGAGGGAGATGGCCAGTGGGAAGAGATGACGGCTAGGGCTAGAAACCTTGCGTGGGGGTAAGGCTGCAAGAAGGCTTCGATGTGGGCTTTTGCTGTCAATTGGGTCGCCGGCACTGAGGGAGATGGGCAGCGGCGGAAGAGATTTTTAGAGCGACGGCTAAAAATTTAGTGCAGATGGGGGAGATTACGGACGCTGAGACAGAAATTTTTATAGAGAAGAGGGATTTTATGGCTCGCGAGGGCGCAGCTCGGCAATCCCGCCTAGGCGCACAACGGAAAGGATTCAACTTGTTTCATCTTCCCCTTTAAAATATTTTTTTATCCAATTGCCCCCCTCTACACCTTACTTTTCAGAATTTTTGTACGCAGCTAATGCGAGAAGCGCGGGCGCCCTGGCGGGCGTGCAATTTCCTGCTCCAGTTTTTTCAAATTTTCACTTTTTCAGTCCCAATTTGTCCCTAAAGTTTGCATTTTCCTCCCTGAACTTGATTTCTTTTAGGAAAAATTGCTGGCCGGTTCATTGTTCAAACTTTTTTTCTCTCCAGTCCACCCTTTTTTTTTTAAACCGCTAAAAGGCAGTTTCAAAATATTATTCCTAAAATGTCCCTCATGGAATGTGAAACTCGATTGTAAACACATATCAGGCCTCGCCAAAAGCTTTATATTATTTCTTCCTAAAACACTTCGTCTATTGATTTTGTAAACTTGAGTGAAAACCCTATTTTTTTTCTATTATGGAGAATGCGATCATGTTAATGGTGAAATTCAGAAGTTGTACTATCATTCATAAAGTTTCTTAAAATTTTGGAATAGTTGATTTGATTCGATTAATAACAGGTAAGTATTCCAATGTTGAAGCTCAGAATTTATCTTTGAAATATTCATTGGGATCTCATACGAATTGTTTTTTGTCGAATGATAATGATTGCGTAAACATGGTATTGTTGGCCAAAATTTTATCAGTTAGTATTATATCAGTAGACGTTTCTGAAAATCAAAATTCTTTAAGCTACGGATTGAATAGAGTTGGATTGAATAGAGTTGGGTCTGATTCTGTTTCCTTTAGCGAGCATCGTGATTTAAAGATTCTTAATCGCGATGCAGATATAGCTCATCGCGATGCAGGTATGGCTCATCGCGATGCAAATATGGCTCATCGCGATGCAGGAGTTCTTTATCGCGATGCAACAATGCCTTATCGCGATGCTAGTGTTTCTCATCGCGATGCAGGGATTTCTCATTGGGATGCTTCAGTCTGTAATAGCAGTTCAAGTTATTCCAATCGTGATGCATCATCATCGAATCAAAGCAATATCAATTCTGTATTTTTGGAAACTGATGATGAAAGTGTTCCATGTTATGACATATGTCTTAATCAGTCACAAAAGGATCTTTTAACTGCTGGTTGGGCATCTGCTATTACTGGCGTTGGGAAAATTTTTAAAGGTGGTTTGGATGAATTTCGGAGGCAACTGATAAAGTATTCCTTCAAGATTGGTTTTGATTATGTTTTTGTGAAGAACAACAATGAGAGGGTTAGTGTTGTATGTGGAAGGAATTTCGATGATGATTGCAGTTGGTTTATCAAGGCATCTGTTTCAAGTCTTGGCAATTCAGCATCCATATACAAGTGCAACCTTACACACAGATGTAAAGTCACCATGTTTGATTCAATTGATTACTCAAAAAGGATGGGTTGTGGTATAATTGCAGATTTGATTGTTGAAAATGTTCGTAGTCAACCAAGCTATTCCCCGACCGATGTAATTGATCACATGAGGACCCAGTATGGCATTAAGGTAAGTTACAGTAAGGCATGGAGAAGCGTTGAAAAGGTTCGCAGTAGGATTTTTGGTGGTTATGATGATTCTTTTCAGGAGCTGCAATGGTACATCAAAGCATTGCATAGGAGTAATCCGGGCAGTTTTGCAGTAGTTAAATCAGATCCTATTACGAATCGTTTCAGTCATTTGTTTATTTCATTTCGGGCTTGTGTAGATGGTTTTAAGTATTGTCGTCCTATATTGTTTATAGATGGCACCTTTATGAAATCTCGATTTAAAGGCACGCTTTTGTCTGCAACGGCCAAGGATGGAAATCAAGGTACTTAAAAAAAATGGTTACTTTAAAAAAATTATTTGTTTGAACATTATTTTAAGGATCATATTGTTTATATGCAGGGCTTTTTCCATTTGCATTTGCGGTTGTAAGTGCTTAAAATCGGGAAAATTGGTCTTGGTTTCTTTCAAAAATAAAAGAAGCAATAGAAGATTGGGATGTGTTGTTTATATCTGATAAAAATGTTGGTTTAATGGAAGCCATAGGTGATGTTTTTGATAGTTCAAAACATTTCTTCTGCTTTGTGCACTTATATCGCAATTTGAAAGAAATGTTTGGTGGTAAACGTTATTCAAGCGTGTTTCGCAGCAAGATGTGTTCAATATTGAAATTGTGCGTATGCCCCGACTGTCAGAATATTCAATGAGAAACTTGAAGTATTCAAAAAAGAAGGGGGACAGGTTGCTTGTGATTTCTTGTCCAATATTCCATACGATAAGTGGTCTATTGCACATTGTCGTGAGAACAGGTATGCTGAGATGACATCAAATGCTGCGGAATCTTTCAATAATTGGATTTTAGATGCTCGAGCTCTTCCCATTACTCACATGGTTGACTGTATAAGATCAAAAATCATGAAATGGTTTACGGAGAGACTTAGCAATGGAAGAAAATAGGACAAATTATTATGTTGGAAGATGGATAAAAAGTGGAGGGAGTATTTAACCATTGGGGTCACATGGCATGTCCGGATGGTACATGACGTAATATACGAGGTTCTGTCCAATCCAAGCGTTACAGTTGATTTGGAGAATCGAACATGTTCGTGCTATCAGTGGCAGATTCAAGGATTTCCATGTTGCCATGCCGCAGTTGTGGTAATGAGATGCTCAAAAAAGGTTGATGATATTGTTGAAAATTACTTCCTGACAAGTTATTACATCAAGTGTTACGAGAGAATATTAATGCCAATTCCAACTACGGAGAGGTACAAGCTAAACAATTTTTCGGAAAGCGATACTATTTTACCACCAATAATGAACAGATTAGCCGGACGTCCGAAGAAGAAGAGGATTGCATCAACTGGTGAATCAACAAGCAAAAGGAAAATGAAATGTAGCAGATGTAAAAAGATTTGTAACCACAACTCTAGGTCATGTAGAGAGGCAATACAACCTTGATTTTTATTTTTTTCAATGTTTACTGAACTATTAGTGTCAATGAAATTGTGTTTTCATATTTTAGAATTTTTTTTTAGTTATATTTTTTGTCATTTTTATCAATGGTTCATTTTTATTTTAGTTATATTTTATTTTTGTGTTGCATGATACATCGCGATGCAGTAATCAGAGATCGCGATGCACAAATCAGAGATCGCGATGCAGAAGTCATTCATCGCGATGTAGACATCATTCATCGCGATGCAGACATCATGCATCGCGATTTAGAAACCATGCATCGCGATTCTGAAACCATGCATCGCGATTCTTTACAAAAATTACATGTGGGTCACACTTGACTTAAAATTATGAAAATTTAGTAACTTTACCAGTCATTACCTCACAACCACCTTCAGAATTCAAATTTCATTCAAAAATTACAAAATTACAAGACTTGTGTAGTCATCATATATATATACAAAAATTGCAATAATTACAATAATTACAAACGTTTAAAAAGCCATTGCTATTACAAACGTTTAAAAAGCCATCGCGATGAATTAATCAGAGATCGCGATGCATAAATTTGAGATCGCGATGCATAAATTAAAGATCGCGATACAGAAGTCATTCATCGCGATGCAGACATCATGCATCGCGATGCAGACATCATGCATCGCAATTTAGAAACCATGCATCGCGATTCTGAAACCTTGCATCGCGATTCTTTACAAAAATTACATATACACTTGACTTAAAATTATGACAATTCAGTAACTTTACCAGTCATTACCCCACAACCACCTTCAGAATTCAAATTTCATTCAAAAATTACAAAATTACAAGACTTGTGTACTCATCATATATATATATATATATATATATATACAAAAATTACAAAATTTCAAAAATTACAATGATTACAAAATTGGATGTCCGCCAGTTCATTTCTTCATGTGACCCTCTGCTATCATCATCACCTCAACCATTCTCGCCCTGTATTTGTTGCATTGATGAATGTCATATTTTTTGGGTACCGATATCCCTTTTAATAGACATTCAATTATCATGCAGACGATGATGCCGCAGTCTTCAGTGTTTGGCGCTTGTTGGGGTGATTCTGCACATGTTTTTATTTCACATTTGAAGTTTTTCTGGCTTAATCCTTTGAATCTTTTGATGGTTTTATCTAGGGGCAAATCTTTGATGATTTCACGCATCTTTCCTTAAACGTGGTTTACCTGTAAAGTAAAATATTCACAAAAAAAATAAAAAAAATAGTTAATGCGTGATTTTTTTTGTTGTATTTTGATTAAATAGTCGTAGATTACTCACTAATTTTTTTGCCCTTTCCAAATGCCAATCTTTTTTTGCTTTTGGGTGGATGTAAGAGTTGTAGAGGGTCCCGGCCATTTCGCTTTCAGAGAAAACGAGTAGAGTCCAGTGATCATAGATTCCAGTCTTCTCATTTCCAGCCCCAGGTGTGTTGATTGGGAAAATGAATATTTCATCAGTTTTCATGGCCTCTTTCAATATGTTATCTATCTTTTCTGCCACGACTGGTCTGTAATCTTCCCCACCTCTTACAACAAAATTCTAAATAACATTTTCAATATTAGTTTTCAGCAATCAATTAATAATCTTATACGTTAAGGAATTAGGATGATTCTTACCCAGCTATCCGATGTAAAAACAGTTCCAATTCTGTCTTTGTTCTTTTTTTATAGTATTTGTTGTACAAGAAACGCCCAAGTGTCGATGTACTGTAAATAAAGAAAACTAGTTATTCTTTCTGAAAATAAAATATCACATATCAAAGCTTAAAAAGTACAATACATACAAAGTTTTCTAGTTTATCGTTGTGTAAGATTGGCATTGCATTTCTCAGGTCCATTATTGGCACAATCTCTCCTGCTTGATAGACAACCGCGCTGCATAATGTGAGGAGCATATTAATATTTCAGTACAAAAAACATATTTACGTAAGTATTATCAGAAGCATGAATAATTTGATATTTTAAAATTCAACAATATTAGTTTCACTTACTCCTCTCCCCCAAATTTTAGGTAAATATGTTGCATTGCATCCCTGACTTCTTTCTTCATGAGCTTAACAGGCTCAAGATCATCATTGAGTGGTACTTGGGGATCTATGTTCCTTTTCTTATAAACATGAGCGTTGAATTCATCCCCTTTTTCCCCGCAGGAATCACCTTTATTCTTCCTCTTACGGTCTATTCGTTCTTTTATCCCTTTGGCCAATGAAGAAGGAGACATGGCACTTTTCTTTTTAGTCTTTGCATTGACAAAATCATCTGAATCATTATCTGTTTCAGTATCTTCTTCAGATTCATTCATTGATGTGGTTTGTACGTCCTTCAGAATCGATCGGATGGTATCATCTGTTTCGCTTGGTTGCTGGGGTTGTCGTTGTTGTGCCCTTAGCATCTCCATCTCTTGTGCCATTGTTGATAGTTTATTGCTTAGAGCTTGAACCTCAGTTTCAGCTTCAAGAAATTTCAAATTCTTTGCAGCTTATTGCTCTTGGGCCTGGTCGGATGATTTTTCTTGAAGCTTTGCTAATTCAGATTTCAGATTTTTAACTTCGGTAGCCTTAGCTTCTATTGTTAATGATTTTTCAACCAACTCAGTTTGGAGCATCTGCAGTTGTTCTTTGCTGGCACTGAATTCAACTCTTAAGCTTTCAATTTCTTCAAGTAGCTTCAAATTCAATTCATCCGTATGCGACGTTAGATTTTGGGCGTCAGTTTGTTGCTTTTTGGATGATTTTTCCAGAAGCTTGGCTAATTCAGATTTGAGATTTTCTATTTCAGCATCCTTAGCATCTATTGTCAATCCCTTTTCAGTCAACTCAGTCTGTAGCCTCTGTATTTCGTTGTGCTTGGCATCTAGTTGAGAGGAACTTTCATCCATTTTAGCGTTGAGCGACTTGCTTACTGTTTGCTCTTCAAGCAACTCAGTTTTTAACAATGTTATTTCATTGTCCTTTTCTTCAATTTCTTTGTCCTTTTCTTCAATGGTGGACAATTTGTTGATTAACTCCTCTTTTAAATTCTTGCAACAGTTGTTTTCAACATGTTGCGTATCATCAACCTCAGTGTCAAAGAGCCCAGTGTCAATTAAATCTGTATCCTTTTCCGCTCCCTCAATTTGAAGTTGAGCATCCTTATCAACACACATTTCTTCGTCTTCATGTGTTTTTATTCCCCATAATGTTTCTATTTCAGTTGTTGTTGCCTTGGAGAAATGATGAAATTTCTGCAAAAGCAAGAAAGTAAATGTAATACAATGTTAGGGGAGATGCATCGAAAATGTATTGTTTGTTATTTGTAATTAGATACTAAAGGCACATTTTATACACTTACTTTTTTCTTCATGACAGAATTGAAATATGATTTATTAAAAATGTTTGACATTGCTGACAGATCCCATTTGAGTAACCTTGGGATATCCTCTTCTATAATTGGTTTGATGATGTTGGTTCGCTCGCATAACCAATACTGCATGTGCAAATTCAACCCTCTTGTTAGTACAAATAAATCAATATGCACTGTATATGGAAATTTGAAATTAGTTACAAGTGAGTGTAAAAAAGTTACCGGTAGCAACAGAACGCATTTCTCCACGTTGTCATCCTTTCTAGTTTCCAAGGCATTTATCAACCTGTCGACAATATGGTCTGACCAATTGTAGGTTGAAATTTTGTCGAAGTCCAATATTATGTTGATATATGCCCATGGTATGTAACTGCTAGTTGTTGGGACAAGGAAGGTTGCAAGAACAAGCAGCGTCAAAATTGCAACGTCGTTGATTTCCCTTTGATCTTCACTGGGCATAATGGCCTGAATCCGACTACATATAAGGGTTGGGCTAGCTTGTAGTCTTTTGATTTCCTTGATTCCTTTTCGGGGAAGTGCCTTAGAAGGAAATCGGATCGTTCAATGTTGTAAAAGTTAATTTTGATTTCCTCCTCCCCGTCATTGATTCCAAGCAGAAGCTTTGCATGTCTTGCTTTAAGCTCTAGGACTTTCTTTCCAAACAAAAAAGACTTGTCATCCTTTACTTAACTGCCTACAATCATTGCCAGTACGGAACTATCCACCGTACAATGTTTTTCTATAATTTTGTCTTGAATTATGGCTTCAATCAGTTTCCAAAATGGTGTTTTCTTCAGGGCTTGAAGGTGATTTTTCCTGAATTGAAATGTCTTCACCTGTTTATTCAGTAGCATGAGACTGCATCTGCATTTTAATGATGCAGTTTGTTTCTTTTTTGAAGCTGCATAACAACAGGGATATTCCATTTTATTACCAAAGAGTAAATTTATTGAAACAGAAGAAAGTAAACCAATATGCATAGAAATCATCTTGAATACAGAAAATCCAAATGAATTTTATATGTCCAATTTGTTGTATTTCCATGCACATACTATGAATTATTATTCATATATTATACGCTAGAACCCTAAAAGTTATGTTTTAAGAACCCTAGAATTGAATAAAGCATTACATAATTTTCAAGTCTTAAGAACCCTAGAATAAATTGAACCCTAGAATCGCGATTTTCGAGTCTTAAGTACCCTAGAATCGCGATTCCCAAGTATCTTAACCCGGACTCATAAATTGAATAAAAGCATTATATAATTTTTCAAATAATGTAGAAGAAATACACACCTGTTGTTTGAGTATCCTTCGTCGTTTTGGCCATTTTTGTTGTGTATTCAGCTCGTGGAGAAGAAATTATGCTTTTGTCAGTAGTCGATTTCCTCTCGCAATTCTTACTTAGTTTTTGCTTGTGTAGACAATGGAAGTGAGATGAAACGTTTTTTTTGTGTAGACAATGGAAGTGAGATGAAACATTTTGTTTTTGTGTTTCGCGCTTGTTTTATTTCTGGCTTAAATTAGTTTGGTTCATCGAAATTTTAAAATCTCCCAATCGCGATGGTTAATATGTGCATCGTAATGCTGATATTAATGCATCGCGACTAATCAGTATTAAGGGTATATTAGTATTTCTGGCTTAAACGAAAATTTTACATGTGCATCGCGATGGCTTAAATTAAGCATCGTGACTCCTAATACAGGCATCGCGATGCATTCAAAAGATTTTGAGTTGGAAAAATCACTTCATTTACTGAAATAATAGTTTTTTTTTTTGTTTGTATTAAGGACATATTTGTATTTTTGACAAAAAGACTAAATTTAACATTGGGCATCGCGATGCCAACACTTATGCATCGCGATGCAAACATTTTTGCATCGCGATGCCAACATTTGTGCATCGCGATGCCTTAAATTGGCATTGCGATGCATTCAAAAGGCATCGGGACTTTTGAGTTGGAAAAATCATTTCAATTTACTGAAATATTAGTTTTTTTGTTGCTGGTATGGACAAAGGCTATCATTCTTCACAAACAGCTGAACTGGGCAAAGATAGTATTTTCTATGCTGTTTCAAAGTGTGGCTGAAGTTCAAGCTAATCTAGCAATGAAGCAACCCTTTGTAAGGGTGATTAATGTCCTCATGAGAGGCTTTCAACAAATAGAGAAGAAAATGGCCGATGATGATCTCATCAAGGTGACCAACACCTATGTCTTCACTGCCAACAACATCACCAGGTACAAGGAAGATCTAGCCAAAAGGGCTGCTGCTGCTACTGCTAGTCCATCTACCTAAGATAAGAAGGGTAAGAGGAAGGTGACATACTCATCTGAGGGACTTTCTGTTTAGGAGGAGCCAAAGCCTCTGGGTGCCGAACTTCCTGAAGATTTTAACCTCACAAGGCTCAATCATGATCCCTATGAGCCTGATGAGCCCTCTCCCAAGAAATCCAAAAACTCATCTCCACCTTCCTCTTTACCTAAACCTAAAACCTCTAAGATGTCTGCCAAATCCAAAAAGGCTGCTGAAAGAGATACCTCCACCTTTCAACCAGCCAACCTTCAAACCACCAATCAACCTTCAACTTTTCCTCAAAAACCTATCTCCAAACAAGCCAAGACCAAAATTGAACAAACCCTTCTACCCACAAATGAAAATTTTGGTTTATCCAAACATGTCACCACAACTGCTTCCCCACCAGGTATTCCTACATCTAACGACCTCCAACCTGCTCAACCCTTTTCAACTCCTTCAAAGTCAAGGCATGGCAAACGCATTAAGAAAAGTTCCAAAAAGGTCAAGTTTGTGCCCTCTATCGATCAGACGTCTTCACCTCCTTCTCCCCCTACTCAACCTAAACCAGTTATTCTCATACCTGCTCAATCACATGTTCCATCTGCCCCCATTGATCAACCAACACTAACCCCTATCACTCTCAACATCATACCTTCTGACTTAGACGAGTTGCAACACTCACCTGATAGTCACCCTCTTATTCGCTCCAAATGCCCTCTAACCTTCTCTTCTGACCAACCTACACCAAAACGAACCAAATTCAACCCCTATAGCCATCTTCACCCAGAAATCCAAGAACTACTGTTCTTTAAAGACAGCCGACCTAAACCAAACCCTGCTGACACGGATCCCTTCCTCTCTACTCTAGACTACCCAAAACGCATTCCTTGCCAACCAATGTCTGCTAGGGAAATTCTTCTCCAGTGGGGCTCCTTCTATGACCCTCTTCCTCCTACCTAGTCCTAGCAATTCTTCATTCACAACTCTGCCATACAAGATCTTATGATCTTTCAATGGTGGACTGCCATTCACATGGATCTAGGTCTACCACCTCCTACCAAGACAAATATCTCCCCCTTTCTCTCTCTTCCAAAACCTCCCATCACCACCATCATTCCTCATCCTTCTGTTTTCACTCAGCCTTTATTCTGTGATTTTTTAAAAATGGTTACAGCCTGTATTGGCTTTAACCCTCTTTTCCATGTTCTCTTCAAATTTGTTCGACCAGTCATTCCCTTCTCTCTTCCTGTTTTCATTCATGATAAATCCTATGACGCGTACATTGAAAAACTTTTCCCAGTACCTTGCATCTGGCTCAGACTATCTGGTACTTCCTTTCTCGAGCCAACCCTTTCCTCACCCGTCATCAACCAGCCATCTACCAGCCAACCACATCCTTCTACCAGCCAACCCCAACCATTTCCTCACCAATACATACCCTCCTCCAGTCAATCTCAACCTCCTGTTCGCCATCCTACTCGCCCCGTCTCTTTCTATCCTTCCTCTGTTGAGGACCTTTTGAAATATTTTAACACCCTATCAGCCAGGATCAATACAAATCTGCAGCATCTTGCGGCCAAACAATCTCATACGACTTATGTCACTGCCGACTATATGACTAAAGTCATTGTCGTAGCCCAAGAAGCCAAAAATGTGGCCTCAGCATGCCAAATGGCCGTTGCTTCTTGTCAAAATGTCCTGATCGGTCGTCTCTCCAGCTCTTCCTTAACGACAAATTTGAGACTCTTGCTCAAGGGCTGCTTTTTATGATTGAGATGATCGATACCAGTTACCAGCAGGTGCTTAAAGCTCAATGCAGTGCAAATCGCTCTGTACATTCCTCTGTTCGTGCTACCCGAACTCTCTCGGATAAGCACTATAGTTCCATTCAAAAAGAGCTTCAACGCTCCGTTCATCGGCTATAACACATGGACCAGTCGCTTGCGTCCATGAAGGAGGAGATGAGTTGACTTCATAATGATTAGCTGACTAATCTATATGAGAAGAATGCTATGCTACACCTTAAAAACAAAGATCTCTCCTCAGAGCTGGCAAATGTCAAGGATGAACTAGAAGCAACCAAAGCTGAAATAGCAAGACTCAAAGCTGCTGCTAGTTCAAGATAAGAAGGACAAGCTTCAACTTAGCTGGTATATCCATCCTTGTCCTATCTTTTGTAAAATTTGTTTTAAAAACATTGTATTAAACTTCTTGTTTAATGAACAATGACTATCCTGTGTGTGCATGAAATTTAAATCACTGGTTTAAAGACATACCTATTAAGTACTTGATTTGCTTATCTTTAAACTCAGTCTTATTACAAGTGTTCTTATGCCTTAATTCATTATCTGTAAACACTTTGTAATTTTGAATACACTGACCTCTTTGTAAGTCCATCTAGGACATGCTCACTTAATATATCATCTCTAAATCATGTTATTACTAGAATTGGACATGGTCAGCTTCCATTGTATTCATAAGGTCATGGACTCAAGCAAATAGGAGGAGATTGTTGTATTTTGTATAGATTTGCTTGTATCCATAACCTAAGTCTAAGCCAAGGTGACTAATGGGCCTACGTGTCTGTTAGTGTAGCAACTTGTACTTAGATAATTGCTTGTAATAGCTTAGGATTGCTTCTTAAACTTAGTTTAATCTTCAGAAGATAGCCTGTTATATATCAGACAAATTCATATCAGCCAAGAAGTCATTGGACAAGTTCATATCAGCCGAGACCATCAAGTCATCAGACAAGTTCATTCCAGTCAAGCTTCATCAGCAATGTTGAAGATCTGAATATCGTCCAATCAAGACTTTTCTGACGATGTGCCTCAAGTTATCGGTAAAGTCCTTCATTGACTTTGATACAATGATAACCTGCAAACATCATTTATTGATTCTTTCCTTATTAGGCATTCATCTCAGAAAAGGACATTCTGTCTACATCTATGTTTACCTATATTTGGCAAAATGGCAGAATTCAGTCTGAACCTTACAGAACTCCCTATCAGATTTCATCAAGAAGATTGGAGCATTTAATGCATCTAAATTCGAAATCTCCCAAGGCTAAAGATCTCCAACGGCTACAAGGTCTTCCCTGAGTATAAATAGAAGACTCCATTGAAGCATTGAAGACAACCCTAAACTAACTCTCTGAATCTTCAGCTCTGAAATCTTTATCTTCAACAGCTAGTTTATTAAAATCTTCAAAGCTCAATCTGTAAAGTCATTCATTGAAGAGCACCAAACTTAGATGTCCAGTCTTTATTGCTCTTCATTGATTGCAATCCTTAAGACTTCAAGCAGACGAGAATCATATCTTTGTAGATATTAATTCTCCCACAAACACTTGGTCAACCATTTTATGTACACAATCCATTAGTGATTTATCCTGTAAAGACTCTAGTGGAAAAACTTAGTACACATTTTTCAAATCCAAAGTTGGCCACTTTGGTTGTGGACGTAGCACTTATTTATAAATGTGAACCATATTAAATTCTTGTCTAATTACTTCCTACTTTATCTCTTTAATTATTTACTTGAAGGTTTCCAGAATTTCCAACTAGTTGAAGAACTGCTGATCTTGTCCTATCAAGATAAACATTTTGAACTTGTCCTATTTTTCACTCTTTTTTACTGCAAATCATTTTCTAACTTTCTAGTGAAGTAACTTTGTAAATTATAATTTAATTTGGAAATAAGCCATTCAACTCCCCCTTCTAGCCTATTTGAGCACCTTGAGACCTAACAAGTTTACTTTATAACTCATTCATGTCTCATATGTTACTTTCAATGGTCATGAAATTGTCAAACTTGAATAACAGAAATGGCATGGCTAGAACACCCAAGTGGTGATAATGTGAGAAACAACTTATGAATTTGTATGAGAGCAACATCTAGGGAGTTTTTGGTAACCTCTGACTATGTTATGGGGCGGAGTGCAGTGCTAGTCAACAGCGGTACCCTATTTGGACCTAACCCTCAGTTATTGGCCATAACGGAGGTTTCTTTCTCTACTACCCTTGCAGGAGGTAGTGTAGTTTTCACGCGAGTTAGGGGTTGTAAGGACCCGGCCATGTATTAACTTTGCCTGGGCTATATAAATCGTAATTTGTGAAGATAATCGTGATAGTTCAAGCTTCATCAACAATTGAGGGGTAACAAGGATGGAAGCGGATGGTCGGAGATGTATCTCGACCTTATATCCTTAATAAGTTGACTTTATGCCTTATGTGTAGTATGAGATCTCACTACTCTTGATGGGTCATTTCATTCACTGGTATGGGACAGTGAAGGTTATGAACCGGCTACGTAGTAACATGACTTGAATGTTTATCGTGTTAAAATTGTTGTGTTGTTCTCTACATGGTATCATACTTCAACTATTGCATACATGCGTAACATATATAAGTATAGTAGAACCTTACTAAGTCAAAGGTGACTCACCACTTCACTATTGTATTCCTTAGATTGAAGCGACGCAAAGGGGTCACACACGTGAGGCTGTGCGACTTGTGGTGAAATAACAAATGGTTGATTTTCTTTTGGGTTGGTTTTGATTTATATATACATGGCCAAACAATTTTCATATCATACTATTTATGTATCAAAGTTGGTCTATTTAGCATTGTATATAAGGGCTGGATGCCTTCTAATTTGGTTTGTATGTAAGTTGGATGAGTTTTGTAGACTCAGTTGTATTCTCTTTAGTTTATGAATTTGAAGGGCATGTTGTCATGTTTCAGTTTTAGCAGTTGTGTTGTGTTGTGTTAAGCAGGTGATTATTTTGATTATATATAGCGGATTCATGCCCAGATTTAGGCTCTGTTTAGAAGCTTGAATTGGGGTGTGACACACCACCCAGTATTAGACATATACATATAACTTCTAGGCCAAGGATCTTCTCCTGGCTTCTAGCTTAAACAAAAGCTTTGATACCAATTCTGTCACACCCCAATTCAAGCTACTACACATAGCCTAAATTCGGGCATGAACCGACCATACATAATCAATTTAATCACTTGTTTAACAATATATAACCGTAGAAATGTTCATCAGCCTACTGTTCATCAGCCCAGGCATTTTTGTTGTTTTGCTCTATTTTCTCGGTTTGATCGCTCGGGCATTCCTTAGTTTGATTGTACAACACTTATTACACATCAAAGGTTGTCCCTAAAGGTTCCATATCATCCTAGGATCAAATCAAGGTCACGATAAAGTTTACGAAACTAAAAACATCGTCGAAACTTCTTCGTTTTGCAACTTCGAATTAACATAACATCTTTCACTTTTTCAAGGCTCGATTTAACATTATGAAACCTATATAACATCAAGTATATCTAGGTTCAAAGTGTCACGGTCCATCTCTTCCATTTCAGTTCGATTTATGCCATGGAATAATGCAAGAAAGTAACATACTGAAACATGCAAACGTAAGTTTACGACTCATCTATTCGATATCATGAACTACGATCATCACGTTAAAGATGCATGCACGTAATCATAAGATTAGTATGCTAATGAAATGCTCGGTTATTACAATTGAGATGACCATGAACCTTGGTATAATGAGTTTCGCCACAATTTGGATGAAATACCAGTTGATAAGAATAAAGGATGAACGCGACAGGATAGACCCTAATAAGTTTAAAAAGTTCTTGAAGAATGAAGAGGAATTGAATAAACTCTCAATCCATTTAATATAAAAAATTGTGTCTATCTAAACACATAAAATGGCCTTATATAAGCTGGAAATAAACCCTAAAACGTTCAAAGTCGAACCCCAAAAATATAGGGAAAAAATCTCAATTAAAATACATAAAATAACGAAAATACAAAACAAAACAAAAAAAACAGCCCGTCGATGTGCTAGGGCGTGATTCTGCGCAAGGGCGTGTGTTTTTGTGCACTAGGGCGCGATGCTCCCAGAACTTTTCTATTTCAGACTCGTTTCAGACCGAACTTGAGCGAGATGCGCGCTAGGGCATGACGCCATGGCCTGGGGACTTTCCAGAAGTTGCATTTTGGTCCTTTGAGTCTTCCAAAACACTTTTATGACCCCAGATCACATTGAGACAAGTCCCTTGAGCCCTTAGATCAACGTTTAGGCATGGCAAAGGCTTTTAATCCACCCATTCACGAATTAATCCGCTTATATCCTCTTGAATCCTCTTGGCACGAGCTCTTGTCAATGGTCCGTTTGATACTTGCATCAAACTCGGTGCGGTGTTGCTTCCTTGGATCTCATTAGTACGTGATAGTGTGTCATATTGGACTGCCTCACCCAAAAGAGAAGAAAAGTTTGAAAGAATTGCTCGGGAAGAATGTGTTACCACTAACAAAAAATTGGGTCTTGACTGTCCAACTAGGTGGAACTTAACTTACTTGATGCTTAACACTGCTTTGATGTATGTGAAAGTTTTTGATCGACTTAAACAACGTGAGCATCAATATAAGTGTTGTCCAGATCAAGGTGAATGGAAATTTACGAAATTGATTTGTGAAAAGTTGAAGATATTTTACACAATCACTGAAATGTTTTCTGGAACAAAGTATCCCACTTCAAATATTTATTTTCCTAAAATTTGTGAGATTAGATTGACATTGTTTGATTGGCTTAAGGATCCTAGTAGTGGGATTAGGGACATGGCAAAAAAAATGTTGGATAAGTTTGAGAAATGCTGGGATGTTATTTATGGCATGATGTGTGTTGCTACAGTCTTAGATCCAAGGTGCAAGAGGATTTTGTTGGAGTATTATTTTCCTAAAATTTACCCTCGTGACTCATTATTTCAAATTGAGAGGATTCGCAAACTTTGTTATGAATTGGTTAGTGAGCATTAATATAAACTTCATTGGGGAGGATTCGATAGTGACTTTTCCACACATTCACATGCTACTAGCATTGGAGGAGTTGATTTTTTGAATGATTATGATGCATACGTGAATTCGAGAAAAAAGGTTAGAACTACAAATGTGAGGTCTGAGTTGGACCATTACTTGGAGGAGGATGTTCTACTAAGAAGTTTAGATTTTGACATTTTAATGTGGTGGAAATTACATAGATGCAAGTTTCCAACACTCCAAGCAATTGCTAGAGATTTATTAGCGATTCCGGTGTCCACTGTTGCTTCTGAGTTTCCTTTAGTTCTAGTGGAAGGTTAGTGGGCCCACATCGAACCAGACTTCATCCGAAGACCGTGGAGGCGTTGATGTGTGCACAGAATTGGTTGTTAGCAATTGAAAAGAAAGGTAAGAAACTATTGTTCTATTTATTTTATTTTTTTTAAACATAAAACTCTTTTCCCTCATAAGTGATAATTGTTTGTTTTAATTGAAAAATTAGAAGGAGAATCATCCTCTACTCTTAGATATGCTACTATTTATGACGACATGAATACGGATGAAAAAGGTATGAAGTATTATTATTAGGGCCAAAATATGAATTACCTCCCAAGGTTTCCACCAAATCTGAAAGTGCCCCCCCACATAAGGTTTGCCCCAGAAACCCGTCTGATGTTGCCAATTTTTTCAGTTAGTCCCCTGGCCGTGATGACCGTTAGAAAAGTAACGGGAATCCATCACGTGCCTTGCACGAGAGGGGGCAATTGGGTCTTTTCATCATATATACAGAATACTAACTAAAGGGGGTCAAAGTGTCAAAAAAATTACTTAAATTAAATTTTCCTTCTCTTGGTTCACTTGATTGAATAAGGATTCACTTGATTGAACAAAGCCGGAGAGACAAACTCCGAGTGTCAGTACAAAACCTCCATGGTTGCGCTGGTTTACTCCCTCTTTACGATCCCATAACCTCCCATTTAATCTCTCCCGATTACCTAACTTCCGCCACCAACCACGTTAAAAAAGGAGGCATGAACTCAATCGGCTATGTTCATGGCGCCCCCGGCATTTCTTCAGCAACGTCTTCGTCCTTCTTAGATCCAAATAACAGCATCAGCAACAACAACAACAACCCATTTCTTTACACCACTCAAAACCTTAGATTAATTGATCATCATCATCACCATCAGCAATAGCAGCAGTTTAATATTAGTGTCAGCGGTGGCGATGCTCGTGAGTTGATGGTGTATAAACCGGAGACGTTGGATTTATCTCTGTCTTCTCATAATACCCACCAAAGGAATCAACCTCTGGAGCTGAATTTGCAGAGATATGACCAGTCTTCGATTTATAGCGGTGGTGGTGGTGGTGGGGAGTTTAAGAGTACGATGCCGTTGGGACCGTTTACAGGTTACGGTTCGATTTTGAAGGGATCGAGGTTCTTGAAGCATGCACAAGTCCGGGTTGTTGCTGCTGCTGTTATTTGTTTGCCTTTTCTCTCACCTCCTCCTGCCCCCAACCCGTTCTAACAAGTCCCCCAATTTCTCATCCCCGGTCAACGACATTGCCAAATTCGAATTAAAATCATCGTCATCATCTTCTTCCTCGTCGTTGAAACCCAACCCTAGGTTTCGCAACCGGAGTACAATGCGTTCGATTGCAGTACTCCTGGTGGGACCCTGACTGTCGGGGCCTGCTTGGATACGAGGCGTTTCAAATTGGAATTGAGTTTTGGGTTGGGGGGTAGGGGTGGAGGACCATTTGTTAAGCCAATGGGAAGAAGTGGGTTTGGATTGGGAGGGAATAGCGTTAGAATTTTGATCGGTTTTGGGGGTGTGACGACCCGAGTCCGGGGTTCGATGTTGAACCCCAACTCGGTGCGCCAAACTAACAAGAACAATCAAAGAGAGCGAGTTACAAAAGCCCAAAACTAAAACTATGCAGCGGAATACAAGTTAAAATGTGAGTTTCAAAAACTCGAACAACAACTAAACAGAATAAAGCGAGCCACAACAGCTCGAGATTAAACAGATGCAGCGGAATACTAACAACAAGGCAGCGGAGTAACAAATGAACTTGAGCCTCAAAGCTCGAATAACAAGAATCCCAACATATAATAATAACCTCCACGGCTAAACAATACGCCGGAGAACAGCACTAAAGATAAACCCAATAATTAAAACCTCGACGGCTAAATACACGAGCCGGAGAAACAATAATACTTAAATACCACGAGTCAGGAATCCAAAATAATATAGTACGACAACCGGCGCGACTACACTAGTCGGCATCAAAATACAAATCTAACGAATACAACTATTTCTACCCATAGACTAAGTTTACATAACTTAGTGAACCTCACAATACAAGAAATAAGAAGGAAATGACAATATAAATACATCTTGCTAACTCCAAGCTCCAAGACTCGCTGTGCTGGAACTTAACCTGCAAACTGAGGAGGTTGTTGGGTGAGTCTAAAAGACACCGTAAGATACTATAATGTATTGGGTGCTATAGGTATGAATGTAATAGTAAACCAAGACTCTAAATGCACTAATATTGGTAATAATTTTAACTTAACCATTAATCGATAAGTTACTACATGTGACTATATGGCATGGCATTATGCACAACAATATAGCAGGAAAGTAAACATGTAGGAGCATATAAAGGTAACCAGCCCTATACTGACGAGAGGCTCAATGATCGCCAACCGTCCCATACCAGTTGGAAATCATAACCAACATTCGCTTATATAGGAAACACATAAGAGCGGTAAGTAAACACATTTAAAGGGATACGGCGTCGAGGTACACCTCCGACCAAACCAATAGTTCCAACCAACCAACCATTATAATACCAAATATCGAAGCCGTTGTTGACGTGCTCGATCAATAAACCAAATCAAGAATTCGAAGCTGTTGTTGACGTGCTCGAACCAATAACAAGAGAACCATATACAAATTTGGTTTACAACAATTTTATGGAATTGTATGGTACAATTTATTAAGGGAGAAATTGTTGGTCGGTCCACTTTTCCAAACTTTTTTTCTCTCCAGTACACCCATTTTTTTTTTAACCGCTAAAAGGCATTTTGAAAATTTTCTTCCTAAAATACCCTCAATAACATGGTTGCTTCATATTTGAGATTCAAATTGATGTATAAATGATTTCATGTTGTTAATATAGTCTTTCCTCATGTTTGGGTATCAATTTTCATGCATAAAACACGAATTTGATCAAATTCAAATTTTTTGAGTTCATCCCGTTTTTCTTTGTTCTTTAGCTGTTTTGGCCACTTAAATCTATGTTTTAAGCTTCGATTTTGTTTAAAATCAATCTCATATTATTATCCTAACTTAGTACTATATTTGTGCACAATTTTTCTACCAAAAAACACTATTTTTGAGTTTCAAATCAAGCTTGACAGTGTGCTGTCCGAAAACAGAGGAAGATGCTCTTGGACTGATTTAATTCGCCAATCGCAGTATGCTGGGCAACGCAACGGGTTTCGATCTGCCCGGTCAGGTCGCAGGGGTCGAGGGAACAGCGTCCCTCATGGGGGTTCGGGGGCAACGCCCCCAAAAGGTAAACGAAAATCAAGTTCCCTAAAGCGCGCTGCGATGATCGTTGCATCGTGATGCCAAAAGTGGTGCATCGCGATGCAAAAGTGGTGCATCGCAATGCGTTGGTTCCCTAAAGCGCGCTGCGATGATCGCGATGCACCAATTGTTGCATCGCGATGCCAAAAGTGATGCATCGCGATGCAACAATTGGTGCATCGCGATGCGTTGGTTCCCTAAAGCACGCTTAGATGATCGCGATGCACCAATTATTGCATCGCGATGCCAAAAGTGGTGCATCGCGATGCAACAATTGGTGCATCGCGATGCGTTGGTTCCCTAAAGCGCGCTGCGATGATCACGATGCACCAATTGTTGCATCGCGATGCCAAAAGTGGTGAATTGCGATGCAATAATTGGTGCATCACGATGCCAAAGTGGTGCATCGCGATGCCAAAATAGTGCATAGCGATGCATTGGGTTACTAAAGCGCGCGCGTTTTTCTTTCATTAATGGCATAATCGTCTTTTTGCCCCAAAAATATCTTTTTTCGATTTTTAAAAAAGATGAGTGGACTGAAGCGATTAAAAATGTTTAAAAAAGGATCGGCATGTAATTCACCCATTTATTAATGTATTAAGGGTTGTACCGTATACTACCATGATGTTTGGTGTAAATCAAATCTCTATATAGGTTTTGTTGATGATCATTTTCTTTTTGATAATTGACACTCAACTCATGAGTGGGCTATAAAGGTTGGACCAATGACATGCGCTATATGTTAATCAGTTATCTATAGGCCCAATCCAAAAATAAAGCAGGGCTGAATAACTACCCAGTCCACGGTCCACCATCCAAATTCAAAAATCTTTTGATTCTCACTTCACTTGTCGGAAAATCTCTCCGGCAACCCTAACGTCACTCTCGCCGCTCTCTCTCTCTCTCTCACACACACACACACACACATACACACAGTGGAGGTGATGCCAAAGGTTGTTGGGTATTCTGATTAAATTATGGAGGTGCAGGTTCAGCTTCCACACTTTCAAGGTGAACCCAAAACATAAAAATCTATGTATTTATTTAATTCCCAATTCAATCTTTGCTACAAAAAATAAAATAAAATAATAAACTTGAGTTTGAACAGTTTTGGGTGATTAATTTTTCTTTCCTGTGATTGTACAAAAGTGTATGGATATTTTGTGCAATAGGAGTAATACTGGATACACTAATATTTCCAAATTCAAAACACACACACACACACCTCACACACACCATGACACCTCACACACACACTCACTCACTTGCACACTTTTTGTCTGATATGAAAGATGGGTTTGGTTTCTCCAGCAATGGAGGTGCAGGAATCCGTTGCTGCAGCAGGACTTCCAGCCATAAAAGAACAGATACGAGGTTATTCCGGTTTCTTTCACTTTCTTTCTTTGCAATGGGAAGTACAATTTTAATGTTTAAATTGTTTCACCTTGACGAGTGGTTCTAGGGGTGACTAAATGTGATATGCGAAATTTGGATACAAAACCAGTTGACAATATCCAAAACCAGTTGACAATTTTTGATTAGTTAAAGACTGTAGGTCCCATCACTTGGTGGTGGTGGGGCCTATTAATATAACAACCAATTCACAGCTTGCTGACTGGTTTTGAATTCCAAATTTTGTTGTATTCCATTTTGTCAAATGAGTAGTGCCAAGTGCAATTTGAAGTTATGTAAAGTTTGCTTTTTGGTGGTTTCTTTTAGCAATGGAGGTGCAAAAATCCAATGCTGCAACACAAGTTCCCTGCACAAATGGTTCGTCTCAGGGTGCGTCAATCATTCAGTGTCCGCAAACCTTTTTTCTTTCATTCTCTCTTCGAAGATATATGTTGATTGAACATTGTATGCATTATCTTTTTCCAGTGAGTTGGATTTATGTTGAAATCCAAATTACAGACAGTGGAGGTATTACTAAAGCTAGGAATTCATATTGCTCCCCTGTTGGCTATTCTTATAAAAAGATTGACGATTATTATATGGTGAAAAGAACGGGTTGGCTTCATAATGTAGCGTCTTATTCTAACAAAAATGGAAACAAAAACGAAAGGGACAGGTGGTGCTTTATTACACTACCTCAATTCCAAAGAAGCCTTGCACCAAGTCTTTGATTCCTTATTTACAACTTGTTCATGGAAAAGTGGCTTGAAATAACCAACATCCATTCTCTTTGCCTAATACCCAAACCTTTACTCTCCCTACTCTTATGTGTGAAGTCTTGAATCTCCTTGCCATAAGCCTTTTCAAAGTCCAGTTGTGTAACACGGGCTTTCCTTTCAATCCTAGTGATATCCTCAACCACTTGATTGGCTACTAGACTGCAATCTAGGATCACTCATTGCAAACCACGTACTTTTAAGAAGCGAAAATTTAGCATTTCTTTTACCTTATTGGTTTGTTCTATCCTTAATCAGTGTTTGGAACTTCTTTTAGCATCTATTATCTTTGTTTCCTGATTTTTATTTGAGGTTTCTTGCTCTCGGATGCTTTAAATTATATCCGCAGGAGTTTGGGTTATAGCTACCTGCTTTATATGATTAAATAGTAATAAGATTTGCTGTTTCTTTTCGAGCAGTTGACTTTCCTAAAGATCTTCGTGAAATAATTGGTAGCGGCTTATTGGACTTCGATTCTTGGACTTCACTTATTTCGGAGACTGAGAAAATGCATGCAGTGAGTTCCTCAACTCTGTTTTGTATGTTGTCCTAAACACCTTTGATGTTTTGAAAACCTGATTGCAGTCAACTGCACACTTTCTTGTTTTACTCCAGCTTTGACTTTTTTAATCTTTGCTGGAGACTGCATGAAGAAAACAGTTTATAAGACGTTAGGGTTCGTCGCAGTCCCAAAAGGCTGTTTATTATAAGACATCAGGGTTCTCTGCAGTCCCAAAAGATTGTTAATCAATACCACCAGGGTCTTTCTGGACTGCGAAGAACCCTAACATCTTATAAACTGTTTCCCCTTGATATTATACGTCTTTACATCTGTTTCTTCTTCTGTTTGATTTCTTTCTGCTCTTTTCTGCTACCTTTGGTGTTTCCTGCATCAGTTTTGGTATCAGATCAAAATTGATGCAAGTGCTTTATATTGTTACTATTCATCAACCACCTTGACACACCATTGACATCATAACACGCCAGGTCAACCTCGTCGCAGTGCTAGCAACTTTGGCTCACAAGTAGCAGCAACGTAGTCCGTAATTCTCATTTTGCTGAATCATTCTTGTCACTCACTTCATTGACAACACCTTTTTGCCTTCTATCTCTCCTCATTCTTCTATCTGTGTCGCTGTTGCAGATCTGCTGCTGTCGCTTTGTTAGCGTTACAGAAAATCCTATATCGAAAAGAAAAACCTCTCTGGCTACAAGCTTCTGAACTGACCCTGAATTGACACATCAGACTTGGGGGAAACAAATAGCCCAGTCCAGATAATTTGTAAATGCACCTTCTGGATTGTTTTGGGTGTTTTTGAAACTGGTAGCCGGTTATCCGATTTTAAAACCTTACTGGCCCATTTACATTCCACAAGCTTGAAAAAAAAAAAAAAGAAAAAAGAACACAGCTACTAAAATCCTGGTCAGATGATATGTTATCTTTGTTCACAATGTCTGACCTTGTTTTGGCCATTGAGCCATACACTTACTCCACTACCTACAGTTAATTGATCTTGGCCACCAATCTATGATGAAGAACTTGTTCTTGATTGGTTTTAACCACCAATTAACTGGAAGAGTTTTCACTTGATTGGAGTTGGCTGCCTATATATGATAAAGAAACAGTTATTGGTTTGTCTGTCCTCCCAGTTTACAATGAAGATTCAAGCGTAACCGTCAACTACGGAAATGATTTCTTGTGATACCATCCATTGTTTTGCCTCAGATGTTGCTTTCTAGTGAGCAGTCCTGAACAAGAAAGTGCATCCAATTTTTGCCACCTAGAGAAAATTCTTCAGCACCAGTTTGTGTATAGCCTCTGTAATTTCTGGAATCAGCCATCAATATTCAATACGTAGATCCTATTGATCTCCGAGCTACAGGGTGATCCCTTCAAATTACATCAAAAAGATGTTATTGATCATTTTATTTCCACTCGAGATGGATGTCATTACAAAGTTTAGAAGTTCAAAATTCTCTAAGGATACGAGACCTTCTGCAGTTTTCCAATAAAAAATGGTGAAAGAGTGAATGTCAAAAGAGTACCATTGTGATACTTGAAATTTGAGGATGAATTCTATTTGAAGCTGGAGAGAATGATGCAGGAACAAGTCCAAGCCTAGCCCAAAACTTATGGTACAGATATTAGATGCCCAAACAGTCTATTCTGCAATTTAGGACTGGTTCAATTAGGATCTTTAGTAAGTAGGGATTATATTTAGGAATTAATAATTAGATAGCATTTGTAGAATGTTCCCTTTCTATTTGTCTAGTGTCTAGGTCAAATCCTTTTCTTGTGAAGTAGGTAATGATGGTCATCAAGAATATTCTTGTTATGGTATAAATAGCTAGGATATAAATGAATGGAACATTGTCTGTTCTTGGGTGATCTATTCCCCTCCAAGTCAAGCATTGAGGTTAGGATGAGTGAATTAACCCTAGTTTATTGTCAATGCTCTTTATTTGGCGGTATCAACACCCATTAAAGGATTCCGGAAGAAACCTCGGGTTTATCCCTTTCTTAAGAGATTGGATTTGGGTTATCCCCTATCCTTTCTCCATCACTAATGATCTCTTGCAAGAGTGTAGACATGAGGAATTTCTCCAGGCTCATGTGTTATGTGTAAATGTGCCTCTGAATTTTACGATCACTTGTTCTTCCACTGTGGGGGTGCCCAGTTTTCTCAGAGCAGCGTGTTCGAGGTGTTAGGGGAAGCAGGGTAGCTCTTGGTCTATTTCTGCCTTTCTTCAGATGCTAGTCAGAGGTTTTGACAAGTCACCGGTTTTGGCAGGGAAAGTGATGGTAGTCAGTTGTGGCAGTGTAGTGTGTCTGCAGTTTTTGGGGGGTGTGGACTGCGATGAACTCCGGAATTTTCAGGAATCAATTAGTTTCATGGTAAGAACTCTGGGATAGAGCTGTCATTGTGGTATCTCTTTGGGCTTCAGTTAGGGGTGAATTTCGAGGGGCTCGATCTCAGAGTTACAACATGATTGGGCTGCTTTGATTTCTTAGTTTTTATTTCAGCTTATCTCTTTTGTAATTTTGTTTTTATGTGTTGGGCCTCTCGTCCTTCTTTTCTGTATCGTTTTATGATCTATTTACATATTCTTCTTTTTCTGTCAAAAGAGTGAGAAATTTATGGTGTTGAGGAGGTTGGCATGTGTCACTTGGGTGTTCAGTTTACATGTCGTGCCTTATGGCCTTCTTTTGAAAAATTTCCCTCGTTGTTCAACCTGATTAGGGGTGCAAAGTTTTCTCAAGTGAGAACACTTGAAGTTTCAAATATTTGACAGAGACTGGTTGACGAAGAATGCCTCTCTTGAGCCCCTCAAAATTGATCCTCTATTTGTGGAGATGTTCTTGTAAGGTTAAATGTGGGTTGAGTTGCAGAGGTTAGGCAATATGTTATCCTTTGTACTTATGATATCTGGAGATCTTACTCTCAAAGTTTAAATGGAACATGTAGGATCGAGAGTGGTCATCATTCAGTTAATAGGGGTTTGATGATCTTACTCTAGCTGTAAATGGTGCTAGGTAGTTGGGAATTTTTTTTAATGTAACTGTGCTCCTTATGGAGCAAGCAACCACCATACATCGTCCTAGCCTGGATGTATTTAATGCAAAGCTTCTTTCTCTTCACTGAAAGTTATGTTTGTTTATATTCCATATTTTAGTTTAATTGTTTATAGTTTTTAGTTTTTAATATTCTGTTCTTTCTGATATATCACTAGGTATCTATATCTATTCTTGGTTTTTCAGGTTACTAATGAAAAATAAATAAATCTTTCTTGAACTGCAGGATAATATAGAAACAATATCATTGGTGTTTGACTCCTTCTTGTCCATGTTTCCATTGTTCCCGGAGTATTGGAAGAGGTACGCTGATCATAAGATGCGATTATCCACGGCTGAAAAGGTTGTCAAAATCTTTGAACGAGCGGTGGAATCAGCGACACACTCTGTTGGTTTGTGGGTTGACTATTGTAGCTTCAGTATGTTTGCGTTCACGGATCCCTTTAGTATTCGTAGGTAACTCCCAAACTTGGTATTGACTATTTTAACTCATTTTAGTTATGTAAAAGGCAAGTTAACCTCCAACCATTTGATGTTCAGTAATATTAACGTCGTCATCAAATTACATCATAGAAAAGCTGTGAAGTAATGAGAATAAACCTACCTAAGTTTGTCTTTTTACAGAACCAACATAACCAAGTTTGGGTATTTCTGATCATGAGTGACATTGTACGACACTTACTGGTTACTTAAAGAAGAGAGACTTAAAACAGTAAAGCAGTTCATGTTTATTAGGGATATAACAGAAGTGGACAACGAACATCCTTGTTGGATTTAGTATATTATAATTTTCTAAGGATAAACCTTTCTTTAAGATATCTGTTTTTGATTGATAAACAACCTATGGATTGATTGTATGTTGATCAGTCTCTGGGTTAAAAAACCTTTTCTTTTTGTGGCCATTGATTATAATTTTACAGTTGCCAACTCATCTGGAAACTACAATGTACAGCACTGCTTCGTCACTTTGTTATATATATATATATATATATATATATATATATATATATATTTTACTTATAAAAAAAATGTATGCCATGGTTAATACTTCCCTTGCTTGCAAGCACGGAGACATACGATCGGCATCAATATGGACTTGCCAAACAGAACACTATACTCACATAGGAGTGGAATTGATGCAGGTGAGAAGACATATTCCAGGAACTTGTGAAATTAAAGCTTTGATACCATGTTGTGACCCAATGGATCTAAAGCTTTTTGATTAGAACACCTCATTTGAAAAACTACTGTCTTTTTGGCCCTGCGAAAAAGCTATGTTATCTGGACTCGGCTAGGAGGATCGGATACGTGTGTAATGGATCCGCCAAAATTTTAAGATTTTGCACTAACTTAGTTTAAAATTGCCGCACCCAAACCACATACACTCCCATGTCGTGTCGTGTGGACACGAGTACTTTGGCAAAAATGAATTGTCAAGGTACATTGCGAAAAAGTACTCCGTTTGTCCCCTGCCCCCATAAAAAACCATAGTTTGAGTAGTTGACCATTTTTCAGATGAAGAGTTGATATAAAATCTTTGCTTTTTGAACAATATTAAAGTTGTGGTTCGTGGTATGTTTTATGTAGTTTTAAGGGTTATGCTTTTATTCTCTAGACTAAATATTTGCATCTCAAAGATCAATCAAAAAATGGTCATAGTGACCTAAAGGCAAACTACAATTATATTTGGGTTGGAGGTAGTATTTCTTTTTCTTGGATTGATATAAAACACTGTATACCATACCAGTAGCCACTCCCCCAGTGATGTTGTTTGCCCCTTATGAACGCTACTATTACTTAGCACCAACAAACACATCTAGCAAAATTTTGTATACTGTCTTGAAGACAACATATGAGATCATCAATATAAGGAATACACGTGCTCATATGATACTGTAAGGACATGTCTGATCCAAAAAAGACAAAAAAAATAATGAAAGTTGGGACATAGGAACATGTATCTGAGACCAAAGTTGATTTTAGAGTACTGGTGCATCAGTAGCAAAAATTCCACCCAAAAGCCTCAGATTACCACCATGCTTGAAAAAATCCTCTTTATCCGCTCATGTTTGGGCAAGCTCCCTGCCATTATATTATTCTCCCAATATATATTTGCGAACACCAACAATACGAAAAGATGAAGCGCCAAATAATTACTGCATACTTGCCTCTCCTAAAGCCTTCAAAAGCATTGAACATTAACGCCTCTATTATTATTGGGGCCAACCCAAGCTTTTAGTATATGTCAAGAAGCATGCAACAAAGATTCAGCCTCTAGACAATTAAGTAATATGTACGCGTGAGTCACACTTTGCTGCCTACACTTGAAATACATATCTGGAGTTAAGGTATTAAGAGGCCCGTGCCTCTATCCCCAGTCATTATTATAGCGAAATTTCTACAGGGTCGCAAATGGAAGGCTGAAGTTAAAAAGACAGCTTTGCCTTCCAAATAAGGATCCAAGAGCGAAAAAAAGATGAAGAGGAGTTTGAGCAGGGATAGAAATTGTCATAAAACACCAGCTAGAAATAATCCAGTGTACTCTGTTAACCTAAACCTTCGATCAGGAACTTTTGAAAGCTGCAATGGCAAATACATATCTGGAGTTAAGGTATTAAGAGGCCCGTGCCTCTATCCCCAGTCATTATTATTAGCGAAATTTCTACAGGGTCGCAAATGGAAGGCTTAAGTTAAAAAGACAGCTTTGTCTTCCAAATAAGGATCCAAGAGCGAAAAAAAGATGAAGAGGAGTTTGAGCAGGGATAGAAATTGTCATAAAACACCAGCTAGAAATAATCCAGTGTACTCTGTTGACCTAAACCTTCGATCAGGAACTTTTGAAAGCTGCAACGGCTGAATAGCATTTTACTCCTTTAGCTACTATGCCTCCTTATCCATAAGATTTCAGAACAATTGCAAATCCCAAGAACTAATAATCTTCCACACGAAAAACGTTGAAATAGGAGCCATCTGAAGAGAAGGCAATATGGACGATGGAAGGAGTAGATAAAGGAATATCCCAACCAATGCCCACCTAGAAATGAAGGCCCATGTCAAACCAAAAGGCAAACATGGAATCACGTCATTGGTGGGTAGACTTCTGAATGCTCCAATGGTACATATTACTATCCTACCTATTTCATTGCATACCAAATTTCCTCTTGGTCGCTCTGTACTGGAAGGAATGAGGCTCAAGAGGAAACCACCAAAGTCACTTACATACAAGAGATGGGGAGGCTAAGGAGGTCCCTAATGTGCTTAATTGTCTATGTCAAGCACGCTTCTCCCGGAGCCCTGATTCTTGAGGTTGGGTTGAGGAGTGTTGAGTTGAAAATAGGCTGTAAATAGATTAGGAGTAATTTGAAATCCCCTTAATTAAGGGATTTGATTAGATAGAGCTTAAAATTAGATAGAGATTAAATCCCTTAAATTGAGGGATTAGGGTAGATAGAATAGTTACCTATTTTAGAGTAATTTAGTTACTAATTTTTCTCTTGTAATCTTTTATATAAACAGTGTATCATCGAGCTACAATATCTGAAAAACTACAGAAGTTCTCCTCCTGTATTTCTTTCATGGTAACAGAGCTCTAGGGCTTTCCTAGGGATTCCACTTGTGCAGCCTTCATTGCTATATTCATTTTTTCCCACTTGATGATCATACAACCTTAATTGCTGCAAATTTCCTTCCTTCATCAAGTCAATCTCCAATTCTGAGGAATCCAATTCTGTTCAAAAAATTGGAGAGTTGCAAAATATTTGGGCCTCTTATAGGCTCAATGGGAAGAACTACCTCAAGTGGTCTCAAAATTTTTTTTTTGATAAGTAAATATTTCAATAAAAACCAACGGCGCCAAAAAAGGTGACGCGTCCTGTGTACACTAGATGTATACTAGAACAAAAGAAAAACATTGTCATTGCTAAACTCTACAAAAGAATTTACGGGGTTAACAATATCAACATTGAGCTCCTCCTTCCCTGCATACCAAAAAGATAAATATCTGAGCAGAGTAGTCTTGAAAGACTGAATGGATCTCTCTTCATTTTCAAAGGCCCTGCGATTCCTCTCCTTCCAAATGGTCCAACACACTCCCAACGGGGCTGCCTCCCAATTTATCTGCACATACCTCAATGGCAAAGGACAACTGAGTCATCTTGGAACAAGAACAACAAAGAATGATCCGAAATTTAAAGCATGGGTTGAGGAGGATTCCATGATAATGTCCTGGCTATGGGACTCAATGGACCCTATGATTAGTGATACATACATATTCATGTCTACAACAAAGCAAATTTGGGACTTTATTCATCGTACATATTCAAAGGGCCGAGATGCCACTCAAATATATGAGATCAAGATCAAAACTGTAGCTACTAAGCAAGGAAACAAATCTCTCACATAATATGCAAACCTGTGGCAAGAACTTGATCATTATTGAGTCTTTGAGATGAAATGCCCTAAAGATGCTGCCATTTTAAAGACCTTCATAGAAAGAGATCGTGTCTATGATTTTTGGTTAGACTAAACCCTTCAGGTCAGGATTCAAATCCTTGGCAGGGAAGACACACCTTCTCTAGAAGAGACAATTTCAGTAATTTGGGGAGAAGAAAGCCAAAGGAACATTATGCTTGAACCACAAACTATGGATGGATTAGCCCTAGAAACAAAAACAGCCCATTAGGGGAAAGGAAAGCGGGATTCGTCCAACGACTCGTGGAAGGAGAGCAAGGATATCCTGTGGTGTACCTATTGCAAGAAACCAAGACACACAATAGAGAAGTGTTGGAAGCTGAATAGTAAGCCACCAAGCCGAGAGTGGGAAAACCATGAGAGGCAGTAGAGACCACAAGCACATAAGGCTAGCAGTCCAAAACCGAGGGAAACCTTGTGAGAAGAGGGTTCAATGGTGAAGAAATTGAGCAGCTAAGAAGCCTGTTTGGGTGTCTTGAGAAACCATCTTGAGAACGTCGTTCTCTCTGGGTAAAATTTCCATTTCTTTTTCCTTGAATGCCTCCGAAAAAACTTCTGACAATTTTTGGATAATAGATTTGGGTGCAACAGACCATATAACTCCCACATCTCAACTTTTTCATACCTATACTCCATGCCCAAGTAGCAAGAAAATTGTGGTAGCCAATGGCTCTTTAGCTACTATTGCTGGGTTTTTGAGATATACATATCACACCTACCCTTATCTTAAAAAATGTTGTCCATGTACCTAAGCTATTGGCCAGCCTTGTTTCCATTCAAAAACTTACCCTTGATCTTATTAAATGTTATGCTGTAATCTTCCCCTCTTATTGTGTTTTGCAGGAATAGGTCTCAAGGAAGAGGATTGGACTTGCTAAGGAACGAAACAGTCTTTATCATCTTGAACCATCTCAGGAAACTAGAAGCAACCTGCCTTTATCTTTCCTTAGTTCCTCAAATAAAGATACCATTTGACTATCATCTCCGTATAGGTCATCCATCCTTCCGAGTTTTAAAAGTCATGTTCCCTAAGTTGTTTCAAGGACTAGATATTTCTGAATTTCATTGTGATATTTGTGAATTTGCAAAACATATTCGTGTATCTTTTCCTATTAGCAATAAAAAAAGTTCCCATCCTTTCCATCTAATTCATAGTGACATATGAGGTCCTTCTACCATGCCTAATATTTCTAGGGCCCATTGGTTTGTATGACTCTACTCGGGTTACATGGATCTTCCTTCTTAAACAAAAACTAGATGTTAGCACTTAATTTCCACTCAATGATTTAAAGCCAATTTGGGGTCAAAATAAAGAGGTTTAGGAACGACAATGCTATAGACTACTTCAACCAGACTCAGTCACCATACTTCCAATCAGAGGGCATTATCCATGAGTCATTATGTTTTTACACACCTCAACAAAATGGGGTAGCCGAAAGGAAAAATGGACATTTACTCAACACCACCCAAGCCTTACTTTTTCAAGGAAATGTACCTAAATCCTATTGGGGAGAGGCTGTTCTAACTACTTCATATATGAATATAGACTTCCCTCACAAGTCTTAGACAATAAAAGTCCCATAGAGATCCTTAACAATTCCTTTCCACACTTCAGGATCTCTAATGGCCTCACACCCAAGGTATTTGGGTGTACCTGCCTTTGTTCACAACCACAATCAACATAGAGGCAAACTAGACCCAAGAGGCATTAGATGTGTCTTCCTTGGTTACTCTTCTACTCGAAAGAGCTATAAGTGTTACAATCCCTCATCCAGTAAATTATATATTTTTGCAGATGTTACATTTGCTGAAGAGGCATTAGATGTGTCTTCCTTGGTTACTCTTCTACTCAAAAGGGCTATAAGTGTTACAATCCCTCATCCAGTAAATTTTATAGTAAATTTTATATTTTTGCAGATGTTACATTTGCTGAAAATGTTATGTTTTTCTCCAAATCCTCTCTTAAGGGGGAGATTTCAATGCTGAAAAATAATAATTGTGAGGATTTGGAACCTCTTAAAACCCTTGACCTCCCTCCTATTCCAACACGTGAGGCTGAATCCGAGTCTAAGTCCTCTGAGCCACCCATATCTGAGTCTCCTAAGTCTAGTTCTAAGCCATCTCCTACCCCAACTAGTGCCACCTGAAAATTTTCCAAGGTTCTCCCAAGTATATTCAAGAAGAAAGGCCATTCCAAAACTGCAACAAGTCCAAGAATCCAACTCAGAATCTGGGAATGAGATCACGGTGAGATCTGACCTATCTTTACCCACACAATATGCCACATAACCTGTTCACATAACAGCTCCGTAGAACTTCCCATTGCTGTTAGAAAAGGTATTAGAGAATGCACTAAATGACCCATTAGCTCTATGTCTCTCTTAATCACATGTCACCAACTCACAAAAAATTCATTGTTAGTTTAAACACCATATCAATCCCTAATACGGTTTCTGAGGCATAGTCAAAAATGGAATGGATGGCTACTATGAAAGAGGAGATGAGTGCATTGGAAAAAAATAAAACATGGGAGATTGTTGAGAGACCGAAAGGGAAAAACGTTGTTGATTGTAGTTGGATTTTCAAACTGAAATACATGGCTGATGAATCCCTTGAGAGGTATAAACCGCGATTAGCAACCAAAGGATATACTCAGACTTATGGGTTGATTATTAGGAAACTTTTGCCCTTGTTCCAAAAATGAATACGGTGAGAATTCTATTATACTAGCTGCCCACTTCAATTGGCCACTTCTATAGTATGATGTCTTCTATAGTATGATGTTAAGAATGCATTCCTTCACGGTGACTTGGATGAAGAAATTTACATGAACATCCCACCAGGATTTAGGGAAGAAACTGGTAACAAAGTGTGCAAGCTGAAAAAGGCTCTATATGTGTTATAACAATCTCCTTGAGCATGGTTTGGAAAATTTGCAAAGATTATGAAAGATTCTGGGTATAAAAGGTGACCACACTCTCTTCATTAAACACTCGACTACTGGGGTGACAACTTTTCTAGTATATGTAGACGACATCATAGTGACTGGAAATGATGAGAGAGGGAGGAATGAATTGAGGTAGAGACTAGTAAAGGAATTTGAGATAAAAGAACTTGGGAGACTAAAGTACTTCCTCAGTATTGAGGTGGCACATTCTACACAAGGAATCTTCATATGTCAGCAAAAATATGTGACTGATTTACTAGTGGAACAGGGAAAAGTGGATGTAAGCTAGTGTCTACCCCAATGGATCCAAACCATAAACTGGGAGAAGCCAAAGAAGATCAGCTGTTGATAAAAGAATGTACCAAAGGTTAGTTGGTAAACTAATATATCTTCTTCACACTCGGCCAGACATAGCATACAGAGTGAATGTGCTGAGCCAATTCATGCATGATCCTAGAGAACCTCATCTTCAAGGAGCGGGTGCTGCATTACTTGAAAGGCAATCCAGGAAAGGAATCTTATTCAAGAGAAATAATAATCTTGGTATAGAAGCATATACTAATGCAGACTATGCAGACTGTCTTGTAGATCGAAGATCAACTACAGGGTATTGTACATTCCTTGCAGGAAATCTTGTAACATGGAGAAGCAAAAAACAGAATGTAGTGGCAAGGTCATCTGAAGAATCAGAATTCAGGGCTATAGCTCAAGGACTGTGTGAACTTCTCTGGCTGAAGATTATCCTAAATGATTTAAGAGTCAAATGCGAACCTCCTATGAAGCTTTATTGCAACAAATCAAGAGTCAATATTGCGCATAATCCTATACAACACTATAGGACAAAGCATATTGAAATTGATAGACATTTTATTAAGGAAAAATTGGAAGAAGGGTTAGTGTGCATGTCCTATGTTCCATCGAAGAGTCAATTAGCTGATGTTCTAAGGGGCTTCGCAGTTCAAATTTCCATGATTTTGTATTCAAGCTAGGAATGGAAGATATCTATTCCTTGGCTTGAGGGGGAGTGTTGAGATGAAAATAGGCTGTAAATAGATTAGGAGTAATTTGAAATCCCTTTAATTAAGGGATTTGATTAGATAGAGCTTAAAATTAGATAGAGATTAAATCCCTTAAATTGAGTAGATAGAATAGTTACCTATTTTAGAGTAATTTAGTTACTGATTTTTCTCTTGTAATCTTTTATATAAACAGTGTATCATCAAGCTAGAATATATGAAAAACTACAGAAGTTCTCCTGTATTTCTTTCAAGGAGAGCTCCAGGTCATATTCTTGTCATTCTTTCCCATTTGATTCATTCACCGAATCCAACTCATTTTCCGCTTTTCTCAGTCATTTGGAAAGCTAAAGTTCGAGCTGTATATTCAAGGATTTGGGTGCGAGTATCATGGATTTGGGTGTGAGTATCGAGTGTTGGTACTTGTCTAGAAGTCGGATCTGGGAAAACCCCGAATTTAGGATAGTTGGTCAAAAGGATCTGAATATAGGATGTGGGTATATTTACACGACCTATGGCTATTTTGGACTCTATGTACCATATTTAATCAAATTTGATGGTATGATGTGGAAAATAGGGGAACGTATTATAACTTTGGGTGTCTTTTTAAGATAAGTAAACAGTTTAATAGCAGCATATTAGCAAATTTCAATGACAAGACTGAAACCATGAGCTGGAGTCCAGATTACACCTTGAAGAGTCCAACACAGATGTCACACCCATTTCCGTGTGGATCATATCGGACTGGTGTATAGCGAGTGAAATTAAGAGCCCTTATTATGCTGTTCAAGTCTTTACTTGGACCCTGATTCTTAATAAGTTCAACACTTTGAAAGTGTAATAATTGTAATTTTTATTAATTCCTATTGCTATCACAAAAGTTATTGAGAATACAATCCATAGCACACAATTGACATTCTATGGTATGAATTTGGTGGTATGGAATAGGAAAACCTTGTCTATGTACATGGGGTGGCCCTACCTGTTACACAAAAGGACTCAACGAATGACGTCGACTCTGGCCATGAATTTTGTTGAACCCTCTTTTTAAAATTATGATAAGCTTGCAAAGATGTGCTATACTTCTCAAGCACACAGTTCCTTAACATCTCCATGCCAAGTTGTGATGCTTCTCCGTAATATAGCACCGAAAGAATACCCAACGCATGCATGGCCTCAAAGTATCCATCCCTTGCAAGATACTCCCACAACGACGATGCGATGGCTCGAGTGTTCCATTGGAGAAGAGTACGAGAATGGCAATTTTGTGAAGCATTTCTCTATTTCTGACAAGAGTTAATCTTGTGTAGAAATGATCGTATACTTCCAGCCAAGCTTCGCCCAAAAACCACCTAGATTAAGGATGGTATCTTGCAAGTGCGAAGACCTTATAATCGGATTTTCCCAGATTGGTGTGTGATGTGTTAGCATGCTTCTGGGTCTCATGATCATCTATTTCTCCATTGTGGGGGTTCTCTTTACCTGTGGATAACATGCTTGGGGAGTTGGGGAAGCTTGGGTTAGCCCAAATTCCATCTTTGCTTTTCTTCAGATGCGAGTCAATGGTTTTGGTTCGCTTAGGAGTGCCCACTATGGAGTTACAGAGGGATTGTTGTGTTTAAATTTCTTGATGGCTTTATCTTTTTAAGCTTTAAGCCTTTGTAATTCTGTATTTCCTGTTAGATGGATGTCTCATCCGTCCTGTTTCTACTTTCTATCTTCTGTCTAATAGAATCTTCTTTTTCTATCTAAAAAAAAAACATTGCTCGAATGTGCATTGTCATTCTTAGAATTGGTATAAAGTTTGCCAAATGCAGTAGATGAGTTGTCATCAAAATTGGTAGAAACTTTGTCTTAACTTAATAAAAATTGCGCTCGTGCCTAGAATAGAGTGTAGAGGGAGTAGGCCTGAAAATATCTCGACTAAAAAGATGTCGTTCTATAGCAATTTCAGATTAGAAAGATGTCAATGACCACACCTCGAGTAATTTTGAATCTCAAGAATGCAAAAGTTTGTAAAAGAGAAGGAGAATGCCCATATCTTTTACCTTCAGATTGAAAATGCAATGAACATGCTAGTTGAGGAATTCATAGCATTGCTCAATAAATGAATAAATTATAAATAAGCTCTCTGTCTGCAAACACTTGGCAAGCAACCTGGAACTCATCAGAAATTGGCAACCTCATATCATGACTGTTCTTGTATTGACTCCTCGATATTGAAGACTGGAGTAGAGACTGCCTCGGAATATTAATGGGAAGACTCGCGACCGCCCGTAACCAAGCAGATAAAGCATTCGATCTAGTAATGTCATTACTAACAAGCCTATGCGCAGGATCTTTGGAACAAGAGACATGAATCAACATCCCACAATAAAGTCGGTGTTGGCTCTATTCATGTCCCTTTAATAATGGCCGACTTAAAAGATTGTAAGGCTCTTGAGTTCTCAATTAAGATCAGCAACTTACTGAAATATGGGAGTTTTTGTTTGTACTGGGTGCTCTTTGATGCATTCTCATTGAGTTCCCCAATGTGACAGTGCTGTATATGGGGAGTCAGCCCCATCTAGATCTAGTACCACCTTTGCCAACTGGTCATGCTAGTGGAAGATCTGACATTTTACAGAAGTTCCAATTGACTGAACTGACGTATGCCAGAATTATACTTGCTCTTGCTTGAAAAATCAATGTTGTGGGGAAAGGTTTGTTACAGGATCATTAAATCTTTGAAATGACTGAGCTGGCAAGTTGGAAATGGAAAAGAAATTCAGATTTGGAGTCAATCTTGACTAGGTTAGAGATATATTCTTTCACTGAAACTTTTGAATCCCATGGTAACTGGAGAACAGGTTAGATTGGGATTTAACTCTTGATATAAGGCACCGAAGTCCCTCACGTGTTCGTCCAAGGGAAAGATGTGGCTTGATAATACACACACACACATTCAGGGTATATGTCTAGGCCCCTGCCTTCCCTTCACTGTAAAACCGCTACGTGTCTCCTGTCTAGTACATGCTTACCACATGATGTATTTTGTGGAATAAATACGGAGGAAAACCAGCCACAGTGGCAAGGATTGCAAGATTTTCCGCTTGAAACATATTTGTCCGGGAACTATCATTGTCTCTCTCCAACTGATCTGATTTCCCTCATAAGAATGTAATATCATTGCAACTCACCACGGTGGTAATCTTAGCCTTGTATCCACGTGATTCATAAGGGGGCCAGTACCCTTGTACAGATGCGAACCAAAGAAACCGAAACGTCATGGCTACCCCTAGGCTCCCACGTACTACCTCCCTGTACCGATTGGCTTTCCTATCATCATAGATGTGCTCCAGGGACTTTGGAAGTGCCTTGGGAGAGACTTTATTTGATCAGGGCAAGCAACTTATACAAGGTTGCCTTCCAAAGGCATTCCTGAGGATCTATTTCCCAGGGATGAAGTAGCTCCTTCGATAGGAGCTGGAGGAGAAGGTCCTTTCCTTCCTTCTGTGTCGGAGATATAAAGCGAGTGCACCGGAAAAGAAAAACATAGTTAGTTTCCGAGAGGGTTATTACAGGACGTAAAAGGTAGGCATCCGGGCGACATTAGAACCAAAATTTCTTATTCCACTCTCTAAGAATGATCGAAATTGTTATCAATGTATGAGAGCGAGTGCACCGGAAAAGAAAAACATAGTTAGTTTCCCAGAGGGTTATTATAGGACGTAAAAGGTAGGCATCCGGGGCGACATTAAAACCAAAATTTCTTATTCCACTCTCTAAGAATGATCGAAATTGTATCAATGTATGAGCCATGTGGCAAGCCCTGATTGTGTGACTTCAATAAGATACCCCCAAGTACTTAAAAGATCAAATACCCACAAATTTATGAAGTACTTCGATTGGATAAATAAAATATTCTAATCGCTGTCACATCACCCTATTTTTTGTTTTGTGCAATTAGTTGGTAATGAACGCCGGGGGTGACGATGGGTGTTTCAGTTGAGGAGCATTTCAGTCTATGTGCTGGGGGTGACAATGGGTGCTTGTGCAATTTAGTTTGAACATATGGGGGTGAACCTCAAGGAAGTAAAAAGAATAAATGGAAGAGGAGTTTGTGGGTGTACTTATAGATGGACAGATCACATAGTGGTAAAAAATATTTACCTTTTAAAATCTAAGTCCACTAAAAAGTTCGGATATTTCCTATTCCACTCACAGAAGCTATAGTAAGCTGCTTCAGGTGTGAAGTTTTCTTCTACCTTGCTTCCCTTTACCATCATTTGTGTAACTATTCTTCGAGCATTATATATATATATATATATATATAGATTTATATATATATATATATATAAACGTATATATATATATATAAACGTATATATATATATATATATATATAAATGTATATATATATATATATAAACGTATATATATATATATATATATATATATATAAACGTATATATATATATATACATACATTTATATATATATATACATTTATGTATATTAAATGTATATATATATATATATAAATGTATGTATATATATATATATATAAATGTATTTATATATATATATACATATATATATATATATACATAAATGTATATATATATATACATATATATATGTATATATATATATACATTTATGTATATATATATAAATGTATGTATATATATATATATATATATATATAATATAATGTAATACAATATAATTTTTAAGTCTTTTTTTCATTTAAGCTCTTGCCGAACAAAATTTTCAGCTAACAGTATTCTCATGATTTATTGACAGATTGTTTGAAAGAGCTTTGTCATTTGTTGGAAAGGACTACAAATGTCATACCTTATGGGACATGTACCTTAAATTTGAATTTTCTCAGCAGCAGTGGAGTTCCCTTGCTCATATCATTATCCGAACTCTGAAATTTCCAACCAAAAGTTTACATAACTATTATGAAAAGTAAGTTTTTGATCGTTTAGTATATCACTGAAAATTTTCGCCATCGTCATGGACTTTGCATATTGACTTCTATCTTATCATTGTCTCCTTTTTTTACTTACCACCTTTAGTAGAAGAGAGAGGAAATATCTTAGAGCTTTTGTTTGGTTAAGGATAAAGGAAATACCAAAGGTGTCTTTGTTAGAAATGAACAGAAGCTATGAAAAAATTGGAAGAGGAAGCGGAGATATTGGGCGAACAACTCTAGTTCTACTTTTCATTTCACGTGATCCTAATTTATCAAATTACAAAGCTTTTTAGAGGACGCATAAGAGATTACTAGCCTCTAAGAACTAAATACATATATTGTACAAGACTGCTCAAATTACCCTACACCTTTACTTAACAACTCAACTCAACTCAGCCATAGTCCGACCCCCTTGGGGTTGGCTACATGAATCCTTTTCCTTTATTCAATTCTGTCCAAAGCTAGGTAATCACACATGCCACACTCATGCATATCTTTCTTTACGACTACACCCATTTATATGTTTCTTTAGTATTGATATCCATGTGAGTTTTAGTCTTTCCCTACATTTAGCTTGGTTTATATTGATACCATCACACTTCCTAATGGGTACACTAATGGTCTATGTTGTATTTCTCCAAACCATCTTGAGCGATTTTATGGCTCATTTTATTGGCAACTTTTACTGCCTCAAGAGTTTGTTCATTTACAATTTTATGTTTCCCACATATCCGTCTTGACGTTTGTATTTCGGCTACACTCTTTTTCTTAACACGTTCTTTCTCAGTTGCCCAACATTCAGTTCCATATAGAAGCGCGAATCTAATAGATGTCCTAGAAAACTTTCCTTTCAACTTAACGGGTATATCGGATGCACTTTTCCATATCACTCAACCTGATTTTATTCTATGATTGACATCATCTCCTAGTTCCCCATCTTGATTAGTATGCAAAGATATTCTGTGAAAATGAACTGCACCAAAACTATTGTTGATTTTCAGTGAAAATATTCTGCTGACTCCTCTTGAGGCGTATAAGATTCTCAAACAATCTTTGAAGCCAAATTGCTTGCTAACACATGATGTAGGGCGGTAGCGGCAACATATTCAGCTGCACAGCTGATCAGCTTCAAAAATCAGTTATTGTTACAATAGCTTGTTTATTTGTACTCCACGTAAATGCCATTTGTCCCTTGAAGCTACAAATGCACTTGTACTTTTTCATTTGTCAAGATCTCCGGATCAGAATTATCACGAGTAGTCCACAAGCTTGAAGTCATTAACATGAGAATATAATTTCCAAAAAGTAGTTTTACCTTTAATATAAATGAAAATTCTCTTTGCTTAAGGTAGGATTTTTCATGTAACATATTCTAACTACCGAAACACCCTAAAGTTTGTCCGATCTTGTCATTCAAGCACCTCAAATTCCAACAAGATCCTTGAAAGTGCATGATCCATCTTCTCTCTTCTCGGTTCTGTTTTCCACAATTGCACTTGCTTGCCGAGAAGAAGAAACTAAATAAGTCATGGAAATTGTCTAGAAGAGGTTGAAGTGTAATAATCCTATGGATAACCATTGAAGATCCTTCATTTGAAAGCATCAAATATTGGAACACCCACATTAAGTACGAAGATTTACAAGAGGCCCCTCAAAGAAGATATTTTTCACAAGCTAAGCGCTTACTAGAGTAACAAGTTTTTATTTTTGATTAAAATTTTTTTTTTTTGTGTGTGTGTGTTTTATTTGGGAGGGGGGGTGTTTAATTGTCAAGTAATTTCTTCCATGAATAAAGTCACTGTTTCATCTGTAGATTATCTAGTACATTGGGGCAAGAGTTTCAAGTGTGCTTGTGCACATTTTAGTCGTGTCCATATTAATTTGAGTGGTCTAACACAGTGTATGTATTTAGCACTTGAAGTTTAGAAATGTCCTGTGGGCCTATAATTTACTTGTGCTTGGATCATTTTGAATTGAATGGAGTCCAATTGGATGAAGTAGAATGTAAAGTATAACTCGAGTGTTTTCAAAATATTGCACCTGCCTCTTCCAAATTATTTATAGCTCGTGCTAATTTCTTTCTTTGTTAAGGGTCAAGTGAAGAATGGAAATTAATAGTTTTAGCGCACATTCAACTTAATGTGTGTAAATTCTATATGCAGTAAACTTGCTGTTCTTTTTTTGGGAGATCATAGTCTCGAGTATTCCTTTTTCTTGCCTACATGGGTTCCTTATATCTTCAAGTTCTAGCAGCTCATAGGCTGATGTAGGAATTGCAGGGGAAACTCAATGTAGAAGTTGTTACTTGCTCAGTTTACTTGGAGCCCTTGCCATTTAGGCTAAGTCACTGCCCTGGCTGACTTAGGTAGTGTACAATATGGACTTTTGGGATCAAGTAGTTCATCTAGTAGCATAATGTGAGTTTGGTAGCTAAAGCTAAATGGGCTTCTACATAAGTCAGATGGGGTAAATGCCCATCCCAAAGATGTGAACTGGCCGGCTTCTCAGCTTCGCTTCTCGGAAGTGGCACTCAAGATTTGAGTAACAAACTAGTTCTTCGTATTAAAACCTTACTTTTTACAAGGAATTACCATTCTTAACCCCCGAATCAATCGTATTTACGATTGACAATTCAAATAGCAATTTATATAGCAGTAGTTGTCTTCTCATTCACTCAGATGAAAGTTAAAATAGTAGGAGGGAAATGTGAAGAAGTGTTCAGAATAAATACTACTCCCTCTGCCTCGTCTCAAATAATAACAGTTTTTTTGTTTTTTTTTTTTTGACTTCTCAAAATCAACTCGATTTTTTTTAGAATAAAAAATAGATGGACATTTACTTATCTTTTAAATCTACAAAACATGTGATTTAAAGTACTTCTAGCCTAGCTTACAAAGGTTATAGTTTTACCTGTATGACTAAATAGAATATACTAATAAACATCAATCCAAAAATTGATCAAATTGACTTTACAAATTCAAATTTGACATTTTTTTGAGTTGGAGTTAGCTATAATATGAAATGGAAAAATTATTTTCAATCAATACTCTGTATTATTTTAAGCACTAATAATGTATTCCTACCTACTAATGATTAGAAAAAGTTTTTTTTTTTTTTTTCCTAAGATGTAAACATCATAAGAAGAGATTGAAGTTGGTCCATAGGAAGTTGTAAGCTAAATGTTCTTTATCCCTATAAAGCATTACTACCCGTTATATAGAATTCTTATGTCTATCCTCTTTTTATGTTTGTACGATTTACAATATTCGCTCACCAAACAATCAACACTTATTGGAAGTCCATCTAAAGAGATTCATCTTTTAAACCATCTCTAGAATGAAACTTCTGAAGCGCTAGTTTAGGGATGGGGTAGTGCTAGAAGTCACAGATATGTGCTTTAAAGGCTATAAACAAGTGAATACAGAATAACCACTTCAGAGATATCTTTGCTAGAACTATTTCCTAAGAGACTGAACCTTACTGAACCTTACTTCTTACCACTTACCTAAGCAACATAGTTATGAATTATGTATCTTGCGGGTCCAGTTTCGGCCGGCATATGTTGTCTCACTAGATTAATTGGACTAGCATACAGTGTTCTATATTGGCCACAATTTTGGTTTGGTTTTCTACATAACGGGTGTTTCTTATGTTTTGCCCCCAAACATACATTCCAGCTGGTAAGAGAGAGAGAGAGGTTGCAAGTTTGGTTACTGTTATGCTGCCATGCTTCTCTATGCTACTTCATGTTCTTGATACTGATGAACTTCTGCAAGACTTGGTTATTTGTTGAAGTTTGGTGTAAACATTTCTACTTGTTTGGTCCACAAGAGATCCTTTTTGTTTTGTTTCGAAGGGAGGAAGGGAGGGAGGCAGGAAGGGAGAAGGGAGGGAGAGATAGGCAATGTCGTATGTAGCACACTTCTATCTTCTTCTTTTTTCGGCGATTGGCACCTTGCCATTCTTCTGTTGCATTTTACATCTGCTTATTGGACCGAGATATGACTTTAAACAACATTTCTCGGTTTATTCAGTTTAAAGAAGTTTGCTGCCACAATGGAAGAGGAGATGGGGTTCCTGGAAAGTTGCAGACTTGAATTGCAGTCAGAAGCTATTCCGGAAAGTGCATTCATAGCATCTGAAGAGGAAATCCACCATGTCATCAATGAACTGCAGGATTCTACTGATGTAAATCTGAGGGTCAAAGCCCTAGATAAATATATTTCTATTGGCAAGCTGTTCTATCACAAAGCATGCCAGTTGGATGAAAGAATACATTTCTTCGAGAGCTGTATCCAAAGACCTTATTTCCATGTAAAGCCGATTGATGACAATCAACTAGAAAATTGGCACGACTATCTAGACTTCATTGAGAAGCAAGAGGACTTTGATTGGGTATACCTTTACATTAACTAGTTGCTTATGCGAATTCTTGCTTAAATTATCCAAAATCTTTAAAATCCTAGTCTACCTACAGGCTGTGAAACTGTATGAGAGATGCTTGATTGCATGTGCTAATTACCCTGAATTCTGGATGCGTTATGCGGAATTTATGGAATCCAAGGGAGGGCGAGAAATTGCAAATTTTGCTCTTGCTCGAGCAACGCAAATATTTTTGAAGGTATAATTGTTGACCTCTCTTGCTTCCAATGTCTTTGATATGTGACACTTGTAAGAACTTGTCTATAGCATAGTCATGACATATATATATATATATATATATATATACATATATATTTTTTTTTCTTAATCTGCTCTGTTTGACTGTTGGATTCGGAATTGAAATCCAAATCCTGATACTTAATAGATGATTCGTGTTTTCTCTTCAACGATCTTAGTTGATATGGTCTTAGGTTTATAATGTGTTCATGTTCATACTGCAATCTGATCAGCTACGAAGCATTTTTGTGTATATTACTTGAAAATTATACTCATACAGAATCTGGCAAAGTTTTATTTTGGTATATATAAAATATCTAGTGTTATTGGTTGCGCCAAGTAACAGTGACAGCCTGACAGGGCTTTAGTTGAGGGCGCATAATCATGGTATAATATTTACTTTACATTTAAAAGGATGTACTACTCAGGATATAGTATTTATGTATACCAATTTGGGGTTTAGGTTACAAATTAAGAGTTGAACTATGATTTCTTGAGTCTCTTTATCGCTGAATCAAGTGGACTTTGTATCTATCCTTCCTTTCCGCCCTTAATCATGTGAAGTTTGAAAAAATCATTAATGAACTAGGTGATCAGCCATTCCCGATCCCTATATTTGTTTTTGCATTTTTTCCCCATGTACAGCTCCTGCACATTCTTTTAATGTGTCCATGTTTCTTGGCTGAAACTAAATGGGACACTCTGGTATCTTCAAGTTTGGTTGTGTCGTTATCATCATGCAATGCACAATGCTTTAACCAAGTGACCCCTTGAAAAGCAATCTTAAACTACAGCAAGACGTTCATTTTGTTAATTTAATTTGTGAGAGTGCTAACACAGTGGTAATGACTAGGCAAAAACGCCGTAGCTTCGCTGTTGAATTGTAAATGAAGGTATTGCAACGTACAGTGCCTACTATTCGTGGTTGTCTCTTGCCTTCTGGCCACCACTCCTATCTGATAGTAATTTATATAATTTAACTGCTGATATATATATATATATATATATATATATGTACACTCCTATCTGATAGTAATTTTTTATAATGCACCTGCTGCGTATATCTATATATATGTATGTATGTATATTAGAAATACAACACACTCACACACACACACTCTAGTATAGCCACTATTTTGGACTGGGGGATAGAGTTCTTGCTGAGTGTGCTATTGTGTATTTGTACTGGATAAGAATAAAATTAAACTTGGAGACGGAGAGGGAGGAAGCAAGGGTATCTAAGCATTAGCCATCCTTTTACTGAGAAGGCTTGAGTGACTATCCATAGTGATATTCATTTATTGTCTTTTCCACAAGAAGTAAGTTGCCTTTTCTAAATTTATTCCAATAATCCGAATGCTATATCTAAATAGATAATCAGCAAGGATTGAGGTTCTTGAAACCATTTTTTTTCCAGTGTGCAAAATACACAAGTTTAGTTTAATTGTGTTTCGGGTTCATGTTAAAATTATTTTTCTTATATTTCATTAAAAAATCGTGCACCGAGACTGGTCGAGTTTCATACCAGTTGTATTAGAACGATCTTTTTTCCCTCGTCATTTACTGGGTTTGGGTAATTCTTATGGCCCTGGAAAAACGACTCAGGGAGCTTTAATATAAGAATCAGAATTTTGTTGTAGATCTTTGTTTATTGAAAGTCGCCGTGGATTGTTCTGCATGGGAAGATTCTGATTTTGGTGCACTCAGGGAAACTCAATAGTTGCCTGGTATTTTTAGCGCATTCAACGTAAGGGAATGCACTTCTTTGAGGTCTTTCGTGTATATATTCCTTAGTTAGGTTTTCCTTGGTAGCTTTTTGATTAATATTGCTCTTTGATAGTCAAATTTGCTTATGCCTGACTTTGCATTGGGTACAAAGCTTTGTACTCCATCATTTTTAGTTTTGTCCTTACATAATCAAAATTATATCTTGACTTGTTTTCACATTGTTTGTTGAGCACGATATACTACTTGTATATTCTTTCCAAATATTATTAACATGTCTTTCTTTTTGATTGGAGAAACTGAATCTATTAGAAAATAAACGGATTTTTTTGATTTCATAATGGTTGACTTTAGTAATTGTGACTGCTTAATTTGCTCGCTTGATTTCTATTGGACTCGGGGGTAAACAATTGAATATTTCTGTGGTGCTGAGATTGCAGAACTTCATCTTGACATGATTTTGTAAGTTTTAGCTTGATTTTTTCTTAAGTATTATATGTAGTAATCGAAATGAGTTCAAAGCTTTAGTTTTCCTTTGAATAAAAGGATGGATATGTATGGTTTACAATTAGGATTTCAAAACAAGTCAATCGGGTCCTAAACTTGGTTGATATGGTTTTTTCTCTAGCATGTGTTGACTTGTAACTGAAGATCTTTTGCAGAATGTACCAGAGATGCATCTTTTTAATGCACGGTTTAAGGAGCAAGTAGGAGACATTGATGGTGCTCGTGCTGCATTTCTTCAGTTTCATACAGAATCCAGTTCCCATTTCATTGAAAAGGCAATCAAAGAAGCTAATATGGAGAAACGCCTGGTATGCAGTCAACTATGAATTTTGTATAGATTTTGAGGAAGGACTTCGGATTGAAATTTCTTATCCAAAATATCAGGGAAATTTGGCTGGAGCTTCAGAAATATATGAGAAGTCAATCAAAGTTGCAGCGGAGCTGCACACGTTGAATACCGTTGCCATTTTATATATTCACTTTTATCAACTTAAATACCTGGTATGCGGTTTCCGCAAATGTGAGTTCCATTTAAAATGGGTTTCATACGGTAGCGTTTTCTTAAGCAATATTTTATCTTTTCAGTTATTTATTGATCCAAATTGTTCTCGTCAGTTTTTCCTGTATACAAATGACGTATCTCTTTCTTTCTCTGGCCAAAGTTCATACAACCATTTACATTCAATGTCACTCGTACTGAAGTAGTTTTTTTCATTCTTTTTTCCAAAGGCAAGTGTTAGGAAAGTTGGAACCCTTTCAGGTTAGTATTGGAATTCTCTTAGCTTTAGGATTGATGTTAGCCTATGTATGTTGAAATCCGTTCCGTTTAATAAGAGAGAGAATAAGATAATTAAGTTACTACTGTTTCCTCTCTCCATCTACCTCTGGGTTCTCTTCCTCTTCCTCTTTATGTTATAATAATTATTAGTAGATTAACATGGTATCAGAGCCAAAACTAATCGGGTAAAGGATTTGCACACAACGGTTTGTTGTGAGGCAAAACTGTTGTGGTTGGCTTGATGCGGTGAGGGTTAAGTATTCTGGCCCATGGGCAAGGTTTACTGTGAGATTTTTTTAGGCAACAGGGGTGAATGGTGAATCCTAGGATTCAGGCGAAAGGGTTGATGGTGACGGCGGGTGACAACATAGGCGAAGCTGCTGCAATTTCGTGAAGTGGGTAATTAATGACGATGAAGGCAGAAGAGAGAGGCTGAAATGACAAGCAAGAGTTTTGACCATGGTTTCCTGGGTTTTGACGAAACCTGAAGAAGTTAGTGCTTATGATGGACGACGGCTATGTTACCTGGACTCAGCTAGGAAGATCGGATACGGGTGGGGATCCAGTTGTTCAATCCACCAAAATTTTAAGATTTTGCACTAACTTACTGTAAAACTGCCACATCCATACCAACCCACACCCATGTCATATCGTGTGGACACGGATACTTTGGAAAAAATGAACTTAGGTCAATGGCAAGTAGGTATGGTTTTTTAGGGTTCTGATGCAAGAAGAGGCGACGATAGCGAAGCTACTACTGTTCTGGTGAAGAGACAACAACGAGGGACTAAGGGAAGTCTGTGATGTTTGTACTTTGGTACTCAGATTTGATGATTTGGGGATAGTTTGGTACGCTGGTGGATCAATATTAATAGTTTGACACCCAGGTGGTCAGTTTTTTGACAGTTTGTTTCCCTAGTTTCTAAAACTGTTAGTTTTCGGATGGAATTAGACAGGACGTTTAATTTTCAGGCGGAATAGAATGGAATTGAAAGGTTGTTGACGTGAGATGAAATCGTTAGTTTGGTGCTAGTTATTGTAAGTTTTGTGCTCTAATTGACAGGTTGGTCTAGTTAAAGGGTTAGATTAACAGTTTTGTTAATTTGGGGACGGCTTTGTAAGGTTTTGGCCATTTGGTCAAGTTGGAGGGTTGGATTAACAGTTTGGTCAAGTGGGAGAGTTGGATTGGGAGTTTGGTCAATCTGGAGAGTTTGTTGGTGATCCAGTTGACAACTTGGTCAAGCTGGAAGGTGTAATCAACAGATTGGTCCATTTAAAGGCCATATTTGACAAGTTGGTCAGATAGGTACTGGTCTGTGAGTTATGATTGCGGAAGATGGAAAATCCATTGAGGGTAGACGTTCGTCTTTCCTTTTTCCTGTCTCCAATCTTTTTCTATTGATCCAATGAGTTATGATGGCGGAAGATGGAAATTCTTCCATGTCTTTCCTTTCTTTTTCTTTCGATCCAAAGAGTTATGATGGCAGAAGATGGAAAATTCGTTAAGGGTAGATGGGGTTCTACCAATCTGAAGGCAGCTGCAAGGATAATGATAAGATGTTGGTTTCTGATGTATTCTGGTTTTGTCGTAATTTAGAGTCTATTTCTGTTTTCTGGTTGTGTCTTAAGTTACAGTCTATTTCTTGTTTACCTTGTGAGTCTTGTGAGAGTTGATTTCAGTTGTAACAAGCCGGGCATGATTGGCAGCTTGAGGGGGGAGTGTTAGGAGTTGGAATCCTTTCCTCTTAGCTTTAGGATTGATGTTAACCTATACTAGTGGTCCTCTTCACATTGTTTGGGGTTTTGGGAGAATTTTAGCTGCATGAATTTATTGCCACCAGTTGTTTGCTTGTTGTAGAGGCTCTACGACATCCTTGACGCGCTTTTGTACTCAACATGGTAGGCTGTTATTCAGTTGGTTTTACATGTGAGAGGCATTTTTTACCAAGTTAAATCTTGTGTTCATTACGACTTAATGGCGCAGTGGACCTCTCCACCTCGTAGCTTAACCTCGTGGCCAGCTTTCTCTAACGCTTATTGAGTTATTGGCCACATGATATTTGGATTTAGAAGAAATCCTAAAACAAAAAGCAGAAATTATATTGTACTACTGATTTTGGTTAATGAACTTGTGTTGTATTTAAATGCAACAACGTTATGATATTAAATAATACTGGTCAGACCCACTTACTTTAGAACTGAACAAATTGTCATGTGGTATTTTCGGTCCACAGAAGCACTAGTTATTTACATTGATGATCCAGAAAATATGGGCTTATTGTCTTAATTGTTGGGTTCACAAAAAGAAAAACCACCATTTTTTGTGTGCAAAGCCCTGGATAGTGCGACTCTTGCAACTGTAACCACTTTTACTTATATAACTGCTGACAGCCCTTGTAACTATTGTGTCTACCACTGTATTAATACTATATTCAAACAGCAGGTGATTCTATGCCTCAAGTCGCTTCTTGTTCATGTATGGATCGGATTATTGTAGTCAATCGTGAATCAAAAACCCTCTGAATTATGAGCTGTATGTTGTCATTTGATTTTGTACAAATTGCAAATATAAGAATAATGAGAAGATACTTTATATTCAAAACAAGCAAACTTATCAATTTTATTCAACAATAAAGAATCTTTCGAGTCTATGTTATGTGATACTGTCTCTGCAGGGCAGAGTGCTTGGTGGGGAGGGAGGGTGTCAATGCATCAACGCTGCGCTTGTCGCTAATTAGGTGGTTGAAGATTTGGATTGAAAGGGTAGGAAGGGTTTAGTCTTGAAACTTGATGAGAAGGCTTATGATAGGGTTAATCGGCGCTTCTTGGACTTAGTTATGGACAGAAAGGGTGATATAGGTGGTGCAATTTAGTTCAAGATTGTTTTCGATCTCCTTCCTCTAGGGGTCTTAGACAGGAGGAACTCCTCTCCCTGTTTTTGCTTAACCAAGTGGCTTATGTCCTTACAAGTGGGCCTTTACCAAGGGAGATTCCTTGAAACCGATTTTGAACTTGGGATCTTGTATTTCTACTCCACTAGCACCTGATAGTGCCCAATCATTCGAGGAATGAAAGTGTCCCGCTCGGTCCGATCTCAGTTGCTTAAGATTCAGTAAGAGAAGGATAGCCATATATCAGGACTTCCAATAGATGAACCCAGAACAATTAAAGCTGGGTGACGGTGATAAAGAGGGTCATGCATTTACAAAATTCCTCTGCCATTCGATTCCTATGTATAATGAAGGTTCAGTTATTCCATTGTCCGGTGGGAGAAACAATTGAGACGATGAACTCCACAATTTGATATACAAGGAGATTTCAACTTTTGAGACATGAAGCTTTGGGGTTCTTCTTTTGGGTGGATATATTTGGCTTTACCTACAGTTGTCCCTCCAGTCCTCTCAATGATGGGGAAATCTGATTTGGTTAGCCTTTTTCTGTACCATTCGATTAGAATAAACGCAAGGTAGGTTGTGAACCCATGCCCTTGAACTCGTGGATGTATCAATTGACCTGGGACCTGGATTCAAGCCTGCAGCCTCAAAATCTTCAGTTACTTTTAAGCTTGAGACCAGATGAGTTAGTTGGGTAGGGAAATGGGTTGTATGACTGATTCTGGGAATACTCTGATGAGTTCTTCTTGAGTCATTATTCAAGTAAGGGGATAATTCCATCTTGACCGAACAATAATCACTCGTAGTAGTGTCCTCAGTGAGATGTTTGCAAGAGGGAAGGAGGTTGGATTGTTAGAGGATTGTCGTGTGGGGAGAGGTGATGTTAGGGTGTCTAACCTTTAGTTGGAGGATGACACGATTCTTTTCCTGTCGGAGGGCACTCGTTTATTTAAGAATGCTCTCAATGTTCTTCAGATCTTTGATTATATATCTGGGCTTAAGATCAACCTCGCTAAGTGTTGTCTTTCTAGCATTTATTTGGAGGGAAAGGGCTGAACGCTTATGCCTCTCTTATAGGGTGTAGAGTGCTTTCTTGACTTTGTCTTACTGTGAGGATCCGGTGGGATGAAATCCTAAGTCTGTCTCCTTTTGCGATCCTGTGGTGGAGAGGGTTGCTAAAAGACTGGACGGGTGGAATTAGGAGGTCGGATTACCCTTATTAGAGCTTGCTTGTCGAGTATTATGTTCTATTTCCTGTCTCCGTTTAGGATTCCTGTGAGTGTAGCTGACCACATCGAGAAGATTATGAGAGATTTCGTATAGGGAAGGGTGAATGAGGCTGCTTGATAAGATTATGAGAGATTTCTTATAGGGAATGGTGGATGAGGCTGCTTGATAAGATTATGAGAGATTTCTTATAGGGAAGGGTGGATGAGGCTGCTAGGGATCATCTTGTTGCGTGGGAGGATGGTGTGTAAGCCTGAAGAGTGGGGGGTTTGGCTTTTGAGAATTTTCTATGCAAGAATGTACCCCTTGTTGGTAAGTGCCTTTGGCATTTTCCTTGTGAGCCGCGTCCTATTTGGTACAAATTGATCAAAAGCAAGTTTGCCTTCCATCGAAATGGATGGGATAGTGGCATTGTGTGCTCGATTACCCATAGGAGTCCTTGGAAGTTCATTCATCAGTGCTACTACTTGTTTTCCCTCACTTTTGGGTGGGTAATGGTTCCAATATTCTCTTCTAGGAGGATGTGTAGGAAGGGGAGGTTCCTTTGCGCATTGCTTTTTCTTGTCTTTTTGCCTCTCTTCTCTCCATAGATCTGCTTTCAGCCTTTACCTCTGGTGGGGAATCACCTTCTCAATTCCCATTTTTTTTCCTTTCGTAATTTGCATGATCGAGAGGCTGACAAGCTACTCTCTTGATCTCTCTCAAACATGTTTCTCCTGTAGTTATGACTCTTGATGGTTTGGAGGCTTATTCTTGCCTTTAGTTTTAGGCCAACACTAATGATCTCTGGCAATTGCATGAACTCTATTAGTAGATTTATCCAGATTGGTGCATTAATGATTATGAATCTCATGCTTATTTATTTCTCCAGTGTCAAGATGCTTGGTTTCTTTGGAACAATTTGTTTGGGGAAGCTCAGGTGCGCCGCAGTTCGATGTCTGCTAATGCAGCTGTTGTATTAGCAGCTGTTGTGGCAGTGTGGGGTGTTCACCATCTTACGGGGGTCTGGACGGAGAGGAATTCTAGAATTTTCAGTGATCAGGAGCTGCCCATTTCAATCTTGAAGAGAGATTGGAGTGCTTTAATCTTTTGATAGTTCAGCCCTTAGTTTTGGTTCTCTACATTTTTGTACTTTAGATGGACCTTTGTAATCCTTTTTTTTTTTTTTTTTTTGATAAGTAATAAATATATAAACAAAAGGCAACAAAACAGGTGTTGCGTCCTGTGTACACTAGAAGTATACAAATAAGAAACTAAGAAATGCTAAAACTGTCCACAAAATCTACAAAAGAATTCACCGTAGACCCATCTAAGTTTGTGCACCAAAAAAATACCAGCTGCATAATGTCATTCCTCAAAGCTGAAACAGGCCTCTCCTCGCTATTATTGCGAAGACATATTCCTAACATTGGTGGACATGAGCAGTAAATATTTGCTTTTTGAATTTCCTTCTAAGGAGGAAGCAAATCGAATTCTGCTGGAGAAGAGTTGGGTGATCAATGGCCTACCTCTGTTTTTAGGCCGCTAGGACCTATCGGGTGTTGTCACGGGTGGTCGTAGGCCTCATGAAGCTTGGATAAGGGCGTTGGGACTTCCTCTTCATTTGTGGGGTGAAACTATATTTAGCGAAATTGGGGACAAATGTGGTGGTTTATCATAGTGGATGAGGATACAAAGAAGAGAAAGGATTTGAGATGGGCTAGGATTCTGGTGTATTTCAAGGTAGAGATGCTGGCTTGTGTGAAAATTGGGGTCGGAAATAAGATTTTCAGAGTACCAAGGGCGGAAACATCCACGTATTGCTTGTGAAGACAACCTTTTGTTGGTGGAAACGGTGACGGAGGAAAATTAGCGACATCCAGATTAGGGAAGAAGGCGAATGGGTGGCACGTAAGTTGGATGTACGGGAAGGACCAAATCAAAGATGGTGGTCACCTCTTCACACACATTAATGATAGTAGGTGGATGGGCAGAAAATTTGAATTCAAAAGGGGGATTAGGGACAATGCTGTTTTGAAGATAGGGTTAGGGTTTCGTGTGAATCATAATCTACATAACAGGTTTGGGCCAAAGTATGGGCCTGAGAGGCCAAAGGGAGGAAACTGGAAATGGGTGGCCCACAAAATTTCTCAAAACAAGGACAAGGACAAGGACATTTGCGAGATAGACCAGGAGGTTATTTTGGGTAACATTAATGGCCTTGCCCTTCTCATTTAGGCATCAGCCACTAAACCTGATAGACAAGCCCAGGCATAGAGTTAACTGGTCAACACAATTACTAATGAGTTGATTTCGCGTAATAAAGATGAGGTTTCTCTAGATTCTGTCGAGGGAGAAAACGATAGCGACGAAGAAATAGCAGAAGACATCAGAGAGGAGACTGTGACTAAGAAGAGTGGATGTTCAGATTCGGTTAGTAGTGAAGACAGGGCGAGGATTATGATCATTTGGATGAAGACCATGGATCGACGCAGGGTTTTTTTGAAGAAATATCACGCACTAAAGTTCGTGAGCTTGATTTTTCTCAAGTCTTTATAGACGAGAATTAGGGCAGGAATCGAGTATGGACCAGGATAAGTATTGCGATAGAACATCAGAGCCGAGCTTGCATAGAGAGGAAGAGACAAGGGTTGGCAACTTTATGACGGAAGGGCTAAATGCAAATGTGGACTGAGCTATTTGTGTTAGGATAGATAGTCAAGAGGAAATGTTGTCAGAACGGATTGTGTGCACCCCCCTCGCAGTAGTACAACCAGAGACTTTTGGTGACATGGAAATTCTGCCCTAGTGTGAGTCATAGGATGGGATTTCAATCTGGGTAAAAAAGAAGCCTAAAGGTTTTCGGAAGATTCTCGGGGTATCTTGCACAGGCTTGGAAGATAAAATCATGGATCTCTTACTGGATTTAGAGAAAAAACGAAGGTCTTCATAGGCAGGGAGTAGCAAAAATTGTAAAAAATCTAGAGTAAGGGGCAAGAGAGAGTTGAAGTAGCTATGTAGTAGCTTGAATTTTGAGTCTTCTTGGGGGGGAGGGGAGAAGGAACAGATCGATGACTTAATTTTACATCATGCAGCTGAGAATTATCTCATGGAATGTGTGGGGTTTAAATGATTTAGACAAGAGGAAGATTATAAAGGCTCTTTTTAGGAGATGACATCCTCATGTGGTGTGTTTGCAAGAAACAAAGATGAGGAGCATAGACAGAGAAGTGATCAACAGTTTTGGAGGCGATAGGTGGTTTGATTAGGAATTTTTAGGGTCTCTAGGTTCTGCAGGTGGCATCCTAGTCATGTGGGATAGAAGGATGGTTTCTAGAATGGGTGGGGAGATAGGAGGTTGGTTGGTTAGTTTCTTGTCTTCTAAAAATGGTTGAGAATAACAAGATGTGGGTGTTCTCGGGAGTGTATAGCCCTTTTATTGATGCTATGAGACATAATTTAAAGAGGGTGAGTGCTAGGTGGGATGCTCCCTGGTGCATAGGGGGGATTTTAATGTCATCCGTTCCCCACAGGAATGCTCGGGATCTCAGGCGTATTCCCATGCTATGTAGGAATTTAATGATTTTATTAATGAATCAGAGTTGGTGGACTTACATCTTTTAGGTGGTGATTTTACATGGTTTAGGAAGGGTGATAGAAATCAATTTTCTAGAATTGATCATTTCTGCTGATTGGGACCATTTTTTAGTGCCTCTCATCAGTATTGCCTGCCGAGAGTTGTCTCGGATCATGTTCCTTAACTATTAGAGTGTGAAGGGCTAAGGAAAGGAAAATCTCCTTTTAGGTTCGAGAATATGTGGCTCAAGGAACCGGGTTTTGTGGAGTGAGTTAGTCCAAGTGGTGTTCCTATGCTCTTGATGGGAATCCTTGTTTTATTTTGGCAAAGAAATTGAAGTTGCTTAAGAAAGATCTAAAAATCTAGAACAGGGAGGTCTTCGGGAGAATTGACATAAAGGTGAAAAAAATGACGGAAGAGCTTAGACTATTGGACGAGAAAGAAGGGAGGAATGGATTGCATGGGGTAGAAGTAGAGCATTCGAAAAACCTTGGAAGAGAAGTGGGGTCTCTTCTGATTAGCAAGGAGATTTGTTGGAGACAAAAATCCCGAGTGCAATGGATTAAGGAGGGCGTCAGGAACACTAAGTTTTTCCACAAAATGGCAAGTGCTCGTAAGAACGCCAATTACATCAGAGACGTACCGATTGACAACAAATTACTCGAGGAAGAGGATGATATTAAGGTAGGAATTGTGAATTTCTACAAGAAGCTTTATTCAGATGAGGGGTCTTGGCATCCGACTTGATGGTGTCGCTTTTAACTCTCTTGAGATGGATGATAGAAATTATTTGGAGCGTCCTTTCTCGGAAGAGGAAGTGGTGGCAGCTCGACGGAGTATGAGTGGAGGCAAAGCGCGGGGCCTGGATGGTTTTTCTATGGCATTTTTCTCTTCTGTTGCCGTTGATCAAGGAGGAGGTTATGAAGATATTCACTTTTTCCATGAGCACATGTGTTTTGAGAAAAGCCTTAATGCTTCTTTCCTCGCACTTATTCCGAAAAAGGTAGGTGCTCGTTATACGAGGAATTTCAGACCCATTATATCTACAAGTTGTTAGCTAAAGTTCTCTCTCTACGATTGAGAAAGGTGATAAACAAAGTGATTTCGGAATCTCAGCATGCGTTTGTTGGGGCACGTCAGATTATCGATGCGTCATTTATAGCCAATGAAGCGGTAGATGCTAGATTGAAGAGTGGCAGCCCAGGATTACTTTGCTAGTTGGACATTAAAAAGGCATACTATCATGTCAACTGGGATTTCTTTATGTATATGTTGGAGAGGTTGGGTTTTGGGGAGTGGTGGAGAAAGTGGATACTTTTTTGCATTTCGACTGTTCGTTTCTCTGTAATGGTTAATGGGGAGCGAATTGGTTTTTTTGCTAGTCAAAGGGGCTTACGACAAGGAGATCCGCTCTCCCCTTTTCTTTTCATTATCATCATGGAGGCTCTTAGCAGGTTGATAGATAAAGCTGTTATGGGTGGTTTCATTTGTGGTTTCAGTTAGGAGAGAGTGGCTGAGGCGGAGGCCATGATTTCGCACCTTCTTTTCGCAGACGATACTTTGGTTTTTTGTGATGTAGAGACTTCTCAACTGGGATATGTTAGGTTGGTGCTTTTATTTTTTCAGTTGGTATCGGGGTTAAGGATAAACATTGCAAAGTGTGATATCATCCCTGTTGTTGAAGTGGCTAATATTGACGCATTTGCGTCTTTCTTTGGGTGCAAGATTGCTAATCTCCTATCACACTATCTAGGCTTGCCTCTTGGAGCGCACTTTAAGAGCAAAGCAATGTGGAATCTGGTGTTGGACAGATTTGAGCGTCGTTTGACGAGGTGGAAGAGACAGTTGTTTTCTAAAGCTGGGAGACTCACTTTAGTAAAAAACACACTATCGAGTTTGCCTACCTACTTTTTGTTTGTGTTTGTTATTCCACCCTCAGTTCGGAATATGTTGGAAAAATTGGAGAGAGATTTTCTTTGGGAAGGTCAGGAGAGGACAGGAAGTATCACTTGGTGAAATGGAATTTGGTGTGTTCTGATGTGAAGGGTGGAGGTCTTGGCATCAAAAACTTAAAATACTTTAATCTTGCTTTTTTAGGTAAATGGCTCTTGGAGATTATTGGTTGACGATTAGGGCTTGTGGAAAAAAGTGGTGGTGGGCAAATATGGGGTTGGTGAGCACAAATGGTTCCCGAACGATATTACAAGCCCGTTTGGGTCGGGGGTATAGAAAGGCATTCTCAAAGGTTGGGACTCTTTTGTAAGACATATCCATTTCAAAGTTAGGGATGGGTCTTTATTTAGATTTTGGAAAGACAAATGGTGTGGAGATAGGGAGCTTTGGAGATCTTTCCCTAATCTATTTAGTTTGGTGGTGGGGAAAGATTGTTTTATTAATTTAGTCATACAAGCGAACAACGACAGAGTGTTGTGGAACCCCATTTTTTGAAGACATTTTCATGACAGGGAAATGGAGGTGTGCATGAATTTTTTCGAGCAAATTTGTAAACATCAGATTGGGACAAGTAGCGAGGATAAGGTGAAATGGGTTGGCTCAAAAAGTGAAACTTTTCCGCTCAAGACTTACTACTTCATTCTCTCCAATAAGGAATCCCTTCCCTTGGTCGTCAGTGTGGAGATCCAAAGCTCCTAATCGCGTGGCATTCTTCACTTGGGAGGCGTGTCACAAAGCCATTCTCACGGGAGAGAATTTACATCTTCGTCGCAAAGTTTATATGAGTTGGTGCTTTATGCAAAGGTGATAGTGAGAATACAAATCATTTGCTGCTTCATTGCCCCGTTGCGACGACTCTATGGAATGGAATTTTTAATTTGTTTAGAGTATCGTGGGTCTTCCCCATATCAGTCAGGGAACTTTTTTTGAGTTGGTCTCTGTATAAGACAAGAAAGAGAAATGTGGTGCGGGAAACAGCTCCTTTGGGAGTTTGCTGGACAATCTGGAAGGAAAGGAATAGAAGGACTTTCGAGAATATTGAACAGTCCGTCGAGCAGATGATCTTCTGCGATATCTATTTGCTTGGTGGTACGATGTAGAGAATTCTCCTTCTTCCAATAATTCTTTTGTTGATTTTGTCAATAGCTTTGCTTTGGTATAGTGTCGTTTTGATGTGTACTTCTGGTGTACAAAGGATGCGTCATCTGTTTTGACTCTTTTTGATATATAATATTCGTACTTACAAAAAAATAAAAATAAAGCCTAGTGTTAGTTGACTTCGATACTATGTGAGGTATATCCTCATTATGTTCCTCTTCATCAACTTCAAATCGCTCTTCCTCCGTATGAGCTGTATTCCTCTCTTTCCACTGTAAAGTTTAATGAACATCTATCTACATCATCAAACATTGTAAACATGGGCCAACTTGTCATTATCGACGGCGAGGTGATACTTATTTGACTTGCCACACCCAAATTTGTTCATGACAATAATATTTTCATCATTTGATAAAGGGATAAAAAAATGGGCGAGTAATCTATCGAATCAAAGACAAGAACAATATATCCACTTGTCTTATTTTTCTTATCTTGAGATGATCTTTTTCTATCAAAGAAAAAAGAAAAAGAAAGAAACAGAAGCCAAGAACTGAACAAACTAAGAAATCAAAGCCACCCAATCCGTAGAAATTTCTTAAATGGGCACCCCTTGAAAGGCTCCTCGAGCCAAAGCCCAGAAAAGAAGCCATATAAACTACTCTATCCCGAAAAGGTTCCATGAAATCAATTTATCCCTGAGGATTCTGGAACTCCTCTCGGCTCACAAACATCTTAGCACCGCAAACACAACACATTGCCGTAAAAGGCTAGCATCCTTTCCCTTACCGAAACCTCTAAACCATAATTGGAGAAAGGCAGGGATTCCTGGCTCACCCAAACTTCCCCCAAAGCTAGGAACATGTCATTCCAAAATAGTCGGTCACACCCGCAACGAAGGAATGAGTGATCATCGGATTCTGAGGCACCCTTAAGGGTTTCCACATCTGCAAAATATCATTGGTGTTGAGCTTATTGAGAACCTAGGTTCAAGTGAATGCTTTAATTTTGAAAGGTACTTTAGCTTTCCAAATCACCAAGGAAAGTGAAAGGGAGTTGGCTTAGGGGATTGAGTTAGTTACAATAAGAAAGATCAATAGGAAAACAACCCTAAACCCTCAAAAAACAAATACTGAGAACTAGGAACATTAGATAGCTTCAATTGGCATTCGATCAAGGAGATGCGGACTCTTCGGCATCCCAATCGTTCAAATTGCGGAAGAAATGAAATTCCCAAGAGGGATGGGACCCCTCCCTAGAAAGAAAGGCTGAGATTAGAGCCATATGCATGCAGGATAATCGAAAAAGACGAGGAAAAGCTAGGTGCAAAGAAGTCTTTCCCACCCGAACATTCTCCCAAAAGTGGATTTTGGAACCATTACCCCCCCTTGACCTTCACAATAATGACTCATTGAATGCATATTATTCTTATTCACCTTGGAGCAATGATCTCAAGTGAGATTTTCACTTGCCTTTGTCTTTTTCTTAACCATATTTGAAGCCATAGAGGACAAATAAAACTTATAACTCCCAACAGACAGTTAACAACCAACATCCAAGGATCAATGGGAATAAATTCCTCAAAAAAGTGTAAAGAAAAAAAAAAACGAAAGGCACAACAAGTATTGAGTAACTACTCTCACGAAAGAAAGTAATAGTAACTAACTATATATTCAGCTATACATTGAAGAAAAATCAAAGGAATAAAGTAAAAAAAAGATAACTTTTCAAACGAAAAGCCTTCAATTGCCTTCAAAGATCCTCTTTCCAAGCACCAACTGAAAGCAAATAACAATATACTATGAAATATGTAGGGATTAGAGATATGAGGGAAATAGACTCAAGTTGCAGAACAATTTAAATAGAGAGATTAATGCGTGAGGATTTTATTAAAAAGCTCTAAAGGAGTTCATAAAGGGTTGGTGAGGGAAGATGAACCAAAACAGAAAAAAAGAACGAAGAGATAAAGTTGCATTTGGGTCTGATAACCCAGAGGCCGGTTTCGGAATTGAAAAGCTAAGTCGCAGTTTTCTATGATTCACCTATCCTCTAACAATACACTCGATTTATGGAGCTTATGTGATCCACCAACAATTCCGAATTGATTAAGGGGTGAATCGAATCAATTTGTATGACTTGTATCATGATTCATATGATTTTGATTACTATGGATTGGGTGCCAGTGGCCATTACTCCGTCAAGTAACATACTCTTGTGTCCAATGGGTTTTTGAAATGGAGTCTTCATGGCTAAACTTGTACTTGTAGGGGGTCCCTGTCTCCCTTGCTACATCACCTGAACTTGACTACGAGGATCGGGATGCGGCTTCTGGTAAGATTTTGCACTAAATGTAGTGTAAAACAGTAACACCCAGGTCATGTCGCATTGACATTCTTTGAGAAAAATGAACGTCCACGCAACATAGCTCCCTAGCCAGTGGATCTTGAGCTCATGGTTCAGTCATAGATTTTTGGTGCATTGCTATATTGATTCGAGTTTCAAGGATGGCAGTTGAAAATGAAGAGTGCACAAGGTATGGGAAAGAATTGGGCTTCACGTTCCTGGAGATTTTAGTTTGCAGAAGAGGACATTAGAGAGATTTATGGAATTTTATCAAAGGTTGAGTTCAATGAACTTAAATTCAATTTTTATTTGGCATGGGATTTCTTTATTAATTATCTTTACCTCTTTGGCTATTTTTGGTTTACCAAGGAATTAGTTCAATGGCTCTATGTAAGGCGTTAGGTGCTAGTTGAGTGTGGTTTGACTCGTTGGAGCACACATTTGGCTTGTGAGAAATTTTTAGTGTCTCCTCTGGCATTTTTCTGTGGTAACATATTCAAAAAATTTATGGTTTTTACAGTTTGAAATTTTTCATATTGTTTTTACTTTTCCACTTTCTGGCACAACACGGCTCTTTTCTTTTTCTTTTTTTTCTTTTTTTATTTTCACTTCTAGTATGCACAATACAGAATATAAGCTTAGTTTCTAAAATGACTAAAAAAAATTGAATTTTTCTTTCACGGTTCAAATGCCAAGTGATGGCTGGAATGTTTTTTCTCGTTGCGTAGTATTACTATGGTCAATGACTGAAATGATATTAGGACAGTGAAATGCTCAAACTATGAAAACTTGCCATCAAGTGTAACATTCTTATTAAGATGTTATGTATGTCATCTTTGCTCCATATTTTGTCAAACAATGTGTTATGAAAGAAGGCCAGAGGATTATTTACTGTTAGAATTGTGTTGTTGGTAGTTTACTAGGAAAGTAAGACCACTCTAAATCATTTGTTTCAGTGATTCTTCGAAAATTCATTATGATCTTATGTTTTTGCTGGCTTTAGATAACTGGTAGTGCAGATGCTGCAAGAGATATATTAATAGATGGTATTCAGCGCGTGCCTCATTGCAGATCACTTCTAGAGGTATCCTTGACCTTTTATTTTTGTTAAATTTATCACTGGACTTACAAGAACGATAGTTTTGCCGTAGGAATTTTGAAACTTTTCCATGTGGTAACTATATCATTGTGTCTTGCCTTCAACTAAATCTCAATCCTTTTACAGCATTATATTGATAGCATCTTATTGCAGCATCAGTAGGAGAATTTGAGTTAAAATAGAGAAGAGAATACACCAGGCTTCTGGAGCATGGAGATTGTAAAGCAAAAACCATGCTTCCTTTTGTACTAGAGAAGGCAATCAATATTATTCATCAAAGACTAACTATTCTATAGCATAAGGGGCCTTTAGATAGGCTGAAAGATGTTGGTAACCAAGATAGAATTTTCAGAATTATTGATACCAACTAATCCTAAACCATGTGGGTAATTTAAAGCCATAATCCAGATAAATCCCCAAGATAATTAACAAATCTTCTTCCTTTGCATATCTAGCCCTTTTTTTATTTTCCTATTACATCTTATCTTTATAAGCCCATATTCACAATTATTAGTGTAGCTTATTTTTAAAAAAATGATGCCTCAACATGCTGGTCCTCTTGGGGGCATCCACATCACTGGACCACATCCTTTTTACTGCTGCTTTGGAAAATTTAATGTTGCAGAGGAAAAATGGCAATAAAGATTGGAAACATGGCGTGTGAGAGAGAAAATATATGAAACTATATGGATCGAGTAGAATGACTCTTATTCAGTCTTGCTCTATTATTCTGACATATTCTATCTCTCTCTCTCTCTCTCTCTCTCTCTCTCTCTCTCTCTCTCTCTCTCTCTCTCTCTCTCTCTATGCATAGGATCTTTTCGGACGTTACACTAATATTGATAGGGTTATGTGGGATTTCCTGTGGAAAGGGTTTGGGGAGGACAAGAAGGATCATCTCATTTAGTGGGAGATGGTAAGTGTAAGTAGTTAAGGGTTTCTTACGTAAAGTCTCACTTCCTTTGTTAGTAGGCGGTTTACCAGCAAATTCAGGGTTAACAGGAGTGGTGTGGTGATATTAGTGATTATGTCTCTTTCTTAGTCCCTTGATATTTAACCATATTGAGGTTTTATTGTGTTTGTGTTGAGGAAGATATTTTGGGTAGAAATTGCGTCTTTTTCCATTCATTATAAGAGACTAGTGTTTCGAGTTGCCATGACTCCACTCTCACTTTATTCTTAGATAGGAGTCTATTGTCTCTTTGGTATTGCGTCTTTTTCCATTCATTATATGAGACTAGTGTTTCGAGTCATGATTCCACTCTCAGTTTATTCTCTGATAAGAGAGTATTGTGTCTTTAGGATCTCCAGTTACCCTGCATTCTGATTGCTGTAGACATGAGTGACCTTGTTTCTTTGCTTGGTTCTCTTTTGGTTTTTGCCCATTTGAGCTCTTGATACCTTTCATCCATTTGGAGCTGTTTCTTGTATATCTGTGTGTCACTCTTGAATTGTTCTATCAATCTGTCTGTGTTCCCAGTGCTTAATTTATTTGGAAAGCCGAGGTTTCTTTTCAGTGTTAAGGGTTTCCTTGAGCTCTTGTGCATCACTAGCTTATTACTAATGACCCTTAGCAGGTGCACATGCCATACAAGTTCAATTTCCTGATATAGGTAGGTGGTTTTATGCTGTATCCCATGAACATTTGTTTCCAAGCTGTCTAAGTTCTTGGGAGCTTTGGTGTTCTTTTTTTAGTACTCTGGTGGAGCGTTAGAGTTCCTCCCATCCAGCTAAATCGGGAATTTGCTCCTTATTAGTTGTTGTGGTTTTGGCAGAAATAAGGATGGGAGGGTGTGATTTATATAATATTTCATGGTGATTTTGGAGGTAGTGGTCCTGTAAAAAAATGGACGGAGCAGAGTTCTAGAATTTTATAGGTCCCTGTTTACCTTTTCCTGAGGATAGAGTTGTTTATTTGGCTTCTCTGTGGTATTCAGTGTTTGGAGTTTAAGGCGTGTGGCAACATCAAAGATTTGTAGAGATTGGAGGGCTGTCCTTCATTGTTATGTACGTGTGCATGTGTGTATGTCTTTTTTTTTTTTTGGGGGAGGGGAGTGGGGGAAGGGGTGGGTAGATTTTGGCGTTACCCTTTGTGATATTGGTTGATTCTTTCTTCAGTGTCTATATACTTTTCTTGAAAAATAGGAGAGAATTGAATAATTTCATTCATATGTTTACGGTTTAGACGAAGAGCTATATATAGGAGTATATCAGCTCACTAAGATAAGAACAAATCACTAGATCAGAAACTAACTAATTTACACTTGTCTAAAATACAGATATCTACAAATAACAAATATCTAATATCTTCCAAGATTATAGCAGTTGACTCTAACCAACCTTATCTTCTTTTCAACATCTTTCTTTCTCTTCTGATTAATACAGTTCCTCTACTCAATAAAAGAACAAAAAAAGTAAAAACTGAAGTCAGTTCTATTGGATGTTTTTCATTACAAAACATTATATTTTAGTCTATCTGGAAAAAGAGTACAGAGGGCATACTGCTAAACCATTTTCTTGGCGGCCCACCGTGAACTTAAATTGGCATGCTAACTATTCAATCCCTACCTGGCCTGCACCAATGACCAGTGGCAACTGATTAGTTATTCAAACCTCTGCAGGAATTAATTAAGTTTGCAATGATGCATGAAGGAACAAGACATTTGAATGTGGTTGACTCCATTATAGCCACAGAAATATCTGATGGACCAGATGTATCCCAAGGTTTGAGCGCCAAAGATCGGGAGGAGTTATCATGTTTATATTTAGAGGTCAGATCCTCAATCTTTCATACTATAATGATAATTGGTTGGATAGAAATATAGAACAACAAATTCTTCTTTAGATTAATTGACTGTACGAGGGGGTTCCTTTTTTTTTATTCTCCATATTTATTTCTTTGTTTTATTCTGAGTTGCGTATGTGCTGGACTTACCAATTTGGGGGAGGGTTGTGTGGGACATCTTTTCCATATTTGCAACAGCGGTATGGGTGGAAGTTCATCAAAAATGATAAAGATGAAGAAAGGTGGGTCAGTAGTTTGTTATGGTTGCCTTCGTAAGAAATAAGTTTGAAATGTTTCTGAAACACCATAGGCTTGTGAAAGGTTACACTTGGAAACATAGTTTGAATTAGGAGCTGCCGTGTAAATTTTTGTTTCTTACTACTGATTACAGTTTTGCTTGCAACTGGCTGTTGGGAAACCTCCCGAAAGGCACCTAATACCCTGCTGAAAGTATCTTGAAGGGAGGCAACCTTAAAAGTAGGAATGATTTGTGGAATCCTGTCTGAAACCATTTGCGCATGTTGCCTGTTGAACCTTCACTTCAGCACTAAAGTGAGGAAGTGCTTCTTCGCAGCTAAAAATTTTATTCTCTGTAAGAGACTTATCATGCTGATAGGGGAAAAAAGATCCGAACACTGTTGATGCCAGATAAATATCAAGACTAGAGAGCATAGGAAATATAGATTGTCCATTACATCATTAACAACTTCACAATAATTAAGTTTGATAGAAATTCCATCCTGAAATACCTATGCATCCTGGGAATGGCACCTAGCTTGTTTTTGCACCAGTGATCCAATGGCTGAGAAACCTTGGATCAACAAGTGGTGCATGACAGCCTTGGAATGGCACGCCATTTTTTTTTGTTTGTTTGCAAAAATGTACACACTTTTGTTCGGAAAATACATAGTTAGATCAAAAAATACAAGTTGTTCAAAAAGCACATATGTTTGTTCAAACGAACACGTCCAGACAACTGGTGCAAAAAACTTGTTAGATCCCCACCACATGCTATTGTAGTTTCACTCAGAAGCAGACGATCATCCTTCTTAAAGAGAAAAGTTATAACCGCATAGTTTTTCTCCATTTCAAGTAGTTCAAACCATATAACTCATCTTCTGTAATTTTAGTGCAAAAGGATCCTTGCCTACCATGCAAGTCGCACAAGATAAAACCTACAAAACTGCAAGGATCCTGAAACAGTAAGTTGGGATAAAAGTTTGATCATTCAGTAACTCAAAGACTCTAACTAGATGGTTGATCTAGTTGGCTAATTACATTCGACAATGGCGAATCACTTCATGATGGCAGTTGCAAAACAAAAATTAAGTTTAGAGTAATGTCGTTTTCAGTTTGGCGGCTTTGGTGTCAGGTTGAAACTAGGGGAAAGAACAATTGTATTGACATCGAATGGAAATATTTAGAGGGAAAGAAGATTTACATATCGTTTTTATCGAATAAGAGAAGTTGTATGATCAAGTCTCCATAAGGATTTATGGGTGTTAGAGAAGAAAGGAGTTAAAGCAAGGTACATAGATGTGGTATGGGATACGCAGAATGTGACTGCAGTTATCACGGAGACAATTGTTTTTATCGAATAAGAGAAGTTGTATGATCAAGTCTCCATAAGGATTTATGGGTGTTAGAGAAGAAAGGAGTTAAAGCAAGGTACATAGATGTGGTATGGGATACGCAGAATGTGACTGCAGTTATCACGGAGACACTTGTGAGTCTCGAGTTACTGTAGACTACAAGGGTCGACTTTCAAGTCCTTATCTCTTGCCTAGTGATAGATGGAGTGACCAAACTTATACAAGATGACATACTGATGATATTGTTCTTATTGATGAGAAGAAGACAGAAGTTAAAGGTAAAATAAGTAGTAGGAGTAAAATGGTATTTATGAAATGCAACTTTAGTAGTAGAAGGAATACTAATGAATTTAGCGGTACATTAGATGGCCAACATATACCACAAAGTATCAATTTCGTTATTTAGCAATTATTAGTCAGGATGAGGAGGTAGGAGATTATGTTTCCTGGACCAATATTAGGTCTAGTGAAACTGTGAAAGTGGGAAGTGCGTCCGGAGTGTTAAGTAGAAAGGAAAGTTAAATAGGAGAACTAAAAAAACAAGTACAGGAAAACTTGTAGATTCACTTTATGGAACAGAATTTTGAGCAACATAGAACCAACATGCTAGAAAAAATGAGAATGCTAAGATGGATGGTAGTAAAACTAAAAAGCAGACATTCGAAATAAATGTATTCGAAAACCAGAAAAGTAGTCCTTATGGGAGATAAAATGACTTGAGATGGTTCGGACACATACAATGTAGACCACTAGGTGCAGCAGTTAGAAAGTGTGATGATTCAATATCGACAACTGTAATAGAGGTAGGGAAAGACCTATATGAACATGGACCTCAACAATTAACAAGGATATAAGTGAGGGTGGCTTGAGTATGACATTTCTTTGGATAAACCAGAATGGTGGAAAAGGATTTATATAGCTGACCCCATGTAATTGGAACAACAGCTGAGTTGTGTATATGTGTGTGTGTGTGTGTGTGTGTGTGTGTGTAAGAGTGTTCATGTATTAACAGCAACACTTAACAAGGTCAATTTATCACTAAAGGTGAAGACTCTTTTTTTCCTAACATTAGACCATTTCTGATCTGGTCAAAATTAGAATTGTTAATTTATATCGAATAACATTTGTTTTGATACTTCAAAGTTTGATACATTCTGATTGGAAGTTGTTCTTTTTCAATTTCTAATACATCTTTTTCAATGCTTGGTTTTGGTCAAGAAAAATGTCCAAGTCTCCATCAACACAAGAATCACTGGGAATCTGAAATTGGTTTTGGAATCACACATCAAGGGTTATTTTCACACCACTTATCCAACCAAGCCTCTGACTGTTATCAATCTCAAAAAAAGTTTCTCATAAAACCTTTCTGTCCCTTAGCTAATCCTTGATACCCACCTAAAACAAAAGCCTCAATCCAGCTGCTAAGACCAACTGCATTTTTCTTTTTCTTCAATCAGCTGTTTGCCAGGTTAGTTGAATGCCCGAAGTCCAATTCAAAATGACAAGGCTAACCATTGAAGACCTTTCTCACGGTAGATAAGAGGGATCTAAAAATTTGAAGTAATGGTAAACGTAAATCATATCTTTATTCACTCATTTACTAGTGATATTGTTAGTACCACAAGGTTCGCACTTCACATGGTGAAATGATCTTCTATATTATCTGTCTTGGATGCTTTTTATCTTTTCCTGATAACTGCATGACCATCGCTAAAGTTTACCTTAATTACTCTAACTTCTCTTTGGTGACTTTACACATCTAACACTATATGTAGTCAGTTATGCTCCGAACGCCTTCCTTTCACTTGCATTCCTCAAACTGTGATTATTTTTCCTTTATATGTAAATTAGACTGTTTAACCAGTATACATCACAAACATCTGCCAAGAGAAAAGGTTTCATTTTTTGCACAGTACCATCCATAGCTGCATGTTGGAGATCATAACTTTCGATATGCTCCTCTGATAACTATCATTCTTCACTGACAGCAGTTTGTTGACCTCTGCGGATCCAGTAATCATCTAAGAAAGGCATGGAATCGCCACATAAAATTGTTTCCTCACCGAATAAGGAATTCTTTCTCACATAAACGCCCCTGCAGTTCAAGTAATCAATTGTTGAATGTGCTGATAGAAGAAAGACAAACGAGACCGTTTTCTCTGGCTAAGCAGGGGTCCATAAGTTGTGATCATGACAATTTGGGCCTACTTTCAGTAAAAGAGCAGGAACAAGGGGTGTCAGAAAATGAGGCTATTCCGTCTGATCAACTGATGTCAGACCAGTCCCAGCAGAAGGATGGTGACAGCTGTGTGCAGCAGAGTATGCACCAGATATCTCTCCAAGTTGTGCAGTCTGGAGAAAATGAAGCTGGAATAGATAACCAAACCTCTAGCTTCCCACATCAGTCAGGAGATGATGTATCTGGATCAATGGAAACATCACATGATTTACACCAGCGTAGAGAAGATTCATCTGGACCAGTGAAGTCGAGCATTGTCATGGTTCACCAATCCCAAGAAGCTGCATCAGGACCAAGCGAGTTAACTCCTGACTTTGAACAGCCAGGAGAAGCAATAACACCTTTAGAAGCCTCAGAAAGAAACTCTGATTTTGTCATTACTGAACAAGAACAAGACCAGGAGCATGGGGTTGAAATGCATTTAAAAGTTTTTTCTTTGGAGGATCTTTCCTTGAATTCTCAGGACGAATCACAGGACATAAACCCCACAGCGGTTGAGCGTATTGAGCCCCAAGAAATCTCTATACTTGATGATCACCCTTCTACAGTCAGTCCATTGGGCTATGCAGCTACAGTTTCTGTTAAAACCGAGAATGAGTTAAATGAAATCAAATCAGGAAGTTCCACATCTTCTGGAAGTCATCAAAACCTTATTCCAACGCAAACACATTCTGAGCCAGAGATGCCTTCAAATAGTGATGAACATATCTATCATGAACAAACATCTTCTGCAGGAGCAATTGTGGAGTCTCATGGGCATTCACAGGAACAGAAACACCAACACCAAGCTTCTCCTCTAGAACAATTATCGACTCCTCAAATTGGTGGCAGTATGGAAGTGCTCAATAGTACACACAGTCAGAATCAATTTATAGGAGCTGCTACTCAAGGGGGTATGCCACCAGTTTCTAATGTGTTGCAGCAGAGTTCTGGGTCTGCATCCCAGCCAGTTTATGCTCATCCTCAAGCACAATCTCAGTATCCGATGCAAAGTAATGAACAGCTTGGACATATTCAGCAGACCCAAGCATACAATCAGATTTTGGAATATCATTACCAGCAACAGCACCTTCTCCAACAGCAGTACCAACAACATCTACTGCAGATGCAACAGCCTTATATTCAGCAGCAACACCAACAACCATATCATCAGCCTCTGTTCCAACACTATCTTCAGCAGCAGCAACAGCAACCTCAGCTTCATTTATCCTCATATCAGTCACAGCAAATTCAGCAACCGCAGTATCAACTTTATCACCATCAAGAGCAGTACCAGCATTATCAGGTGCTAGTACAGCAGTATCAGCTGCAGCAGGAACAAGGATATCAACAGACTCTGCAGCAGCATCAACTGCAACAACTGCAAGGATATCAGCAACTGCAACAATATCACCAAGTTCAGCAACAACAACAACAGCAACAGCAACAGCAACAGCAACAGCAACAACAACAACAGATTCAAGAAGGACAGCAGGAACATCAGCAACAAATTACTTCAATGCAGAATCAGAGATGGAATGTGAGCCACAATCAACAGGTGAGTTTCTGAAAATCTTCTTTTCAATAATCAATCAGGATGATAATCCATATACTCCATCATGTGATAAGAATCCACCGTCTTTTTCCAGAAGTCCTATGAAAATAATTGATCTTTCAAATTTAATCTTTCACTGATGTTCCAGTTAGATCAGATTGAGTGCAAAAGAATGTGAAATATATTGGTGTGCATAATACAATGTGGTTTGTTCCCCTGAGTTGTTATTTTTTGCTTATTTATTTATTTTTACTTGAACCGAATTCAAACAGACCAAAACCTGGGCCAAACAGTCCAACCACACTAGCAAATGTGGTATTAGTCAAGCATAGCCATTTGACCCAAACTTTTATGTTTTATGGCCTCTTGACCAAAAAGTTTAATAACTCCCTAAAATGTCCTTAAAGCCTTTCAAACCCTAAATACCTTATTTTCTCTCACAATTCAAAAGAGGCCGTCGTCTCTCCCTCCTCTCTCTCCTTTCTCGCCGTGGCCTCCCTCACCACCATATCCTCCGCCGTCGTTCTCGTCCTCCGCCTCCTATGTCACTACTGTTGAGGTAACCTTCTCTCTCTTTCAAATCCTGTGAATCAATTTCTCTCTCTCTTTCAAACCCAGTTAATGAGTCGATGAAAACGACTCAAGGAATCGATTAATCGACCAGGGTCGATCAATGTCATTGATCGACCCATGAGTTTATTAATCGACTTAGGGTCAATTAATGAGTCGGTGGATTGACCCATGAGTTGATTAATCGACTCAGGGTCGATTTGAGTCATTTTGATCAACTCATTGAATCGTTTAATCGACTTAGTAAGGGTATTTTGAGATTTTCGGATGAAAAGTGGCCATAAAAGATGTTTTTGAGTAAGTGTGGCCTTTTATGAATTTGACAGCTTTGACATGGCTATTTATAAAGAAACCCCCTAGCAAATAGTGGGGACAGCTCAACTATATTTTTTGCTTGTCTAAATCCAGTTATACCCGAAAAAAGAAATTTAAAAAGAAAAGTAAAAAAAGGACACCATGAATGCAAGCCAGTGATGTCCCACTCTTTTATGCTAAGCAGGGTATTTAGAATATAGTGAAGTATAATTAATCTTTGGATAAATTGCAAAATATAAATCATTATTTTCAAGCCTATAGACTTATGTAGGTTCTAATAATTTGGGACACTGGGAGTACCATTTTTTACTTGTTGAGGAGTGGAATATTATGTCGAATCAAAAATCAATTCGGCAAAGACAGAATAGTACTGGTAACCAAATTATGTGATGATGTGAGAATTTCAAGTCTGTACCAAATGCAAGCCAATGATGTCCCACTCTTTTATGCTAAGCAGGGTATTTAGAATATAGTGAAGTATAATAAATCTTTGGATAAATTGCAAAATATAAATCATTATTTTCAAGCCTATAGACTTATGTAGGTTCTAGTAATTTGGGACACTGGGAGTACCATTTTTTACTTGTTGAGGAGTGGAATATTATGCCGAATCAAAAATCAATTCGGCAAAGACAAAATAGTACTGGTAACCAAATTATGTGATGATGTGAGAATTGCAAGTCTGTACCAAAGAAAAATTCCTATGTTTGAAGTGTGAAGTCATGTGGACCGGTGGGTCATGTGGTGATGCAGTGTACATGGGTGCTTTTTACCTTGGACAGACAGCGTGGTGGCTGTTGTTCTAAACTTCTAATTGCCAATGGTCATGGTTATATGATGCAGTGTACATGGGTGCTTTTTACCTTGGACAGACAGCATGGTGGCTGTTGTTCTAAACTTCTAATTGCCAATGGTCATGGTTATAAGATGCCCTACTCCTTTCTTAGCTGTGCCATTGGATTCCTGTTCTTTTTCCTCCCTCCTTTCCACCCGGATCAAGTAGTTGGTTTAAGTCAATATGGCCTATGGAGTCGGTAAATCCAATCATATGCACTGACTGGATATTTGCGATGGTGTGGGAAGTGCAGTCCTCTTTCTGTCCTCTTCAAAGTATAATTCATTAAAGCCAATTATGGCAATTTGGCACCGCTTGTCTTGGTCTTACTTCCATGTGCTCTTCTTATAGGTCTTGTTCTCACAATATCTCTAGGCGAGTTTCCGTTTTGCATAAAATGAATTAGTAGTTGAGAACAAGATTAATAGACTGTGTTAAGCCTTGCAGATGGACATCAGGAAGTGTGATTGTAAAAGGATAAATAATGCAATGAACTTTATTTTTTTTTAGTTCTGTTGCATTGGGAGAGTGCGGGCAAAAGAGAATGTGGAAAAACAATTGACGATTTCATAGAATCTATCAGCAGCACCATGGAGAAACCCTAATAGAAGGCAGTGAGTGAATGGATACTAGAAAGAAATCTTCCTTTTCCTTTTGTTTCTAGCAGCCAAATAGTTGTGGTCGTTTTTACTCGGAGCCACAGAGTAGCTGATCCCAAGTAATTGTGGCAAAGACTGTTGAATCACACAATACGCAAAACAAGGAAGCCAATGTGTAGCTCCAAGTCAGAATCAACTACATTAGAGCAGATTCAGTGGCAGTTTGCGATCTCAGTTTTCTGAATCCAAGGATCATGCTTCGTGTTCCTAGTTGCATTTTTAACCATTTTCTCATTAACTCTGAGGCCTTTTGGCATCGTAATTATGTTATCCATCTTCGTTTGTGCAAGTAACCAACTCACCTAAAAGCATAAGCTATTAGAGAGGGCCTAACAATGTATGTCAAGCTTAACGCTCCCCCGCACGTGTGACCCATCCACACGTGGAGAGTTAAACAAATATGCCTCACAGCATCACAAACCAAACAGGGTGCCAAGATGTCCACTCACAATACTTAGGGTAACAAATGCAAGCAGGATAACTTTAATCCAAGAACTTGCCAAGCAAGAGCTCTGATGCCATGTAATCAATACACAGCTGAGTTAAGCAATCAAAGAGAGAAGAAAAGAGAGAAGAAGATCAAGAACAGAGAGAGACCAGAAACAGAAGAGAGAGATGTTTGGTGCATTTTTGCCATTCTTTGCAACAGTGAACAAACTCGATTAAATTCAACTATGGTCTGGCCTTTCCAGTTGCGAACAGTCGAGGCCCTATGAGAGAAGTCTCACAATCTAAAATGTGATGTGCAGTAATCATATGGAGACCAAAGATCCCAGGATGCATGGTCTCTCCCCCTTCCCCACTTGTCCCTGGAATAAACTTAATTTGAGTTCTCATGCAAACTAGACATTGGACAAAGCATAATTGAACAGAACATACTCCCTCCTTCCCTAAATTATTGTCTTCCTTTCTTTTTTTTGTCCGTCCCAGAATAATTGTTTTGTTTGAAAACTTTCCTTTTTAGGACATTACTTTTACCATTTTACCCTTACTTTTTCCCCTACTTTAATTATGAACCACATACACATGGACATTAAAGGAAATTACACATTATAGCAATATTAATAATCAAGTCAATTGTTTTTTCTTAATCCGTGTGCCGGGTCAAACAAGATAATAATTAAGGGACGGAGGGAGTAAATTTTAGTGTAACTAAATAGATATTGAAAATCCTAATATATTTTACGAGAATTAATTCACAATGGCTCTTTGTATTGATAAACATGTGAAGTATGGAGCCACCCTCACCCTCGGGTTATATTGGATTTTACTGCTCTTGCTTTCACATTCGCTCTCGCTTCTGCATCATTTGCCTTTTCTTTCGTATTTTGTAATTGAGTAATCTTCTGTGCAGAATAAGGAATTTGTTTATCTTCTACTTTCATTAAAGTCAGATGTTATTATTAGCGGAGCAATTATTCTGGGGTAGAATTATGCATGTGATTATCCTCCAGTCTCATTCGAGTTAAATGATATACCTGAGACCCGGATTGACCTAGTGGGTAAGGTGACTCTCCCACCTGCAAGATAGTCACAGATTGGAGTCAAATCTGAGAGGCGGGGATTTAGTGTGGAGGGACAGCCATGCTCCTTTGTGCCGCCTATATCATCCCTGCTAATTAGAAACAAGTGATATTCACAACAGTGACGAGGCTGCAACTGTTTCACTTTTGAGAAATAATTGGTAGATGATGGATTTTTAAGGAACGAGGTTTAAGTACCACGCCCTACATCAACTGCTGCAGCTGCTGTTGTTGCCAGGCTAGAGCCATCCCACCGGGGTGCGTCGCTGGCCTATCAATGGAGCAAAGTAAGGCGTGGAACGACATTGGCTGTTCATATGCCTGGCCCGTTAGACATTAGGAAACTCTTTAACATAGATGTGAGCGTGTTTTTACACGCACTTGAACGTAAGTGTTTATGTTCGGTAGTGTCTGGCATGAATTTGCCCTTGTGCCATGGGTATCAAGGAAAACAATCAACAATGGTTTCTTATTCTCATGCTTCTTTCAATGCAGGGCCAAGGGATTAAACTACCATGTGGTACATCTACGCCTGGACCTTCTGAAACTCCTCATAACCAACACCAATCACCACAACTCGTCGCTGCTGTTGCAACCAGACCTGTCGTATCTCCGCGTAGCTTCCAGCAGTCTCCCCATGCGGTCCCAGTTACAGGTTCTACTGGAGGTTCTTCTGAAGCTCTGCATTCATCTCTTCCACATCAATCTCCCCAAAGTTGATGGCTGATGTGTCTTATTTATTATGCAACCTAAGTGAACTTGTTGAGTTTTCCTATATTCTATGCCAAGACTGGTAATAACAAAGTTATGCATTATGAATCGAATGGCAACCCGACTTGTGATTGATATTTTGTTTCCTTCCAACATTATTCTACTGAGTTCATGAGGTTTCAATAGTTGAGATGAAAGAATGGATGCCCGTGTCTCTCTCGAGTATTTTCTGCGAGTATTATTTGGACAAGATTAACCTTGTAACTCAACATTGATTCTTTTTAATTTTCAATCTTGTATTATTTTTAATGAAGTATTTCGTCATCAATTTTGCATACCTTTTCGTTTATCAATGAAAACAGGAGTATTTCATTGATATAGTGTTTTGACATCAATGTCTTTGTTTACCCATTATTTTTCTTTCAAAGGTTCTAAATAAGGAAACTTGTACATAGTATCACTTTTCTACATCTCCTACTCTCAGTTATAAGACTAAACGAAAACTTCCTAACGCCGTCTTTGCACTTCTCTTATATTGTGGCCTTTTTTTTGGCATGTTAGAGAAGACCCTTTTTGTTATAGAGTGATGCTAAAGAAGGTGCTAAACGTTGCACTTTTTTTAATGATTTGATGTTTGTGAAGTACAATAAAGAACGGTGTTGGCACAATCAACGAGACACTATCATGGACGAAAGCAACGGATTAACCCGAAACATGGAGAAAATGTTTAGGTAGGTAGTGAACTATTGAATTGTGTATGATGATAATACATTGACATTGAACTAAGTTGGTTATATAAGATTGTGTTTAGATTTTATTATTTGAAACTTATGTTGTTGAAGTAATCTTGATCTAATACTTAGTTGAAGTCAATGACTTCACTTTTGACTTTGTGATAGATATATTACTTAAATAAAGTTTTGCTAACAAGTGTCTTAAGAACACTTATTAATAATTCGAAATCAAAAAGTTCATGTCTTGAAATTCACTGCAATGACTGAAAAAATGTATTCACAAAATATTTACATATTTGAATCTAGAGGGTGCTAAGGGTCCTTGTTAACATTTTCCTTTTTAATATTTTCTTTTGAGCAAACCACACAAATAGTCCCTGTGCTCTATCCCTTTTTTGGGTTTGATCCTTTAACTGAAATTCGAAAAAATTAAGTCTCTGTATTGAAACTTTTTACGCAATTGGTCCTTCCGTCCAACTCCGTTAGTTTTTTTTTCCGTTAAATGCGCTCACGTGCCTCTCACGGGACTATGCTCAGGGGTAAAATTGTCCACGTATTCTTTTTTTTAATGGACAAAAGTATCCATACTATTTTTGTTTTAAAACATAATACGAGGGCATTAATGTAATTAGTTAAATTATAATTTTAGCTCCCTTTCGTCCCCATTTCCCAACCCCCTTTCCTTCCATTCCACCATGGCCATAGCTGCCACCACCACCACCATTGCCGGTGAACACAAAACCACCATTGCTGGGGAACACAAAATTAAATTTGAAGAAAACCCAGAATAAGAAAAATACAAAATTGCTTCCTCCCCCGAGTTGAAAATCTATCAGTTTTTTTTTTCCCTTTGTTTTCCCTTGTTTCCCCAAGTTGAAAATTTATCAAAAAATTATGGCTAATCTAGCACCACCACCGCCACCATGTTCACCGCCACCACCATGTCTACCTGCACCCCCACCAATTCCAGAACCACCTCCAAACCCACCACCAAGCCCCCCTCCAAAGCCAGCCCCGATACCCAATCCCCTATCACCACATCCGTCAAACCCTCCTCCGCCACCGCCTTCAAGTCTAACACCCCACCAAAACCAGCTCCACCACTAGCACTAGCCCTCCACCTAATCCACCACCCCCGTCACATCAAAACCCATCCTTTTTGAAACCACATACCCATCTCTCTACCAACACAATAATTGATTTCTCAAATTTTGAAGAAGAATGGGACATAGCAATTGATTTCTCAATCCCATGTGTGTGTGTTTGAATTGAGAAGAAAGAGAAGAGGGAAGAAGGGGAGTCGCCGACAGTAGAGGAGAGGTGGATGGCGTTACTGGAGCAGGAGGAGAGGTAAATGGTGGAGGGGAGGCAGCGGGAGGGGGCAAGGTTGTTGTCGGAGTGGGGGCGAGACGGAAGCTGCTGGTGGTGGGGAAGTTGTGTTGGTTGGTGGTGGAGTTGCTGAAGCCGGTGACGTTCCTGGCGGTGGTGATGACATTTGAGAGAGAGAGATAGAGAAACTCAAAGAATCTCTATACAATCTTCCCTTCTTAATTTCATGGAAGAGATAAAATGGTGAAAGGATTTGAGATTGGAATGAGGAGAGAGAATGAAAATTGAATTTAATATTTTGGATTTGATGAAGAGAGAGAAATTGCAGAGTACCAAATTATAGTCCCTGTGCTCTTTAATATAAAATGTCTATTTTACCTCTTTCAGAAAACACGTGAGTTGCACATGTCTCTACTTAATGGAAAATATTTAACGGAAGGACCAATGGTGTAAGTCACCCCATTACAGGGATCACTGACGTGGGGTAAGGACCAATCCCAAAAAAGAGGTAAAGCACAGGGACTATTTGTGTAGTTTGCTCTTTTCGTTTCTTAAGATTTTGAACAATCTCATATACCTATGCTATAGCTTCTTTAGATTTTATGTACAGATATCTCCCTATTCAATTGAATTATATAGTTTATACATGATTGAGCCCAAACGCGACCCAAAATAGAAATAAGAATAGGAAATTGTTGGCCGGTTCACTTTTTGAAACTTTTTTTCTCTCCAGTCCACATTTTTTTTTTAACTTCTAAAAGGCACTTTGAGAATTTTCTTCCTAAAATGCCCTCAACAACATCGTTGCTTCAGATTTGAGGTTCGAATTAATGTATAAATGATTTCATGTTGTTAATATAGTCTTTCCTCATGTTTGGGTATCAATTTTCATGCATAGAACACGAATTTGATCACAATTTGATCAAATTCGAATTTTTTGAGTTCATCCCGTTTTTCTTTGTTCTTGGGCTGTTTTGGCCACTTTAATCTATGTATTAAGCTTCGAATTTGTTTAAAATCAATCACATATTATTATCCTAACTTAGTAGTACATTTGTGCACAATTTTTCTGGAAAAAAAAAAATACTATTTTCGAAATCCAAATTGAGCTTGGCAGTGTGTTGTCCGAAAACAGAAGGAGATGTTCTTAGACTAATTTTGGGACTTTAATTAATGATTTACCAATCGCAGTATGCTGGGCAACGCAACGAGGATCGACCTCCAGCAGTGGTTGCCTTGGATTACTCATCGATGCCTTAATTGCTCATCGCAATGCATTGGTTGCTCATAGCAATGCCTTTGTTGCTCATCGCGATGCCTTGGTTACTCATTGTGATGCCTTTGTTGCACATCGTGATGCCTTGGTTGCTCATCAAGATGATTAACCCACGCGATGCCTTGGATTACTCATCACGATGCCCTGGGTTATTGATGCCTTGGATTACTCATCGCGATGCCTTGGTTACTCATCGCGATGCCTTGGTTGCTCATCACGGATGATTAACCCATGCAATGTCTTGGATTACTCATCGTGATGTCTTGGGTTACTGATGCACGCGTGTTTTTCTTTCATTAATGGCATAATCGTCTTTTCGCCCCAAAAATACGTTTTTCTGGTTTAAAAAAAAATAAATGGACTGGAGCGATTACAAATGTTTAAAAAGGGACCGACCTGTAATTCACCCAAATAAGAAATTGTATTCAAACTAAAGCACCCTTAATATCTTTTTAATAGCAGAAAAAGTAAATACAAGTTTTAAGCTATTGATTCCAACATTGTAATACTAGAATAATATATGCAACTGATTAATTGATGAACGAAGAAAATAAGACATTGAAATAAAATTAAAAAAGAAGAAGACAAGTTTGAGTAAATTAAAAATTAAGAAACTACTTTTGTCATTTAAAATAGAATTATGTAATTTATTTTAGCGTTAGTTAATGTTATAACAGACTAATATCATAGCTTCAAGACTTGTTTTTAATTAGAGTAATTTTATATCCAAAAAATTCTTTCATTTTCTTGTCCCAACTGCAAACATATGATTGGTTAGATATTACATCACTTAACATGTAATGTCACCATTTAACTCATCTCCACTTAAAATGCGTACCGAGCAATAGCAGGAACCCTTTATCACCCTAGCCCCTCATAGGACAGAGAGACTTTTGAATTGTGATGTACCTTTTACGAGATTTTTTTTTTTTATTCTTTTCTTTTGCTACTAATCATCACATGCTCGCCATCTAAACTACATATGAAATTTGGAAAGAAAAGTATAGTTCCCATCTTTTCTTTTTAATAATTTTCACAAAATTTTTAAATACACGGGCAATTTAGCGTATGTCGAAGTCCAAATCTTTTTTCTTTTCAGTTGACGAATAAGTTCTTTTGGCCTGTCACTAGACGCGAAGGGCGGACCTATAAAAAGAGAGGCTTAAGCGGAAATTTCTTTCGTCTCACCCTAGATGTTAGATCTACCTCCCTTTAGCCGAGATCTGTCTTCTTTTTTTTTATTTATTTTTTATTTTTTATAATTTGGTTATTTTTTACTCCCTACATTCGTTTCTTCGGTTGGTTAGCCGGTGATTAATTTGTTTGGTTTACCAGTCACTTTCGTTGATCGTTCCTTGAGTGGATATTGCATTCACCATGGCTTCTCCGGTGGTGCGCTCGTTTAGGCGTTGGTGGTGGTTTATCTGTTAGAGCCCCCCCCCCCTGGCAGCTTCTCAATTCCACGGTGACCCAGGGTGGCTGAGGTGGATCTCCCTCACTGTGGTTTTTATGCTGTCTCTTAGCGTGCCCATTTGGTTTATGGTCCGTGGCCATAGCAGTTTCTCCAATGGTCGTGTTCTTCACGCAGGCGGTATCCTGCAAAGCAACTTCGTGAACAATGACGAGCGTTAGATTTTGGAAATACAACCTACATAGGTTTTGCGGCCGGCAAGTGCATGCCGGCACATCACGCTCAAGTGAGGGCTAAAGTTGGTTGTATCGTGGGATGTTCAGCTTTCGGCTGTGGTTGTTTGGGCCTTGTTATGTCCTGTTGGGAGTCTTGCCTTGGGCCCTTGTCGATGGGTTGAATTTTTATTAGTTTCTACTCTTGGTGTGTCTAGTTGTTTAATTATGGGTTTGGTTGTATCTTTTCTGTTTTTTGTTCTTTGTTGCGTCTTGATAGTGAGGTAGGAGGTATTATCAGCAACTTCACTGTATAAGATAAGAAGACTTGCCTGTACTAGGAAATTAACTGTGGATTTGAATGTTGGGGCAATCCATCCCAAAAGAGGATACGATGTTTATTTCGAGTTTGCCAGCATCATTTAGCATTACAAAATCTCGATAACTATTAGCATGTTAAAAACATGTCCAAACCACAAAATAGAGAGCTTGCTTGGCTCGGCATTGTCACGAGAAAAGGAGTGATTCCAATTCAGAGTTAGCAAGACAAACAAGAACAATTGGTATGTACGTACATATTCTCAAGAACCTAAGTCAAATATAGTGTACATACCACTTCAGTCACGAAAATCAAACTACTGACACTATGGTTTTAGGTCAACACTAACAAAAGTTATTGACATCATTACATTCCTAAAGTTATGCACCCAACAGCCACTACGGGGTTCTGCCTGCCTGCCGTGCACCACAATGAGACCCAAAATTGAAAATTTACCCGTTGAACACCACATTAGAATTCGAAAGATATACATGAACAAGTATGAGCAGAAACAATGCAGTGTGGCGTTTACTTAATTAACATTAGGAATCTAAAACTAGGAAGTATCACAAGGGTGGGTCGATTATACAGTTTATTTGATCTTACATAACTGATCTGTACATCTAGTATATATTACAGAACAAGAATGACATAGATGAAGGAACAAGAAAGAGAAAATGGGGCCTGGTTACAAAAGTAGCTCTTACATCTCTGGGAAATGACACACAAATCTATCTGCTCATAGTATCTCTATAAGAAAATTAACAGCAGAATTTGCAGTATGATTATAGAAAGTTCCATGGAAAAGAAAGCAGAAAACTAGGTCTACAGGATACCAAAAGTTAAGATGAGACATAAAGCAACTGAGCTCCACGTACCTACATAATTGAGTTGGCATTCAATCCATTTTAGATCTTCACAAGACCTGCAGAGATGAGGCATCTGAAACTGTAAACAGAATGTTAACCAGCGAAGGATGTTATCACAAGCAAACGTTTGTCAGCCCAAATGAGTCTCTCCACAAGCCATTTCATGCCCTTCCCCCTCTAGTATAGGATAACAGGAATTCAAGTCCTAGCTCATTTCAACTCTCAAGAAAATTGAACCCACCTCATCGAAAAGCTCTTGCTCTTTCCTGCCAGAAACAGCATTGATTGGAAATCTAACCCGACAAATGACATCATAATGCACATCGGCAACTAGTCCCAAAGGTAGAAGAATTCCAACATCCACCACAACTTCTCTCCTAACAGATCATAAACCATTTTGCAATTTGCATCATTCAAGGAACTGCCACCATATTCCATAGATTGGGACGTTAAGTTGAGCACCCCAGTCTAGGAAACTTTCAACCTCCAACACGCTTAGTCCTAGCAAGATGAAACCATTGTGCAACTTGCACCATTCAAGGGACTCTAACTCTATATTAGTACCTAGAGATCCTACAAAGTCTTCCGCCTAACAAGGGGAACCCATGTAAGAAAACTAGCCACCTGGAACCTCTAATCTCTTCCAGGATTTATAATCTTTCAATTTGGATACGTGATTAGACATTTGAAGTATCCTAAACGCCCTCATGAACACCAACCTTGACAAGCTAACACAAGACAGCACCACAACATTTCCACAAAAGAATTTGCATGGGACAGAATCAGTATATGCATTAGAGTAATTAAAATAATCAATCAAACGAGAAACTCAAGAATCCACAAAGAAAAATATAGATAACAAAAATATCACCAATATCAACAAGCTCTATTGAATAATAGAGCTCTCCATTGTCAACAGTGATTGGGAGCTTGACAACATATGATAATCACCACTTCATCTCCTTTAAAAAAGCCCCACTTGAGAATAGAACCTCATTTACTCCTAAAACTAAGCTAAATTTGAGCCATAGCACAGTGCCATAACGTTCTTACTTACTCTCAACAGAGAGGTCGAGTGTTCAAGCCTCACCAGAGGCACCATTGTTGTTCAAGCCTCACTAAAGGCCCATTTAGTACGATTCACTTCACTTAACAGAGAGGTAAAGTGTTCAGGCCCCACCAGAGCACCCACCCTGGTACTTCACTACTCTCGACGGAGAGGTCGGGTGTTCAAAGTCTCACCGGAGCCTTCATTTGTTCTAGCCATATCAAAGGCACCATAAAGTCTTAATTGTAGCCTTTCAAGGCATTAAATAATAATAATAAGGGTTGGGGTAAGGTCTATGTCCCCTCCAACCTTTAAAATAAAAAAATAAAAAGTTGTAAACATTCACCATGCCGGCACAACCTTCTATTTTAATTCAAAATAGAAGGTTTTAGTTGATGGCAGCCCTAGTTAAGACTTTTATCTTTCTTACATGAGTTTAATCGTGGCATCAAGAGTTCTTGTCTATGTCTTTACTTTTCAAATACATACAGTTATAAGGACGCAAACGAAGGCCATCACCCAGTATTGTTTCCCGAAGAGAATATGCCCAAAGGGATGGAACGGGTGCAGGCCTAATCTTTGTCAGTACTAGCACAACATGTCCACCTTCATCTTCAAACCCCTAAGCTTATGGTTGTGATCAACGAGCCCACATACGTATCCCAATTACTTATGATTCATTTTTCACTACTCTGCTGGTCAAACACAAGATCAACAGTGAAACACGCTCACTCATATCCTTAGTAATTATCAATATTCGTCCAAGTGATGGAGAATGAGAAGGGCTAGATAAGCCAGGAAAAAGATATGTATATATGATAAGCGTAAGCTGGGCTCATTAGTGTAGTTAAGGAGTTACTTTATATTATTAGTAATCTTGCGCTTACGCGTGAATCCGTTTACCCTATATAAAGGCTTGTGCTGTTATAGAATACTTGGACCCTAATTATTGATTATTGGATATTGATTTCCCTCTCAACAGAAGCTAGGTTTTCTCTTCAAACCCCCAGGGAGGCCTGGTTTCTTCTAATCTTCTCTCACCTAGCTCTGATTCTATTTTTCTGTTATTGGTCCTGCATTGCCTAGTTTTGGTCTTCCCCTACCTCTAGCACTGTTGTTCATATTGATACAACCACATTTCCTACTCGGTGCACTTTGTGTTGTGTGTCCAAACTAGCTCAAGTTATTTAACTGTGGCCACCTACCCCCTCCCATAAGGATCCGTTCAGTCCAGGCAGGAAAGTGCTAAGAGGTCAGTGCGAAACAAAAGTTCACCTCTCAGATTACAAGTTGCAAGAAGGTTAGAGTTTGTCTATTGATAATAGTTCTAGTTAATTGTCCTTTCGCAACCAGTATAATGTTATAAAGGCTACTGCCAACCAATGCTTCAAACCTCCAAGCTGTTTTATTATTAGTATTCCTTTGTTTCAAAACCTCATCACCTACCAGCTTTATTTTTAGCAGGTTTCGGCAGAAGCCTTCAGCAAACAAGAGGCAAACACAAGATCATACCAATTCCAAAAGATAAAGAGTCTCAAGTTTACCCTACAATAACGGAATAACCGTAATGTTCATCGTTCTTTCATACAGCATAGAAGAAAGTTTAAGTGGAAGTCAAAAGATATGATAGCTCACAAAACCTAAAAATATTTATGACAGAAAGAGCTGGTTTTATATATCAAAAACAATAACTTACCACAACAAAGTTTTTCACAACAAAAATAGTTCATAAGCACGCCCTTGCACATCTAACCATCTAAACTGTACACTGCAATAGAGAAATTCTTTGCAACTATCATTGGCCACAAATTAGATCGCACACCTACCAAGATGTCAAAAGAGAAGAAACTGAAGGATTGGTTTCAAAAAGGTGACTATTGACAAGATAAACATCTTATTTTATAGGATAATTATATCAAGAGCTCAAAGAGGGATCATAATGAGCATCTAAAACGAAGGATAATTTTGCAAAAGAATAGGATGGCCATGGAGCTGTAAGTTGAAATAATAAGAAACAAGGGCACTTATTCCTTGTTACCAAATCTCTTAGCAATGATAGGACGGACATCCTCAGCATCAACCAAAGTCTCTAGGAACGGAAGTAACGAAATTAGTGCACAGTCTGTAGGGTCATCGAACCAACTTTTAATAGGAATCCCATTATTCACTTGCAACCGGAAAACCTGCAATCATTAGAAAAAAGTAAGGCTTTACAAATAAGAACTTTACAAACAGATGCTTACTTTTAGCGTTTCTGGATATTACTTTCACTAAAGAACCTACACAAGTTTTTTCTATTGAAAAACAGCCAAAATGTAGCCACCAGGTGGTGTGTTTTGATCCTTAATATGGAAAAGACAATCGTCAAATTCAAAGCAGATGTATAATTACAACTTAGCAAAGCAACATGCCCTGGAGGATAATTACCGTACAGGACATGGTTAGACTGAAAATCGCCAAAATATCCAGGATATATCAACAAGAAGAAGACACCAAAATGCGCAACAGAAAACAAAAAATGAGGAGATAGAGAATGAATCTATCAAAGCCAAAAAGCAAGAAATGCACCTGTGGGGAATTGTCTATAATGGCAATTTTAGCAAGATCAACACCCAAAACCGTTAAATCCTTCGTATAACTTCCATCTGAAAATATGCATGATTCACGATATGCTCGGCGTGAGATGATCTTTCCATCTGGATCCAGTATATCTAGAAGTTGTTTGGCATAGATACTTTGACTGGCTGTGAACACAACAATTTGAAACATCTCTGCAACTCTCTCCAAAAATGCCTTGAGGAAAGGCCTCTGTTTTACATACACAGTATGCTCTTTCATATTGACAAAAACTGGAAAAGTGAAATCCGCGCTATCACAATGTTCCAATGTAGAGTGGACCAGTGTTTCTGTACATATGAACAGAGTAACCAAAGTTGAGAGCATTGTAATAATCTTCATTAATTTAGTAATGCTAGGGATCCCCCATAATGCATCCACCATGATACAGATGGATTTGTCCCACATACCAGTGGGACCCATCAAAGAAGCAACTAAATCCATCCACATCAGGGGAGATACAAATTGGGGGATAAAACACAAGGGGCTTCAAATATTTTCCTCTAAGAGCTCAATTTTCATACCATCCAAATCAAGTACTAGAGTTACAGATTTTGTTTCCCTAGCTTCCTGCGGCAGCATGGTGGGCCGAAAATTTGGTGCTACTTCTGATAGGTCTGGCAGATTTCTAAGGAATATGTGTGGATCAAAGCACTCAGCTTGATCCCAGTCTGGGTAATTGGCATCCGCTTCCTGGTTGCAGGATCTCAACTGATGGATAGCCAAATATAAGCTTGATTCATCTGAATCTATCATGGGTTCTGAACATAATCCGCTATCATGGCCATTGCTTGTCTCCATGGTATCCTCAAGCAAAGGCAGTATCATGTATTCGTTATCGAAAAATATGCTAGGTTCATCACATTTGTAATCAGGTAAGGAGTTACTCGCCGTAATATCATCATAGGAGTTTCCTTCTATTTGTAAGCCAGAAACAAATGGTGCACCAGGAAAAATCATATCAGAAATGTAGAAATCTGATACATTGCAACTTTGATATTCACAGGAACCTCTGCTGCTATCATCACTATCATTAGATCCTAATGATAGCACATCAAGATTTTTTTTGCTCCCTATAAAAATATGAAAGAAAGGTAAGGGTTAGAGCCAATCTCAGAACATTTGACAGGTCTAAAGAAAAGTGAATATTGGTTTTGCCTCTTTATTATATCAGACGGACTGTTTTTCATGAATAAGCCTTCAAAAAACTTCAGATGAATATAAACACTACTATAATATCTGATTTCATTTGATATAAAGCCAAAATAAAGATAAAGTACTGGTGAGCAAAGTTAACTGGGCAGTTCGCTGAACTTTTACCACAAACAATACCATTCTCCATGAACAAAAGCAACATTCAGACTACTTCAATCCATATCCAGTTAAGAAAGAAGAAAAGAACATTTGAAAACACATGATATATGCCCAATCTCATGTCAAATATACTACTATTTAAATTGAACAAAATAATTGACTATTTCGTCTCTACATATTGAAGGCACACAGGCATTAAGAACTTAAAGCCTACCTCCATCAACATGAGCATCTAGTTCACCATGATTGTCAATGGACTCCAGAATGGGTGAAAAAATTGTTTCTATGTCCGATGAGCAGGTGGCTTGTGTAGAACCCTGCATTCAATTACCATAAAGTAAAATTAGTTACTTTGAACAGTCTTTTCCACATATGACAAAGCAAGATCACACTATATATGATTTCTATAGGCTAGAGCAACTTTGTCGGGCATAATGAAATGAAAAAAGTTCTCATACAAAGAAACAAAAGGTTTGTAACTATTCCGATAGTTATCTCTAACACTGTTGCAGGCTAACATAAAAGAATAAGGCAACAGAGAAGAAAATGTGCAGTAAATTAGCTCGAGGATATCAGGTATAATAAAAGCGTGACTTCAGACAAAATATAAAGGAACTTTGGGGAAAACCCAAGGATAACTCTGTACCACTCTACAAACAGTTGCAAAATCAGTTGACGATGATGAATACTTTTCAAATGGAAAATTTCCTTCATCCAGCAATTCACGACAGTTAGCTTCATCATCTCCAATGTTCTGAGGAGCATTTACTTTATTGCATAAAGAATCTGCACAATTAACTCAAACTAAATCAGGGTTGTGTAATTGACATATGCAATTATTAAACTAACAAGACTAAGCGAAAGTATAATAAAACAAGCCTAAAAAATTAAAATTATAAATAATTTACATCACCCTATTCCTTCTTGGCAATTTCTGATGACACACAGAATATGAAAATAGAATAAATTGCTTACAAATTTCAATTCACATGTCTTGAAAAGAATTAATAAGGAATCCGTAAAAATGAAAGGTTTGTGACAACTTATAATACTTGACAGCCTCAAAATGATCATTTACATAAGCAAAAGTATACCTTTGAAAATAGCACATTTGACCAGTCAAGATATATTCCTATGAAGAGCTCATAAAGTGTGATCACCAAGTTAGATCGCTTACCATCATGTTTATTATGAATACAAGTCTCAAGTTCTGCTGCCTCTTGAGAAGTTCTGACATGAGAGAGAGAGTTCTTGGATATCATACAGGATTTTTGACAGACACGGAGACCATTCTTTTCTCTTAGACAGCATGTCGTTGACTTTGTCTTCATTTTTAATGATGGCATTTGTTCTGCACTTATGATTCGTATCACAATCTTGATTCCAGAACATCAGAGGCGAAACCAAACCCTTTTATATGATCCAATCAGCAGCAAGAGACTGAATAAAACAATTTGAATGAGAAAAAGAACCTGAAATAATAAGTCCTGTGCATCTGCTAGCAGCAAACAAGACTCACCTTCAGTTCTGATGCACTTAGAAAACTAAAAATAGAGTATATACATCTACATATACACCAATGGAGTCATATATGACCAAGTTAGTAAGAAAAACCAGATGTCCCTGGTTATATATGTTAGTGTGGAATGACTATGGGCAAAGTAACACCAAAAGGAGTTACGCTACAGGATGCTTGTTGGCACATCCCAGAGGTAAAGGTATAGAGACCAGAATGGCGAATTTAGAGAATTATAAATGTTAGCCACAATTACTTTTTTCAATAATTCATTGCCCATGACCTGAGAAATCCCTTCCTGGTTTGTACACAGCTTACTTTCTCACTTAAACATGTTTTACAAATGTAAGTAATGTTGAAAGCCTTATAAATTTACTGAGATTGGATTTCTGGAAGTAAGGTTACAAATTGAAAACAAGGATTACGAACCAAATCTTGCTCCAGCAAGTGATATTACCATGTGAGCATCCCACATGCCTACTCATGAGCTATATAAACAATTATTAGGTCAATTTCATGCTCTGAACTACCACTTGAGTAAAGATACCAAAAGACTGAATCCTTCAATGAATTTGCATTGAAGATGCGTAATGAATAGCCAAAGCAAGGAACACATATCTTCTACAAGTTTGGACAAAAAAATTACCCTCAAGTTTAAAGAAGATGACTATAAAACTGCTGGTCATACAAAGAAAACAATGTTTCATAATCAGAAAGTCAACTTGAACCCCTTAAATTTTGATGCCATAAGCATTCTATTTCCTTAGAAACAACTCACTGCCACCTCACCTAAGTTATGTAACCCTCTGTGCAGTTCATGAATTAAATCCTTCTAGTAATTGAAGGATGTACTCGCATAACGCCCTTTCACACAAAATTACAACCCCCTCTTTCATATATACAAACAATTATAACATTTATGGGTTTTTCATTTCCAAGACTTCAATCATTGTGGGAAAAGAGAAGAGGCAAGCATGTTCTAGTCGATCACTATACATGTGTATCAATATCTACATCAACATTCCCAAGACAGCAGTCAACAGAACAGACTTCTCAAACATACCCATCTCTGTGTATGTGTGTGTGTGTGTGTGTGTGTGCAAATCAAAGAAGTCATGTATGAGCTAAATCAATTCAATTGAAGAAGTCAACCACAAAAACCCAGATAAATTCCAAGTAAACCCCCCTAAAGACGAAGTCAACTTAATTCGTCTCAGATCAAACTAGAGAAAAATCGGTAGAAAATAGCAATTACGATGATCACTAAAAAATATCGATCAAGAAGTGAAATTGAGTATTCAAACCCCCAAAACCCTAGAAATCAATCAAACAAGTTGAACAACCAATCAATTCCGTTAGCGTAAATTAATCCAAACACATATATTATGTATATGAATTGAAATTACAAGTAAAGTTATGAATTATAGCACAAAAAAATCATTGGTAGATTATATATCATGTTATTTTATCAATTGCAACAGAGATTATCATTACTTCATACACATACCTGTCTAGCAGCAAACAGGTCTTCTCTCACACACACACTTTCTCTCTCTAAGTCTGGTCTTTCTGACGCGCTTTCTGTCTCTCTGATTACTCTTGTTATCCATTAATATATATGAAGTGCAAAGTTTCATTTTTCATCCTCTTTTATTTGAATAAAATTGAGGATGTCCATCCTAATTCCTGCTTTTCTATTCAAGTACCCTTATATTTCTCGGTGACGATGTAAAGACTCATTGCTCCATGGCACTCTATCTAATTCATTATTTAACTTTTTCCTATAATTTTAAGGATACTAGTTTCATGCAATTTCTTGCAACTAACTTTACATTTTCTTTTGATTTTGTTATGTAAAATTCAAGTAAGTTAGATTGTTCCAGACCATGGGACCGGAAAATCGGAGGGAAACCCATAATTTATAAACGACTCAATTCTACAATTTCTATTTTCTATTCATTAAATCACCCTTGACGTTGTACATGTCTATAAGAAACAGTTGTAGCGATTGATGAGCCTGAGATTCAGTCCAAGCGATAGAGCGAGAGTAGTCAAAGCCACTATTTATAAGACCAACTTCATCTGATAAGATAAAAGAGTAAGCCTACAAGCTTTTTAAGGCTTTTGAAAGTTACTCCCATTGGTATGTCGTGTAGAGGAATAGATGCTTAATTTTGAGTATTCTCACTATACAAAAGGTGTTCAATGGAAGTACTAGAGAAATGTGAGTCATTATGTTAATAATTATTTGACCAAAATGTTAATTATGCACAATATAAGTTAAAATTTAGTTAAAAACTTAACCGAGGTTGAATTAATGAATAAAAATCTATCATCTAAATATAAGCACAACTTCAAGTATCACCTAAAACACGAGGGATTTGAGAACGGGAGATAGCTCCATGAAGTAGGCCACTATTGCGGCCAATGAATGAAATTTGGCCAGATAAAGTAAGATGAAGTTAGTTATTTTAGAAACTTTTAGGGGTGTATAAGAAACTTTTGAAGAGCAAAGGGGTTAAAAGTAACAATGAAGTCACCGAGTGCTTAGATGGGGTCTTTTGGTGACTTATTTAGAATACACGTGAGAATGGTCAGAAGTCAGTGATATGTGTGGCTGTCTTAGTTCCAATTAACGGCTGTGATTGAATCCTCGTCAACCGATTTCAGCCCATGAAATACTGACACGTGGAGTTTATGGAAGCGTCACCATGACGTCTTGGCACCTAGAGCTGTCGCGGAAAGAGAGGAGCCGTGATAGAAATGACTGCTCCACTTGCCAGATTGAGAGCGTGTTGTACACCTTCCGTGAAAGTGGGCGGGCATTATTAGAATTTACAAGTAGTGGAAAGAAATGGAGGCAAAAAGGCGCGTTGAATTTATTTCTACTCCCGCTCGCTCAATCGTGTCTTTTTTAGAGTATCTAACTCCAAAATCATCGTAGTGCAAAAATAATTACAAATCGGATAACCAACCCGTAAATGGAACCGAATAATTAACTTTAATTTTGTTCCTGGCTGAAGTTTTAGAAAATTTGATAAGTTGGTTTGGTCTCGAATTTAAAAAATATAAAATTAATTAGAATCAAATCGAATTAATATATATATATATATATATACTCCCTTCGTTCCTAAATTATTGTCTGGGTTGATCCGACACACGGATTAAGAAAACTCAATTGACTTGATTATTAATATGGAATAAGTGTGTTGTTTCCTTTAATATATGACCTATAATTAAAGTAGGAAGAAAAAGTAAGGGTAAAATAGTAAAAGTGATGTTCTAAAAAGGAAAGTTTCAAACAAGACAATTATTTTGGGACGGACGAAAAAGGAAAGGAAGACAATAATTTAGGGACGGAGGGAGTATAATTTTAATTTACATTGATATATATAGTACATGTATTTTTTTATCAAGACATATTTCTAATTTTTTTAGTTTTTAACCTTACTATATGTATACTAACATACTTTATATCTAGTGTGTTAGATTTTATTACTTATTTGGTAATTTAATATTTAATGTAATTGCTTCAAAAACTCAAAAAAATAGATCATATCCATGTATCAAGGCTTAAAAATAAAATAGTGGAACTGAACTATTAATGGGACCAAGACCAATGTTTAGGTTCTCGCTAATTATGGTTTGGTCCCGAATATTTTACTAATATTTTTATTATTTCATCCGTTTCAAGTGAAGAGTTCAATATATTATTTTGGGAAGTTTACTTAAAGAGTCTATTTTTAAAAAATTATGCTTACAATTTTTTAATTTTTTATTTTTACCCTCCACTTGGGTTGTAATCATCTTGATTCCACTTAAGTATTTTTATAATTATAACTAACTTCAATGACACTAATATATTCCTCAATAATTAGACTTTTAAAGATGAACTCTTTAGATGGAACGGATGAAATATACGGGTACAAGCTTATAGAGGTATTTTTGTCATTCACGTACTGTTACCCCCGAACTTTCATTGCAACTTTAAAAATAAAAAACATGTTAAACTTGTATTTTTTATTTCAAAGTACTATCCTCATCTCGTATTTTACTAATTATGGTAACTAATGACTATGACACATGCAACGCGTGTGCATAATTATTTATTTTTTTATACTTTTTATAATTTATAATTTGTAATTTTTTAATTATTTTTTGATATTTATTTTAGATCACAGTGGTTTTAAATAGTTAACTTAAAGAAGTGGGAGGGACTAGTTGTTACTTTCAAGAAATGGGTAGTTATTTGCATATGGTAATTGCTTCTTGTGATTAGGGGTAGATCGGGTGGTTAAAAAAAACGTGATAGAGCTTCATTTTAACCCCTCTTGCTTTATAATAGTGTAGGCTCGCTTTCACTACGGAGAGCTCAGAAATAGGCTAGATGGGGGGAGGGGTTGAATAACCTATATATCAAACTTCAAATTTCTTTTAAAATTTCAAGTTGTGATACACTAACTGATTTGAGAAATTATACTGAGTGTTCAGGATGAGCATACGAAGAAGATGAATAGTTAGCATGTCAATCAGCTGATGTAATTAGCTGTCTGATGTTCAAGCAATCAACAACGTGCACGGCTTCGTCAGCATGCCCATTTTTGCCCCAGCCACAAACCATGGATAGGTTGGTGCCCGGTGGCAGTGGGTGATCACATATAAAGCACACACAAGTCCACATCTACCGATGTGGGATATCACAATCTCCCCATGAATCCTTGACGTCCTCGTTAAGACCCAAAGGAGCCCAAAGGATCGACACCGGGCGATGTGTTCTACACATTTTCGGCGGGACCTCTGATACCATTTGTAACGAATCGGAGCCGGCCGGTCCGCCACGCATAGCCCACGCACTGGCCCACTAAGCACCTGGGTCAACTGGCCCACCACAAGCCACCCAAAAGTCCATGGATAGGTTGGTGCCCAGTGGTAGATGTGGGACTTGTGTGTGTTTTATAAGTGACCACCCACTACCACTGAGCACCAACCTATCCATGGACTTTTGGGTGGCTTGTGGTGGGTCAGTTGACCCAGGTGCTTAGTGGGCCAGTGCGTGGGCTATGCGTGGCGGACCGGGCTTCAGGCTCGAGTCGTTACAATTGTGATATCCCACATCGGGTAGATGTGGGACTTGTGTATGCCTTATAAGTGGTCACCCACTACCACTGGGCACCAACCTATCCATGGACTATTGGGTGGCTTATGGTGGGCCAGTTGACCCAGGTGCTTAGTGGGCCAGTGCGTGGGCTATGCGTGGCGGACCGGACTTTGGGCTCGAGTCGTTACAAATGGTATTAGAGCGGGTTCCGGCCGAAAATGTGTTGGAACATATTGCCCGGGGTGCCGATCCTTTGGACCTCCTTGGCTCTTGACGAGGACGTCAAGGATTCAAGTGGGGGAGATTGTGATATCCCACATCGGGTAGATGTGGGACTTGTGTGTGCCTTATAAGTGGCCACCCACTACCACTGGGCACCAACCTATCCATGGACTTTTGGGTGGCTTGTGGTGGGCCAGTTGACCCAGGTGCTTAGTGGGCCAGTGCGTGGGCTATGCGTGGCGGACTGGGCTTCGGGCTCGGGTCGTTACACAACTGAATCAAACATGCATACTGAAAAATCAGTATGGGGCAGTGGGAGTTCTATTTTTAGTTGATCTATCAGTCAGCTAATGGGATTTGATATTGAATGACTAGAGTTAGATAGAAAGCGTTAAAAGAATTTAGTCACACAATGCTTTGCAGATGGTCTTTGATAAAATAGTATAGACATTTGATGGTAAAGTATATAAGTTCAATTTCTTTGTAGTGGCAATTTAATCAAAGTAATATGGTAGGCAATGAGATATAAAGCAACAGTACACAAGATTGAATTTAGCAGTTTAACTAACTAGTTACTGCATATATACCTCATTAAAGAAATTTAGTCAAGGCATACATATTATTTAGCTAACTTGCCTAAGTACATATTACAAAAAGTAAATTAAACTACAAAACAAAACTTACAGGCTATCTAATCCTAATGGGATCCAAATGAGATATAGATGATTATTTTCTCCTTTGGTTGGTATCATTTCACCTTCTCTCCAGAACCATCATCAGAAGACTTAATTAGAAGTACTCTCTTAATGGTCAGGGGACTTAGTAAAGTGAGATGAGTTAGAATATTAAAAGCGATGATCAAACTTAAAAACTATGATCATCTCTTTTAGGGATATCCCGACTCATATGAGGTTGTGTAATCAAATCCACACCAACCATTACAAAGATTAGTAAGGCTTTGTGTGTGAATAAGATATGGAGTGAAGACCTAGACTCTAGACTAGAAGCTAGCAGATTGGATCTCTTTGGACATTTCTTTCCTTCTTCTCTCTTTCTTCTCTTCATATACTTAGTGAGTGAAGTCTTCATCCTTCAATCTTTTGAGAGGCTGATGGAGATGAGCTTCAAAGGCAATCGATAGATGACTGATTGGGCATGCTTGAATATACTCTAACTTCACAAGTGTATTGCTCTTGCACACCATTGTATCTTGATCTCTTTCCACAAGCACTTGCTCTCGGTGTACTGCTAATGCATTTTTTTACATATGTCCACACTTTTCTTGAGCAGACGCCTAGGGTATTTGTAGGGAGAGAGATGTGAGTAGCCGTTGAAAGATGTTTGAATTCAACCCTTGTATATTGTCATTGTAGAGGTTGAATTCAAAGTCTTGAAGGCTGTGTCCGAGATTTAAGGCTTTGGGGGAAGATAACGAGATCTTCCAGAAGTGACTTTACGTCTTTGAAAAGCATAAAGGCGTTGTCACATCATAAAGTACTTTTCGGGCCGGGGCCACGTGAGGAGTAGTACTTTAGACAAGTTGTCTAGAAAATATATTTTAGAGAATCTAAAAATATATTCCTTTTTAACCGTTGAGTATTGATCGCTGATGTGAGTCCCAAGACATCAGTTTGTCATCAGCTGCTAAGAGATTGGTTTTGAGATTTGTCTTGAACAAAAGTCGGTGACGCGCTCCAGCTTCAGAAGCTTCAGCTTCAGCAACTTTAGTTTCTTTTATCAGTTTATGCTCAGTGTCCTAATGAGATCCATAGCAGTCTTGAGTCTTTGGTTACCACTCTATTTAGTTGTCCTGTCATAGTGAGTCGGGGTGGTATAAGGCCGAATAACTAAGTATGTAGCTCGTAAGCTACTAATTAAATTTAAACAAGTTATCCTAACCTAGAGAGATGATGTTTACAAGAAAATCTTTAGTAATTAAAGAATATTCACTTAGAGGTCTTATGAAAAGTGAATATATATGTGAATATTCTCAACAATCTCCTCCTATTTGCTTGTGACCATTACCTAAAACTATTGCACTTTAAGAACTGATGTTCATCTTAGTAATGACGTGTTTTGTGAGATTATCCATTTTATAAGCAAACACGTCCTAAGTCAAATTTACATTTTAGCTCAGTGTTTTCTAATGCTAGGTACTTATAAATTGAGAGTGGAAGCATATGTACAAAGCAACAGAATGAAGTCTAAATAACTTATTAAGAAATATAATATTTAATAGGATATAAGTCATTTAAAATATATGTTTAAAATCGATGCAGAGAGGTGTATATGAAAATAATAGGCATGATTTTAAGCAAGATCACTGTCTTTTAAACTAGAGCTTTAATCGAACAGAGTGTATGAAAAACAGTGATACCGATTGTAAAAAATATCACAAAAAAATATTGATGTTTTATAATACTTTTCTCCTCCTGACTGATTTAATCAACTCTTTCCAATTGAATCAGTTATTCTCTTTGTTTTCCTCTTTTACTCCTTTGTATTCCTCCTGGTTATTGCTCTCCTCCAGAATATTCTCCTCCTCAAACTTACCATTCTCCTCCTTGATATTCTCGTTCTCTTGAATATTCTTGATATTCTCGTTCTCCTGAATATTCTCTTCCTTTATGGGCATAAGCACATTGGATGCAACAGAAGAGATGGCTGAAGAGGAATGAGCTGAATATTCACCATGAAGAGCTCGGGAGAGGAACTGATGAAGCGACTGATTCTTCATTTCTTGTCGGTATCCAGTCAATGAAGTTGGAGACATCGATTCTGGGATCCCTAAGTCTCTATTGTAGCCTTCGACTGATGCGAGGACATCTCCTAGCTGTTCGAGGCATTGTTGCAATATCCATCATTTGTTCTATCCATTTAGCATGAGTGAGTGGACGAGATAAAGAGCCAGCTGAACTTGCATTCCTTGTCTTAAAAGATATAACATGTGAGAAATCCAGGACAACAATTAAGACAACATAAGAAAGTACATTGATCATTATATCAGTTTGATAAATGGATATTTAAGAGCTGATATAATGGAATAAACAATGTAGATCAGTATGAACTTTTATCGATAAATTTATCATAAAGTTGGATATGGCTAAGGCTTTTGATCGGATTTCTTGGTTTTACTTGATCAAAGTTCTTCGAAAATTTGGATTTGGGAAAGTTTTTATTGATATGATCTGGTGTATAGTTTCCAACAACTGGTTCTCTGTTCTGGTGAATGGTGATACAGTGGAGTTCTTTCATTCTTCGCGTGGTCTTTATTAAGGTGATCCTATTTCTCCCAGCCTATTTATTATTGCTACAGAAGTTCTTAGCCGTGGGTTGAATAAGTTACATGAATCTCATCCCCATTATGCTTTTTCCTCTTCTAGTGGGTGTCCTATTATATCCCACCTTACTATTGCTGATGATGTTGTTATCTTTTGCAATGTGAATAGGCATTCCCTAGCTAAGCATAGGGATCTTCTATCTCAATATGAAAGGTGTTCTAGGCAATTAATTAATTCGGCTAAGAGTTCGTTCATGACTTCTGCTCATACTTCAGCTGCTAGAATCTCTTCTATTGGTCGTCGATTGGGGTTTGCCTTTAAGGTTCTTCCGGTTACCTACTTGGGGTGTCCTCTATTTGAGGGACGTAAGAAAAAAGTTTATTTGACCCTTTTGATTACAAAGCTGCAAGCTAAGATTAGCTCTTGGGTCGATGCTATTCTCAACCAAGCTCGTAAGGTGATAATTAATTTCGTGATTCATTCTATAGCTATATATCAATTAGCTATTATGGATCCTCCTACTGCTGTTATCAAGCTTCTTAATAGAATGATGGCCAATTTCTTCTGGGGGTCAATTGACAATAAAAACAAAGCTCATTGGATTGCTTGGGATCAGTGTTGTCGGCCCATTCTTGAAGGTGGTTTAGGTATTCGCTCTCGTAATGATATTGTTACTGCTTATTCTATGCAGATTTGGTGGCATTTTTGATCTGTCAATAATCTTTGGTCTAGATTTATGAAGGCTAAGTATTGTGCATCTGTTCATCTTGTTTCTTCCTCCTTTTCCGGGTCGTATATCTGGCGTAGAATGTGCTCTATACGCGAAACTGCTGAATCTCATATTAAGTGGATCGTGGGGAGAGGCCATTGTTCTCTATGGCTTGATAATTGGCTGCCTGATGTCCGTTTAAATAGCCCTATAGTTAGCTCCTTATCTCGGGTTTGTGATATTTTCACTAACTCTTCCAGTATCTCAATGGTAGCTTGTTCAGATATAGGTCCTGCTGCTGTGGATTCCATTTTGAACCATGGTATTTGCTTGTCTGACTGTCCTGATGTTGCGTGCTGGAGTACAAATTTGAGTGGGCAATTCTCTATCTCTTCAGTTTGGCAGCTCTCTTAGAGGTCTCTTCCTACGCTGGCCAGGTTATCATCACTTTGGTAAGACAAAGACTCGGACTTGTATAAAGACTACCTAGTCTAATGACCTATGCATAGTTTCATCAAGCTGCCACACTAACCGGTACGCAACCCTTTTAGCCACTTGTGAAACATGCGTTGTAATGGGAACAAGCAAATCACTGTGTCGGAATATGCAAAGATATGCATCAGCTATTTTCACAGGCATATTCCTAACAAATCATCAACGTAGATGGATGGAAAGACTTAAGATCATGACGGTACTATTCTGTATCAGCCGGGAAAGGCTAATGTAATTACTGATGCTTTGAGTCGGAAGATGTATGTCTCTTGTTTAATGATTAGAGAATGGAATATGTTGGGAGATATATGTCAGTGGAATTCCTGTCAATCAAACCATGGAATCATCTTTGCGAATGTTCGTGTTCAACCAGTATTACTTGAGAGAATTAAAGAAGCACAGGAAACAGATGTCGAGTTACAAAAGATTGTGAAGAAATTAAAGGAGGGCGAAGAAGAAAAAGACTTCCATGTGCACAGTGATGGGTTACTTAAGTTCAGGGGTCGAGTATGTATCCCTGATGATGCAGAAATCAAGCAACAAGTGATGGATGAAGGCCACAAGTCAAAGTATACTATTCACCCAGGGAGTACTAAAATGTATTGAGACTTGAAACGGGACTTCTAGTGGAATAACATGAAAAGGGAGATTGTAAGTTACGTATCAAGATGCCTGACGTGTCAGCAGGTGAAGGCTGAACATAATGTGCTTGTAAATATTAAACACACAATCAATCATCAAAGTAGGATGATTGTCCTATTTCTTACTAGAACAATCACATGTACACCAAATCATCCAAGTCCGCAATTGCTAGACTTCATAACTTAACAAACGTAACCCTACGCGTACTTACAATTACAACTCAACATACAATGAATATGTTAAACTTAGGATCTCTTTGGTATCCTATAACCACACAAGACACTAGATCGGTGCGTATCAGAATCTGTCACAATCTAAACTCATCATGAGTTAAGTTCGTACTACTCAACTCTAGTTTCCTTACCCTTATTAGGTGATAGGTGGGGTAGCTCACATCATCAACACACAAATAATACGTCACCAAACATATAGCGACTAAAACGCTCAAGTCGTACGTTACACGTCGTCGTACGCGACCCATTAGCAACTCATGTGAAGTTATAAGTACATTTTTAATCAATCAAGGCTTAGAAGTAATCCAACCCAATTCAAGTAGTCATGTAATCAACGAACATTGACTAAGTCAATTCTAGGTCCACGTTCTCTAGAGTCATCTACAAATTAAACCTCGGGATGAACCGTAGTATCGTCCCTAAACAACCGTGTCAATCACAATATCCAACGTTCGGGGTATATACTACCCATGTAAATCTCACAAGTCAACGTCAGTATACTAACGTTTATAATCTCAATGAGCTACATATGGTCGATGGAATTAAAATAAGTCATCGGCGACTTTACTACCGGAACCCAACTATAAAACAAACCCACAAGTCTATAACTCGGGAAATAACAACAATAATAACGTTCACAATGTTCACAACACAATCTCGAGGAGTCTCTAATACTCGAAGACGGCAACCATCACAACAACGACAACAACGTGTACAACAAAGAATTCCATAAGTCTCTAAAATTCGGAGACCATAAAACTAACAACAAATTCTCAATACCCATCATTTAGCATACTAACAAATCATTTCGAACAAGTATAGCATGTAGAGATTTCATAGACAACATGTGTAACACGTAAACATCGTGATACTACTCTACGATGCTTGAAATCTAAGAAGAAAGGTTAGTAACTTAAAATACAAAACAAATACTACTCTACGATGCTGGAAATATACTCCTCCGTGACCTCTACGCTACTCTGAAGTCCAATCGTCGAACCCAAGCTCGTTCCAAGACCGAATCAAGCTTTCTCTCTCTCAAACCCACTTTCTCTCTCTAAAAACTTGGAAGAAGAAGGGGGATTCATGATATACCAATAGATCATGGAATCTATTTGGCTAGAAATATTCTCCTCGTCGCCCTCTACGCTATGGCGAAGACGGATCATCGATCCGACTCCGGATGCTCAAGATATCGAGATTTCTTTCTCTACTCTCTCTCTAGACTCACTCTAGACTCTCTCTCTCTCTAACCTCTGATTTGAGAACGTGATTATAGGGGAAATAAGGTTGGGTTCTCTTATTTATTCTATGGGTGTGTATTTGGTCCAATTCCGGGCTTGTTAGGGCATTTTGAATCACTTAAAAATGTTAAAAAATGAGAGAGAACGGACCGAACGAAAACAGAGCGTCGGGGCTGGGCGCCCGCCCTGCCTAAAACCCAAAATTTCTGCCAGGCGGCCGCCCTCCTTCAAGATTTTCCAATTTTTCCTATTTCGCTCCTTATTGGTCCCAAAATGTCTGGAATGATCCTAGGTTGATCCTATCATCAAATCATGGTCAAAACATACTCAAAACACACCTAAATCATCCCGCGATGGTGCTCGAATGATAATGAACATAAGTCTTACACACACAACAAGTCAAACACGCAAAACGACTCTCAAACTAACTCAACTTATGGGTGGACGACAAAGCGAATGTGCTTGTCGTTTGGGAACGAATCTAAGTCAAGGTTAAGATAACCAACCAAAGAGGAAATGTAACGTATACAAACGCTAATCAATGTCGAGGATCAACTCACCATGAGTTAAATGCGTGTCAAATACGATCTCGACTCAACACGTCACGCTTAACAAGCATGACACCTCACTCTTCGAGGGTTTCAAGGTCAATATAAAGTGATTATGAGTTAACTATGAATGAAGTAAGGTCAGGGTGTTATAGTACGTTCTCCTTTGGAGAATAACATATATAGACAAAGCCAAGGTCGCTGGGTCTTCGTGCCCCCTAGCGCGGCAAGAACATATTTAATAAGTCAGGATGTCGAGGTAGAAAGTTTCTTCGAAGTTACAAACGACCTTTATACTATTTTCGACCTTCCGTCATCGGCCCCTATGCAACTACTCTGACCTCATGAGGTCATATACGAGCTCTGCGATCATTACTTTACCATCGATAAGACAATAGCTCGTACCAAAGTGAACAGAGAGAAAAAGACTCTCGAGGCTGAGAGGACTCGCTCTGGCCGGACGAAAACTCGTGAGGTCGCTAAGACCGAGAGGCCTCGTTCCAGCCAAAGGTGATATAAGATGCTAGCTCGCGGCCCCTCCTCAGCTCGCATTAAGATCGTTTAATCAGTCTGCTTCTGTGTAGATGGCAAGGACTAGAGGCGGAGCTTCCACCTCAGGACGAGTTGAATCAGAGCAGCCCGAGTCTAAAGTCAGCAGAGCCCCCAAAGCTTGGGTCAACCAGATTAGTGCCGAGATTTGACCCTCTGGAACAACAACTACAACCATCTCTTCGACGATTTTCGAGGTTCTTTCATGGCTGGGGACGACCTGGCCAAGCTGAGGGGATTAAAAGACCGGGTTGGCTTCTACCCTAGTTTCTTCGAGGTGGGCCTTCGTCTGGAACTTGACCCATTTTTTTGCTCGTTTCTAAGTGAGATGTCAGCTCATCCATTGGACCTCTCCCTCAATACAGTGAGGATGCTGGCGAGCTTTGCAGCTGTTACTCGCTTGCTTGGCTTCGAGCCCAGTGTCAACATCTTCCGTTACTACTTCCTTATCTGTCAAACCCTCGACCATACCAGGATCAACTGCAAATCCCAGAATTTTGGGGTAAAGTTGTTCACCGAAACTGTTAGGTCCAAGGTTGCTCAAGATAGGCTAGAAGGGGGGGTTGAATAGCCTATGTCCAATTTGAAGTTGATTCAAAAATTTTACTTCACTAGGGTTTTATAAAGTTTTGCAGGCGGAAGTCTTGTGAAGTATAGGACAAGTTGAGAATGGCTGATCTTTACAGGTCAAGATCAGCAGTTCTCAACAGTTTGGAAATCTGGAAATTTAAAGCAACACAAACAATTCACAATCACACACAAGTAGACAGAGAATTTAATATGGTTCACACTTATAAATAAGTGCTACGTCCACAACCAAAGTGGTCAACTTTGGATTTGAAAATCGTGTACTAAGTTTTTCCACTAGATATTTTACAAACTAAATCTCTAATGGATTGTGTACAAAAATTTTGTTGACCAAGTGTTTGTGTGGGAGAATTGATATCAATAAGATACAATCCTCGTGAGCTATGAAAGCTAGGTGTTGCAATCAATGAAGAGCTTTTAATGGACTAGACGTCTAAGTGTGAAACTCTTCAATGAATAAGTGCAGATAGGACGTTTAAGCTTTTAAGAACTTGAAGACAATGGAGATTCAGTAGTTGGAGTAGTTGAAGAGTGTTGAATGCAGCAATGAAGTCTCCTTTTATATGCAGGAGGAAGCTTGGAGCCGTTGGTGATCTTCAAATTTGAATTTAAGAGCAATTAATGCTCTAATCAGTTGTTGACTCTCGATAGGCGTCCCGCAACTTGTCTGTCTCCTGACTCTTTGCTAAAAATAGGCGGTCTATGCTTGCAGGAGGAATGTCCTTTTCTGAGTGTATGCCAAGAATGGAAACCTTCATTAAATGATAATTTCAGGTTAACGTTGCCTTGCAATTAATGAGGTCTTCAAGTTAGGACATGTCTTTGGCAGATGACTATCGGACGTTCTTGAGGTCTTCAACATTGCTGATGAAGCTTGGCCGATACGAGCTTGTCCGATATCCAAAGGAAAGACTGCTGATGCATTATTTGCCTATTGTGCAGAGGACGTCCGATGTCCTATAGGCTATCTTCTTCAAGACTTATACAAAAAGCAACCCTAAGCTATTCAAGCTATGCCTAAGTACAAGTTGCCATACTAACAGACACGCAGGCCCATTAGTCACCTTGTCTTAGACTTAGGTTATGGATTCAAGCAAATCTAAGCTAAAATACAACAATCTCCTCCTATTTGCTTGAGTCTATGACCCTACGAATACAATATCAGCTGACCATGTTCAATTCTAGTAATATCATGCTTGAAAGATTGATATATTAAATAAGCATGCCCTAGATGAACTTACAAAGAGAGGTCATTGTATTCAAACATTACAAAGTGTTTACAAGTGAGAAATTAAGCATAGGACACTTGTAATGAAACTGAATTTAAAGACATGCAGATAGGCAGAATAGGCAATGTAGGACATGTCTTTAAACCAGTGGTTTAAATTTCATGCAATCATATAATAAGCAGTTCATAGTAAAGCATGTAAATTTTAAAAACAGACATTGTTAATTAAACAAGTTGTTTAATTTCAAGGCTTTAACAAAAAGATTATACAAAGTTTTATCGGCTGGTTCGAGAGGATGACCTAGATGATGCACGACCTTTGCCTTTGCCTGATGAGGATTGCCCATAGCCTCTTGATGCCCATTTAGAATCAACAGCAGCTTTGAGTCTTGCAATTTCTTCTTTTGCTGCTGCTAGCTCTTCTTTTGTGTCTGCCAATTCAGAGGAGAGAGTTATGTTCGTCTGCTTGAGCAGAGCATTATGCTCAATGAGCTTAGTCCGCTGATCATTGTTGAGTCTAGCTACTCCTCCTTCATGGATGCAAGTGAGGTATCAATGAATCCGAGGCGGTCCTCAGTAGTCTTATGCTCCTTGCGATAGAAAGCCAAGTACTTTGAGGTGAGATTGCGCGTCGCCCGCACTGAGGAGTGAACAGAGCGATTTGCACGTCGTTGGGACTGAAGCACAAGCTTGTAGCCAGCGTCAATCATGTCTATGGTCTGCAGCATCCCTTTGGAGAGGTTGTCCCAATTCTCTTTGAAGAGAGCAGAGTTAGCTGTGGAAGATGCTGAGATCTTGCTGGCTAAAGCATTCTGGCTGGCAGAGATGGAGCGCAGGCAGGCATCAAAGGCAGTTTTGGCACCCTTTGAAATTTCCATGACTTGGGTCAGGCAGTCAGCCTGGACATGGGTGATATGAGACTGGTCGGCAGAAAGCTGGTGCAGGGCCTTTGTAAGGTCGGTCGATATAACCTCAAAGTTTTTCAAAAATTCATGAACCGCCGCGGCAGGGTATGACTCAGGAGAGTCAGGGTGGCTAGCTGGAGGAGAAGATGGGCCAGCGGAGGTAGAAGGATGACCGGTGAAGGAAGGAGGTTGGCTGGTGGCTTGGTCAGGGAAGGTTGGAGGATGGCTGGTAGAAGACTGGGATTGGCTGGAGGATGTTGGAGAAAGGCTAGCGGAGGACAGGGAAACATGGCTGGTAGAGGGTTGGGATTGGCTGGGATAGGTCAAGCGAAGGGAAGGATAGTTGGGAAGGACGATAGGGGCAGGGGATCGAGTCCTCAGACGGCCAATGAAAAAGGGAGGAGTGATATAGGTAGGGTGAGGTGAACGGAAGAGAACGGGAATAAGGGGATTAAAGCCTAAAAATGTGGTGACTACATCAAAGAAGTTGTAGACCACAGGCTGAAGAAGGACAGAAGGGTGGCAGATGAGGGTGAAGACTGGGGGTTTAGGCAGAGAGAGAAAGGGAGAAATATCTGATTTGGTTAGAAGGGGAAGGCCAAGGTCCCTGTGAATGGCAACCCATTGGTGGAAGATCATTAGATCTTGAACCGCTGAGTTGTGGGAGAAGAATTGCTGGGACCAGGCAGGAGGAAGAGGGTCATAATAAGCACCCCATTGGAAGAGGATGTCACCTGCAGACATGGGCTGGCAGGGAATCCTTTTAGGGTAGTCTATGGTAGAGAGAAAAGGGTCGATATCGGCAGGATTGGGTTTAGGTCTGCTATCTCTGAAGGACAGCAGATCCTGAACCTCAGGGTGTAGGTGGCTGTATGGGTTAGTTTTGAGGCGTTTGGGGGTAGGCAGGTCAGAAGAAGGAGAGAGAGAACGTTTAGAAGATGGCTGATGAGAGGTGGTGGCTGGTGAGGTGGATGGTTCTTGAATAGGGGTGGTTTGAGATAGAGAAGGGGAAGGAATAGGTGAAGTGGAGGTTGTGGTAGGCAGAGTTGGTGAAGGTGGAGGAGTATGAGTAGGTGAGGATTGAGGAGAAGAAGGATCAGCGGTTCCAGCAAAATGCACCTTCTTCTTGGCACTCCTTTTAAGGCGTCGGCCTTGTTTAGATCGTGTAGGAGTAGAGGAGGCAGAAGTTGGTGGTGGTGAAGTTGTAGTGGGAACTACCGATGGAGGAACAGCCGATGAAGGATCGGCTGGGGTTGAAACTGCTGTTTTGGAAACAGCAGGGGTAGAGATGGTTGGTGTGGAGGGAGCGGCAGATGTTACTTTGGGTAGGCCAAAGGATTCATCTGTAGGCTGGAGGGTTTGTTTGGTTTTAGGTTTGAAGGATGTGGAGGTAGTTGTGGTGGTTTTAGAAGGGAGGTCAGCTGGTTTGGAGAGGTCGGCTGGTTTGAAGGTTGAGGTGTCCTTCTCAACCTCAGCCTTGGTTCTGGCAGATTTGCGGGAGTGTTTGAGTTTTTGAGTGAGGGTAGAAGAATGTTTGGGCTTTTTGGATGGGGACTCAGCTGGCTCATAGGGATCATGGTCGAGCCTGCTGAGGTCAAAGTCCTCAGGCAGTTCTGTCCCTATTGGTTTAGGCTCCTCCTCAGCAGGTAGCCCGGCTGCAGTATATGTGACCTTCCTCTTACCTTGCTGGCTTGGGTAGAGGGCCACCGAGCGTAGCAGCAGCGGAAGCAGCAAGGCGGCGTAGCAGCAGCGGCAGCGGCCCGCGTTGGTTGTCCTTTGGCCATATCATCCCGATAACGGGTGATGTTGTTGGCCGTGAAGACGTAGGTGTTAGACACCTTGATGAGGTCGTCATCAACGACGCGCTCATCAATTTCCTCATAACGCCGGAGGATAACATTAATAACCCTGACGAAGGGTCTCTTCATGGAAGGGTGAGCTTGGACCTCAGCAACACTCTGGGATAACATGGAAAAGATGATCTTGGCCCAGTTGAGTTGCTTGCGGAAGACCACAGCCTTGGTCCACATCAGCTGCTGGGAGGTAAAGATGTCTCTCGAGCCATTCTTGAATAATATGCTCTTGTCGAGCAGATGGCTGATATGATAGGGGTTTTCTGGGAAGAGGTTCCTTGACATCTCGGAAAACCTCTCTGGTTGGGCAGACCCCCTCATCATCTCCCAAGCAAGCGCCGATTCTGCATCGGTCAAGTCCAGTTTGCCTTCAATAGGCAGTTCCAGGATTTTTCCAATATCCTTATAGGTCAACTTGACGTAGTTACCTCTGATGAAGCCTTTGATATAGCTTAGGTTGACTGGCTCATTGGCATTAGCTGGAGGAGGAGGCAGGATCATCCTTGTGTAAAATTCCTCAGCCAGAGAATTGCTGTAGTGGGTATCGTTGAGCTGGAACAGGGGAAGAAGTCCACATTCTGCCAAATCCTTAAGCAGAGCAACACCAGCAGTTGTGCTTATTATAGAGTCTCGGTCGATTGTCATCCCAGGGTGATAACTTGACCTGGGAAGGACTCGTAGTGGAAGCTCAGCAGCCTTTCTGGCCCTGGAAGGTTGGGCAGATGCTGAAGATGATGTGGCAGCAGCCTTGGAGGATTTAGTTTTTGCCTACACCATCGGCAGATGTGAGAACAGCTTATATAGAAATCGGCAGATATGCATAAATCAGCAGATAAATATGCAATTAGCAGATATTAGCACAAACAGGTACTGTTCAGATTAAAACCCAAAACATAAGTATATTATGACAAACGACAAGAACAGTTCATGAACTGGGTTTCAAAATATCTACTGAGTTTGTCAATTTCAAGCACACCAAATGATATAAAATGAAAACATAATATCACAGAAAGCTCTAAAACACATTTTACACCACATAAACACGATTCAAGCAATAATCGCAAGATTTCTCAATTCATCAATGGCGAACAGTTTGAAAATGAGCAAATTAGGTCAAAACAAGACCGTAAAACTTGATTTAAATGAATTGAAAAGTTGTAGAAGGCCTTACCATTGATGATTGTAAGATTAAAACTCGAAGATTTTAGAGATTTGAGAGGATTTGAGTAAGATTGCAGCTAGGAAGTCGGAAGGTTTTTGAAAGTTTGAAAATGGCGGTTGTTGAGAACTGTGATTAGACACTGTACAATTCACCTTTTTATACCTCTGTCAGGTCAATAAACCGTATTTGATAAAATTTGAAGTCCGCATTTATGACTTACAGAGTGACTGTTCACGTTACGCACTTAGGTCTCCCTATTTTATTAAAGACTGCCTATTTTATCGAAGACTGCCGATATGAAGATAGGTACTTACTCAAGGTTGTCGAAATACTCGGCAGAGTTGCGATCGGCTGATCACATAGGCAGTTCTATAACAGCAGTTTATAAAATAACTTAAAGAATTTGCTAGAAAGGTTAAGGATTGAGGTCAAGCATACCAAGCTCTCCTCTTAAATAAGTAAACCTGGTTGAATCAAGTGGTTTTGTGAGGATGTCTGCTACCTGATTCTCTGTTGGCACATATTGCATGCTGATGTTACCTTTTTCAACATGGTCTTTAAGAAAGTGATATCTCACATCAATGTGCTTTGTCTTGGAGTGCATGACAGATTTTGAGCGAGATTGCTGATGTGTTGTCACACATTATAGGACAATCGCGATCTTGATCTCATAGTCAACAAGTTCTTTGTTTGATCCACAGCAATTGTGAGCAGCCTACCAGCGGCTATGTATTCGCCTCGGTTGTTGAAGTTGAAACAGAGGTTTGCTTCTTGCTGGCCCATGAGACAAGTCTATTTCCTAAGAATTGACATGTCCCACTTGTGCTTTTTCTGTCAACCTTACATGCAGCAAAATCAGCATCAGAGTTGCCTATAAGATTAAAAGATGAATCTCTAGGATACCAGATTCCCAAATTGGAAGTATCTATCAAATATCGATGATTCTCTTTGCTTGTAGGTGAGACTCCTTTGGATCGCTTGAAATCTAGCACAAACACAAACAGCAAACATGATATCGGCCTACTAGCAGTTAAGTATAAAAGTGAACCAATCATGCCTCTATAGAGAGTCATGTCCACTTTCTTGCCCTTTTCATCTTTATCAAGATGGCAGTTAGTGGCCATAGGTGTGCTGAAGCTGTTTGCATTCTCAAGACCAAATTTCTTGATAACATTCTTTGCATATTTGGCTTGACTGATGAAGATACCATTTGAACTTTGTTGAATTTGAAGACCAAGGAAGAAATTGAGCTCTCCCATCATGCTCATCTCAAATTTACTCTGCATAAGCTTTTCAAACATTTTGCAAAGATTTTCATTAGTAGAACCAAAGATAATATCATCAACATAAATTTGAACAAGTAAGGAATGACCTTTATGTTTCATAATGAAAAGAGTAGTGTCAATTTGACCTCTTACAAAGCCTTGAGATGTCAAGAACTTTGAAAGGGTCTCATACCAGGCTCTTGGAGCTTGTTTGAGTCCATAAAGGGCTTTCCTCAGCTTGTAGACATCTTCTCTTCTTGAGCAATCAATGAATCCAGGAGGTTGCTCTACATAGACTTCTTCTTGAAGTTCTCCATTCAGAAATGCACTCTTTACATCCATTTGATAAACTTTGAAGTCCTTGTAAGAGGCATAGGCCAAGAATAATCTGATAGCCTCTAATCTTGCAACAAGAGCAAATGTCTCATCATAGTCAATACCCTCCTCCTGTCTATATCCTTGGGCTACCAGTCTTGCCTTATTTCTGGTAATGTTGCCATTTTCATCCATTTTGTTTCTGAAAACCCACTTTGTACCAATAACAGCTTGTCCTTTTGGTCTAGGGACAAGTGTCCAGACTTGGCATCTGTCAAATTGGTTTAACTCTTCTTGCATGGCTTCCACCCAGCTTGGATCTTCCAGAGCTTCATCAATCTTCTTGGGTTCAATATGAGATACAAATGCAGTAGAGTAGAAGTTTGTCTTGTTTTGTTTGAACGCCAGCATTAAGATCTCCAATAATTTGAGTGATAGGATGATCTTTTACTTCTCTAACTTCTGCAGGTTGAACTTGTCCTATTGTTGCATCGGCAGAGTTGGGTTCTTGAGAAGTAGAAGTTTCTGAAGCAAAGTTTTCTAAAGGATAGGTTAATTCCAAGGTAGGTTAAAGAACTTCTAGTGTGGAAGGCAGAGTGGATTCAGGGTTTTCAGGGTTTTCGGTTGGTGGCTCATTTGAGGATTCTATTAAGTTGACTCTTGGAGGAACTTGTGGAGGATTGGGATCTGCAGATCTTGAGCTTGGCATTCGTACTGTCTCATACTCATCGAATCATTAGTAACCTTAGGAGCCAAATGTGGCCCAATAAAATCAAATTCATCAAAAGAAACATGTACAGATTCAACAACTCTAAGAGAAGTTTTATTGTAAACTCTATAAGCTTTTGAAAATTTAGCATATCCCAGAAAAATTCCTTCATCGCTTTTGGATTCAAATTTACCTCTATGTTCTCTACCATTGTAAAGAACATAGCATTTACAACCAAATATTTTAAAGAATCCAATGTTGGGAGCTCTGCCTCTCCATATTTCATATGGAGTTTTGTTATGAAATTTGTTTATGATAGACCTGTTTTGTGTGAAGCAGCGGTGTTCACGGCTTCGCCGAAATACATAGGCGGCTTGGCCGGCAATCATTGTCTTCCTGCTTCAATGAGAGTTCTGTTTTTCCTTTCAAAGAACTCCATTTTGTTGAGGTGTGCGAACTGCAGAGAAATTGTGACCAATTCCATGATCATCACAGTACTTGGCAACACCATTGTTCTTGAACTCTGTTCCATTGTCTGATCTGATATCAGCAATGTCATCTAGCTTTTGAGTCTGTAGTCTTCTGAAGAGTTCAGTGATGATGTCATATGCTTCATCTTTGGAGGACATCATCTCCACCCAAGTAAATCTTGAGTAATCATCAACTACCACAAGTGTGTACTTGCGCCACCAAGGCTTGTAGTAGTGGCAGTCCAAACAAATCCATATGCAAGAGCAGAGGTCTTGAAGTTGATAGGCAAGGCTTGCTTTTGAATGAAGATTTGTGTAGTTTGCCTAGTTGACATGCTTTGCGAGACGTGGTTCAAGATATTTTAGGCAAACCCACAACTAGATTGTCCTTTGATAGCTTCTCCAAATATTTGAAGTTGAGATGGCTAAGCCTTTTGTGCCATAACCACGTTGTCATTTGAAGATCTTGCAACTAAGCAGAGATTTGACTTTCTTCCAACAACATTAAGATCAACAGCATAGACATTCCCTTTTCTGAATCTGTCAGATAGTTGAACATGTCTCATTGTCCTTTATGAGACAGTGACTTGAGGAGAACGACAGTTAGTCCTTTATCACAAAATTGTGATATGCTCGGCAGATTGTGCTTTAAACCTTCAACCGAGAGACTTTGTTGATGGAGAGGTTTCCTCTCACTATGCTTCCATAGCCTATTGTCTTTCCTTTGAGTTGTCTCCAAAATGACCGAGGGCCCTTTGCTTCAACAATATTTGAGAGAAGATTTGGATCACATCATGTGCTTAGAGCAATGTCTAGATACCATAGATCTTTCTCTTCTTCATTGACAGCCATGAAGCATTCCTGAAATATAGACATTTAAGAATATGGTCCCCTTTTATTTTTGGGTCCTCAAGGTTAGCAACCTTTTGGGACCCACACCTGTTTAACCTTTGGAGGAGTAAATCCTCTAGATTTAGGTGTGAATCTTAGAAGGCATTCATGAATCTCATGACCATGGCCTTTGCAGAAAGAGCATTTGTGAAATCCTTCAACATGAGTAATGATTTCTTTTTGAGGCTTCTTATTATCAGCAGTCTTTGTAGTGACCTTTGTGCTGATAACTGGCCTATAGGACTTAGGCTGATAATGCCTTTTCTTATTGATGTAAGGTTTACCATAGGTAGACCTCTTATCAAAAGATTTGGCATTTACAGGCACATGTCCTTTAAGCTTTTTATCGCCAGAATTCACTCCTTTGGCCCTTTTATCGGCAGTATTGGGATCAGCAGTCTTGCCTTTGACAAATTTAATAGGCTTGAGCTGAGACTTTTTAAACTTGTTATCAGTCATCCCTGTTTTCTTAGGGTGACTAATGGCAGGTTTTAGTTGCTCAGACTCCCTATTAGCAGAGTCATTGCTGGCAGAGTGCTTTCCTTTGGACTTGTCTTTTGTATTCTTGAGATAAACAAAAGGAACTTTGTTAAAGCCAAGTCCTTGCCTTTTGGGAGTCTGCTGATCATAGAAAGCTTCTTCAGCCAATTCTTCAGCATTTACTTCAGATGTCTCATTTTCTTGAGAACCAGAAGAACTTCCTACATAGAACTCACTTTGGAAACCTATACCAGTTTTGTCATCCAGATTTTTCTGGTTTGAAAGAATGGTATCAAAGTTTCCTTTAGAGTTATTCCAAGTATTGACAACCTTTTGAAGGTCATCTTTCTCAGAATTTATTTTCTTGATGTGTTCAAGTAGGAAATCTACTTTTTCAGTCAAAGCTTTGTTCTCTTTTTGCAATTTGATACTTTCAGCTTGCAGTCTATCAAGATCTTTGATCTTAGACATCAAGGTTGATTTCTCAGAGACAGCTAGTTCATGCTTCTTGGCTAGTTTTACATAGGCAGTTTTGAATTTTAAAAATTCTTCCAGCATGTCCTTGTTTGCTTTAATGAGCTCTCCCTTTGATGGGTCATTGAGCTCATCATCATCATCACTATCATCTTGCTGAAATGGTAGTGACCTAACTGAATCATGTGGTGACTCCCTGGCCATAAGGCATATGTTTGCTTCTTCAGCAAAATCACAGGAGTCATCCTCATCAGTGTCAGTGTCACACCATGTAGGCAGATTGCTTTCATCAATGTCTTCAGCCACCATCCCTTTTTGTTTTTGAAATTTAGTTTCGGGACGTTTCTTATAAAGTTCATATTTTGGCTTTGGACATTTAGAGGCAAAATGGCCTGGTTTCCTACAGTTAAAACAAACTAGCTCATTATCCTTTTTATAGTCTCGATTTATAAGGAGCGTAACTTTTTGGTTGGCTTGTTTTATGAGGAACAGCAGTTTGTGAGAAGACCGCCTATGTGATGATGATTTATTAAACCTTTTAAACGTTGATATTTCTTTACAAACATAGCAAAGGCTTCGTCGAAAGAATATCATCATCTTCTTGGATGTAGAAGGTGTTTCATCGGGTTTTGAACAGAAGGTTCAAGACATGGTGGTAAGGACAAATTTTTAAAACTCTTTTCCATTTCTTGAGCTTGTTAGATCTCAAGCTCATAGACTGAAAGACTAGCATAAAGGTTTCTAAGAGTCAATTTGTTTAAATCTTTTGACTCTTTCATGGCAGTAATTTTTACATGCCATAGACTGCCTAGTGCATTTAGAAATCTCATGTTTATTTCCTTCTTTTCATACTTCTTTCCTAAGGAGTAGCAAGAGTTGACTACCTCATAGAATCTGTCATAGGCGCTTCGTAGAGACTCTTTGGGATCCTTTTTGAAGGAGTCAAACTTCTGGATGCAGGTGTATAATTTGTTGTTCTTTGTCTCACCATCACCTTCAAGATATTCAAGGATGGCTTCCCACATCTCCTTTCCGTGTCCAGGTTGATAATCTGGATAAGTGCTTATATCAACACAGTGGTAATAATGTTGATGGCTCTTCCATCCAGCATCATTCTTTCGTCTTCATCATCCCACTCTTCTTGGCTTTGGTACTTCAGTTCAGCTTGGATCTACCGCGGCGGTATATTAGGCTTCATTGGAATTCGGGTCCATCGTGACACATTTCCACAAACGTTTATCAATTGAGTTCATATGTCTTTTGACTTTATCTTTCCAGATGTCAAAGTGAACTTCATCCAAGACAGGACAATGGTTCACATTTGAGGTTTCCAACATTTGGTGAGCAGCCATGATCTTTAATCTCTCAAGAGGTTAATCTCGGAAAAACAAGTTTTCAAGGAGTTAAGCTCTGATACCAATTGTTAGGTCTAAGGTTGCTCAAGATAGGCTAGAAGGGGGGGGTTGAATAGCCTATGTCCAATTTAAAATTGATTCAAAAATTTTACTTCACTAGGGTTTTATAAAGTTTTGCAGGCGGAAGTCTTGTGAAGTATAGGACAAGTTGAGAATGGCTGATCTTTACAGGTCAAGATCAGCAGTTCTCAACAGTTCGGAAATCTGGAAATTTGAAGCAACACAAACAATTCACAATCACACACACAAGTAGACAGAGAATTTAATATGGTTCACACTTATAAATAAGTGCTACGTCCACAACCAAAGTGGTCAACTTTGGATTTGAAAATCGTGTACTAAGTTTTTCCACTAGATATTTTACAAACTAAATCTCTAATGGATTGTGTACAAAAATTTTGTTGACCAAGTGTTTGTGTGGGAGAATTGATATCAATAAGATACAATCCTCGTGAGTTATGAAAGCTAGGTGTTGCAATCAATGAAGAGCTTTTAATGGACTAGACGTCTAAGTGTGAAGCTCTTCAATGAATAAGTGCAGATAGGACGTTTAAGCTTTTAAGAACTTGAAGACAATGGAGATTCAGTAGTTGGAGTAGTTGAAGAGTGTTGAATGCAGCAATGAAGTCTCCTTTTATATGCAGGAGGAAGCTTGGAGCCGTTGGTGATCTTCAAATTTGAATTTAAGAGCAATTAATGCTCTAATCTGGTTGTTGACTCCTGATAGGCTGTCCTGCAACTTGCAGTCTGTCTCCTGACTCTTTACTAAAAATAGGCGGTCTGTGCTTGCAGGAGGAATGTCCTTTTCTGAGTGTATGCCAAGAATGGAAACCTTCATTAAATGATAATTTCAGGTTAACGTTGCCTTGCAATTAATGAGGTCTTCAAGTTAGGACATGTCTTTGGCAGATGACTATCGGACGTTCTTGAGGTCTTCAACATTGCTGATGAAGCTTGTCCGATATCCAAAGGAAAGACTGCTGATGCATTATTTGCCTATTGTGCAGAGGACGTCCGATGTCCTATAGGCTATCTTCTTCAAGACTTATACAAAAAGCAACCCTAAGCTATTCAAGCTATGCCTAAGTACAAGTTGCCACACTAACAGACACGCAGGCCCATTAGTCACCTTGTCTTAGACTTAGGTTATGGATTCAAGCAAATCTAAGCTAAAATACAACAGAAACTCCGAACAAGGTGAGCGGTTGGGCGGATAAAGTTATCGGGGTAGAGAGTCGAAGAGGTTAGAATTTTCCCCTCCCAACAAGGCAGTATGAAATCCCAGCTCGCAAGAAGGACGATCTTATGGCCTATGAGCAGCAAGCCAAGGCTGCTTTTGAGGGCGAGCTTGGGTTCGAGGGGAAAATATCGGCCCGTTTGTACAACTGCAGGAGAATTGTTGATGACAAGATGTTGTTACGGGCTGCCGGCATTTTGGGGAAGAAGCTAGGGGATGTGTCCCCATTGTGCACTATGCTCACAATAAAGAGCATTCCTGGATGGTGCTTGCATCAAAATCTTTACTTCTGCGAGCAGTGTCCGACTTGCCGGAAAAGTTAGAGAAGGGATGCGACCCTCGTAAAAATTTTAGCCTCTTCGTGATTCTTTTTGAATTGCTGCTTTTAGCTTAATAGTCTGACTCCTTGTTTTCTCTTGCAACAATGTTTAACTTGGATAAATTCCTCGTTTCAAAGGGCGACCTGGCAGAGGCCGCTAAAGCTCAGGCCGAGGAGCTCCCAACCAATCTGAGGGTGGCCCGGGATGCCGAAAAATCTATACCGATCCCTACCTTGGTCGTGGGCCCTGTGCCAGCGAAAGAGCAGGTCGCTGAGAAGCCTCCCAAGGTCAAGACTTTGAGGGCTAAGCCTTCGATAACTTTAGAGCCTTCTCGTAAAAAAAGAAGGTTTCTGTTGGGGCTGGGCTTGTTGACGAGGAGGAAACCGAGGAGGCCGCTGAGCTTGACCGTCCTGTTGCTGAGAAAGGAGGGGCCGAGCAAACCTTCCCTGTGCCCCCGACCTCCGAACCAGCAGTTGCTTCTAGTTCGGATGACACGCCTCTGTGGCTTAGGCCGGGCTACGAGGTCCCCACAAGTCGGGTTGCTGGGGTTGAGTTAGCAAAGGCCATTAGAGACGCTCCCGTACTTTTCAACGTGCAAGCCTCCCTTGATCGTTCTTCCGACGACGTTATAGCCAGCCAGGGACTCATCCTCGATGCTTAGATGATAAACTCATAGAGAAGATGAGGGATATGGGTCGGATGCAACTCCTCGGAACCTTGGGTGTTGCTCTCACCGAGGTATGCCTTCTTCGTTTTCTCTTATTTTGAGAAATGGCTTGGTCCTTTTTCTGATAAAGTTAGCTTATTTACGCAGTTGACCACGGCACTTCACACACTCGGCACCGAGCTCAGCGAGGCCCGCTCCGAGGTCAAGAAAGTAACGGCGACAGATCCGTCAGAATAACGATCATGGTCGACGATCAGCGATCTCCGAGCTGCCAAGGAGGAGGTCAAGCGAGCCAAAGCCTAGCTCGCCATTTTTGAAGACCTTAAGAAGAAGCGGGGGGCAAACCTTGAGAAGGTCGAGGGATCGACGAAGAGACTAGCCGAGGAGAGGGATATCTTGTTGAAAGACAAGCAAGAGCTGAAGCGGCGAGCTTTTGTTGCGGAAGATAGAGCAACACATGTTAATCTTCAAGTTGCTCGTCTTGAAGGCGAGCTTACTGCAGCGAAGAGCAACCCTCCTCGTGACCAGGTTTTAAAAGAGTTCAAAGAGTCCCCTGCCTTTGGTGAAGTGATCGTTCTATACCACATCCGGGGTAAGGAACATATTTTGAGGGTGGCGGCTGGATCTGGGATCTGTCTAAGCCGTTTGTTGGAGTGGGGCCAAACCGAGTTCTTTTGCGACCTGGCCAGGAGCGGGCACGAGCTGGTGCCATATGAGGAGGACGAGCTGATCACCTTACATGCTGATGATGCCGAGAAGGGCAAAGAGCCTTGGACTCCACCTACTCCCCTTATCCATAATTTCAGGAGTGTGGTGAAGATCCTTCAAGACAACCCGGCTGCCACTTTCGATGGTGATACCAGACTCAAAGATTTTGAAGGTGAGAAGACCAATCAGGATCAGCACAGCGAAGCTGCTAGGGACTCTAATCGAACTGTGTAATTTTTATCCTCGCTGCGTCGAGATTTTTCCTGGTCTTTGCCTTGTAATTTGTATTTTGATACTACTGACCTTTGTGCCGACGTAATATAACGTAATCTGTTTTATTATTATTTTTATTTATTGTCATTTGCATTATCTTTATTTAGTCATTGCAAGATAAATCTTTAAACGTGGCTACTAGGCCGTATCATTTTTGGGTGAGAACGCTTAGTTGTGTGATTTGCTTTCCTCGGCTAATGCGAGGAGTAGCATCAACTTTCCTCCTGTATTATAGGCGAAGAGTTTTTGAGTAGATCTGTAAAATTCCACCTTTTCTTTGGCGAGGAATATTCAGTAGAGCTTTAGAATTCCACCATTTCTTTGGCGAGAAATTTTGATCGTAAAGAACTTTTTGTGCTCCATCTTGTTTAGGCGAGGAACATCTTAAGTTTTTCTTTGGCGAAGAATAAGCCATAATCTTTATCGTAGGAACAAAGGATAAGGAGATGAGGTATTTTCACGAAAGAACTCAAGACTTTTTTAAAGAACTTTTCACATCTATACACAGTTTTTACAATACTTTCTAAAAGAAAAGAGATTTTTCTTCATTGATAATATCTTCGAAGGTGATCGGCGTGCCACGGATTCTTTAGCTCTTTTCCGTCCTGCTCGGCCAACCGATACATGCCTTCTTGGACTATGCCTGTGACTTTGAAAGGTCCTTCGCAATTTGGTGAAAGTTTGTTCCTGCTCGCATTCCGCCCCGTGACCTCGATCTTTCTTAGTACTCAGTCCCCTACTGAAAAGGATCTTGGCTTTACTTTTTTGTCATGATGGCTCTTGGTGAGCTGCTTGTAGTTTACCATCTCTATCCTCGCTTCAAGCCTCCTTTCTTTGAGTTGGTCTAGGTCGAGCCCCCGAGCTTCTCTGTTGTTTTTTCATTGAAGTAAGTAACTCGGAAGGTAGGAAGGGCCATTTCTACAGGTGTCATAGCTTCTAAGCCGTAAGCTAGGGTGAATGAGGTCTCTCCCGTTGGTCCTCGTACCGAGGTGCGAATACTCCACAACACGGTGGGGAGCTAGTCGTACCATCTTTCCTTCTTCTCGTCAAGGCTTATTTTTAAGGCATGTAGGATCTGCTTGTTTTCTGCTTCTGCCTGACCGTTTCCCTGAGGATGGGCCACCGAGAACATCCAATGTTTGACATTCATACGTTCGCAGCTTACGGTGAATTTCGTTGAGAATTGAGTTCCATGGTCCGAGACGACCATCCGAGGTAATCTAAACCGGCACCAGATGTAGTCATGAACGAAGCTGATGGCTTTGTCCTCGGCAATGCTGGCAAATGGCTTTGCCTCTACCCATTTGGTAAAGTAATCGACCGCGACGATCACAAACTCGTAATTACCTTTAGCCTTGGGGAAAGGACCGATGAGGTCTATTCCCCACATGTCGAATGGCCAAGCTGCCACGACGGGGTCCGGGGGACTACTGGTAGGCGAAGAATGTTAGCAAATCTTTGGCATTTATCGCATTTTCTTACATACGCCTCTGCGTCCTTCCGTAAGCTCGGCCAATAATAACCGTGGAAGATAAGCCGGTCTGCTAATGTCCTCGCTCCAGGGTGACCTCCACAAATGCCTTCGTGTACCTCAGTGAGGAGATCCTTTACAACCTCTGGCCATACACACCGAAGTAGTGGCTTGGTGAATGATTTTCTGTAGAGGGTATCTCCGATCACCGTGTATCTAGCTGCTCATTTTTTCAAAACCTAGGCCAAGTTACTGTCGTCGGGCTATATGCCTACCACGATATATTCTTGGATCTTGTCAATCCAACATTTTTCAGCGGGGATAACATGTAAAATGGCCTCTCGGTTGATAGAGAAAATCTCTAGGAATTCTACCAACACTCCTCCGGGGAGATCTTCAAGCTCGCCAGAAGCTACTTTTGATAAGTAATCTGCCCAAGTATTATTTTCCCGGTCAGTCTGTTCCAATTCCCAATATTTGAGTTCCTTCAATAACTTCCTCGTCAGCTCGCAATATTTCAATAATTTGGGGTGAATAGCATCGTACTCCCCTGAAATTTGTCTTACGACGAGCTGTGAGTCGCTGAATATAATGAGGTGCTCCACCCTGATCTCTTTGGCTAGTTCAATTCTAGTGATCAGGGCCTCATATTCAGCCTAGTTGTTTGACGCAGAAAACTTTAAGCAGATGGCTTTGCTAATCTCTTCCCCTTCTGGGGATAACAAGGATAACCCTGCGCCACTGCCCTTTTTGCTGGCCGAACCGTCGATGTGTATTGTCCAATGGATTTTTAGTCTAACCAAGGCTTTGGACTTCGTTCCCTATTTCGGCGAGCTGGGAGATTTTATTGACGTGCTCGCTTTCTTCTGCTCGCTTGAGATCTGATCATCTTTTAAAAAAGACGTCTCTGCCACGAAGTCAGCCAAAAACTGCGCTTTGATCGCTTTACGTCGTTCGTAGGTAATATCATATCGCGACAGTTCGACGGCCCATTTCATCATTCTCCCAGCGACGTCGGGTTTATGAAGTATCTTTCTTAGTGGCAGGTCGGTGTAGACAATCAAGGCGTGGGCCTGGAAGTAGTATTTCAATCTTCTGGCTGCTATGACTAGTGCTAAGAGAACTTTTTCTATGTTCAAGTACCTCGTCTCTACGTCGGTTAGAGCATGTGAGACATAGTACACCGGCCTTTGGGCATCCTTGTCTTGTCTTAGCAGGACTGCCGCCACAGCAAAATCTGTTACGGCGGGGTAGACGTAAAGGACCTCGGCAGGTGTCGGGCTAAAGAGTAACGACAGGCTGCTGAGATACTCTTTTAACTCGGCAAATGCCTTGTCGCATTCTTCATTCCAGAAAAAGCTCTTACTTCCTCGCAACACCCTGAAGAATGGCAGGCTCCTGTCCACTGCTTTGGCGATGAACCGGCTTAAAGCTATAATGCGCCCATTCAACTGCTGGATTCCTTGTATTGAAGTCGGAGCGCGCATATCTATCAAAGCTTTAATATTTTCCGCGTTGGCTTCGCATTCACCATATATCCTAGGAATTTTCCCGCCGTTACCCCAAAAGCGCATTTGGCGAGGTTTAATTTCATTCCATTCTTCCATAGGTTGGCGAACGTCTCTTACAAGTCGATGATGTGGTTGGCGTCTTTGGTCTTGATGACCATGTCGTCGATGTACGCTTCCACATTGCGACTGAATTGATTCCCGAATACCTTGTTGACCATTCTCTGATATGTGGCCCCTGTATTTTTTAGCCCAAAGGGCATCATTGTGTAGTAGTAGAGGGCCCCTGCAGCTCGAAAGGCAGCCGCCAGTTTTTTGTCGGCAAGTGACATTCTGATTTTATGGTATCCTGAGTAGGCATCTATAAAGCTCAGAATTCTATGGCCTGCGATTGCATCGACGAGCTGGTCTATTCTGGGGAGAGGGTATCAGTCTTTTGGGCAGGCCTTGTTGAGGTCGGTGAAGTCTACGCACATGCGCCATTTTTCACTTATTTTCTGCACTATTACCACGTTTGCAATCCAGGTAGGGTATAGGATTTCTTCAATGATCCCAACTCGCAACAGTTTTTCTACCTCCTCCTTGATTGCGCCTGTTTCTCTGGCAAAAAGACTCGAGGTCGTTGCTGTATAGGTGTGACAGTTTTGTCCACGCTTAGCTTATGCACCGCGACCTCTTCGTCAATGCCCTGCATGTCTTCAACTCTCCAAGCGAAGACGTCTTTATTAGCCTGTAGGAACTCAATGATTTCTTCCCTTTCTGCCTAGGGAATCTTCATTCCTACTTTGACTTTCTGCTCTGGATAATTTAAATTTATAACTACCTCGTCTATGTCTTCGTGAGGTAATATGTTGGGCTCGTTTTGGTTATCCAAACTTTCAACGACCACCACTTCATCACGAGGTATGTTTCTATTTCGAGCGACCGGTCCGAGCTCGACTACGTTGGGCATTTCGGAGTCCGTGCCATCACCATATCGCGGGCTACTCCTCCTAGCCCGCTTTAGTTGCTATGCTCCCGTTGGAATTGGGCTGGACTCCTTACCCTGTTCCTTGGTTATGCAAATTTTTTCAGCCAACTTCTCGGCTTCCGCGTTCTCCACGATTCTTCCTCTCTTCGAAGACAACTCCTCGGGAGGATTCTCCGAGGTCGATGCCATTACCTTTCCTTTCCCTTTCTCCTCATCCTGCTTGAGCAGCTTCAGGTAATTAAGGGTGCTTTTGGGATCGTTCTTCATCATTCCGATCCTTTGCTTAGTTGGAAACTTGATCCTCTGGTGAGCAAGCGAAGATATCATATCAAATTTGATTTGGGCTGGTAGTCCGGGGATGGCGTTGTATAGGGAGCCCAGATCGAGGACGAGAAAAGAAACGTCTTCTGTTCTTGTTCGGTCATTTTCACTTAGGGTGACTTGGAGGGTTATTATACCCTTAGCTCTGACCTTGTGACCGGTGATCCCTTCAAGCTGTACCCTGCTAGGGGTAAGGTGAGCATCTTAAAATCCCAACGCTTTAAAGCAGGAGTAGAACATGACATTTTTCCCCGCTCCAGTATCTATCATACCCTTTTCACAAACGACATCCAATCTGAACTCGAAGTGTCAATGGTTTCTCCTTAGCAGTAGGATTGGTTGCCAACTCGCTGGGGTAGAACATGATTCCTTCTTCACCTCTTTGAGGAAGAGGGTTGAACGTCTTGTCGAGATTGTAGATGGTGTTCTTGAGCTGCGTTATGCTCCTTGTGTCCTCATGAATAGTGTGGATATCGGCCTCCTTCTCGGCGGGGTTATTTCCCCCTGGTAGGTCTCTTGGTCGCGCTACTGGTTGGCCCTCTCCTCGTTCAAATCTCCTCAAAGTTCCTCGGTCGATCAACCTCTGGATCACTCTTTTCAATTGGATGCAGTCCTCGGTATTGTGCCTGTTTTCATTGTGAAAGGCACATCGCTTGTTTGGATTCCGAGGACGTGCTAGTTCCTTCATTGAAAAGGGTCTTTGTATCTTATTCTCCCGAAATAACACATTCATGATGTGCTCTCGAGTTGCATTGAGTGGGGTGTAGTGCTCGTCCTTCTTGTGGAACTTGCCTCCTTTCCCTTTAGATCCTGACTATTCTTGCTTTGGTTCTTTGTTCCCAACCTCTTTAGAGTTACCAGCTCCTAGAGCTATCCCCTAGTTCTTTCTCTTTGCCTCTATTATCGTCTCCGTTTCTCTAATCTTCTGTGCGGCCAGAAACATGGCGCACTAGTAGCTGGTGGTCTGAGATTGAATTCATGCGTCATCATTCCGGGCTGGATCCCAACTTCAAAGCAAAGTATGATCATCTTGTCGGGGACGTTCTGAAGCTCCTCAGCAACATCCTTGAACCTTTTTAGATAGTCCTCGAGGGGTTTATCCTCGCCCTGCTTAATCTTGGCGAGGTCGGACTGGCTCTTCGGGAGTTCGCCAGCTGCCGAGAACTTATTCAAGAACTTTTTCTTAAACTCATGCTAATCGGCGACTGAGCCTTTTTCCAATTCTTCAAACCATTTTAAAACTGCTCCCTCAAAGGTGCTAAGGAATGCCTTACACCACAAGTCTAATTTGTTTAAACAGATGCCCATCTTGGCCTCGAAACTAGAGACGTGCTCTCTAGCATTTGTCTTTCCTTCATAGGATTTGAGTGCGGGGAGTTTAAGGCGGGAATCTGGCGATGTGTCTCTGATCCTTCTGTAGAACGGGGCAAATTAATCTATGGGTTTGCTTGCGAGGTTGCCTGTTTCCAGGGCGTCCAACCTTTCCCGGAGTTGGTTAAGCGTGATTCCTCCGGATGTAGCCCTATTCTCACGTTCTGGTCGATGAGGCTTGTCTTCGGCCTTTCGTCGCTTTTGAGAGGTAGCATTTGATCGAGCATTGCTTCTTTCTGGGGTGGGAGATCGTGGCTGGAGACCTGACCTTGCCTTAGACCGAGGTCTTCTTCGGGTTTGCTGTAACTCTCTATGCTATCCCAAGGAATAGGAAATCCTTAAGTGCGCGCCTCTTGGTCGAACTTATTCGTCAGCCCGGGTTAGCCTGTCATGGACGCTAACCCTGAGAGGCTCTTTAGTTGGTCTGCTCATCCTTTCGTAGACGCTGATTCTGGTTCCACTGGAGCCAAAAGTTCGCAAGTGAGATTACCCTTGCGATCCCCGTATTTGTCCTCCGAGGTGAGTGCCTTCTCGACAACCTTCACCTTGGGCAGCGTCTATTCGAGGAGCGACTACTCGGCGAGCTAGCTCGTGTTCACGTCTCTCCAGTTCCCTTTGTTTCTCGAGGTAAGCCTTCTCCTTTCGTATGTGCTCCAGCTCGACAAGGTCCCACTCTTTTTGAGTCAGGGGCCTTGGCTCCACCCGAGCTGGAGATGCTCCTACTGCGCGAGCAACTGTCCCTACGGCGGTGTTGCTCGCAGATGGGCTTCCCCTTTGCTGCCCGCTGTTGGTCTTCTTTCCCTTCCCCGTTTGAACCTTCCTCTTGGCTATTCCCTGAGTTACTTTCAGGGTCCTTGCTGTCTCCGCGGCCTTGGCCGGTGTCTCCAAAATGGGATTAGAGGGTTTTTCTACCACATGTTCGGCAGCTTGCGGAGGCTAAACCTCCGCCTGAGGAGCCACCAAAGGTATTGAAGGAGGTGGCTATTTGGTGGGAGTTTGTTTGGAAGTGGCCATTTTACTCGTAGTCGATGTTTTTTAAGAAAAAGGTCCTGGCAACAGAACCAAACTGATCACGCCAAAAAGAATATGGTGACCACGTCGGATCCACGTATGCAACTAGCTCACAATCAAGATGCCTCGGCTCTCTAAAGGCTCTTGTAGCTGGGACTAGGTTGTCACAGGGTGCTAGACTTACACCTGTTTGGCAATGAAAAACAACCGTCAAGGGTGTCGGGGGTTTGACCCACTATTACCCTCCGGCGTGAGAGTTAGTTCAAGTGTATTGAATGTATGAAGGTAGTTAGCAAACTGCCTTCTCTTAATCACTAAAGGGGTAATCAATGTGGGTTGTATATAAGTGAGTAAATGCAAGCTTTTGCAGCACTTGTGAATTTCAGAGTAAAATGCCTTTAGCCATAAATGAGAGTGGTACATGGTATTTATAGCTGGGGTGGCGTGTGTTGTAGTATAAGTTTAGCCACCTACTCTACTGAGAGATGAATTCTCATTAACGAGGCCATGCTGTTATTAGGATTAAGTTGACAAAAAGAAGCTTCCTCCCTGGGGAATTGGGAAGCTAATAAATACCGACAAAGCTTCACGCTAAAGGAATGTCTCCTTCCAGTGAGAATGTCTTGATTTTGCTAGGTTAGGTACTGACAGACAGTAAGCATTTAATGTTCTGATGTTGACCTGTGCCGAGGACAAGTATTGCTCGTTCCAGAGTCGACCTCGTCATTGGCGAGGTCAATAATGGATTGTGTCGAGGTTTGGTTGAACCGACGACCTCGGCTCTGTGACCTATATTGAAGACTTCATGCGAGGACGCTGGCGAGGACCTTGACGGGTGACCTTGTTCGTTCTAAGGCCCGAGCCTCCACTACCAACGAGGATCTCAAGATCTACCTAAGTCGCAGCATAATATTTGATTAGGATTTAAATGTGTAGTCGTTCCTACGCTAGTACTCTGTGATCATTAAGGATGGCGGACATGTATGAGCTGAGCCCGAACCAATCTTCTCTCTCATGATGAATGAGAGATTCTCACGCAATTAATTTGGTCATTGCTGGATTATACCAAGGTCTGGCTTAACCGGTGACTTCGGCTTTGAGACCCAAGCCTCCACTATCAACGGGGATCTCAGGACCCACCTGAGGCTGATGTGGAGGACACGTGTTATAAATATTGGGAGGATCCCGTCACATATCATACCAAAAAATGATTCTATCAGATAAATCCTTACCTATGAATAAATAAGACCCTTTGATCAAGGCAGGAGGATACAAACTTTCAATCTCACTCAAATTATCTTCTTCTAGAATAGTTTAGAACATGGCCGTTCCCTAAGCAAAATAAAATGAAAAAATTGCGGGTCGGTCCACTTTCAATAATTTTTAATCGCTTAAGTTCACTATATTTGTTTTCAACCGCTTAAGTTCATTTTAAGTGATAAATTAGTTGTTTGTTCCAAAACTGCCACCGTAACAACATATGACGTTTTTAAGTGTTTTTTGTGCATCGTCATTGTGTGAAATGTACATCGTCAATGTATTTTATGATTTTTGTGTTAAGAAATGTGCATTGCATCGTCAAGTTTAAAATGTGCATCGTTAATGTAATTTTTGTGATTTTTTGTGTTAAGAAATGTGAATTGTCAAGTATAATTTTGTGCATCGTCAAGTATAACAGTCTATTTCAGTATTTTTGTGGTAAGAAATGTGCATCGTCAAATATTAATGTGCATGGTCAATGTATAATAGTACTATTTCAGTATAATTTTTATGCATCGTGAAGTATAATTATATGTATCGTCAATTATAACAGTACTATTTCAGTATAATTTTTGTGCATCGTGTAGTATAATTTTGTGCATCATCAACTGTAATTTTAAAAAAGATAGAAATTACACTATAGCGACCCGGGCACCTTCGTCCCAGCCTCGCTAGTGACACCTGGTCACACCTGACTCGACCTTTAAGAGTATCGCAGCCAGACCTCAAGAACTTCACATGCCTAGTCATGGGTTTCATGCCTTCCCCCACACTCGAACCCCTGACCTCTAGGTAAGGTACAAAGGTCTTTAAATATGAGTGTGAGTACCAATTGAGCTAACCTAGTAGATCAATTGGTACTCACACTCATATTTAAAGACCTTTATACCTTACCTAGAGGTCAAGGGTTCGAGTGTGGGGGAAGGCATGAAACCCATGACTAGGCATTGGAAGTTCTTGAGATCTGGCTGCGATACTCTTAAAGGTCGAGTCAGGTGTGACCAGGTGTCACTAGCGAGGCCGGGACGAATGTGCCCGGGTCGCTACAAAAAATATAGCTCAATTGGTACTCACACTCATATTTAAAGACCTTTGTCCTGGACCTAGAGGTCAGAGGTTCGAATGTAGGGGAAGGCATGAAACCCACTACTAGGAGTGGGAAGGCCTGTGACTAGTGACTCTGGGGAAGGACCTATTGAGGAGAACCTGGGTCGCTACAAAAAAGGCGCCTTTTTTTTGTAGCGACCCAGGCACCTTCGTCCCGGCCTCGCTAGTGACACCTGGTCACACCTGACTCGACCTCTAAGAGTATCGCAGCCAGACCTCAAGAACTTCCCATGCCTAGTCATGCATGGGTTTCATGCCTTCCCCCACACTCGAACCCCTGATCTCTAGGTAAGGTACAAAGGTCTTTAAATATGAGTGTGAGTACCAATTGAAACCTTTGTACCTTACCTAGAGATCAGGGGTTCGAGTGTGGGGGAAGGCATGAAACCAATGCATGACTAGGCATGGGAAGTTCTTGAGGTCTGGCTGCGATACTCTTAGAGGTCGAGTCAGGTGTGACCAGATGTCACTAGCGAGGCCGGGACGAAAGTGCCCGGGTCGCTACATACACAATGTTTATCAGCATAGATTCATAAAAAGAGAGGAATAACACGAAAAATGAAATGTTATTAATAAAAAATTATTGTTTCTTAAACATTTTTGTCCGTACGAAATCATTGCATTAGCCATTTTGGCCCTGTACTTTTGCATTAGCCAACTGCTTGTTGGGGTGATGTTTCACATGTGCTTATTAGGCAGACATCTTGTAGTTGGCTTAATTGTTGGTATCGCTTTAATGGCTGAGAAATTGGTCTCAGATGCATCGCCCTCAATCTAGTAGTGAGCCCTAAATGGAACCAAATGCACGTAGTAAGCAGGTGGAACTGGAAAAGCCATCAAACATAAATGTAAAATTAAAGTTGGTGTAAATAAGGTCCACAAAAAAAGCAGAATGGAAAGTAATTTGTTTACAAACCTATTGACACAGATCGAGTGCACCTCACGTACCTGAAAAAATATTATTGATATTAGAACATAACATTTGAATATGAATTCAACATAACCTTGTAATTATAACAGTATTATTTCAATATAATTTTGCGTTAAAAATTATGCATCGTCAAGTATTATTTGTGTATCGTCAATTATAACGATACTATTTCAATATAATATGTGTATCATGAAATGTTTTTATGCATCGTCAACGTAATCATTGTAATTTTTATTAATTCCTATTATTATTACAAAAGTTATCAAGAATACAATCCATAGCACACAATTGACATTCTATGGTATGGAATAGAAAAACTTTTTCTATGTACATGGGGTGGCCCTACCTTGTTACACAAAAAGACTTTTTTTTTTTTTAGGGAAACAGGGGCGGCACCCTGCTAGATTTTATTAAAATAGAAAAGAAATTACAATCTTGAGGGGGACAACCAGCCTTGCCCTTATAAGAGGGAGGATGGAAAAGCCTGACCTCGAAACAGAAATATAAAGAAACAAATACAAGTCTAAGGAAAAACAAATAAGAGAAAATCTAAGAGACTCTAATATACGGAACTCCACGCTTGTCCATAGAAACTTTACCACGAATGCTTTGAGAAAGATAAGAATCTGCTCTAAACTCAGCATCACCACCGTTATCGCACCCCAGATTAGCTAGAGCATCAGCCACTGAGTTAGCCTCACGAAAGCAATGAGAAAATGAGAAATGCATAGAAGCTTGGATAGAGAGAATAGTTCTAATCATATAAAGACAAGCCCAGGGAGGACGAGCCGTACCATTCACACAGTCCAAAAGAGCTCTAGAATCAATCTCAATAACGGCACCACGCAAACCCTGAGAATACAGCCACTTAACACCATGGAAAACGGCACGACATTCAGCTACAAAGTTGGTTGACAGACCATAATATGAATGGAAAGCAAAAGTCAAATCACCCATAGAATTTTGTTGAACCCTCCTTATTATTTCATGAGAAGCTTGCAAAGATGTGTTCTACTTCTCAAGCACACAGTTTCTTAGCATCTCCATGTCAAGTTGTGATGATTCTCCATAATGTAGCACTGAAAGAACATCCAACGCGTGCATGGCATCAAAGTATCCATCCCTTGCAAGATACTCCTACAGCGACGATGCGATGGCTAAGTCTTGAGTGTTCCATTGGAGAAGAATATGGGAATTGCGATTTAGTGGAATATTCCTCTGTTTCTGGTAAAAGTTAATCTTATTCAGAAATGATCCTATGCTTGATCCAAAAACCACCTACGAGGGAAAAGACCTTCCACAAATATATTTTGGAGGACTACTTCCTCGTTGTCAGCATCGTAAAACATCCTACAAACTTGTTGGATGTTGAGGACGTCTCTGAATGACGATGCATCAACCATTTGGAAGATAACCAATAGAATCTCATAAAGTAGGTATGTCAACATTTTTGTTTTGCTTTTTGGTTTTTGCTGGTGGATTTTGTTTAAACAATATCAAGGCACGTGTTAGGAATATGCCTGTAAATCAGCTGATATATATGTATGCATATTCCAACACAGTGATTTGCTTGTTCCCATTACAACGCATGTTTCACAAGTGGCTAAAAGGATGCGTCGGTTAGTGTGGCGCTTGTTGAAACAATGCATAGGTCATTAGACTAGGAAGTCTTTGTACATATCCGAGTCTTTGTCCTACCAGAATGATGACAAACCTTTATATGAATTAAGCTCTTCAAATTGCCAGCTGACGTGACCATCGGCAAATGTCTCACTAGCAGACATTTCCCTTTAGCTATGACTACCTAATAGCCGTCTCTACATCAGCAGTTCTACATCGGCAGATCCCTGTATTCGCCAAAGCACTTCATCAGAACAACTGCAGAGAAGCTATTTATTCAAGAGGAACATCGTGACCATCGCCGATTTCTACATCGCGGTTCTATAATGGCAGATCTCGAATCGGCCAAATCCTCATCGAACAACCGCCGAGAAACCGTAAGATCACGAGAAACATCGGTCGTTACTCAAACGCGCTACAAGTCAAAATAGATCCGTTGTAAGATCGTCGACAAATCCAAGATACGCATCGATGTCTACACCTTCACGTTTATCCAATAGACATTTCCTCTTCGAACGTGTTCGCGGTCTTCAAAGCTTCATTTCGAAAAGGCCAAGCACAGACGCCGCACTTCGGTCAAAGCAATGATACGTCCAAATCGCCGACCGCATCCAGGCTAAGCTCGACACGTCCAATTGTCCGGCTGTGTCACGGACCATCTTCAAGACTCAAACCTAACGAAGGTCTTTGCCCAATGATCCAAAATGTACTCGCTACATTATGAAATTCAGATCTCCAACGGGCTTAAACCTATTCAATACACCAACGGTCACCTCTTCTTCTCCAGCCTATATAAGAAGACTCTTACTCTCATCTCCATACACGAGCAAGCAGTGTATGCTTATGCTTGAGAAAGGTTGTGGTATTGATCTTCATTTCTTCAATCCAGAACCACTCCTTCAGAGTGAGAAATCACAAGTGTAAGAACAAACACTTTGTGAAAGAGAGAAAAGAAAATCCAAAGGCTGAGAAGCTCTGCTTGATCAACAACCTTGTTTTTGATTTGAGCCATTCTTCCTTCGAAGAACTCAGTCTCTTCAGTGGCCTCAACTCCATCATCCAGTAAAGAGACCAAGTATCTTACAGATCGTTGAAGCCAGATCAAGCTTGAAGATGTCCGATGAAGAGCCAGAACTTACATGTCCAGATTGCATTCATATCGGCAGACTTATACTACATTATAAGCTGTGCCGATTGTGCAATAAGTTGTCATCATATTTGGTCGAGTGCTTAGCACTCAGTTGTTCAAATACATGCTATTTGAACAACCCCTAATATTCTCTTCTCACTTCACTCTAACACTAGCACTTTCCTTCCCTGACCTCCAAGGTTGTTAGGAACTGCTAGGATTAGAGTTCTAATATAAGTCTTCCCGGTATCCCATTTCACTTTCCTTCTACCTCCGGGGAGATTGCTAGGATAGAGAGTCTAGGTTGATGTACTAAGCATGTTTGCCTTTGAGCAAACCTCTGCTGAATTTTAATATAATATATATTTGTTACATTCAGCCTTGATTTCTCTTTCTTGTATAATTTGTCTTATCATGTACAATCTGTTTAAGGAAAGTAAATGATGCATCTAATACAGATTTTAGTCAACTGTTAAGCTCTCTTTCATATCAAATCTTTACAGTTACTTTAATCTAAATTGTTTGACTTATGCTGTTTGTTTTTCCGCTGCTCAAATTTATCTTCATCAGCTAAGTTCAACATACATCTTCCTACTGCACTCTTGACATCTGCTGATCACTGATGTCCGATGTCTCTAACTTCGGCTAAGCAGTTAAGATAAGGAAGATGATCTACCTGTATTAATCATTTCATCTATTCTTCAGATTATTTGTAAAAATTGGATGAAATTTTTAATACATCAAGTATAGGCTATTCACCCCCTCTAGCCTATACACTGAGCAACCCTTGGACCCAACAGCACGTCTCATATTTATACTAGTTGTATTGTTTAACACGCATTGGACAATCAGTTCTTATAGTATTCGAAAGGGCATTTTATCATATCAATGAATGTTCTTTTTAAACGATTCATAAAATTTGACAGTCACTTCTTTACAGAATTTGAAAAAGCATTTTATCATTCTTGTAGAATTTTAAGAGACATTTATCCTTCTTGTATAATCTGAAAGAGTTTTTAAACGATGCACAAAACTTGTTAAGTTTAAAAAGTTGTGCATCGGGAATAAAGGTTGTGCATCGCGATGCACAAAAATAATATTTTTTTATAGTACAATTTTTTGCATCGTGATGCACAAAACGTGTGCATCGCAAACGTAATTTCAAAAAAGATAGAAATTACACAATGTATCAGCAATGCTTCCATTAAATCACGATGCATCAAAAACAAAATGTTTATGCAAATGTATACATATTTCACTTTATTCAAGAAGTGATAAATAAAAAGTATATTTATAAAATGTATTACGTGCCTGAAAACTTCTTCAACTTTGGAGAATAAATGTCTGAGATCATATAAAATTCTGGATCCAAACTTTTCCGCAACGATTTTGCTAAAAGATATGTATGAGTGCTTCTTGGAACTCAGATCCGACTCCACTGACCAACCGTAGGTAGTAGTTGATATTACATAACCTATTGATTTGCCCGAGCCAGTACCTTGCACTTAGTGAACTTCTTCGAATCACTTGCTTTTAAGCAAATTAGTAGAACCTAGTGAAGCGAGCGTACTTGACAAAGCGAAGATTTCACATTTCTTCTATATACGAAAATTCAAAAATGTTGTTCAGCGGATAGAAGATGTTGGACTATTTCATCCAAAAACCACCAACGGGAGAAGAGACCTTCCAAAGATATATTCTGGAGGACTACTTCCTCGTTGCACGCATCGTAAAACATCCTACAAACTTGTTGGAGGTTGAGGACGTATTTGAATAACGATGCAGCAATCATTTGGAATATAACCAATAGGATCTCACAATGTTTTCAAAAAAAATTTACAAAATTTTCGAAGGGTTTTAAGATTTTTTGCTCCGTTTGAAGTGAAGATTGCTGTGTTTTTGAAGTGAAAAGGGTTTTAGTTTATTTTTGTGGTCTGAAAACCGATACAATTCGTGTTAGAAGGATGCAATGTTATGCATCGTACGTGTTTTTTTGAAAAGTTGTGCATGGCAAGTATAAAAAGGTAATTTGTGCATCGTCTTTATGTTGTCATACATCGTTTTTTTGTTTTGCGATACACAGTTTGGCATCCCATGTTTATGTGCATCGTGTTGTGTTGCGATACATCGTTTTTTATTTTTGCGATGCAGAGCGTGCACTGTTCCGTGTTTTTAAAGGGCATAGATGACATTTCATAACAAAAGTATCATTTTCCGGTTAAAACCAATTATCGTATTTTTAAGCGATTGAAAATTGTCTAAAAGGGACCGCCCCGAATTTCTCCCAAATAAAATCGTTTCGCAAAGCCCATTAGTCTGTTCTCAATATTATTCAATTTTACACAATTCCAAAATTTTATTTCAATAATACTTTGTGGTTCAATTTTAAGGCAACCATTATTAAATAGCGGAATCAATGAGAACAGAGAAATCAAGGCTCCAAAGCTCACAAATTCGCCAAAAATTTACTGCCAATAATTAAAAATTAAAACTACAAACTCCCAAGTAAAATACTCCCTCCGTTTCTAAATTATCATTCTGTTTGATTATTTTTGTCTAAACATAATGTTTTTCAAATATAAATTTAACGTATATTTATTCCAAAATCACAAAATAATTTGAATCACATGTTTTGTTTTGTAATTTTGAAATAAATATATGTCAAATTTATATTTAAAAAAATTATATTTAACCAAAAAGAAGTCTAACAAGAAGATAATTTAAGAACGAAGTAATAAACAAATTATAGGGCGGTAAAATGCAACTAACCCTTAATTTTGATTCCATTGGATTCTGCGGTTCAACCATGGTGATAGGAGTATGATATGACAACGTAAGAACTTTCGATAAGGATGTCTCCCTCCTCCATTGATATCCACAAAACCTAGTCGTGCAGCTTCACTTGCTATTCACTTTTTCTTCTTTTTTTTTACACTTTCTTTTTGTCCTTTGCCTACACATTGCTTGGCCTCATTAATTCCACCTAGAAAATAAGGATAAGTCTGTGGAGTAGCAGAATTTGTTTCTGTTACTCCATTCTGGCCATTAAAAATACCTGTAATTTTTAAATATATAGATCGAGCTAATATGTGTACTAGTGTATACTTGGAGTTGTTCGGAAGAGTAAATTAAGTTTAAGTGCATAGAAGTTGACCAGAATAAGCTAAAAATTTATTTTACCGGTTCGAAAATAAGCATTTTTATTAACTTTACATGAGTTTTAAGAAAAATTTGACTTTATGTAATTTTCTTTCAATACTCTTGAAGTATTTAGTAATTGTGTCAAATCAGCTCCTCGTCTTTTATTATCTCACAATTGATAAGAATATAATGAACAATTTGTTTAACATTTAAAGAAATTTGAGGCCTACAATTTTTACCCAAGTAATTTTGCATAAAATGTATGTTTTTCATATACTTTGTATTAATCTAAATTGAGCTTATTTTCATTAATCAAAATTGCATAAAATTTAGACGGACAGTATTTTATTATAATGTACTGCAAATGATGAGCTGCCGTCAGCACTACATTTAAACAAATGATACCAAATTATGCAATTTAGTATTGGGGTACATGATCTTGGTTAAGGTAGTAGATTAATAACAATACTGATGTGTGAGAAGTGATGAATTAATTTTGGTTTTCACAATTGATAAGAATATGATGAACAATTTGTTTAAAGAATCTTTCTAGAAAGAAAAAGAGAATAATTATTTTAGACCGTACCGAGAAAAAATAAAGACACTCCCTTCGGTTCTTAAAAGACTGTGTTGTTTGACCTAACTCAGATTAAGAAAAACTAATTGACTCTACATCGGTATGTTATATATTTTATTTTAAAGCTCATGTGCAAGTGAGACCTATAATTAATGTAACAAGTATGAGTAAAATAGCACTACATCGGTTCCACTAAAAAAGTCCACGTGTGAAAAGTTTAATAATTAAGGTATACATTAGTGTTATTGGAGTTGGTCGTAATTATAAAAACACTTAAGTACAATCAAGATGATTACAACACAAGTAAAGGGTAAAGATGAAAGGTTAAGAAAAATGTTAGCATAATTTTTGAAAATAAACTCTTTAACTGAAACGTCTCAAAATAGAATAGTGAAATTTTTACCTGAAACGGAAGGAATAAAAGTGTTTTTCTAAAAAAATTTTAAAAATTAGACAGCAATTTTGAAGCGGATGAAATTAGAGCCCAGCCTGTACCCATCGGGCCAAGCCTTACAATCGGGTCACGTCGGGCTACCCACGGGCCGACGCATTGAACCAGAGTAGTTTTTACTAATTTTGTCAGTTCAAATGCAAGCTTATCGGGAGATAGTCTTTGAATCCAGTCCGCCCGAGATTTGCATCAAGCCTTCCAAACTAAAGCTCAACCTACCCTAATGTCGAATTGGCTAAACTACACCCAAAAATTTTCAAAGAATTTAAAATTTATATTAAAAAAAAGATCAGTTTATGCTTCTTTCGACTCAAAGACAAGGGTTTCTTTAACTTTTTGTTCATTAGATCTATTTGTGGAATAAATGATGATCTAATCGTTCTTACACAAAAAATCTTTAAGCTTAGCATAGTATTTTTTATCAAATCATCGTGGTTCTCGTATGAATCTGAGGTTTTAATGGATTCAGAGGGTCTTAATAAGATAATTCCTATTAAATAGACCGATTTTACCGACTACAGATGAGATAAAAGGAGAATAATCACATTTATTTAGAACTAAGAGAGTAGTTAATTGAAAAAAATATCTGCCACCATCAGCTAGCATACTGTTTGTTGGACCCCCACTGCATCAAACAGTGGGCAACAAGTGAAAGAGAGAGAGGTAAGGCACCTGAATTATGAACTCAATCTTTCCAAAAATCAGTTGTTTTCTTTTAGATTAAACTACGCGTTTTAAGTACCCTCTCTAACTAATAAAATCAATCAAATCAAATCAAATCAAAAAATAAAAACATAGTTTTAAGAATATCAATTCAATTCGGTAGTTGTCTCAATTATTAGCCTTATTTAGATTTGTAGTACGACGAGAAAATCGTGTATCTAACTATAGTTTTAATTTCGAGATTCGATCATTTGTCCGAACAATTCGATTCACTTTTTATCTCAATTACTTAAGTTGAGATTAGTTACATGAAATCTTGTTTTTTTGTCGGCGGTCATTCGAGTTGTTCCAGAAGATCCACACTCTCTACTATCAGTACTTAAGTGTACCGTCGCTGCAGCACCCACTTCACTTTCCTGGAAAAACCCATTAAAAAAACATCATAAAATGGAGGTGCAATCCAGCAAAAGATCAGATGAAGCAACCGTCAATAACAACAACAATAATAATACCTTTGCATCTTCATCATCTGCAAGCAACATGAACCCCTCAAGAAACCCAGCTGTGGTGGCTCAGTGCAATGCTGATGCCAGGCTCTTGTCTCAGTTTGAGCAATCTTTTGGTTCAGCTAAGTCTTTTAACTACTCCACATTTGTTAAAAATGCTCCCCAGGCTGTGCCTGAAGAGGAGATGACTGCTTATTTGTCTACAATTCAAAGGGGTGGTTTTGTTCAGCCCTTTGGGTGTATGCTTGCTATTGAAGAACCCTCTTTTAAAATCATTGGTTATAGTGAGAATTGCTATGCTTTATTAGGTTTGAGCAATCTTTTGGGTCAGAAGAGTTGGCAAAGGGTTTGATTGGGGTTGATGCTAAATCCCTTTTCAACCCATCTTCTAGGGCTTCATTAGAGAGAGCTGTGGCCTCTAGGGAAATTTCGATGTTAAACCCGATTTGGGTCCATTCTAGGAGTACCCATAATCCCTTTTATGCTATTCTTCATAGAATTGATGTTGGGGTTGTGATTGACTTGGAGCCTGCTCCCTCGGGTGATGCCGCATTGTTGCTTGCTGGTGCAGTGCAGCCGCAGAAACTCACTGTTAGGGCAATTTCTAGGCTCCAATCACTCCCTGGGGGAGATATTGGTGCTTTGTGTGATACTGTTGTTGAAGATGTTCAGAAGCTCACTGGATACGATAGGGTTATGGTTTATAAATTCCATGATGATGAGCACGGTGAGGTTGTATCGGAGATTAGAGAGTCTGGTAGTGAACCTTATCTGGGATTGCATTATCCTGCAATTGATATTCCACAAGCTGCTAGATTCTTGTTCAAGCAGAATCGTGTCAGGATCATTTATAATTGCCATGCCAATCCTGTTCGAGTCATTCAAAGTGAAGAGTTGAAGCAGCCTATTTGCTTGGTCAATTCCACCCTCCGCTCACCCCATGGCTGCCATACGCAGTATATGGCTAACATGGGCTGTATAGCCTCATTGGTAATGTCAATTGTAATAAATAGCAATGACTCGTTGAAACTATGGGGCTTAGTAGTGTGCCACCACAACTCACCATGTTATGTCCCTTTCCCACTTCGCTATGCATGTGAATTTTTAATGCAGGCCATGGGTTTGCAGCTCTATATGGACCTTCAATTGGCTGCACAGTTGGTGGAGAAAAAGATTCTCCGCGTGCAAACCTTATTATGTGACATGCTACTGCGGGATACCCTATTTGGCATTGTGACTCAGTCTCCTAATATCATGGACCTCGTGAAGTGTGATGGGGCAGCACTATATTATGGTGGGAAATGCTGGCTGCTGGGGCTAACTCCAACTGAATCACAAGTTAGAGATATTGCAGAGTGGTTGTTAAGTAATCATGAGGATTCTACAGGGTTAAGTACCAAGAGTCTATGTGATGCAGGTTATCCCCATGCAGCCTCACTCGGTGATAAAGTGTGTGGTATGGCTGGTGCAAGAATTACAGCAAAGGATTTCTTGTTTTGGTTCAGGTCCCACACTGCAAGGGAAATCAAATGGGAGGTGCTAAGCATCATCCTGATGATAAAGAGGATGGAGAAAAATGCACCCAAGATCTTCATTCAAGACGTTTCTTGAAGTGACCAAAAGTTGCAGTCTGCCTTGGGAGATTTCTGAAATCAATGCTATTCACTCTTTGCAGCTAATGATGAGAGAGTTGTTTCAAGAGATTGAAACCAGTACTTCAAAGGTGGTGATATCTGCTCAACAGAATGAATCTGAGGTGCAGGAGTTGGATGAACTTAGTTCAGTGGTGTGCGAGATGGGGAGATTGATTGAGACGGCTTCGCTCCAATTTTGGGGTTGATTCATCCGGTTTGATCAATGGGTGGAATGCCAAGATCGCGCAGTTGACAGGATTACAGGCTAGTGAAGCTTTGGGAAAGTCCCTGATTAATGAAGTGATTCATGAGAACTCACGTGGAGTGGTTGAGCATCTTCTGTACAGAGCTCTGCAAGGTAATTATTTTCTTGCATTGATGATTAATAGTACTTGCAAGAACGTAGAATATACTAGATTATCCCAACAACCTCAAAAGCCTCTTTCTTTTATCATTTTTTTTCATTTTTTTTTCTATTGTATTTGGGTGCTCGAATCTTGTTTTGCCGTACGAAGGCGTTGGTTGTCATTTTCAGAGTTCTTTTCAGATTTCATTCTCAGAATTCAAATTTTCATTATCACTTGTGGAAGTTCTTTTTAAAGAAATCCTTTTAGTTTAGTTGATCAAACTATGGATATATTAACATAAACTAGAAACTGTATAAGATTATTTAATTACAAGAGATGGGCTTTGAAAAGCCGAGATAAGTCTAGCAGCTCTACTTTGAGTTTGATCTCTCCTCACAAAAGGAAAAATGAAAAAGGGAGGATCTTGGAAGAAGTGGTCCATAGTGGTAGAGTGAGCTGCAGCTTTGGCGAGAGCGTCCGCTACGTAGTTGGCTTGTCTATAGCAAAAGGAGAGCCATACTGCATCGAGTTGTTTCGAGAGATGTCTACCGTCGTCCACTAGCGTCTGATGTTGATGGTGGTTGGCTTGTTCCCTGTTGATCAGTGGCGAAGCCAGGATACGATCCTTAGGGGGGCCAAGTTAACTTAACTACAAGTGTAACATCTAATACTCAAGGGGGCCAGTATATAATAATAATAGTAAAAATTATATTTTAAAAGGGTAAACTACATGTTGCTCAAAGCCTATGGGGGCCATGGCCACCCTTGGCTCTAGTGTGGCTTCGCCACTGCTGTTGATCATGTTGAAAGAAAGTAGGGAATCAGTTTCTACATGAACTTTTGTCCAATTATTTTTGATTGCTAGCTCTAAGGCTGAGCAAAAAATAGCCCAGAGTTCGGCTGAAAAGTTCCAATTATTTTTGATTGCCAGCTCTAAGGCTGAGCAAAAAATAGCCCAGAGTTCGGCTGTAATGTTTGAAGTTATTCCAATACTCTTAGCAATTCCTCCTTGGACTTCGCCTTGGCCTAGTTGTTTTTAACTCCCCCCCCCCCAAGTATCAACTTTAGATAATTGTTGCTGCTACTTGGGAAATGAATCTCTTTTTCTACCAAAAGTTTAATAATTCAAGCTAACATTCATGCTCTGAATCTGTCAATGATGTGTTTGATCAAAGTGTGAGGGAATCATGAAGTCTTATTAGCAACTGGGCTTTGGTTTTCAGTGTTATCTGCACATGCTTTCCGGTTCTTCTTTGGCTGTTGGGGTCATTCGATTCAAATATCTGAAACGAATATTACATTATGGGTATAATCTATGAAAAGACCAACATAGATTTGATATAGGTTCTCTTCTACAAGTTTCTGAGAGCATAAAGGACAAACTCATTTTTCTTGTTTGTCCATTAGCAGCTTCCTCTTTCTTTCTGGCTCTGCTTGTAGTTCATCTGTTCTTTGATTGATTAATATCCCTCCTCCTGGCTCCACAGCTTCCAATCAAAAGTCAATTAAAGATGTAAAAGAGAGAATAGAGCTATGGATATTGAGAAGGAGACAACAAAATACCAAGCAAAGGGATAGATACAAGAAATGAGAATTTGCATTGAACAAGAGGCAATGGAGCTTTTTTTTTTTTTTTTGATAAGTAAAATGTGTATAAGAGGCAATGGAGCATAGTAGTAGGATTCCAGAAATCTGTTAGTATTTACGTTCCCTTGTACTTCAATCAACCCTACCCTCCTTAATTGAATTAAAATAATAATATTTATCATAATAATAATAATAAAGCTAAAATACCTTCTAAGCAACTATTTTATTTTTGAAAATCTCAGTTGTTATGATGGCACCAAACGGTTACTTCCATGGATCTGCTGCTGCAATCGTGCAACCAACTTGATCAGTTTCCCTCTATTGGTTAGACCTCTGAGTTTCCAAAGTTTTAAACAAAAATATTTCTTTAGCTTTCTTGTCAGCTATGACATCCAAGGCCTCATAACATCTGATGAAAGACACTATACTGGCTATATACGTAATAAGCTGTTTAGCTACAATTTTTAGACATTTTTTTAATTTTAAATATTGAAAAAATGTGACAGCACAAAGTTGGTGGCTAGACATTCCACCAATTGACATGGTTTAATATAAGAATGATCTGTGCTTCCAGTATTCCTTGATCTAGGCTTGGGGATTGACAGTATTGAAACAGATCCAGATTTTATTGCACTGGTTAATATGAGAATTACTTGCGTCCCAAATCTTCTCATTTAAAAGTGCGGTGACATTGACCTTTATCTTAAGTGTGAGCATTTTGAAAGATATTTTATTTGCAACAGAAAACCCTTCATCAATCATCTGTAGTTCTTCAATATGACTCCTGAATTTCTCTTTTAATTGAATCTTATTTTGGGCCCAGCGGAGTCTCAACATCCTGCATGCTTTCTATTTTGAATTCCCTGCAAAATATCTATATCCCATAATTTGTTTCAATCCAGGCGAGGAGGAGAAAAATGTTGAATTGAAACTCAAGAAGGTTGGGATACAACAGCAAAATGCAGTCATATATATTGTGGCTAATACCTGCACAAGTAGGGACTACACGAACAAAGTTGTCGGGGTGTGCTTTGTTGGCCAAGATGTTACATCGGAGAAAGTTGTCATGGATAAGTTCACTCGTTTGCAAGGGGATTACAAGGCCATATTACAAAGTCTTAGTCCACTGATCCCGCCTATATTTGCTTCTGACGAGAACGCATGCTGTTCTGAGTGGAATGCAGCCATGGAAAAGCTAACAGGTTGGATGCGGCATGAAGTCATTGGGAAAGTGCTTCCTGGTGAGATTTTTGGAGGTATCTGTCAGCTGAAAGCTCTCGAGACACTCACAAAATTTACAATTCTTTTGCACCAAGCAATTAATGGTCATGATCCTACGAAGCTGGCTTTTGTTTTTTCAATAAGGAAGGAAAATATGTAGATGTTCTCTTGACAGCAAATAAGAGAACTGATCAGGACGGAAAGTAGTTGGATGCTTCTGCTTTTGCAGACGGCTGCACCTGATGTGCAGCCATCCTTGAAAGACAGGAAAGAGGACAGAGAGTTCGTTTCAAAATCTAGAGAGTTGGCTTACATACGACAAGAGATCAGAAACCCACTAAATGGTCTTCGTTTCACCCACAAACTCCTGGAAAGTACAGCTATTTCAGATGATCAGAAGCAATTTCTTGAGGCTAGTGATGCATGTGAAAGACAGATAATGTCAATCATTGAGGATACAGATTTGGGGAGTATCGAAGAGGGGTAAGACTTCTTATTTGCAAATCAATTGTTTGCATCCGTTTTTTCAAGTTGATACTAAATATTATTGATTATTAGTTTATCATGATGCCTTGGTCCGTTTTTATATACAAAAAACCTCCAGAAACCTACATTGTCAAGTTTTATTCTGTTAATGGAGTGACTCATTTCTTTATCCTACATGTTTAATATATTACTCCCTTAGTCCCTCCATTACAAAATGAGTGTCCATTGTTGTGCGATCATGAACCAAAATGGGGACTCATGTTGGGTGAGACGGAGTAGTTTCTTTGAGCTTTGTTAGTATCTCTGAATTTATAGCAACTGAAAATGTTTGCGGAAGTGCAAAAAATAATATATTTCGGACTGTAGCATGGATTTTCATTATTTTCCTTGGTCTAGATTCTAGGGTATTCTCAATGAGTATTTAAATCTTGGCATTGATTATGGACCGTACTTATTTTAGGCAGGAAAAGCAGCTGTGTAAGAGTAGGTTTCACTTCCTACTGTCAGAAACGGAAGTAGATGATGAGAGGTAGTGGGGACGGATACTTTCTTTTTCGTAGAATGTGAATCCGGGAGCCAGGTTTCTGGGTAAGGGTAAACTTGGTGTTACAGGTTACAGTCCAAAGATTCCCTCGAGTATGACCTGAGAGTGGAAATTGAGACTGACTACGTTTGAGAGAGAGAGAGAGAGAGAGATCTACTTAAAATCCAAATGTCTGGTAACTATCACACTTATCTCATTGTCTTCGTTATGTTGTTTTCTATTTATAGCGAATAGTAGATGATTAGCTATTATAGGGAATGTTCCATATTGCCTGCAAGGTGTCTTAGTAGTGATCATTTTAGGATCATAGGCCTTGTGTCATTAGTAGCAACAAGGAGAGATCATAGTCCTTGTCTCATAAGTAGCGACTAGGTCTCTCTCTCTCCCAAGCCCCAATTGAGGAGCACATGTGACTTGCTCCCAGTTCCACTCCCTGGTTATCAAGCCATAAATGCCCCTTTTGAGGAGTACGTGTGACTTGCTCCCAGTTCCAGCCCTAGACCTGTAAAACATCACGGATATTCTTGGATCAAAAATTCCACATTTCAATTTTCTTGGGGCATGCAGAAGGTCGGAACATCTTACCCCATCAAGATTTAGATAAACAATGGCAACAAAGATTGGTTCATCAACAACCACAAGGGAACACAAGAATTTATGGTGGTTCAGCCAAGAACTCCTTAGGCTACATCCACCCTCACGCGAGCTAGAAATCCACTATAATAATTAGAGATAAACGGTAATATAGAGATTTTTCATTTGCCTCTACAGTTTTAGGACAATCTCCCTAAACCCTTTCAAGAATCCAAGAAAAGCTCTATCGAAGCCTCACCAAATACAACTCCACCCGCAGACTCTCCCTTCAAGCTGTATAAGAGATCTCACCATAAGGACTGTAGGGGATTACACCCCCATATCGGGCACTAGCTCACCCTAGGGACTACTAAGCCACATCCTGGAGGCACACACGACTAGACTATATGTAGATTAGTAATTAACGCTTCATTTACTAATCCAATCCAAATCCTATTAGGAAAATAAAAGCTCATTAAACTATTCTAAACCAATACGGATTAGGGACTCCACTATGTCCAATGGAAATCTTCCTCTTGTAGAACTCCAAACCATGTATTTGGAACAAATCCTAACAAGACCAATTACCCTCGGAGTTCCCAAAAGCAGGCTCAAGGCTTGGTAAGCTGGCGCCTCCAAGCCAAACCATTTCATTTTGAGGAAGCTCTGCAGTGGTGCCCTAATTCCGGACATCCTTGAGTATGGAAGTACTAGGGATAGACTTTGGAGAATATCATCATTGAAGCACTCATTGTTTTGAATGACATGGCTATTTAGCTGGCTTACTCATTGAGGCTAAATATATAGTTGGGGTTCAGCTGAGGAATCCAAGCGCCGTACCTCAGCTGCTCAGCAGTCATTCTTGGTCCAAACCCCATTTGAATACCTCAGGGACCTGCTATGCTTGTTTGCACTAGTTAGGCGCAATTTTTGGAAGTGACATGGCAACGACGTAGAAATGATGTGGTGCAGTCATTTTTCCCTTTTGAGTGCCTTTCCCTAGTTCAGTAACTCACACCTTCACCTGGTCATCTCTTCAGTTATTAGTCCTCAGAAACTTAACTGCAATGGCCAAGCCTATATCATTCTACATAACCAAGTTTTCTAAGTAAATATTATTTTCTTTTGGTTTTAGCAGCAGCCTGGAGCTAAACGTGGAAGAGTTTCTCCTGGAAAATCTTTTAGATGCCATTGTGAGTCAAGTTATGATTGTGCTGAAGGAAAAGAACTTGCAACTAGTTCACGAAATTCCTGACCAAGTCAAAGCACTAACCTTGTACGGCGATCAAATAAGGCTTCAGCTCGTCTTGTCAGACTTTTTGCTGAATATAGTGCGTTATGCACCTTCTCCAGATGGCTGGGTGGAAATCAAAGTATCACCTGGACTAAAGCTGATACAAGACGGGAACCAATTCATCCATTTACAATTCAGGTACCACTTTTTAAATTTTGCAATTCAGAAGACTGGCTAAGTGACCGTGAACTTTATTTGTTACCAACACGTCTTATGCAAACTAGAAAGAGTAAAACTTAGGTTTTCAAAGATGAAGGAGAGAGAGCCACACCTCACCTTTTTTACACACCGAAAGGAAGAATGGAAAAAACAAATGATTAAGGAAATGAAAAGAATACTAGGATGTGCAAGTTGTTTAGAACTCCTTCATAATTGTATAAACCTTAATACTGAGTGCTGGGCGTAGCTATCAGTTACAGTGCGGTGTAGTTTATAACGTAGTTGCATTGGCTTTCCGATTTCTGACTGAAAACCATCTTTTTGTCCATCATAATGGCAAATCTGCATATTACTGATCTAATTTTTAGAGGTGACATATTAACATTTACACTTAAATGCTAACCATCTAAGGATTTTTGGCAGGTGTCATACGATCATTATATATAAGTTTTTGCTATGATCTATTTCCTGGTTCCTTGATCATGGTTGTTTTGCTTAAAAGGCTGATATATTTAGCAGATTCTTTGTCCTTGTTTTCTGTTTTTCCATAAAAAGTAATCATCTTCCTCCTTACTTAGGAATGTATTTCTTGCCATAATAGATTTTGATTGTGATTGCACACGACTATAACTTGTCTTGAAACCGACTATGGGTAGTTAAAAAACTTTTCAGTTTTACTGCCAGAATAATGACTACTAATTTGATGTTTCAAGCCAGATGCATCTATTTTAACAAGTGAAAAACCATTATCAGACATTACAAACTGATATAAATTGCAGGGAGCGCTTTGACAATGAATTAATCGTAATTTTGGTGTTCTTGTAGAATGAGTCATCCTGGCCAGGGCTTGCCGCCAGCTCTTATTGAAGATATGTTGGACGAAAGAAATCAGTGGACTACACAAGAAGGACTCGCTCTAAACCTATCGCGGAAACTTCTGACTATGATGAATGGTCATGTTCATTATGTCAGAGATCATAATAAATGTTACTTCCTTATTGGCCTTGAACTTAAAATAAGGAAATGAAGCTATACTCAAAATCATATATAAGCAGAATGGCCAAAATCAGTCCATGCATCTGTTCGCGTTCAACTGTTCAGCTCAGAAGCATCTATTATGGATGTGCGTTCAACTGTTCAGCTCAGAAGCATCTATTATGGATGGCTTTGTTAATGTAACCCCTAGTTGTCAGTCAGTATAGCTCTAGTTACTATGACGACGTATATTCTGTCAAAATGTGCATCCTACTTATGTGCAAATGAGTTCCAAGTGTTCAGCTCTGAAGCATCTATAATGGATGGCTTTGTTTCGGTAACCCCTAGTTGTCAGTCAGTATAGCTCTAGTTTCTATGACGACATATATTCTGTCAAAATGTGCATCCTTCTTGTGCGCAAATGAGTTCCAAGTGGCAAGTGTGCCTTCTCCCATCATGATTGCTTTGCGTTTAAAATCTGTCTCTATGTAAATATCATGTCGTTTGAATGTAATCTATATAATGCAATATATATGTAAATATCATGTAGTTTGAATGTATTCTACATAATGAAATATATTTTTCGACCTACTGGTGAGTTAAGTACTATTCTATCTCATTTTCTTTTGTTTACGTTCCTTTTTTGCTTAAAAGACACGAGTGTGTGAGCGAGTGAGAGAGAGTTATTGAAAAAGTTTTTAATAGTACATAGCAAGGGTTGCACGTCACTTAGAAGTAATGCAGAGTTTCAGAGCTGGATTATCAATCAAATCTCTGATCTTTTAAGGAAACGGATTCATACCCTCATTATTTTTTTGGTCAAAGTTTAATTATGTCAATCCAAAAAAGTCAAAAATGGTCAAAGGTTAATCTTGATAACCCAAAAAAGTCAAAAAAAAAGCATGACTACCAGTCACTCACTTCATGTCAAGTTCTTGTTTGGTAATGTCTTTGACATAAGACCACCCTCACTTGCATATACGTCCCATGAGCTTGTTCTACAGATCGTGGAACATAACCCTGGCTTAGCTACATCGGTCTTTCGCCCCTAGCGCAGGGAAAGATAACTCCTCAGAGTAAGAGCAGCCCTTAAACAAGAAGTATAATTAATCAAAAAGAATCAAGTTAAAAAGCATTTATATAAATAAGCTTCAAGACTCAAAAGCACATTAATTTCTGTCAAATATACGGAAACAAGATTAACATAAAGTAGTCAGTCTTCCCAGACTATACAATTGGCAAGTAGACTCCCACTTATAACCTTAACCTTTGGAGAAACCTTTACCCCTTCTTTTACTTATAAACAACACAAGTGCAGATCAAACCATCCAACCTCTTAACTTAAAAAAACAGAGGACTTGAAAAGATTGGAGGTGAATAGAGGAGATGCCTTCCACATATTTGGTCATCTCCACTTACATGTTTTCACGTTTATTCACCTCTTTCATGGTGAACCATCCCTTGATCCGCACATAAAATCAAAATGCTCTAGGGTTTTTCTTGTCCCTTTTCAAAATACAAGATCTGCACTGCACCCTTCCCATGATAGATCTACTTCTGTACACACAATATACGTCACAATTAGCACACTTGCAGCTGCCACCAAATTCTTTGGCTTTTATGCAAGCTGCTTCTATGCTCCGACTGTCAGCTCTGGTCCCGGGACATGCTCTTCTCACCTTCACCATCATTCGTAGGGCTTCCTGAAGAATCTTCCGACTCTGACCCATTTGACCCATGGATTTGGATGTTCATACTACTGGACAGAAGGGGTTCCTGGATTATCTGCACATATATCCTCATGTTAGCAACTTCACGTCCTTTTTTATTGGAAAATAACAACCAAACAGACTTCTCGCAGAAGTATTGACTCAATGACGTGATGGTAATTTTTTTTGGTTCTATATTTTCCCAATGTATCACTGTAGAGTAAACATCTACTTTTACTCCATAGTCCAGAAACTTGGGCTACAAAAACTAACAAACTCAAAAACTGGGTGTAGCCAAGAAACGAATGTTAAAGATGGATATGAGTAAAAAAACAAAAAAAAAAAAGATTGGAAGGAGCAGTCATGAGACAGTAGAAGTAGCCCCAATAGAAAATAAAAGATAAGTGCAGCAATTAATCGTGGATTCAAGCAATATCTTGCTTTGGGCAAAACTGGATGGCAACAGAGGATTCATGTAAGTTGTAACTGACCCCAAGTGGTAGGGAACTTGGGATAAAGGCCGGGTTGATATTTTAGAGTAAGAACAGGACATAGGCTCTTTTTTTGGTAACTTATCATAATAGATATTTCATTTAAGCAATCAAAGATAAGATGGCCATATAATTCTGCATAGAACTTTCTAGAGAACTTTGTTTGTAAGGCATAGCTATCATTGACCAGTAGTAGTGTTTGTTTGTCTCCAATAAGTTGTCATAGGCTCTCTCACTGCACATGGAATAAGTTTACCTGATCACCACCCTCTGAGCCGTCTGAACGAAAAAGAATAGGGCGGCAACGCTTATCTTCATTCATCAAACTTGAATTTTGAAAGTGGGTGACCAGGGCTGCCTTGCCCTGGATTCGAGCATATGCCAATGAAGCAACTTTCTCACTATTGAACTTCTCCCACTTTTTCCCATTAAATGCCTGCACCAACAATAACATAAGATTTAATCGTAAAATTATCCATTGAGGACTTCCTTCACTTGTCATTGATACGCTTCTTCAAAACCTCCATTAAATAGAGAAGGACAAATGCACACAATTTCTTCAAGAAGCTGCGGCTACAAGTAATCAGAGTTCCACAAAGCATACAAAATAAACCTGGTAAAATGGGACTATGTGTGCTGGAGACAGCATGTTGATGAATGCATAACCAACATTGCATTTATTCTGCACCCGAATTCAGGAAAGATTACTGTCAGTTACACTGAACTAATCAAACTTGTACAAACTTTGGTAAAATGCTAAAAGACAAGCATACCTTGAAATCAATGGGCAAGTAGAGAAAATCATAAGTACCCCTATGATTTTCATCAATGGCAGCTAGCAACATCTTTGAGGTGTACCTGAAGGAAGACAATGGGTTTGTTCCATTATGTTAATACTCCTCTCACTACAATACAAGCTATCATTAATCTAGGAGCCGCTAACCAAAGGCAACAAAAGTGACTCTTACTTGTTAGGGATATTTTTAATCATCAGTGTTGTTCGATTGTCCTCTCCACTCAAAATCTTCTCCAGGTCAAGCTGGAACTGTTTCTTGCTATCCATCTGGCTTCCATTGTGCTCAACGCGACGGCTTCTTGAACGTTCAGTCAAACTTTCCATATTGGCTGGTCCGAAACCCGGAAATGGCCATTACCAAGGAATAAAGGACTAAGCCTTGGGGAGGACATAGTGCTGAAACCAGTAGAGCCATTTTCCGAAATGTTTCCTGGAACAGAAATGCCAGAATTAATAGCACCACGAGCACCCAAAACACCTCTGTCCACGTGCCCTAAACCCATGCCTCCAAAGCTGGAAGGAGGACTCATAAATAATGTTTCAGGAGATTCATGATAATGACCAAAGTGCCTTTCAAAAGGAATTCCAGATGGAGCAGACCCAACATGGTGATGTTGATGGTGATGAGATGAGCTGAGGAGAGATCCAGGGCGCCCTGTGCTGGGGAAGCCATGGCTCGGTCCCTTGGATGGAAATTGGTGTCCCATGGATGGTGATCGCCAGCCAGAAGTACTAGTTTGATCAGCGTAACGACTGGGACTTCCCCATAGAAACTGTGGACCTGACAACGTTTCAATACCAGATCCAGTTGAGCTTGAAGCACCAAAAGAAGGTATAGTTCCAGAATATTGACCCAATTTGGGCTCTGGTAGTGAATGAGACTGTTGGAACGCAGCTCCATGGTTTGAATTTCCATTTGTGAATATATGCTCAAAATGACTACCCTTTCCGTGATCCTTGCCAATTGGTGCAATCCTGGCTGATTGAGGATGCAGAATTGAAGCTAGTCCAGGTAAATTATTCCCAAGTGTAGGGCTCATAGAGCTTAGAACGGGTGATTTGCTAAGACTTTGCAGAGGACTATGCTCTATAGGGCTTCCAAACTGCGGCCAGAGACCTGCCAGGATATGAACAATGAGAGCATCTTGTTAAGGTAGTGTGTATTTACGGCAAAAATATACCTAAACCTCATGACTCGAAAAAAAAAATACGCAAGAAACAGCAAAGATAGAAACAGTCAGAAGCATCCTGATAGGCCTTACCAGGAGGAGAGTTGGCCATCGAGGAACCCACTTGAAGTCGAAAAGTCCGAGACTCGTCTTGCTCAAACTCTTGGTTCAGTTGCAACATTAGGCTAAAGGTATAAAGCATAATCAAGTAAAATGATCAATAGACAATTATGAAGCCAAAACATCACAGAAGAACATCTTTCAAATTAATCTGCAGCAAAAAACAAAAGGAAATGGAAAAACTAAAATAGAAAAGGATGAAGCATGTATTTCCATGACTATTGACTGTTTAGGGGCCAATAAATAAGTGCAACCTGCTGAATTAAGAGCCAATGTAAGGCAAAAGCACAGAACTGTCCCTTATTATTCAAACAGAATCAGGGCAAGCATGCAACATAATACATCATTAGAGAATCATGTTTCTTGGGAGAAGTAGGTAACATGCATCTGACTGTGCGTGTGTGCATATGAATAAATGTGCTAATAAGTTGACTTTTCTATTCCATTTCTTCAAATTTCTATGATCCCTCCAACACATTCTACATATCCTAAATTTTCTCCCTTTTTCAGGGTATGATTTAGATTCCTAACCCTATATTTCTAATTCCTAAAATTTCTCTCACACAACCTATCTCATATAATGACTTTACAGTTGAATTCCTAAAAATTTATAATTAATGAACTTTTCCCAACACAATCTGGAACACTTTTGAGGAAGCTCTGCTGCTTCTGACTTGATTCTTTACATCAGCATAATTTTTTTTCTTTTTTGATAATAGAGGTGAAGAGTGTCAGAAGTGATTATACCAACCAATCAATTTGGCCATTTATAAACAAATAGATAAGGCATTTGCCAGGATCATTCTTCATAAACGTGTCTACCAGATTTCACTTGCTCTTAGTGGGTAGAAATTCAGCTCTCTCTCTAAATATATATATATGTACATATATATATATGTATATATATGTACATATATATATATGTATATATATATATATATGTACGTACATATATATATGTATATATGTATATATATATGTACGTACATATATATATGTACATATATACATATATATATGTACGTACATATATATATGTATATATGTACGTACATATATATATATATATGCTCCCACACACACACACACAATAAAACAAAAAGAAAAGAACAATTTTTACTTCCATATTACCTCATTACTTAGAAACAGAACCTCACCTTCACCACACCACACTCAACCAAATCACATAATTCAAAGTTCTCAAGAAAACCAAATAATAATAATAATAACAATAAAGAAAATCTTGGCCATAGAAATCAAAGAGCAATTCCCTTCTCAAATGCAAAGTTCCACATCTTTGCTAATCAAATTTGTTCCCCAGTTGATTTACAATACACATGTCATTATTGTACACACATTGCATGAGCATGTTTTTTCTAACTTAATTTCTTTGTTCATAATTTGTTATATCTGGAAGTTTTACTAGGAAGTTTTCTTAAGAATTGGCAGTTCTGAGTGGTACTCCTTGTAGTTAAAAAAAGTGAGTAGTTACTTTGGTGTTACATATAATAATGTAATTAATATAAATAGGATATCACTAATTAGACTTATGGGCCATTTTGACAATCTCCAAAAGTGCAATGAGTGTTCAAAACATGTCCCTACCACTCTATAGTAGTATTAAGTATTAACTAAGCAGAAGTTTCCTAATATGCTAAGCTAGAACCAGAGTCCATCTATCTTTAGAATCACATTGACGGAGGAAAGTTCGTCTTGACTTAGCAAGCATACGAGGAGAGACTCAGCCATCAAATATAAGGGAGGTCGAGGCGAACGATGGCCATTATTGAAAATGCATAAATGGAATATTGTTCTGAAGAGAGAGTAGAACTTGAACAAAGAAAAATATAATTAGCTTGCAATTATAGTAAAGACATGTAAAAGTAAACTTACTTCCGACGTGCCCCCCCAGGGCGACTAGGTTCAAGCTTTATGCGCTTCCCAGCTATGTCACTCCTGTTCAAAGACCTAAGTGCTGCCTCTGCGGCTCTGACATCATAATATTCAATGAACTTATGGTGCCTCTTGTGTGGCGTTTCCCTTATCTATAGTTGTGCAATGATTACCACATAAAATCAGATATAAAGAACCAAGGAGAGGAACTAGATGGGGGACCTTGTGTTTGTTGGGGAGAGTGTCAGAAGAAGAAAAATTTACCTCTTTCACCTCACCATACGCCCCAAAGATTTGAAGGAGGTCCTCGCATGAAACTGATGGATCCAAGTTAAAAACAACCAAAGTTCCTTGATTTACATCCTTATCAGAGGGGTTATCCTGGTACAGAGGAAGAGAGAGCAAGACACAGTTAATTCAAAGAGTTCTAGGGATGCTAATGTCCACCTCTTTAAAAGGGATAGGGTGTTCAAGCCTCACTGGATAAATCATTAACAAAAAATTGTTGGCAGACAGAGAAAAACAAGTTGCAACAGTTTACTAATCATATCAACTTTCGAGGAATTAATTTTGAACCTTAGGAATTGAGTAATGAATGTCCAGCTTCCTACGCCGTAGTGGCTTGTTTTGTAACGCCCGCATGGCAGTTCGAGCAGCACGAATATCATAGTAAGATATCATCACAAAGCCCCTATGTTTGCATGCTGTGTACAGAGTTCTGATATCACCATATTGCTAAAGGATCAATTAAAAGGACATGTTAGTAGTTGCTACTCCTAAAAAAGAAAAAAAAGATGGTAAAGTCGTCAAAAAAAAAAAAGTCAAGTCTTAATCTTAAGAATTCAATCAAGTATCCTGTAACTCCCCGTGCAGCTTGCCTAGAAAATATGGCTCACACCACTCACCAATTGATATGTCAGGACAGGAAAATAAGATTCTGACAAATGGCCAACAAATATTCTCTAAGATTAACATTAGCACTAAATAATAAAGTTCAGCCATAACAGACAGAACATCTTTCAATCCTATCAAAATAATGTGAGATCTAGGGAGCTCAGTACCTAAGTACACAATATGGTAGCTACAATAAATTTTTCCCCCCGATGGTGATGAATGTGTATGATATGAGCTTCAAGCCAGTGAGGTAGGGCCTTCAATTACAAACCCACCCATCCTTTCGTGACTTGTTATAAGAGTTCATTTTCAATGGTGAAGTGTAGAGGACAGCCAACTCAAAAGTTCCCTGCCAGTCTGGCACTGTCGGCGGCATGTACTAGAAAATGGAGCTCTTCAGAAATGCATATCTATTCTCAGATGGACATAGTTCAATATTTGAGTGTTGGGATCAAAGCTGGAAGAAATTTAATAACATATCACGGAATGACTGGTAATGGTGAACTTAGTTGATTTCAGATTTTAATGGTAATATTCAGTATATTTCAATTGTTTCCTAAATTTGGTTTCTAGAAACTTCGGTTTTAGAAACGAAATACATTAACTAAGTCCGCATTTTTTGACTGAAAACTCTGACGGTTCCTTTAATTTCCTTCTATTTTCTTCTTCTCCATTTTTCTTCTCTCTCTTTTTCTGATTAACTCAACCAAAACATAAGCACACTTTTTTATTATCTCCTTGACTCTACCAATAAGTTATCTCTCACGTCCATAAGAAATGTTCATCTGCAGGCAAATGCACGCGAGTGATGCAAGACTGCAATATTCAAACATGGAATGCAAATAAATGGTTTCCTCAGAGATTATAGATAGAGCATTATTGTAAGCAAAACCTAAAGATAAAGATATCCAGCTACTTTGAATTACCTCAAAGAGAGTTCTCAGCTCAGAATCTTCAACATTACTGTTAATGTTGCGTACAAATAAAGTCCTCGAAGGATGCTCTCCATACGGATGCTCTCCAGCAACTGTTCCAACACCATTTGGAAGATTAAAATGAGCCACCCCATTGCCAACAACACCATCAGCCAAACTTATCTTTGACATGCCCATACTCAAATTCTCCTGCAGGTCAGATTCCAGTTCTAGACCTCCTCCACTCCCAAAAAGATCATAGTCATCCAACTCATCCATGCGATTAGGCAACCCACTCAAGTCATAACCATCCATTATGCCAGCTAAAAGCTCATCCTCATCACCAGGTAGCAGGTTTCCAATTGCATGACGTTCAATGTCATCGAGCAAGTCATTACCCTCCCCGTCATCGAGCAGTTTGTTCACGCTAGGCAAGACATCACCAACAAATTGATAATCATGCTCTGCGTTATTCAGGTTCACTGTATGTTCCAAAAAAAAAAGATAAATAAGTCGAGATAACAGTCTCTAAGCATGAACAGAGGCACATGCAGGTTGGCAAGCTCATACGCTTTTGATGGGGAAGAACTGGTAACGAGCTTGAAAAAAGGGTGGTATCACTTGAGGCATGGTAAGAATCGGATCCAGATAAGATCCCCCTTGTTCCACTTCCAACTTCCTTGGAGAAATTAATTGATGTTATCTTCAGATGACCTACCAAGCGCACTTTATTGTCACTATCTCCCATCACAAAGAATTCAATTCCTTAAAAAAGATGGTGAAGAATTTTAAGCTTACCAGAGGAGAAACGATCTGAAGACTGCTGCATCGCATAATCCTGCCAAAATAAAGAAAATGAAGGCTTAAAAAGTCAATTCTTGCTAAAAATCCATGTAATTGAAATACATTGTTTAAGAGTGGGTGTGGCTGGGCTTTTTATTCATGGAAGATAAAATACCATCTTTAAATAATCTCAACAAAGGTAATGTGGAGATGCAGGAGATGGGTACACTTTTTATTTCAGAAAAACAGATAAATAAATAAATATAAGATAAAAAGATATACTTTACAAAGAGATAGCATTATCGATATATAAGGGGAGGATGATGAAAACTAAAACAACAGTATGCCACACAAATGATAAAGGTCTAAACCGGATGTAATTTTTCATAGCACCATTTACAAATAAATCAAAGGGAAAGCTGTTAAACCTGAATCTATTACAATTATAGATTACTAGAAAGAGCACATAGGCAACGCTAAAATGAGTACGCATATGGGTTATTTTGAAAGCTCATATAACAATTACGTAGCAGTTACTCCAACATCATGATCCAAACTGCAAGATGTCTATCAATAAAAGCCACTAATTTAAAATTTAAAATTTAAAAATTGAACCACAGGAAAACAACAAAAGTAACACCATACACCTCAAAATATTGATTTGAATAAAGTAGATTCATATGAAAAAGATCAATTACTTGGTCAAAGATGTAACATAAAATTTTGCCAATGGTAGCTTCTGAACCTTATAATAAAAAAAATCAAAATAAATAAAGCAGAATCAGCCATCTATAGTTAGCAGTATATCATCAGTGCAAGAAGATTAAGATGATATCATGCCGGATAAAAGCAGTCAATTTCAGAAAGACAACCTATTTAAGGAACGATAATACTCTAGGTGCAGCCTTTCTGACTACAATGATCAACACTACAAAAACACCACAAATTATTAAAGTTAATCCGCCAATTCATCTGAAAGCTTAAGCTAGTCAACAGAGGGCCCAGCAATTTAAATCATACCTTAGAATTTAGATGATGGAATATTAACAAATCCCACTTATTAAACCTATGTTCTATTCATAGGAACAATCTCAAAACAATTTTATTTTTAGTAGCTTACTTGTGTAGGAAAGTTACATTCTAGGAACATCCAAACAAAAGGATTAATTCGAATTTTTTATGAAGAAGAAGAAAGAAGGGAAGTTCGAAATTTCAGTAATAAAGAAACCCAATCTTCAAACGAATTAAAATACCCAACTCCAGCAGCAAAATTACAGACCTAAACAAGCAATAAAAGAAGTAAAATTACACAAGCAAACATCAGCTCCATCCAAATTCAAGCAAAACCCAACTTCCAAAAACACGAATTAGTTCTAAAACTCACAACTTTAACAACACGTGATCAAAAAAACACATACCCACAAAACCCAATTCGAGCTTCTGCTCAAAAATTAAAAATTAAAAAAAGAACATTTAATAAATTGACATTACAAAATCAACTAATGGAAAAAATCAATAAAGTCCCTGAAAAAAAGTAGGATACATGTGTGTGTGTCTGTGTGTGGATATGAAAAGAGAAAGAGAAAGGGTACCTGAAAGAGAGAGTCAAAGTTGAAGGAGAGCCGAACAAAGAGACAGTAGCCCAAAACAAAACAGAACAAAAAGAGAAGGGAAAAAAAAAGGATTATTACTAACAAGTGTGTGTACTGAATAGAAATTTCACATGTGAATCTTCTCCAACAGATTCCACACAAACATCGCCATGATCGGATGACAGAGAAAGAGAAAAAAGAAGAAACTCAAAATCAAAATGATGAGAGAGAAAAATTGAAGAGAGAGAGGAGAGAGAAAGTGGAGACGTGAGGAGAGAGAACTGTCTTTCTTTCACTCAATTACTTCCCTTTCTCTTTCCCTTCGTCTTTACTTGTTTTTTTTTTTTTTTTTTGGGTGGGGGGAGGGGTTTCGCTATATAGGCTTATAGCACACAAATACAGAGAGAGAAAGAGAGATAGTATTATATTATTTGTAGAGAGAGAAAGTTGTGATTGGAGGAGAGAGAATGATTGAGTTTGAGTGTGTGTGTGTGTGTGTGTGTGTGAGAGAGAGAGAGAGAGAGAGAGAGGGGAAGGTGGGGTTAATGAAGGAATGGGGGGAGGGAGTGGATTTTAAACTGTATTTGATTCTGTTTTGGTGTCCGTAAGCCCAGCCCCCACACACTCAATGTATAATATTTTTTTATTCTTGCTCCAAATTAAGTGTTTTAATATTAACTTTTTGAAGTCACTTTGATCAACTTTTTAAAAAACATTAAATCTATTTTTATTTAATAATTGATAATAAAATTATAATAGTTCAAAAGAACACAAAAAATACTAAGAATTATATGTTTTATTATTTTTGAAAATAATATAATAATACACCTCAAATTTTTATTTGAAAATTAATTAATTTGATATTAAAAAATTAAAAAAAATATTTATTTCAAAACGGACAAAGTAACAGATTTCTTCCAAGTATTTCCTAAAAAGTTATTAAACTATAGATTCAAGCAATAAATATTATTTGTTGGATTGTACCATTTGCAATAAAATATGTACATTAATCCTTCAAGAATGAAGGATCAATATAAAATGAGATGCACAAAATGTTTATACAAAATTAGTTGACAATTGATGATTCTCAAAAGGATAAAGCTAGAGGCACAAGAACACAAGATGCTAACTGAAACTATAGGAACATCGCCAATTCAAAATTATAAGTTATTGTATCCGTAGTATTATTCGTCAATTCAAAATTATAAGTTATTGTATCCGTAACATTGCCCGTCAATTCAAAATTGTAAGTTATTTTAATCGGTAATTGGGGCTATAAATCAGACAAAGATTGCACAATTATCAATTGAGTTTGTATCCAAATTTTGTACTAATCAACTGAGTTTGTATCCAAATTTTGTACTACTTAATTATAATCTACTTTATTGGCTCAAGCAAGTAAATACTAAGTATCACAATGATAGTGATAATGTGGTATCACCAATTAGATAAAAGGTGGCATGCGGTATTATCATTTTATTTGACTAGTTAAAATTTTTTTTTCAAGAGTCAAATAATTTTCGAGATACCACGTCATCAGTATATCATTCTATTACCCTATATTTTTGCAAGTCAAATCTTTTATCCCACCTCCTATCACATTATCTGAATCTTCTATTTTAGGGCATGTTTGGTAACGCTTAATTAGGAAAGTTTTAAGTGATATTAAAAATAAGATTGTTTGATAATGCAATATTATATCACTTAATAAATTAAGTATCTCTTAAAAATAGCCAAAATTTTAAGTCAAAAGATGATGTCTTAATATTTTAAGCTCTACTTTTTCAGACATCAGTTTTCAGAGCTTAATTTTCAGTTTTAACAAACAGGCCCTTACCCTCTATCACATCATCTGTCCCATTAAATCTCAAATCCACACTTTTTCTTATAAAAATTGTAAAAAAAAAATACAAATTAAAATAAAAAAATACATTGTAACATTAAAAATTGTAATATTAGGATTAAATAGAATATGAATTATGATAAAAAATGAGATAGAAGATTTGAAGTCATATTTTTGTAGCCCTAGCACTAAGCAAATTTAATATAGGAGGCTGATAATTGAAGGATGAGATTTCGTAATAAGTAAGCTGGCGTATCTTGTTGTTGTCTTTTAAATGTGCAACTGTGTGTTGTACCATCTTTCCCAAGAATTGTACAACGACATGTCAGAGCTAAAATACTAAACTCAATATAATATCTTTGACAATTAATCCCAGGAGGATAGTAAATGGATGAAACAAATAGAAATTTAGAGCATCTTCAATGTTATTATCTAGTTTTTTTATGTAGCATGCTTAAATATGAAGATATTTTTTCAATACAAGACTTCTTTTAGAACATTTTTTAAGATGTGGCATTGTTTTATGGTAAATGACGATGATGAAAAATTCATCCTCTAGGTGACCTCTAGAAGTAGATAATCGGATTTCTTCTCAACTAAATATTATCTCATTTTGACGAGGTTAGCATTAGAAAAGATTTTTTGAAAATCTATCTTTATCGAGTGTCTAGCATTTTTTATTAAATAGATGATTACATTAGAAAACGTATTTATTTGTAAAGATATATTTATATTAGAAAATAATATGGCCTTACAGATTAGTTTACAGCATTTATAAAGTGTTGTACAATATAATTATCGATGCATTAATAAATTATATTATACGATACCTTGTTGCTTATAGTAAACCAAATTTGTAAACAAAATCTGTTGTCTAACATTACTCATTTATATTTATTAGAAAATTGAAATATCTTTTCGTTTTGAGAAAATTAATTGAAAGTACTCTTAACAATATAATTTATTTTCAAAGCTTATCCTTGTAGGATAATTAAAGGATTAGATTGACTCAACGAGATGAGTTGTCATCTAGTGCTTGTTTTTCAATGGGTTTTATTGGGTGCATTAAAACGGGAACATGGGTAAAGATAATAATCACTATCCTTTTTGTATTAAATATATATATATATATATATATATATATATATATATATATATAAGAAGGGTTTCCTCCTAACATTAGTCCAAAGGCTAACGTTGTGTGTACGCAGTCAATATGTTTTGCCTAGTTATAGTATTATTAAGAGTTTGGTACAGTATTTATAAAATATAATATTTTAAAAACGTAATATATTAAAAAATACAGGTTTTTTTTATAAATACGTTTGACATATCACTTTAACACGTAAATTTTTTTTTTTTCGCAACATTTTAAAACCTGTGTTTTGGGAAAAAACTGGGAATTTCAATGTTTAAAAACGCAGCTGCGTTTTAAAAACGCACTTTTTTTTTTTGGCTACAGTATTGAAATACAATTTTGAAAATAAGCTACATTTTATCCCTACGTTTTGGCCAAAACGCACTACCAAACGATTTCGAAGTGGTGGACCCACAAATTACTTAATTAATCAGAACATGTCAACTATTCCCTCCATACCACCCAAAGAGTTAACGTTTGAAAAATCTTCTTATTAAGGGATATATTAGTGTCATTGGATTTGGTCATAATTACAAAAATACTTAAGCACAACTAAAATAATTACAACACAAGTGAATGGTAAAAATGAAAGATTATTAAAATTGTAAGCAATTTTTTTTAAAGTGACTCTTTAAGTGAAACGTCACAAATTAGTATAGTGGATTATTTGCCTAGAACGGAGAGAGTATAATTTTAAGGCACATTTAGTGCGCATAGCATTATAGTCGAAAATTTTTATTGCTCGGTCAGTATTCAACAATAATCGCTATTGAATGATATCTTGGTTCGAACGATTTTCTACGATTGTTTTATAGTAAACGAGCACTTATACTATCATTTTAATAAAAGAAGACCGCAAAACTATTTTGAATTCTTGTCACTCGCTTTAATTATTTACCCCGATTGGGGAAGTTCTATAGGAGTAATAGACACGCCTTATTTAATACTTCCTCCATTTTAACTAAAAAATTTACTTTTTACTTTTTTTAGTCAAATTAAATAAAATTTGATCATGGATTTTTATAAGTTTATTTATTTTTACAATGTTATAAAAATTGTAATTTATAGTATTTTTAATATAATTTTTTGTAAATAATATTTTATTTTTAACAACATAATTAAAATATATTAAACTTTGAATAGATTTAGTCATATGTAGACTTTTAAAAATAAAAGTGGACTCTTTGGTCAGAACGTAGGAGTACTACCTCAGTGAGTCTTTTTTTATTATTTTTCAAGGATGTTCCAGTTCTGAAGATGCAAGACTAATTCCTGAGTTCGTTTTTACTGCACATATAGATTAATAAAGTACGATTGTTTCATTATAAATAGTTGTACATTGTTTAATTTTCAATTTTAATCTTAAAAGTTTGAGTGTGTGTGTGTGTGAGAGAGAGAGAGAGAGAGGATGTTTTGTGGGTGCATTTTAAGTTAATCTAAAGTACAAAATAGTAAAAATAGTACTCTCAAAAATAAAAAATGCTCAATGGACACTTTTTCGAAATATATGAAAAAATAATAATCATTTCTTTTTGAGAAGCCGATGGAGTACAATTGAGTGTTGGGTGATTAAAAAGACATGTAAATAAAATGATAGTAGTGAAAATGAAAATGTTACAATGTATGTATGGTAAAACTAGTGAAAAATAAAATTTAAAATAAATATAACCATGGACCGTAATGGAGCCTCAATAGGAATTACATAAGAAAAATTAACTTGAAATGGTTTTGACATCTATAATCAATGGTTTGGACATTTACTTTAAATTTTTAACTTTAATTTTTAAGTCAGAAACAAGTCGGATTTTTTTTTTTTTGAAAATATGCATTTGTGAAATGTTTTTGAACTCACCTATATTATTTGGGCAATTTTTCATTGGCCCATAATCAATTGAATATGTAATATAATCTTTTATTTATGTTATTCTCGATTATTAATACTCCTCTGTTCCACCCAAAGAAGTCCACGTTTGAAAAGCTTAATTATTAAGGAATATATAAGTTTCAGTGGAGTTAGTTAGAATCACAAAAATGTTTAAGCATATTAAACATATTTATACCACATTTAAAGGATAGAGTTGAAAAGTTTATGGAGAGTGAAAATATAATTTTAGAAAGTGAATTCTTAACATTAAATATCTAAAAATAGTATAGTGGACTCTTTACCTGAAACGAAGGGAGTATTACTTTTTCTTCATCTTTATGCTTTAATTATTTGTTTAAATTTGTATACATCGAACTCATAATCTCTACATTATAATTATTTGTTTAATTTAATAGCATTAAACTTTTTAATTGTTTTATTTATTTTAATATAAACTCCGTGCATTGCACGTGTGCATTTATAGTTATGATAATACCAATTGAACGGCCTCAGCTCTCAGCTGGATACGTTGCAGACACCGCGGCATCAGAGGTGCCAGCTGGACTAAGCGTCGAGGTGACATACACCCGTATCGATATGTCGACCTAGTAAAAGTATTACGTCAGGTCGCCAACATTACCAGACACTCTCTCTGCACGCTGACTACAGGGACCCATAGTACGACCTGGAGACATACCAGGCCGACCACAACAGCATCAAGCGACATGGGCGCATACCAGGCCGACCTCGATATGACCCTCTCAGCTCGGCAAAAACAGAGTCCTCCAAGGAACTAACTCAACCTAAGAAGAGTCTTATTGCAACTCAATATACATCAGTCCTAAGCAGACAAGGTAACGTAATCCGAAAGACATGAGAATTGATCATATCTCTCCCATTCCGAAACCTTCTCGGATTATGGCTCGTCTCCTTATAAATAAGCACCCTCACAGGCATCATACGGTACATGCAAACTACCTGCAAAAGCTATACTTTATTAGAGCATTGATCTTCTCTACTGTATTGCTAATTCTCACGCTTGAGGGTTATCGCTGGGACAACCCAGTCCCCCTTACGGTGTTCTTTGTTGATCACAGGTTCCAAGTTACTCATACTTCAAGGGCAATCCCTACAACACAAGCCAAAATCCTGCTAGACTACACACGTAGATCAGACGTAGTCACCTACAATCCTCTTTTGCGTGATCACTAATATTAACAATCGTAGAGAGGTAAAAGATGGACAAAACCAACTTGAACGACAATAATTAAGAATGATATAAATGAAGATGTGAGTTATGTAATGACATAAGAAATGGGGAAGAGGATTGAAATAACATAGTTATCGGGACAAATAATGAGTTGGGTTTAGTATGTGTTTGTAACTATCTATATATACGTGTGTATTGGGAGTATAACTTTTGTTATATACATATACATATATATGTATATATATATGTATATGTATGTATGTATGCCCACATGTTATATTTATCACGTGCATGCATGGTACAGTGGAATTAAGTTAATTATGGAGGTGCAGATGGAATGAGACAAACTCAAATTGGATTTTATCGCGTGTTATGATAGAGATGATAATTTGAGGTACGACACAATTGACCGATATAAATACGGTACAAAATTATAAGATTTGGGTTGGGGCTTATTGAATTCAAATTATTGGGCCGGCACGATAAGATCCATCAAAAATGGGTTTATATCAAATTATTATTAGGCCGATACGATAACAACCTGACACGATCACAGCTTGGCACAATCGATTATCCATCTCCAATGAACTTTTTTATTTTCTTTTGCATTTTTTAAAAAAGAAACTAAGTAAAACTTTAAGTAGCGATACTTTGAATCTCTTTGATGATGTCTTTATTTTTTATGTTTGTGCTTTATATATTCAACTTTGTGATAAGGTAGGGATAATAACTTTACAAGTCCCTCGATAATGATCGATTTCAACATTAGTCCCTCAACAAAATTTTATGTAGTTTTTGTCTCACTACTTCAAATTTGCACGCTGAAAGTTCTTTTGATGAATGTCATTAAAATAATTTCGTTAACTCCTCCATGTGCAAGTCACATTGACCTTTTCTTGAGCATTAATAAACTTTCACCTACCCTTCTTCTTCCCCTACCCCTCTATCCAAACATAGACCCTTAATTATTAGATTTTTTAAAAATGAACTCTTTGCGTAGAACGGAGAGAGTATTAGTGAAGAAGGGCAGGAGAAGGGTTTGAAAATCTCAATTCTAACATTTGATCAACCTTGAAGTTTTGGATAAAATAGATTTGGGAGTATAATGTAGTTTTCTCTAAGCAACAAAGGAAGAGCTTTTATTTTTGGGGAAAAAAAAAAGAGTTTGAGATCATCAAATAAGTGGAATGAGAAAGTACACATTTATGAGAAGGATAATTTACCACCCATTTTAGGACATGACCTTTTGGAGAGTTACTTTAACTTTTTTTGTGGTTCACTAATTTGTTTATCCTAAACTTTTTTTTGGTTGGTGTCTCTTTCTTGTTCTTGTCTTTTTAGATTTTGAACATTCTAATAGTCTCACCATTTTTCAATTTATCATTTTTTTTAAATTTTTTTTGTACTTATTATAAAGTCAAAAAAAAAAAAATTCCTGAAGCCAAACAAATTTTGGAGCAATCAATTTTATTGTTTCCATTTTCGCATCTCAAAATTCAAATAACAATTTCACATTAACAAATCAAAAAAAAAAAAATATATAGAAAGAATTGTGTTTGACAAAAGAATGTATATATCATAATTCATTGAAGTATCGTGTTCCATTTAACTCATTTTAAGTTATATCGTAATTCTTTATTTTGCTGTTCCTGTTGTTGTTGTCGTTGTTGTACATGTAAGAATATCATAATTCATCGAAGTATCATATCCCGTTTATCTCATTTTAGTTTTTATTTATTTATTTTCAATTATCCGCATCTTATCGAGCTAAATAAGTATAGAATCTTAACATTGACAAACTTTTTTGATTGTGTTTAAAGAATATGAACCTATTATATGATCACTAATCCTTCCATTCCATTTAAAAAATTCTTAACTGAAATTTAATATATAATACATAACTATCCTTATAAATAATTTTTATAACAGATTTTTTTGTGTAGTATGCCTTTTATTTTATTTCATATACAAGTGGTAAAATAAGAACGTTATGGAAGTGTTAGATATAAGTTTTGAATGAGACTCTTTGAATGAAAAATAGACAAATTTCGATTGAGTTGGAGAGAGAAGGTTAGAAGTAGAGCTGGCAATGGGTTAGGTCGGGTCAGCCCAGCCCCAGCTCATCGGGTTAACACATAAAATTGGGTTGCGTTGGGCCAGCCCCAAAACTGTATCGGGCCTCAAACCTCTAGCCCAGCCCAGCTCAGCCCAATCATAAGTTATTGGGCTTTCGGGCTATCGGGCCAAATCAGCCTAAATTTGTACCAAGACATATTTTCTACAAAATTTACAAATTATCACATAAAAAAAAATTTACAACTTATTACAAGTCTATAATTTATCAAATAAAATCTACAAATTATATTTAAATATCGAGATTTGTGTTCAAGCAATCCAATGAGTCTAATACTAAAACTTGTAGAATTAATAATACTCGAGCTCGTAATACCTATCATTTGCCAAAGTTTAATGTAAGAAGAAGCAAACAAAGAAAAACTTTCTCAAAATACTCATTTATTGGGGTCCTTTGGTTTCTTACGGTAGCAGTTTGGGCCCAACCGGACTAGTTTCTCTATTTAGGATAAAAGAGTTATATATTTGACTTAGTAGACTAGCTTAAAAAAATTAGATTATGTTATGGGTAAGCTCATGTAATAAGATATTTCAGGAGGGAGATGGTTCCTTGCTATGTACCTAACTAGAAAGTAATATTCAGTCAGTACCGAGCTGGGCTGAGTTAGTAAAATTGCATCAAAATGGTTTGGAAAAATGGTTTGAAAAGACTTAAAGCAGCGAAAATTTTAAATTAAATATGGTTTGAATCTCCACTAAAAGACTTAAAGCAGCGAAAATGGTTTGAAAAGTTTGAATTAAAAAGTTAATAAAAGTGTATCGGGTTGGGCTGGGTTGGCCCGAAAAATTCGAACTTTTTGGCCCGAGCCCAATTAGCCCACGGGCCTATTGGGCCGGCCAAAAAAGTCTAAACTTTTTCGGGCCTTCTAATTTGAAGCCCAACCCCTCAAAATATCGGGTTGACTCGGCCAGCCTATTGGGCTGGACTAATTTTGCCGACTCTAGTTAGAAGTTACTCCGTTCACCCCCAAATGGGTATTCTTTTCCAAAAGAATATTATCTTGAAAAGAATGACCCTTTTTCTATAAAATTTATACTCCCTCCGTCTCTTCGTGTGTCTTTTTTTTAATAAAATTTATTTTTAAATGATTGTTACTTTCTGTACGAGGTTACTAAATTCGTCTTTCTATTTACTCTTTTCGTTTCATCCAAAGAGTTAACGTTTGAAAAGTCTAATTATTAAAGAATATATAAGTATTATTGGGGTTGCTTATAATTACAAAAATACTTAAGCATATTCAACATGTTTATATCAGATTTGGAGGATATAGTTGAAAAATTTATGGAGAGTGTACTCTTAACATAAAACATCTCAAAATAGTATAAGAAACTATTTGCTTGAAACGGAGTGTAAACACTAAAAATATTACTGAAATAGTCTAAAATTAAAGTCAACATTATTATAGTTTTTACAAAAAAACTATAAAGGGACACTCAATTATGGACAAAAAAAAACTTAGGAGAATTTGGTAGTTATTATTCCCTCTGTTCCACACAACTAAACAAATATTCGACTATTTTATTTTAGAATGTTTCATTTAAAGGTACTCTAAAAAATTATGCCTACAATCTACGTAATCTTTCAACTTTGTCTTTCACATATGCTAGAAACATCTTAATTATGCTCATACTTTTTTGTAATTATGACCAATATTATTATATTAATACACTTTATATACTTATTCTAATGTGTACTTGCAGTATTATCGAGTGAACACTAAAATAACCTAAAATTGAACTTTTATAATTTTTGTTAAAAAGAAAACAAAAACACTCATTATAAAACAGAGGTAGTAGGAAATTCGATAGAAGAAAGTTTGTGAGCAATCCGGTATCTCTAAAGAGATAGATTGTCCAAAACCACAAACTAAATCATCGAATCTCGCACAGAGAGAGAGAAATATTATACTTCATCTGTCCTTAAATGTGTGCCAATTTTTAAATTTTTCGTATAACTAAATGATTGTCTATTTTTGTATAAATTGAGTATTTTAACCTTTAAGACATATCTACTTCTAATGTTATTTGTAAATATTAAGGATATTAATGTATATGTATTACTAAAATATCCCCAAAATCAACTTTATTAATTTTAATGTAAAAGTGAAATTAAGCACACATTTAAAGATAAAGAGGGTAATATCTATGCTCTATGCACTCAAACAACTATATGGTCAAACAAAATCTACTAAGAGTTGACTTTTCTTTTTCTTTTTTTGGAGGTAATTGAGTATCCAAAAATTATCTCTAAATACAAAGGCACATCACAAAATACTCATTTATCGGTGTATGCACTACAAATAAGAAAAACTAAATAAAGGCAAAAGAAAATAAAAAAGAAAGAGAAAGGAAAAAGCGAAATGATTTCTTGGCCGATATGTTAAACTTTTCTTGGACGGCCATACTATTTAAAGTAACTTCCAATTTATCTTGTCTAATGCCCAAACTTTAAGCTCCGGATATAGTGTATTTAGCAAGAATTTAGATGTAAAGGAATGGCAAATTAATTGCAAGTAATATTTTGATTTTATTTGGTGGCATAGTGAGGGGCATACGGAGTGATACAAACAATCTGAAAATATCATCACATACATTATTTTACGGATAAAACTTTCCCGCTGATATTCTACCCTACGTTTTAACAGGATTTTGTATCAGGGGAAAGTTATAAATTAAAATTCCTCGCATCTTTCTTCTCAATCATATCAAACACATTTAGGAAAATAACTTTCCAATCATTTTATTTTTTTTCACTTTACTATATCATAACTTTTTCAAGAATTATGAATCTTCCGACAATCAAAGATGGATAGAACGTTACACCAAATTAGCAACATGATGTGACGTGACAATTCCACTGCATAATTTTCTAATAACTTGGGACAAACAACTTTTTATGATGAGATCTGATTTGGTAAAGTGAAAAATATTTACAAATTTTTGGACGAAATACAACACTCTCGTAATGTAATAGGCGTATTTGGTTTAGCAAAAAAAAAAAAAAAGTGAAATCTTAATCATACAAAATAATTAGCTTAATTTTACTATCAAAGTATTTGTAGCGTTGGACATTAATGGTTAAATAGCTTCCTTTTCCTTCAGGCGACATGATCGAACTTTTAAAGGCATAAACCTAAGTGGTTATTGAGATTTTTATTGTCTCAAAGTAAAATAATTTACTTTGTTAGCTCGCAATCTCAATCTCTTTTTTAATTTTAATGAATCCGTTCTTTAGAATTTTTGATTAAAATATTATAATAAAAATACTATTACAATTTTTAAATATTCTAATTTTTCTCATTATAAATTTAAATAAATAAATTGAATATAACAATTTGTTTTTTTTTTCTTTTCCATTAATCTTTGCTTCAAAATGGTAGTAATATCTATATCAATATCTATACCAATCTAAAAAGTACTAAATATAAAAATCTTTTTCTGGACTCATCTTACTTACCCATACAATTCTCCAAAAACCACTTATATCCTCATAATTAGTTATCGGTTGCCACTAAAGTCGATCAGATAGGATCCCTTCTCCTCCCTCCCGTTCACTAAAAGAAGTCTAAGATGTTCTGCAGCAATCTTCCTTCTGCCTCCCCATCACTTTAACTTCTGTCTATCTCTAATTTTCATCGTTTGTTACACAATGATCATCGCTCCATTCTAAAAAGTGTAAGGTCTCTTGTGTGACCGTCTTATGGAGACAGAGCCCACTCTTTTACAGTTCAGCCCACTAATCAGATCAGAGAGATTTGTCTTACAGAAAATACATGTAACACGGTCTTTTCTAAGTTTTTGTCTTCAAAAGATGAATTTTTTGTAATCTTGTCCTCATATAGCTTATACTTTGGTTCTTCCCTGACCAATAATTTTGAATCTAATTTGATATAATTTAAGAGAGTTGCTATTTGTACCCAAAGATTTACTGAGTATACCTCACCTCATATATTACAAAAATATCATTATAAATTTTAACTTAAATGTCCTTATTACTTTTTTATTTTTTTAGGTTAAAATTTTTTTTAATTACTGTTCGGCAACCCCTTATTGAATACATCAAAAGTTGTTCAGTAAAGGGTGCCGAACACCCTTAGTGATGTTCGGTTAGTGGGTGTTGAACACCACTATGAGTGTTCGGTCACACAGTGCCAACGAATCATTTCAACAAAAAAAAAAAAAAAAAAGAAGGGGTGGGCTACTGCCTGCTTGATTGTGTGTTGCGTGGGGAAGCTGCTTGATGGAAAAGTCTTATACATTGGAGTAAAAAATAATTGAAGCAAGGGAAGGGCAAGATCATTGGGGAAGGAGGCGGGCTGTGTGTGGTGGTGGTGGTTGGGGGGAGGAGGAGGAAGGGATGGGGGAAGGAGGTGGAATGGGTGTGTGTGGGGGAGGAGGGGGGTGGGAGGTGGTGGGTTTTGTTTGGAGTGGGGGTGTACTTAATAGATAGGTTAATTTTGGAAAAAATATTGGCAAGGGTAAAATATGAAAATTAGGGGGGGTGTACTTAGTATTTTGAGAGGTTAAAAATATTGGGGTTGAATATACTTAGTAATGGGGTGTACTCAGTAAAATATTGGGTGTAAATAGCAACTCTCATAATTTAACTCTATTAAGTATTATGACTCGGCAAAGTGCTACTTATCTCGTTCTAATTTTGTCGGGGCGAAATTTTGCGCTACCCCCTGTAATTAGCCCAAATGTCAAAACGTTTGTCATTTTCTGACGGTTTATTTTGACGGTTTGACTGTTTTTCAAATGGTTTGAATACTTTAATTGCATGTAAATACCGGTATTCACATGTTTAATAAAAAATAACATTATTGTCCCTCAGACAACTTTGTCAATTACAGCCTCTGTCACGCACAAATACACACTTACTTACACACAAAGAAATTGAGCAAAACAATAAGGATTAAATTAACTTCAAATAATTACCAAAAAAGAAAACCAATTTTCGAAGAATCGGACATTGAACCCCAAATTGTTTTGTTGTTAACCCAATCTGATTAAAATGAGAGAGAAATGAAAAAAGAGTAAGGGGTGAAGTAGAACTTGCCTGCAATGATTTTGTTAATGGCTCATCATTGGATTTGGTGGTGCCTTCGTTGATCGACACTCTCTTTCTACAATGTTGAATTGACATATCAAAAACCTGTCAAAAGTGTTAAGAACAACGGTTAAATTCACGAAGGGTGGGCATAGAGACTAGGCCAAAAGTTATGAGTTGGCGTTAAAACTTGGCCAAACCTAAGGGGGGTGGCATTGCATTTTACCCAATTTGTAAATGTTTTAATCAGCTCAAAAGAAAAGATAAGGAATATACTGTGGAATCAAATTTCTTGTGCCAACAAACTGTGTGTCACTTTCATCTCAATCATTAATTTTTTAAATTAATTTCAAGTATCTAGTCGCTGATAATAGAACATCTTAAAATTATATAGTTGAGATAAAAGTAATACACTGGTGACACACAGGAAATTTAATTCTCATAAGGGGTGTGACCGAAGCCAACTTTTTGAACCAATGCTTTGGATCAGTTTGATTTAATGGCTGAGATCATTTCAATAGGTGCAAACCTTGGTAATTTAAACACTGCTAAAAAAACTGATTTGGTGTTAAAGCTCTTAATCAAATACATATGCCACCCTTATATGATAAATGAAATATCTAGTGACAAAAGCTATGAAAAACATGTACAGTGTGCAGAACATTATATTTATTGATGAAATATCTAGGTTGTTGTCTAAAATAATTATAGTTTTATAGATGAATACAATGTGGTTTTGTTACGGTTGCAGTAAGATACTGCAGTAAAATACTGTTGATGAGTTTCTAAGATGACACTCATATAGGTGAATTCGGCGTGACTATTGTGGTGACGCTGAGTAGGTCTCCTGTGAAGTCTCACTCTCCCACAATTCTGTCTATCAACACGTGATGAATCGGATCAAAGAGATCCATCAAACACTTTTTTAAGTTGTTGCCAAAAATAAATTAGCAAACACACTTGTACACTCTTGATCTTTTCTCTCAAAATGGAAAAATCTACTCCATCCGTCCCTTAATTATTGTCTTATTTGATTCGACACACAGATTAAGAAAAAATAATTGACTTAATTATTAATATTGATATAATGTTAATTTTTTTTAATACCCATGTGTATGTGGTTCATAATTAAAGTAAAAAAAAAATAAGAATAAAATAATAAAAGTAATGTCTTAAAAGGAAAAGTTTCAAATAAAATAATTATTTTGGAAAAAAATAAAATAAAAAGAAAGGTTAACGATAATTTAGTGACGGAGGAGTATTACTTTATTGATCCAACTTGTACATTCTGCACAATATTTTGTACGCTGACGCAATAGCTGCTAAGTAAAAAAGCTTGAACTCAACCGCAATGAGGTCTCTTCATCAGTATCTCAGTTCCGACTACCGATAAGACGGTAGTAAGAATGAAGAACCCATCTCTGGTTCTCAGTTGTTGTTCAAATTCTATCTCTCCTTCGCTTTCTCACTCTACCATCAACAAATTGAAATCAGCAGCACCACCGGCGGCGGCTTCCCGTAATCAACCACCATCCACCACCACCCTTTGTGTTAGAGAAAATTCCATCTGCTTTGTCCGGTCACAATTTACCAAAATCAACTCTCGCAGCCTCTCTTCCATCCACACTTCTGGTAATTCCATGAATTTTCTTTGAGGTTTTCTTCTAAGGGTTTACTTTGTTTTGGTGTTTTTTTATGATGGGTTTGTTTGTTAGTTCTATTACATTTTTTCTTCAGGTACCCAAGAGAAACAAATTACTACTTACTCCATTCCAACAAAGAGTACCCTTTTGAATTTATTTGAGTCAATTTAGTTAAAATTTGACGGACAATTTACGTAAATTTTTTTGTTTTTACAAAGTTATAAAAGTTGTCATCCTTAGTATTCTTAATGTAATTTTTAGATAATGAGATTTTGTTTCCGAAAACATAATTAAAGGTGGATTCTTTGGTCAGAACGGGGGAGTATTAGTCAGAGCACTCTACAACAATTAAGTTTCTTCAGGATACAACTACTACTATAACCTATTTAAGTATAATGATAAAACGAAATTTTTCAAAAAACAAAAAAATTTCAATGTCCTTTGACTTCCATAATCCTAATTTCCATCAATCTTAGTATACATAATCACATAGCATCAATTTCCAACGAATACGAATACCAATACCTGAGAGCTAGGAGAACTGAAAAATAAACAAACAATGAAACAAGTTAGGAAATACCCGGCATAAATGTCCAAGCAAAATCTAATAAAAGTTATATTTGACCGCGTATAAACCTTATACAAGTACAACTAAATCATACGGAACTGAAGCCAGACTAGCATACTTCAGCAGAAACCCCAATTTGTAAAAACCATTAGAAATCATTGACCCACCAAAAAACTAGTCCAAAAATTTAAAGGTTTTTGCTAACAAGTGTCCCTATGGCACTTGATAAGGTTTCCCGATTAAGAAATTTATTACATTAGGAACCATTACCAATGCATTGTAGACTGTTTCCAATGGATTGTGGATGGTTTCCGTTGCAACTATTTCTATAACTGGAAGTTTGGAACCCGTTACCAAAGCCCAAAATTAAATCAATGCAACTCTTGTGTACGGTCAAGCATTTTTGTCATTCTAACCATCTCTAAGTATACTATTATATCCCTTAATTACTAGACTTTTGAAACATGATCTCTGTGATTGGAGCGGAGGGAGTTTATCTATACCATCTGGAAAACTCTTTCTTTTAGTCCTTAATATATCATGAAAAATTTGTTCCATTGATTTATATGGTCTTAACATCTTATCCTTTTTGAAATATTTTCTTTGGAACATAATTGTTGACTTTGATAACTTATTACTTATGCCATTGCCATGTAAGCAATTTGCTAAGACCGCGACACTGATTTGCCCAAAAGGACTGGGTAGGACACACCATCCACAACCGAATCACTATTGAGTGTACACGCCATAGTGGACACAATCCATTCATGGCTACACCATTGACCTTTCTCACATCACCATCCATACACAGTAAATTACACAAACATACACGATCATGCACAGAGATGTGATACACAAGCAACTAAAAAAGATAAAAAGGGAAAATCAAACCATTTATTTTTAACATAGCCAGTTTTTACAAGCTTCGGCAATAGACATGAATATCCATGGCCGGTCTAGCACCCTCAATAGTTGTCGCCATACTACCCAACCCTCCTGAAGGGCCTAGAATTCTCGCATATGAAGTTGAAGCCACAAATCTCAAACTCCCCCGTACATTAAGTATATGTGTTTTCTTTCAAGTGAGACTGGATTATTCAAAGTGATGATAACACCAGAGACCGTAACTGACATTGGTGTTGAGCTCCAAAATAGGGTGTTTTGATCTAAACTGATGGCTCACCAATAATTAACAACCTGGGTTCGTTTTGGATGAGTTTAGGGAATCAGGGGATGCTGGATAAAGAATATGATGTCCAATTGGTGTTCATTGAATGAAGAAGATGGCGGGTTTTGATAATTGAGGGTTGTGGATCTGAAGAAGAAAAATATTATTACGAAAAGTTGGTGGGAGATTAAATGAGGAAGATCAAGGGTTTGGGAAATTAGAGGTTGCTAGATTTGAATAAGAAGATTTGACTGGATTAAATGAGTGTGATCAAGGGTATATTATTATTATTATTATTATTATTATTTTATCTTTTTTGAAATGATAGTCTAGGCTGAGACATTGACCTCCGATATTGTTTGGCTTTGATCGAATGAATAGTCTAGGCTGAGACATTGACCTCCGATATTGTTTGGCTTTGATCGAATGAACAGGGTGTAATGCTTTTCATATATATATATATATATATATATATATATATATATATATATATATATATATTGTATTTTGTTTTTTTGTTTTGGTTTTCTTTTGAGGCTATTTGACAACAGTTTTGTGTTGTTCAGTTGTTTGCATATGTGGATGACACTATCTAAAGGTCTTTTGATCTGCTCTGTTGAATTTTATAAATCAAATTACTAGTTTACTTTTCATTTAATAGTGAGATATAACGGAAGCTACGCAATGAAACTAATCTAAACGTGGAAGTAGGATTTGGGATTTGGCCAAACCATAGGTGGTGGTGGTGGCGGAATGTACCCTTATCCAGTTCTACTTTTTTGGGAATGTGGTCCACTCGTCGTATAGACTTGAACTAACATCCTCTTATGGGTTCGGATTGTCACCAATCATCTGACAACTTCCACGCCCTGTCGTTGTCTTTTGCTTCATTCAGTCTATAAATATCTATGATAGACTTTTGATTTTTTTGATTTATTAATTTTGGCGCTGAAATTGTATTATTTTTTGTTATCTCAATTGTTGGTGCTGAAATTTCTAAAATATGACCTTTGTGACGAACCTTTTTGTTATTTGCTCCGCTTCAGTAGTACTTGAATATGTTGAAAGCTGTTATTTACAAAAGCAAATCATCATTTTTGGAGAATGTTCTAGAGGTTTTAGTTCAATTTGGTCTTACTACTGATGGGAATGTTTGCTGAATTACTCATGCTGTTTTCTTCTCATCTTATCTACATATTGGTGAAACAGCAACTGTGAATTTTGTTATCTTGATTATAGTATAATACTCCATACTCATTCAAAATGATAGCGGGTTTAGTACTTAAATGCCTTGCCAGGTATTGTTTCTTTAGTTTTTCTTGATATGATTCAGCTGCTGTTTCTTTTTGTTTTTTGTTGCTAACAATAAATTTTGGATATTATTATGCATATTGTATATATGCGTTCAATGTTTTTCAGAAGTTTGATAATAGTATCGTGGTACCATTTTTCAGCTACAGCTGAGATTGTGGAAACCAGTGAGAGCGAATCAGAATTTGTGGAAGTTGGGTACATTTCCGGTGTTCATGGACTTGATGGAGAAGTTCGAGTGAAAGCCAAGACAGACTTCCCTGAATTGCGATTTTCAGAGGTAGAAGTCCCGAATAGTACCAAATAATCATTTTTTTGGGTTCTATATCCTTTTCTTAATGTTTGCTTAGTAATATATTAACTTCTATTTAGCCAGGAAGAAGATGGTTGAGGCAAAAACTTTTAGGGAAAGAAACTATTCAAGAAGTTGAACTGGTGGAGGGAAGGGGATTCCCAGGAAAGAAGAGCTGGATAGTTAAGTTCAGCAACATTGATGAAGTTGAGCAGGTATGCTTTTATAGGACTTTTTTTTATTTCTTCACGTACTACACATTGTAATCAACGCACCTGCGAGTTTGGCAAATTTAAGTTTCTTATGAACAAGATGATGAAACATATCCTTGCAATATGGAAAAGTGGTAGATTAAAGGCATAGAAATAGAATACTTTCTTTTGGATAAGAAGGTACATGATTTGATTGTTATGTTGCTTTTAAGAGGTATTGGCATGGTTCTGTAGTGCCATGTTCTCATTAAGGTGCATCCAGTTACAGTGTCTCATTAGCTCTCTTAGCAACATTAGTTTTTCTTACTTACTCCCTCTGTTCCAAAAAAAGATTCCATCTTTCCTTTTTAGACCATTCTAGAAAAAGTGTTCACTTTTTAATCTTTCCTTTTTGGGATGTTACTTTTACCATTCTGCCCTTGATTACATTCCTACTTTAATTGATGGGACCACTCCCACATGGCATTAATAGAAAACACACAACATCCTAATTTTTATTATAGAGTCTGCCGAGTCAAACGAGACTCTTTTTTAGGAACGAAGAGAGTTCTATTTTTCTACATCTACTTCTCTTAGATCTAGAGATTATTTGATAGAATCTGTCATGGTCTTATAATTTTTTATTTTTATTTTTGATAAGTAAGGACTGTCATGGTCGTACTTTAAGATGCAATTGTTGTGGCACTTATGGAACCATGTCTTCAGGGCAGAATTATTTTTTCGGGATGAAATTATGGTAAAGTAGTATCAGAATTTGGCCTAATTCCTATTACTTTGGCTGGATTATTTGTATTCACTAATTTATTTTTGCTTCAGTGGATCAACAAATTAAACTGTCTGGATCTTTGAAAGTATTTAGGACAGAAGTGGGAGTAATTCTTTAACTGCACTTACTTCTGACAGCTCCATATCAACTATTATCAAGTGAGTGGTTGTAACATTGGTGTGTAGACCTGTGCTACCATGCAATGGTTACCTTCTCATTGTTCATATATGGAAATTCTAATGCAAATTTCTAATCATGCTACCTTGAAGTTAAATTCCTGGTTTGTTGTATGTCAAATTGTTATTATCCCCTACTATCCATTAGAAAGTTGTAAATCTTCACCCTAGGTCAATAAATTGATATTTTCTTTAACTGAGGACGTGATCATGTCAATGTAAAAATGATAACTCAATGGTCTGAAGGCAATTAATTGAAAACAGATGTTTAATTTTCTATGCTGTTATCATATGCTATTTAGTTATGGTAATTCTGCTTTTTGGTTCTTTCTGTATTATCAGGCTCAGCAACTTGTTGGGTCTACTATACTTGTGACAGAAGAAGATAAGCCAGAATTGGAGGAAGGCGAGTTTTATACTCGTGATCTTGTTGGAATGAGAGTTATTCTTAAGGTTTGTACTCCTACGACATGATGTTTTAGTTATAAAAGAGACTGCTATCATAAAGTATAATTTCTGCGTTCCTTTTGATGGTTTGTGTGTTTTTCACTCGTATAGCTGACTGAATGATTCGGAGAAACACCATCTCTCTCTCTCTCACTCACACACACACACACACACACCCACACACCCCATATTTCTCACACTCACACAAACACACACATTCATACGTACATACATACCCATGTATTATGTATATATGTTTGTAGGTATGTCCACGTATATGCATGTGTGTGTGCGTGCGTGCGTGTGGAGAAGCATGCTAAGTCTATCATATGGGAGCAAGATGATTTCTTTTATTTCTTTCATGGTACACATGTTTTTTGCATTGGGTTACACAATTATAGAAAATTTTCAATTGGCTTTTTTGAATCTTCTTTCTGTTCTCCTTTAACATTAACAGAACTGAGGGCAATTTCAAACCTGATATCAAATTTCCCACATGCTTCTATACATCTTCCTCTTGTTTGAGGATAATACATGCCCATCACTGCTTATGATCATTTAGAAAGACAAGTCTTATAATTCTTCTTTCTTTTCAGGAAACTGGTGAGTCAGTGGGAACTGTTGTAAATGTTTTCGACACTGGAGCAAGCGATCTCTTACATGTCATGCTCAATTCATCTTTGGATAAGCTTACTGGTGCTGGAAACCTGAAACCCGAAGCATGTCCTTCTGCTTCTGCTCCCCTTGTGTGGGTTCCGTTTGTTGAAGCAATTGTTCCTGATGTCGATATGCATAAAAGAGAAATGCTGATTACACCTCCAAAGGGGCTCCTTGAGTTAAATTTACGCTCTCATGAGAGGTCAAAGAAAGAAAGACGTCAACTGGTGAGGCATACTTTAATATATTGTACTTTCTAGTTATTTTAGTTTTGAAGCATGTGCGTAGTACCGACTTGTCTAAACATCAAATTTAAGCATAGATAGGTTATTCATGCCAAATTCCTTGCTATCAAATACTTCCAATGAACATTGCTTTGTGGGTTTCTATTTTGTTGTTGTGTAGATATGATTTGTTAGTGAAATCCATATCTTCATTTGCTATTACCAAGAAAGGCTAATCATCTATTGTACTCGGTCCTTAATTTGCCCCTTTAATTTAAGCTCAGCAATTACAAAAGACAAATTCGTTAGCTTTAAATTTCATCAATGTTTTATGTGTTCATGGATTAAGTTTTTCTCTGTCCTTTTAAGCAATACTTTGATTGGTGGGTGGGGGTTGCGTTCTTATGCTTTGGGGGATTCAACGTGAATCATACATCTTCAAAGAATTTAGCATTCATTAACAATGGGCTTCAAAGTCGTATGACCTCCATGGTCTTACATCACCACGATGAATAGGTCTCCAGCAAAATAAAATCATTTAAAAAGTTATATTTTGGTATTTGTTTTAAGCTTAACCAGTTAGTGCATTTTGTGTTTTAGTTTTGACTTATTATTAAGGTTTTGGTATCTCATCTTACTCTTCCAGGTGTTCTCTAGTCCTAGTGTCTCAAGTTAATATTATATTGTTTCCAAATCCGTGTCATGGCAGTAATGTTGTTCCACCATTTCCTGGTATATTTGATTCTTCTATGGAGATAACCTCTCTACTTGCGGGCTACGGTTGCGTACATTGGACCTTTCACTGTCCATGCAATGGTGGGCTCTTTGATGTCTAGGCTACCCTTTTTTTAAATAATAATTCATGTGATTATTGTTGTTCATAAAAAAACTTGCTTACATGAGTAATGCAACTTTTACCATGTTATATATTCTTCTTAGTTAATGAACTACGTATGTTGTGTTGGGCTCAATTGTATATATGACCATTTGTTCTGGATAATGGAAATTGGTTTGTGAAACGGGTATGCAAATGTGGCACACTGTCTGAAAATATATTAGAGGTAGCTTTATATTATGTTACCTGGACTTGGTTAGGAGGATCAGATATGGGTGTGAATAAGGGTGTCGGATCCGCCAAAAACGTAAGATTTTGCACTAATTTAGTGTAAAATTGCCACACCCACACCCACACCCATGTCGTGTCTTGTTGACACGGGTACTTTGGCAAAAATAAAGGGTCCAGGTAACATAGGCTTTATATAAGGGCTGTAGTTGGGATTTGTGTTAGCATTTTATATGTAACGGTTCTATTTCCTCATCAAGAAGAAAATAAAAGAAAAGTCAGTGGAATTATTCACTTCAAGGAGTTCCACTATTCTTTAAATAGTTATATTAAGTATGAGCATGCAAAGTAGGGATTTTTGGTTGAGCATTTGCTTTACTAAACTTAGAAACAGAGAAATGCATTGGGTAGCTAAATTTGGTGGTTTAAACAGATGTGTACATGTTTTGAAATGATCGAATGTCTTCTATTTACTCTCCCTAACTTAATTTGTTTTATCCAATTGCTATGCCTGGAATACTGCAGCTTCTCTTTTTTCTTCTTTGACTTATCTATGGTATGTTAATGCCTCCTTTGTACCCAATTTTTTTCCCTCCTTTTTGGTTCTAATTCTGACGAGTTCCAACAGCTGTGGCCAGCACGCTTAAACAAGTGAACCTTGTAGAAGGCGGGCAATTATTTGGAAGGGAGGGAGTATTAATAAGTATGTATGCTTTTTGTATGGACTTGCTTTCTGCGAAGCTATTTTTGGGTAGTTCCAATAATGATGTCAATAAGCTTTACATTTTGAGAACATTTCTGCACCTCATTTCCAACTCGATATTCAGCAATATTTTTTAGTGATACTTCTGGTTTGAAATGAAACCCTTGATAGCATGACCTCTTTGTGTGTTTTAACATTTCTGCTGGTGGGTGTGTGTGTAAATATATCAAAGCCAATAACTTTATGATCAATCATAGCTCTGAGCATTTTTTTTGACAACATCTGTACATGCAGTTTATATTCAACTTATGTTCACAGAGGCTAAAGAAAGGAATGCTGAGAGTGATGGATTGATCATATAGTTATTGGCTTTCGGTATATATATATATAGGGAGAGCTAACCTCCCCACTAATTGGCTGAGGTTAGCCCCCCTCCCCGCCTTTTCTCAGACAAAAAATAACCCCATTTTTAGAATCTTTAAAGGACATTTTCGTCTAAACAAGATTTTTCCTTGTATGCCAATTCCTTCTATTACGGCCATTTACTGTATATTCGTGCATGTTCTGTATATTGACTATTGAGCAGAGGTGTGGGCGTGTTTAGCCTTGTGATGTAAGCTTTAACAAAATTGATACACTTCAAACTTTTGACTTTGGCAAATTAGCAAATAGTTAGTGTTCAAGTTCATTCAAGCACATCCATAGGTACTTTATTTACCAATCATCGACCAAATACCCAACATATTATTACCGTTCGTTGCTCAGCCTTAATCACAAAGAATAATATAATAGGTTATAACAAAAAGTGTATAACAATTCTTCCAAGAACACACTAGTGCAATTCTTTCTTATTCAGTCGAATCACGATTATAGGGAGCTATGCCCAACTGGGGTTAAGCTTTATCCGATACAAAACATTATCTCAAAACTAAAGCTAGACTAAATCATTCTCAGATCAATTTCTCAAACTTTTAGTTAACTTTAACAAATCACTTGGGTGTAAAATTTCAAGAGTAATTAGATAGAGTATTTTCGGCAGCCATTAAATTTTGCGAGATGCACAAAAGAATGGGATTCCGGTTTTCACAAGATAGGCAGTAAAGGAGTGTTGGTAGATTCAATCATAACAGTTGCAAAATAATTATTGCCAGCATCGAAGAAGCTTCATCCGTTCGTATGGAATACGTTGCAGAAAATGAAAGGCTCCTAAATTGTACAGTTAATGGCTGTAGTGGAAGGAATTGGTATAAAACGATAAGTTTTGTCCAGACAAAAATATCCTTTAAAGATGCTGCAAAATGAGGTTATTTTTGTCCCAAAAGAAGTGGGAGGAGGCTAACCTCAGCCAATTGGTCGGGAGGTTAGCTTTCCCCTATATATAAAAACAAGAAAATCTATTTGAGGGGGGAATGTAAGAGATCTTGTTTCACCACAAAAAAATAATCTTATTAGCATCTGTGAATGCAGTTTATATTCAACTTATGTTCATTGATGCTTGGTTCTAAGAAAACATTATTTTGTGAGTTTCAGGAATGGAAAGAGAGGAAGAGGCTTCAGAAGCGCCTCATAGCTGCAAAAAAGAAACTCTCTGAAATGGAACAGAAGCATGTATTTGATGGTTTCAGACATGGAGAGAAAGCCCAAGGGAGCTTACTCGCGGAGCAGATTATAGGTGTTAATTCAAAGTTGCTGCAAGTGGCATTACAGAATATTGAGACACCTTCTAACAAGTGAGGTTCCTTCTTCTATTTTTTTTAAAAAAATAAAAGAAACTAATTAATTTATTCTTTTCTCTTGTGGTTTGATAATTTAAATCACCTAGATATTGGATAGATTGTGTGGTAATATAGTAGTTGTTCAAGTGATGAAAAGTTTTCGACACTGTATGAAGCCGACTCTTTGAATGAAGAAACTGTTGGTCACTTGTCTATGGTTCTTGTGAATAAGTGTCTTGCTGTGGTGTAGGCTGAATCACATGACCAAAATGTATCAAGTTAAAGGATCTCATTTTCACTTATTTTGACTCTATGATCAAGGATCCAGTATTCAAGCATCAAATTATTTGAAACCGTGTGCTTTAAATTTCCCACGTTTTGTGTTCTTTTTCCAAACATTTTCCCTCTCTCTTCTCCAAGTATTATCTCACAATTGCCGTGTCGAAGTGTCATACTTGAATGGTGGCAATATAGCATTACGTGCCAGCATTTGCTCACTGGTTTGAACTTTTTTTAGTATTTTCTAATACCTCATGTGTAATACTAAGGAACATATCATGTCCTTCTCTTTGCGGGTTTGACAGCATGTATACTGCTTGATGAAAGAAAAATGGTCAGTCGATAATTTAATGGAGATGTGGCACTAGTTTTAAGGAAGGAATAAAATTTTATTTTCTTATTATTTTTTTAGCTGTTTTCTGGACCCAAAGCTTTGATGAACTGGAAGCTGCTTTATAGGCTATGAAAAGGTATAAGCCGTAGGGGGTGCACGGTTTTAGAACCTACAGTAGGTATTTGTGTTGTGTTTCTACTTATTTGATGGCGATGTGACAGATTCAAGGTTAATTTTGAATTCTTCTGTAGTTCCTAATATTTCTGTCACATAATAGAGTAATATTATTTTAATTCACTAACTTGTTAACACAGATGGAGTTTATCTGACTTCATAACTGCCAATTTCACCAAGCAAATGAGAAGTACTTTTAAGATGTCAGAAGGCTGCCTTTTCACTGGAGTTGGCGAGAAGCTACATGGAAGTTCAAAGTTGCTTAAGAAGAGCCGCCTCCTCAAATCCAAGGGAAAAGTTGCGATCGTTTTGGTTGTGGATGGCGCCAACATACAGGATGATGGAGTTGCTGAGACTGGAAGAACTGAGGACAATCGCTTACAGAATTTAGTTTCTGAAGTTGAGAGATTAGTGAAGGTGATACACTGACACTTGTTTTAACATTTGATTCATATCAGCCTACACACCATAAATGAATACTGTTATGTTATAATCATCACGTGCTCTGAAGCTTCCTAGTTGTTTGAGTTCAAAGTTTCTGAGCTGAGTATGTTTTCCAGTTGTTTTCTGCTACCCATACATCTAAGACTTAGCTGAGTTTCAGAAAATTGTTGTCTCAGATTGGAATTGAGCCCTGTTGATATTCAATCGAGTTAGTAGCTGAATGATATGTAAGAATCAGCAATAATTTGGTTGATCCAGGATGACACCAAGTTGACTTCCCTCTTTCAGGTTCCAATCGAGATTTAGACCCGATTTGTTATTTGGAACACAATTTTGGGTAACTAATAAATAACTTGGTAATAAAATGAGTGTAGCCGAAATGAGAATGCTAAGATGGGTGGTAAAACCAGAAAAAAACATTATTTGAAATGAACATATTTATAAAATGTATAATTAGCTCCAATGAAGATAAATCGAGAGAAACCCTTGAGATGGTTAGGATGCAACGTCAAACGAAAACAAACAAAAAAAAAAAAAAAAAAAAAGAAGAAAAGATAAAAAGAAGCCGTATCAAACGTTGACCACTAACTGCACCAGGTTGGAAGTGGATCATATCAATATTGACAACCGTAATCAAGATAGAGGAAAGGTGCAGTTGGAAGTGGATCATATCAATATCGACAACCGTAATCAGATAGAGGAAAAATAACATGGACGCCAACAATTAAGAATGATATGAGTGAGTGTGGGTTGAGTAATGACCTTACTTTGGATAGAACATAATGGCGAAAAAGGATTCATTTAGTATACAACCCACATAATTGGGACAGGGGTTGAGTTTAGTTGAGTTGAAGAGTTTATAGCTTTTCGACATCATCCAAATCAATTTCAAAGCATTCAGTACTGCGATATGAGTTTCATTTAAGAATTTGTTAGAAGTTTCAACATGATGAGGTTGAATGTGTCAGTCATGCATATTGTGGAAGCTTTTTGCTCCAAACTCTCAAAATACTCTTTACATTTAGCAACTTAGCAGAGATCCACTCTTGCACTTGAATTCTTACCTAGGAATTATTTTACTTTGCAGCATTGTTGTACTTTGCCTTGTCGGGATTAACTGTTTTATCAAGGAATGTATATACTTATTCTCTGTTCAAGTAGTTCTTTTCATGAACTTACGTATACACATGTTCAATAGAAACTATATCAAGCATTTAGCTCCAACAGTTCCACTCTAATCGTAGGTTGCTTGATCTTGGAACATCTATGACTTTTACGTGCAGGTGGCAGTTTCCACGTGTGATTTGATATTTCATAATCACATCTTAGGTGAAATTTACTGTCTCTATAGGCAGATACACATTCCAGAATTTTTGAGACTTGCTCATTATCATTATGTTTCAACAAGCTTTATGTCCCAGCACGTCCACCTTTGCAAATGTAACAGAATGACTCTATCTTTGCCTTTCTAGGCAGTGGCTCCTGCAATGTGGTCTAATCAATCCATTTTCTTCGTGCAGATAGAAGACCGTCAATCAATGCCGTTGATTTTTGTTTGCCCTGCTAATGCTATCGCTCCTCTCCAAAACTTGTTTTCTACTGAAGATCACTTTGCCTTTGACCCAGAAAAGGTTAGAGTGCTTCTTTAAATTAAATAGTGCTAACTGATGAACTTGTACTGCCCATTTATTGAGTCCACCTTTCCTTTCTAGGACTTCCCATTTGGAGAGTCCCTAATTCTTAAGTAGGTTATAATGCTATATGGGGATATAATGAACAACTCAAGAATCTTTAGTGTATCACTGGAATGTCCGACTCTTCAAAGGGGTACTTCAGTACACCTATTGCAATGCGAGGATGCTAATTGGACAGGATAGACATATGAAAAACTTAATACTTAATGGTTGGATCTAGAAATAGAAGTCTTGAGTAAATTTTCAGTTGGTATGTTACTGCCAGCCACCCACAGTCGAAATATACATATAAGCTAGACATTGTGGAATTGAATTCTGACAAGCCAGCAGACTATTCTTTATACGTAATATTCTTGATGGATCTTTACTTGGATCAGGCTGTTTGCGCAAGTATCTTTATGCCTTTGTTCAATTTTGAAATGCAAATGCAAAACTTTCGGGGAAAGATGAGAGTATACACTGCAAAATTAGGGTAAACATTCACTTGATTTTAAAGAAAGTGTAATGTATGGCCAAGTTGATTTGTTTGGTGATTGGATGCGGATGGTAAACATAAAAAAGTGAAGGGTCCCTTTTAGCAATTGAAACTCAGTCGGTTTTCTTGGACCTGAAACTAGATACTGGCAGACTCTTGCTTCATGTCAGCATGCGTGTTTAGAAATAATTATCAGCGAGGCTGCATTAGCATCCTTTGATGCGATTGTTTAGATTTTATGGATCATGTCTCATTTACAGGTTTGGTTCTTGGAAGAAGAGAAGCTGCCGGTTGTTAGTAGTTCTCCGTTGGAAAATGACAAGCATAAGATTTTGATGAAGTCACCATGGGAAATACTCCAAACGCCAGTTGGATCTGGAGGGGTCATTGGCTTACTTTCATCCCACAACATTTTAGAGAACCTTAGCGAAATGGGTGTGGAGTATATTGAGGTTAGTCATATGACTCATATCTACCTCCAAATACGTCAATGATCTATTATGGCATTTTTGTGATCAATATGGGATATGATACCTGTCATGTAATGGTTCATTACCATAATGCTACTTGTTGAATATTCGGAAGTCAAAGTTAGGAAATTTATTTTTAGGAAAGTATTTTAGGAATAAAAAGGAGAGATCAGCTCTAATCTTCTCCTATGATTCTGTGTCCTAATTTTAGGAAAGAATCAATCTAATGATTCAGTTTCCTAAATTTTAGGAGAGAATCAATCTGATTAGTTATTTTCTTCATTAGACATTTTGTATATATATGCAGATGTAGTACCAATTTTAATTCAACAAATAAATTTCAGAAATTCTTCATGGTATCAGAGCCAGCCCTCTGAATCCTAATATCTTCAGGCCGTGTCTTTCCTGGCCTTCTCAAAACTCTCTCCAGGCTGCATCTCCTTTGGCCTTCTCTTCTTGTTTTTCCAGCCACCTTATTCTTTTATCTCAGCTTTTGTTCTCATATCCTCTTCACAATTCTGGAGTATGACTAAATACGGAATGGCGTCATCTCAAACCTCCAACACTGATACTCCTCTTCAATCTGGAGGCAATTCAGAGATTTCTAGTTGTGTTGGGATTGATTCTTCCCCAATCCTCATCACCGGTCATAAGTTAAATGGCCATAATTACCTACAGTGGTCGCAATCAGTGTTAATGTTTATTTCTGGTAAAGGTAAAGATGATTATCTCACTGGAGCAGCAGCAATGCCAGAGACTACAAACTCGGGTTTCAGAAAGTGGAAGACTGAAAATAGTATGATCATGTCATGGCTTATCAATTCCATGAACAATGATATCGGAGAAAACTTCTTGTTGTTTGGGACCGCAAAGGAGATATGGGATGCTGCCAAAGAGACGTACTCTAGCTCTGAAAATACTTCAGAGTTATTTCAGGTTGAATCAATTCTCCATGACTTCCGTCAAGGAGAGCAGTCCGTTACTCAGTACTTCAACACACTCACACGGTATTGGCAGCAACTCGACCTATTTGAAATTCACTCTTGGAAATGTCCAGAAGATGCAGTGACATACAAGCAGATTGTGGAACAAAAACGTCTCTTTAAGTTTTTTATGGGACTTAACAGAGAATTGGATGATGTTCGAGGGCGTATCATGGGTACTAAGCCACTGCCTAGTCTCCGTGAGGCCTTCTCAGAGGTTAGACGTGAAGAAAGTAGAAAGAAAGTAATGATGGGAACCAAGGAACAACCGGTCTCAGTGCTAGATGCATCTGCACTTGCTGTTCGACCATCAAACAACAATGGTGGAGATCGTCAGAAACGAGAAAGACCGTGGTGTGATTATTGTAAGAAACAAGGTCATTATAAAGAGACTTGCTGGAAACTTCACGGCAAACCAGCAGACTGGAAACCAAAGACACGTTTTGATAGGGACAGCAAGGCTCATATGGTTTCTAACTCTGAAAATGTGCTTACTCCCGAGCCTAGTCCATTCAGCAAAGAGCAGATGGAGTTACTGCAAAAATTGCTTAGTCAAGTAGGGAGTAGGAATGTTACTGGGACTGGTTTGATCGCTCAAACGGATTCTCATACAGCTTTCACTGTCAACAGGGAGGAATGAAGCCGTGGATAGTAGACAGTGGTGCCTCTGATCACATGACTGGAGATGCAGCCATTCTCCAAAACTACAAGCCAAGCAATGGTCATTCTTCAGTCCGTATTGCCGATGGTTCAAGTTCAAAGATTGCCGGGACAGGTTCCATTCAACTCACGAATGAGTTGCATCTCAATTCTGTTCTTCATGTTCCAAACTTGGATTGTAATCTTTTGTCCATTAGCAAATTGGCTTGTGATCTTCAATGTGTTACTAAATTTTATCCGAACTTATGTGTTTTTCAGGACTTGAAATCGGGAAGAAGATTGGCAGTGCTAAACTGTGCTCCGGGCTCTATCTCCTCTCAAGTGGCCGATCCTCAAATCAAGGTTCTCAAGCAAGTTGTGTTCAATCTTTGAGTATGTCGAGTCTTTCAATTCTGTGTCAAATTCTAATGTCAATAAATATAGTGAAATCATATTGTTACACTATCGTCTTGGTCATCCTAATTTTGTGTATCTTGCAAAATTATTTCCCAAACTATTTATCAATAAAAGTCCAGCTTCTTTTCATTGTGAAATTTGCCAAATTGCAAAGCATACTCGAACAGTTTATCCCCAAATTCCATACAAACCTTCATCTGCATTTTCTTTGATTCATAGTGATGTGTGGGGTCCTCGCAGACAAAAACTGTTTCGGTACTAGATGGTTTGTGACCTTTGTTGATGATCATACGGGTAACTTGGGTTTTCCTTATGAAAGAAAAGTCGAGGTTGGGCAAGTATTTCAAAACTTCAATCTCATGGTTCAAAATCAATTTCACACTAGAATTCAGGTACTCAAATCGACAATGCAAGGGAATACTTCACTAATAGTCTTAATTCCTATCTTCGAGTCAAGGGATTATTCACATAAGTTCATGTGTTGACACCCTCAACAAAATGGTGTGGCGAACGCAAAAATAGACATCTTTTAGAGGTTGCTCGGTGTCTTATATTTTCCTCTAATGTTCCAAATTATTTCGGGGAAGCCATTCTCACAGCTACCTATTTGATCAATCGTATGCCATCCGAGTCCTTACTTTCCAATCTCCACGTCAACTTCTTCGAACAATTTTCCTCACACCCGTGCAATCTCATCAGATTTACCACTCAAGGTATTTGGTTGTACAAAGATTTGTTCATGTGTATGCACAACACCGTAGCAAATTTGATCCTAGAGCCAATAAGTGCATTTTTCTAGGGTACTCTCCAACTCAAAAAGGGTACAAATGTTATTCTCCTACCACCAAAAGGTTTTTCACCACGATGGATGTCTCATTTTTTGAACATGTGTCCTTCTATCCCAAATCTGATGTTCAGGGGGAGAGCATGAATGAACATCAAGTTTGGGAGTCTCTTCTCGAGTCTGTACCCTTAGCCCACTCAGAGTCACCAAGTTCTTCTCACCCTATGCTTGTGCACACTGAGTGTGCACAAGACTTGTCCACACCTGTGCCTGTTCACTCATCAGTCCAACCGACAAATGTTTCTTCTTCCATCCCTGTTCAATCTATGGCTCCACAACTTGCTAATGAGAATTTTCAAGTCTACATTAGAAAAAAAAAAGACTGGAGCTAGAGCAAGGATCACAGCCAGCACGTGGCCAAGACATTGACTCAATTTCAAGTCCACCCGAAGAAAACATGGGTCTGGATAGCGCTGGAGATGTGCCAATTCCTAGTATTGATGACTCTACCATGCCGATTGCATTGAGGAAGGGTGTTAGGAGGTGTACAAGTTATCCAATTGGGAATTATGTTACTTATGAAGGGCTATCACCATCTTACAAAGCATTTGCTACTTCTCTTGATAATATTCACGTTCCCAGCACAATACAAGAGGCATTACAAAATTCAGAGTGGAAGAAGGCAGTACAAGATGAGATTGATGCACTTGAGAAGAATGGAACATGGACTATTACTGATTTGCCAGTTGGAAAAAGGCCCGTGGGGTGCAAATGGATCTTTACTATAAAGTATAAAGCAGATGGATCAGTTGATAGATTCAAGGCTCGGTTGGTAGCTAGAGGATTTACACAATCCTATGGGATAGACTATCAAGAAACTTTTGCTCCTGTCGCAAAGCTGAACACTATCAGAATTCTTCTCTCATTGGCTGTCAACCAAGATTGGTGCTTGCAACAACTCGACATAAAAAATGCTTTTCTAAATGGTGACCTTGAAGAGGAAGTTTACATGGAAATCCCACCTGGTTTCGAAGGAAGTATGTCAAAAAATAAAGTTTGCAAACTTGAGAAGTCCTTGTACGGCCTTAAACAATCTCCCCGAGCCTGGTTTGACAAATTCACAAAGGCTGTTTTGAAGCTTGGCTACACACAGGGTCAGGCTGATCATACTCTGTTTGTCAAGAAATCTCACGGTGGGAGAATTGCTATATTGATAGTCTATGTTGATGATATTATTCTATCTGGGAATGATGTGGAAGAATTACAGAATTTGAAGAAGTACTTGTCAGAAGAATTTGAAGTTAAAGATCTTGGAAATCTTAAATATTTCCTTGGAATGGAAGTGGCTAGATCAAGAAAGGGCATTGTCGTTTCTCAAAGGAAATATATTCTAGATCTTCTTAAGGAGACCGGTATGCTTGGATGCAAACCAGTTGATACTCCTATGGACAGTCACAAGAAACTTGGTACAGAAAAAGAAAGTCCACCTGTTGATAGGGGGAGATATCAACGACTTGTTGGACGCCTAATTTATCTTTCACACACTCGGCCAGACATTGGTTTTGCAGTGAGTGTTGTAAGCCAATTCATGCACAGTCCTACAGAGGAACACATGGAAGCAGTCTACAGGATTCTTAGATACTTGAAGATGACACCAGGGAAAGGCCTATTCTTCAGAAAGACAGAGAATCGTGACATTGAAGTGTATTCAGATGCAGATTGGGCAGGAAACATCATTGACAGACGGTCAACTTCTGGGTACTGTTCTTTTGTCTGGGGTAATCTTGTTACTTGGAGGAGCAAGAAGCAATCAGTGGTGGCCAGAAGTAGTGCAGAAGCTGAGTACAGAGCATTGGCACAGGGAATTTGTGAAGGGATTTGGATAAAAAGGGTTCTTAGTGAACTGGGACAAATGAGTTCATCTCCTATTCTCATGATGTGTGATAATCAGGCAGCTATCAGCATAGCAAAGAATCCCGTGCATCATGACAGAACTAAACACGTTGAAATTGACAGACACTTCATCACAGAGAAGGTGACTAATAAGACTGTTAAATTGAGCTACATTCCTACCAAGCAACAAACTGCAGATGTCCTCACCAAAGCTCTACCTAGACCTAACTTTGAAGACTTAATTTCCAAGCTGGGATTATATGATATATATTCTCCAGCTTGAGGGGGAGTGTTGAATATTCGGAAGTCAAAGTTAGGAAATTTATTTTTAGGAAAGTATTTTAGGAATAAAAAGGAGAGATCAGCTCTAATCTTCTCCTATGATTCTGTGTCCTAATTTTAGGAAAGAATCAATCTAATGATTCAGTTTCCTAAATTTTAGGAGAGAATCAATCTGATTAGTTATTTTCTTCATTAGACATTTTGTATATATATGCAGATGTAGTACCAATTTTAATTCAACAAATAAATTTCAGAAATTCTTCACTACTCTATTGATAAATCAGTACCATATGATCTTTCTTTCTCATTGACTTGTTAGCATGGTTTTCTGTCGCAGGTTGGTAGCATTGATCAAATATATGTTGGTGGGCAGAGTCTACTAGGCTTGGTTAGTTCACGTGAAGCGGATGTTGGGATCACAATCTCCAAGGATTTTGACAATATTGAGGAAGATTTTCACATGATATTCTCGATGAAATTCATGAAACAGATGATAAGTCAGATTGAAGAACTTCATTTTTGCGCCATCTCAAAGCCAAATCCACACGTTAAGAAGGTTGAGAAAGAGTGGGTTGATGTAATACCCTTCTCCCCTAATTCCTTTGAGTTTCGTTGTTCACTTTACAGTTCCTTGAAAGCCTGTCCTTCTGATAAAGTTTGTGTAATGGAGGTTACGGAGTAGCAACGAGAATAACACAACATATAGTCGTCAAAGAAGATGCCCCCGATATAACGCGCTTATTTGTTGTTTAATGCTTCATCTTTACCGCGTTTCTTTCTGCTAGCTGCTGCTCCCTTTTTCTCTTTCTTCGTTTATTTTTGGGTCATTTGAAATACCACACTTCCAAAAATTCACTCTGTTTCAGTGTCATCTGGATCATATTAGTTTGAAATAACATAGCCAAAATCAGACCCTTTTTGCAAGTTTTGGCAATGTCACTCATTCTTAGGTGAAGGTAGAGTGACATTCTTCTCAGTAGCATCTAGACAGTTTTTCAGGAAGTCTTCCAAGAAATCCACCAAAATAGCATTATTATTAGGAAAAATTCACTGAGGGCGTGTTTGGTATGGGTGTTTTTCCGTTGATTTTTGTTTTGTAATGATTGAAAAAAAAAGAAGTAAGAAAGATATAGAGAGAAGCTAGTGGGGCCAAAGGGAGAGTAAAAAACTAAAATTTAAAGACCTAAAATCTTGTACGGAGATCAGACACTAAGAGAAGACCCTAGAAAACTCGACCTAAAAGACAATGAAGAAATTTACACTTATAGTACCCTCGCCTAAGTTTATCATGAACTAGACTTGACAAGCTACGTTGTCAAAGGCCAAACGTTTAAGGCGAATTGAAGACGTACTAGGAAATAACAGAAAACAGTTGCTGCAATTTAGGTTTTTTGGAACAACCTATGTAATCTCCATGAACAACCTATGTACACAAACCCCTCGTAAAAAACTAACGGCAATTTAGGTTTCTTTGAACAACCTACGTAATCTTGTATGTCAATTCAGTTAAAGTTTCTGTTTGACCAATAAAAAAAAAAAAAATGAAAAGTGGACTCTTTGTCTGAAATGGGGTGAGTAAAAACTAAAAGGAGTCCCAAAAAGAAAAAGGAAAGACTAAAAGAGAAGTACTTGTTTGTTGCACCCCGACTGTGATTCCGTTACGATGGGATAAACTTTACGTTAAAATGACAAGGATGAAATGGCTATTTTTGTGTACCAAAAGAGTAACGGACGGGATCGGGATGGAATGACCGTTTTTGCGTACCAGACAAGCAAAACATGAAGCACGAAGGGAGCAGTACGAGAACAGTAGCTGTTTGATCTGCATCCGTCGCTGTTTAGCCTTCTGCCCTTTTCTGTTGATCGGGAAGAAGATTAAGATAACTGAGCAAGAAAGGAGAAAAAAATGTTGAGAAGTGGATCCTTTGTGATTAGATTGATTAGTTTTTCCGAATATGTTATGTTATCCAAACGCTCATCCCCAATTTATTTTCACCTCCATTTCCTAACAACTAGCGATCTTTGAAATAATATTAATTCTAAGTTAGCAAACTAATATATGATAAAATCGATTTTTTTTTACCAAACTATTGTACTTTTAAGAAAATATTTCTAAATCATAGTACTTTTAAAATTGTTTTTCAAACTATGGTACTTACAAAATAAGATCCGGGAGTTTATCCAAACATGGAGACACAAAACGATATCGTAACAGCCAAGAAGTTAGTAAGCGTTCTTTTGAAAAAAAAATTCAAGCGGGCGACATCCCACCTAACACACCTTTACACATGCTGCGTCCTGGGTGGACCAACACTTCAATTTCCCCCTTGCGGTTTTTGTTCATTTTCACCACAAATAAAATTTTTTTTTTATAAATAAAATACACATTTTCATCTATAAATAGAGGCTTGTTTACTTCATTTGGATATCAAATCAATTTTCTACGAATTTTTCAAGTTTTCCTCTCTTCTTTCTCTTCAAATTTGATTATTTCCCTAATATTAAGTTATTTAATAACTTAATTTCTTGCTAATATTATTGTTTACTAGTTAAAATATTAATTATTAATATTGCTATTATATAAATTAGATCTTAATATTATTGTTTTATTATTATTTCCATTATTACTATTATTACTGTTCCTATTATTTATTGTTTTTATTATCGTTAGTAGTATAGTAGTAGTATTGTTGTTATTATTATTGTTAATTATTAATATTGCTATTTTTCAATAACTTTTGAGTTAATTACCTCATCAATGGCTTCCCGTCTTTTCTTCCGTAAAAATAAAAACTCTCAAATCAAGATAATTCAGGCCTATCTATGCCAAACAAACCCTCTACTCCTCAAATTCCTCAACTAACTTCACAAAACCCACCATCAACTTACTATAATATTTTTGATTTTCAAAATCAGCCCCCAATGCAACAATTTCAAAATTTTCCAATTGTTAGAGGATTTGGAAATTTTCAAAACCCTCAACAATTTCAAAATTTTCCAATATTTCCTATACCACAACAACCCTTGTGGAATACTCCAACACCTTCAAATTTGTCCCCCTTTTTAACACAACAATCACATTTCAACCAAGGGTATGTTGCATGCATGTAGGCCCCCACCTTCGGATTTGCCTCTTTTCTCAACACGACCAGAACAAAACAATGATGAAGAAGCAATGTTAGGGATGACTTGGTTGATGAATCAACTCCTCAAAGTGGAAAATCAACGTCAAGACTTAGGTGGTCCATACACGAGACCATCTGTTTGTATCTATCCTGGGAGAATGTGACTACCGACAATTATGTCGGCACAATCCAAACTTCACAGCAATTTTGGAAAAAAGTGACAGATATATTGTTACAATTAGTTTCGTGGTCTGGGTAATCCACGGAATGTGTGTCAATGTAAGAATCATTTCTCCAAAGTGTCGATGGCAGCTGTGAAATTCTTTTGAGCCTACAACCATGCATTAGCTACCAAAGAAAGTGGGTGGAACGATGACAATGTTATCAACAAGGCACATAGTATCTATGAAGGTGATGAGGGGAAAAACTTCACGTTAATTGAAGCTTGGAGAGTCCTTCGAAAGATACCCAAGTGGTGGACTCGATATGTTGAAACAAACCAAAATTCAGAAAGTAGTGGCTCAAAGAGAAGCTGTATAAATGAAGAAGGTCATTTTTCGAACTCTTCCTCTAATGCCGAAGTAGCACCATCAAGTGCATATCCAATGAGCCCTCCCGGCAGGAAAGCTACAAAGCAAAAGGGAAAACGTGTAAACAAAGAGGCTCAATATACAGAGTTAATTGAAGTAAATCGTATCGAGTCAGAGTTTAATGAAAAGCTTGACTGATATATGAACCTTGCACAAATGCGGATAGAGGACAAAAAAAGGCTAGAGGAGAAAAAAATGAATCGATTGTTGAGACAATGAGGGTTTTTGATGAAGAAGGATAACAAAATAGCAACAGAAGAAGAAGAAGACTGCACGAGGTTGTACTGTGAGATGTTTAAGTAGAGATTGTAATTTGTATTTAATTCGCGTAATTTGTTTTGATTTCTAATAAATTTGTCTTTATTTTGTTTGTATTAGTCTTGATTTCCAATCAATATGTTTTGATTTCCAATCAATTTCACGATTTAATAGATAGTGACAAACTCGAAAATATTGGTTAGCTGAAAAGGAAAAAGAAAAATAATTGTGTTTCCCATTCATTGCAATCTTTCACATTTGATAGTATTGACAATTATCAATTATTTTACTTTTAGCTGAAGAAGAAAAAGAAAAATAATTGTGTTCCCCATTCATTGGACTCTTTCACATGTGATAGTACTAACAACTATCAATTATTTTACTTTTACCTGAAAAAGAAGAAAGAAAAAAAATTATGTTCCCCATTCATTGCACTCTTTCACATGTGATAGTACTAACAATATTATTCTACTTTTAGCTGAAAAAGAAAAAAGAAAAATAATTGTGTTCCCTATTCATTCTTTTACATGTGATAGTGTTCCAGATCACATGTGGCCGTCTTCCATTATTTTCCATTATTTCCCTTGGCCTATAAATGTCATAGTGTACACACTTCAACCAACCATCCCCAATACCTCATTTCAAAATTAAATACATACCTAACTACAATCATGTCTTCAAGTTCTAGTTTTAATTCTCACAACTACAATGAAAATGAAGAAGATTTCAATGATCACATCGAGATAGATATGGTTTTTCAAAGAAGTCTATAAGAACGCATGTTTTACCTCTCGGGTCGTCGATGTCGTAAGCATCAAATCATGAGGGAACTTAGATCTCAACAAGTAGAAAGAGGAGTTCATCAACATACGTACATAGACATAAATCATATTGATCATGAACAGGCGTATTCAGACTACTGTGCAGAGAATCCAACATACACTGACCAACAATTTCGCACACGATTTTGGATGCGAAGACATGTCCTCCTCTGAGTAGTGGAAGCTCTTGGTGCTCATGCTCCATATTTTAACAATGATATGAAGGATCTGGGAAACCTGGTTTATCGCCACTATAATAATGCATTGCTGCTATACGAATGCTTGCTTACGAAATGTCCGCTTATACATGTGATGTATGTCTGTATTGGAAAAAACAACAAAAATTGAATGCATGAAGGATTTTGCCTAATGTGTGGTTAGTGTTATTGGAGACTAGTACTTGAGAAGGCCAACAGAGGAGGACCATCAACGCTTGCTTCATGTTGGGGAGACACGCGATTTTCCTAGCTAGTATGTTATGTAGTATAGACTACATGCACTGGGAATGGAAAAATTATGCCCGAGGGGATGGAAAGGCGACCATTGTTCTCGAATCAGTCGCTTCCTCCTACGTACGATTTATGAAAATGACATGCATTCTTTGGTACTCCAGGTACTTGTAATGACATAAATGTCCTTGATCGATCTCTTGTATATTCAACGATATTTATAATGGCATAGCTACGACAGTAGGCTTTACGGTTAATGGTAATCATTATAACTTGGGTCTCTATTTAACCAATGGTATATATCCTTCATGGGCAACATTCATCTAGTTCGATCGTCGCAAAGTGATAAACATAAACTCTTTGCTCAACATCAAGAGGCAACAAGAAAGGATGTTGAGCCTGCATGGGGTATTGTAGACACAATTTACAATTATACGAGCCCTAGCACTTATGTGGGAGGTAAGTAGTTTGGGAAAAATTATGATAGCTTAAATCGTATTACATAATATGATCGTCAAATATGAATGAGATACTTACGGTTGTGTGCCAAATGCTTTCTAACTACGAGCGTATTTCGGAGCACGAGAGGTATCTTCAAAGAAGGTGTGTCGTTCGAGACATGGAAACACATTGCCTGATTCATGATTTGATTGAAAATATTTGGAGACTTTTTGGTAACTAGTATGTTGGTGCTTGAAACACCTCGCTTTTCTTTCTGTTGTATTTTTCATAATTTTTATTTATGCTTGTTGTATTGTTCTCGGATTTTTCCTTTTTACAAGTTGTATTTGTATTTACTATTCTAATTATTGTAGTTGTTTTACAGGATCTCAAATGTTTTAGGGGTATTTTGGAGGTTTTAATTAGTTTTAAATTAATTAATTAAAATTATAAAAATAATAGTTAAATAATAGAAGAGTGTTTATATAATTAAATAACAAACACTAAGTAATATATTTAATAAATAATATTTTAACAATGACTGGTAAAGAAAAAAAAACCAAAATTAATTATATGAAATTTAATTTGGAAAATATTTTTATTAAACCTTAATATAATTTCAAATATATTAATTTAACAAATATCCACTTAAAAATGCATAAACAAAATTATTGTTTAATATAAATAAGATATAAAGATATTAAATTAATAAAGATAAAGATGGTGGGGTGTTAGGACCAAGTATTTTAGTTTTAATGATGATTAAAAGTTATGTAACCTAGATTAGATCCCATGTCATTGCCTTAATTTTGAATCGTGTTTGAAATGGCTGAGTAGAGTAGTTCCAACTAGACTTTGTCAAGTTGGGTGTTCTTTTATCTGATCCTCGTAATGATACAAGGTTCGTTGTTGTAATTGTGTACTTCTCAATGTTTTGAGGAAGATGCCTTGGATTTTATTTATACGAGTTTTATAGAACCTGATGGCTAAGACTGTTTATTTTACCTGATGGCTAAGACTGTTTATTTTGAAGATCCTGGAGTGTGATATCCCACATCGGGTAAATGTAAGACTTGTGTGTGCCTTATAAGTGGCCACCTGTGAAAACCCCGTTTCGACACTTCCCGTCGTTACATCCAAAAACGACGACGTGTTTCATACTTAGGTGCGTGGAATACACTTGGACCTCATTATGGACTCCCAAAAATGTTATAAATGTGCAAAACACATTTATATGAAATACAGAGTCGCAACCCTTGTTTATAAAGAAAACGAGAGAAAAACTGAGATTGTGGGTTTGGAGGTTAAGTTACGAGTCGGGAAGGTGTTAGGCACCCAACTCGCCCTTTCGGTCTGAAAAGAATGCATGCTAGTTAAATAAAATGCTACGGTGTATTTATGTTACGCGAATGAAAGAAAACGGATCACGGAGATTTGCACATCCGTTTATGTCACAAATATATACATATATTTATATATTGCAGAAACAATATCAAAAATAAAATTTAAACAAAAATATTTATTTTTGTGTTTTTACATATTTTTTATAATCTGTAAATCAAATAAAAGAAGAATAAAACAAAGGAAAAATGAAAATGAGCTGTCAACAGTGCAGGCCCAAAGCAGCAGAGGCCCAAAGAGATTTCTCCTATTGTGCGCAGCGCACAAAGGAAGACTTCTCCTATTGTGCGCGGCGCATAAAGGAGGTCTCTCCCTTACTCTGTTTTCTGGACAGCGGCTGTGAGGTTTGATTTAAGGCACAAAAATTGTTATTTTGGTCAGAAAAAATTATATGCAAGTGTAGTATTAGACTAGATTAACAACATGGTATTGAATTTACACGAATTCATAGCTTAAATCATGAATTAAAGTTAAGAAAACGGTCAAGAACATAAAAAAAACGGGATGAACATTATGAACTTCGAATCGATCAAATTGAGTTCAAATGTGGTTTTTGACACTGGAATTACACATATTTACATGTTAAATACATCTAAGCATGTTTATTTACATATTTTGCAAGCTAATCCAATCGATTACATGTTTAAATCAGCTAAAAACTAATGAACCGAAGGTTATTACCTTCTGTCGTTTTATATAGATTCGGGCAACGTTCTAGGCTGTTGATTCGTGATTTTGTGCTCCTCTTGCTCCTCAGGAAAAGAAGACTTGATTTGTATTTGTATTTGTGTGTGTTGTGTGTGTTGATACCACCTTTCTTCAAGAAAGAAGGAGGGAGTATAGACTGTGTGGGTGTGTTTTTTTTCTCTCTATGTGTCTCATGTGTGTGTTCAAGACTGAGAGAAAGTATATATAGGAGGGAGTAATTCGATTATTACTATCCTGCCCAAGTTTCATCTATCCGAGTTAGCTCAATTTTGATGTTCATCTACGTGTTCAAAAATTCTATGGTAAAAGATCGTGCATGGAAATACAAGTGCACTTTGTTCGTAATTGACCGAGTAACCAAGGCTCATGGGAAGGGTTTGATTCAAAAGGATGATGATTGGAGGACTCAAGGAGGAGGTTTCAATGTGTTTCGAGGCTATAGGGATGGTTTGGAAGACCTAAGGATGATCTAGAAGTCTTTAGGGACCAAAGCGCAACTTCTGGAAAGTCCTCAGGCCATGGATGAAGATTTCCAAGTTTCAGAACAAATTTACCGAGAGCACTGCGCCTTAGCGCGCCAACGACAGTTTTTTGTATCTTCATTATTTTATGTATTTTTAATTAGTATTTTCGCCCTATATTTTCGGGGTTCGACTTTAAACGTTTTTAAGGTTTGTTTCCAGCCTACATAAGGCTGTTTTATGTGTTTAGATGATAGACAACTTATACACAACTTTGATATTAAATTGATTGAGAGTTTATTCAATTCTTCTTCGTTCTTCAAGAACATTTCGAACTTATCAGGATCTATCCTGTGGTGTTCATTCTTTATTCTTATCAATTGGTATTTCATCCCAATTGTCGCGACCATCATTATACCAAGGTTCGTGGTTGTCTCAATAATCGGGTTGCGGCTGTACATGATGCCAAGGTTCATAGTTGGATTGATTCATCGGGTTGAGGTTTCACTTTTCCATCGACTTCATTGGTCTTAGCTTCCGTTCCGTGTGAAATCGTGATTTGTCGAGAATCTTTGGCGAATATCGTATCACGTCAATTCAACAAAATAACAATTTCCATGAAAATCAAATTGAATCTACAAGTACTTGAATATTATAGCAAGAAACAATTAATCACATAGTCTCACAATAATATAATTGAATTAAAATGACCCTTGAATTAGAAAAAGAACCTTAGCCACGCATGCTTGAATAAATTATCTTCATAAAACTTGTTCTTGCAATAGTTGATGAAGTAGAGAAATAAAAATTTGCAAAAGAGAGAGAGAGAGAGAGTAGGAGGGAGGAGGACAATGGCGTGTTGTATATTGAGAGGGAAAGAGTACGGTCACTTCTTGGAGGAAGAGAATAGTTGGGAGTTACTCTCCTACCTAAACAAAAAAACCTCATCTCTTCACTATCTCTTCAAATTCCCACACTAAAAGAAAGGAAATTAGAAATAATTGTTTTCTTCCAAAACTAAGAGATGTGTCTTCATGAGCCTCTTCTCCAAGTTTGGGCTCTCTAGTAATCCAAGCCCATCACTCTTGTCTTCACTCTTCAGTCCACCTTTGCCAATTCTTCACATATTAGCCCAAAAATCCATCTTTTAGCGCGCTTTTGCTCCAAGTCCAAATATTTCTTCTCCTACATCAAAAGATAAATAATAAGATCGTGCAACAATTAACTAAAATTGAGGAGAATATGAACATATATAAAATATGGACTAATGAAGACACATCAAAGTCCAATACTTACGGACATAGTTGTGATTTGATTATGGAAAGTAAACACCTACTTGTGCATTGCATAAAGTTGAGCTAATATATTTGGTAGAGTCAGCGTATCTTATTTTTTAGCGCACAACTATTGCGAGGGCTGGGGCAAGTAATAGTTGTGAACTAGCATGCCTGTGCTAGCCCAGACTATTGGCCATAGAACGGGGGAAGGTACCATTGTTGTAGTAATACGAGTGACTTTGGTTAGCCATATATTGAGAGACTCCAGGTTATTAAGATTGGGGTTGATCTCTAGATCCTAATACTAGTTCATTGTGGTGTACTGTATTAACAACACTTGATTCGAGATATGTACTGCAATAGCAATATGAACATCAACATCAATAACATTGATATGATATGGAGTTGTATGGTTGGAAGTGATTGAGATAGTCATATGAGTATACTGACTTTGTATCCTTACGTATGTGTTTATTTCAGTTATTATGTGATGCATGACGAGTTCGTCGCAGTCTCCAACTAGTGCGGGACGGTTTGCGGCAGCTAAGCCTCTCTTGTGATGTGCTAGATATTTAGCCTGTGTTGTGATTTGATTATGGCAAGTAAAAACCTACTTTTGCATTGCATAAAGTCCTCTGGTATATTTGGTAGAGTCAGTGGGTATGTTATTGTTTGGCGCACAACTATTGTGAGGGTTGGGGTAAGTAATAGTTGTGAACCAACATGCCTGTGCTAGCCCCGACTATTGGCCGTAGGACGGAGATGGTGCCATTGTTGTAGCAATACACATGACATTAGTTAGCTATATATTGGGTGACTTCAGGTTATTGAGACTGTGGTTGATCTCTAGATCCGAATTTTGGTTCATTGCGGTGTACTGTATTAGGAGCACTTGATTCGAGATATGTACTGCTATAGCTATATGAACATCAACAGCAACAACATTGATATGATATGAAGTGGTATGGTTGGAAGTGATTGAGATAGTCAGATGAGTATAACGACTATGTATCCTTACATATTGTTTACTTCAGTTATTATGTGATGCATGATGAGTTGGTCGCGGTCTCCGACTGGTGCTGGACAGTTTGCGACAGCTGAGTGTCTCGTGTGATGTGCTATGTGTTTACCGAGTATTGCATTGCTTGATATGAATGCTATACTTTTGATTATACTATCTCATGCATTATAGCATGTCATGTAGTTGCATTAGTAACTTACTGAGTTTCGTCTCACCCCCATTTCCTTATTGTTGTTTTTCTTCGATCCCAGCCATGCGAGAGGTATCATGTAGTGAGGCCGAGGAGAGCTTGGGATTTTCACTCTTTTGGGTAGCAGCTCTACGGAACTTGTACTATTTTATTTTGCAAGGACGATGGTTGTACTGAGTTAAGAACTCTGTAGTTTGGATACAGTGTATAACACTTATGGTTGTTGTGGTTGTTATTCTTTTGATGCTGATATGTGTCGCCAGGCTTGTGTAGAGTTGTGTATGACTCTCGTTTATGTTGTTTATATCAGTTGTGGCTTATAGCCATTGGTTTGTTGTGCCGAGCTTGATAGCCGAGGTTATGTTGTTATTCCGACTCGTATTTCAGCCCATGATGTTATTGTTATTGTTGGTGAGCTTCGTGCTTGTTGTTAGCAGGTGTGCTTTGTTATTGTTATAGAAGTGTTCACGCTCCCACGTCGGGGTTCTATATAGGACCTCGGGTCGGGACGTGTCATTATCTCTCTTAATTTTTTTTTTAATTATTACAAAACTCTAGAAAGCCTCGAAAACATATACACAATCATTGGTGTTTAATCTTTGGAGTTTTGTTGATTGCATCTTGGTGTATTCGTGATTAAAGTTGTGAGGTGTATTTTCTAACTAATTAACAAGATTTAATTTTGGATGTTAAGAGAGAGAGAGAGAGAGAGAGAGAGAGAGAGAGAATCATTGATACTACTTCATATTAGTATCAATGTTAAGTTAGATTCTTGAATTTGATTGCTAAAAATGGCAGTTATTTAGTCCAACTGATTCTGTGATGGATGTTCTTAGTTTCATATTGTGACAAAATATTATATCCATCGATTTCAAATCTACAAACAGATTAATTATTTAGCAAAGTAAGAAACAACATCAATCAGAAGAGTTAGCCGCAAAAACTCGCAGAATCAAAACAAAATGTTCATCATCGATCATCATCATCATCAAATCACCAAACTAATGGCGAAAATCATCGATACTACTTCTGTTCAAGATATATCCAAGCTACTGCCACACTAAACTAATGTTGAAAGCAACTAAAAACAAAACCAAAAACTAATTGCATCACTAGTTACCATCAAACTTGAGCAAATCACACATGAACAGATCTCATCAATCTGACTCTGTTGTTTACCCCTCCCTTCCATCACCAACTAAATCCACATTAAGTTTGGCTTTAGCATTTTTTATTCAGATTTACGAACTTAATTCAACTCAAGGCTAGGCAGCATCGTCGAGGGGGCTCCGCCTCCGGGAACAGACAACTTTTCAACCCTTTCAAACACGACATCAGCATGCTCTGATTTAGGAAACAATTAGTCCTCTGCGGATTGATCAATTCCATTAACGATTTAGCCTTCTCGTTCAACTGATAAAATTGACGCTTAATCGATTGAACATCCTTCAAATATTTACCTCTTTCTTCCATCTTGCCTTTCTTCTTTATCTTCTCATCCAATTTTGTCTCTCCTCGCACCAATTCGGTCACCTTGCCATAAAGTTCATGCAAAAACGAATTCACCACAGAAATCAAAGGCATGCGAGTTTCATCTTCGTATTCAGGATGCCTTTCCAATTGGACCAATGCTTTCCCCACTTCCAATTGTTTGCTAAAGATGAACTTCACTGCATCGTTGAGTTTCGCCTTTCCCTCATTGGTTCCGTCTCCACCACGCTCTGATGATTCCTTAATCGTTCGACGAAGATCGATAATGCACGTAATCAACTCGGAATATTTGGTCTTAAATTCATCTCCTGATTTCAGAACGGTGCTCGAGGTACTGGCCGCCATTGATGCTCTGCAACAGAGCAACATTAAATTGAGAAATTAAATCTAAATTAAGTTGAACAATATAAAACGAATTTAAATCAACAAGAAGATATATAAGAATCACGTAAATCTGACGCGTAGAGAGAGAAGACCTGATTTTGATGAGTGCTTTGTTCTTGGAGAGACGCTGAGTGTTCTAACGGAGTCTGAGTGTGTGTGAGAGGAGAGAGAGAGAGAGAGATTTGAATGTGCGCTTAATGGTACGGGAGTGAATTAGTTAGTTAGAGTGACAGCTCTTTAACTAATCATATTTGATCTTGCTTGAGGCGGTTATGGTTATTAGACTGCTTTAACAAAAAAATATATATATACTCCCTCCGTCTTTAAAATATTGTCTTCCTCTTTTTTTTTTTTTTTTTTTTCGTTTCAAAAAAACTGTCTTGTTTGTTACTTTTATTTTTAGGAAAGTATTTTTATCATTTTGTCCTTACAATTTTTACTTTTTATTTTATGAGACCCACAAAGGGACCCAACGCTAAACTATTACACCTATTTTAAATTTCAAATTATTGGAGGGAAATCTAGTAATCATGATTCCAAATTTTAAAAAGTAACTTTTTCTTAGGGGTAAAAATAAAAAATCACACAAATAGCAATATTAATAATCGAGTCAAATGTATTTTTCTTAATCGATGTGCCGGTCTAATTAACTCTAAACTATAACCCTAATTATGGTGTCCTCAAAGAAGTCATCGAATAAAGGTATTTAGGGGGAAACAATGTAGTCCTATTCAATTGTGACTGGCGAGACGCTAAACGAGGTATTAAAAAGCATGAGGTATTTGACCTCATTGATATAAAGGAGATGTCTAGACATGTGGGTGATGACGTTTTCATCTTAGCATCACAAGCTTAGCAGGTATACATGACACCTTACCCTCGTCGGCGTGCCGAGTTTAGCGGATGGTGGGCTGTTTGGAAGACCAAGGCTTGAAGCAGGATTGACATTGTTAGGTCCAAGAAGATGTGCTCAGAATATAGGTTAGAGGGGGTGAATAGCCTATATGACCTTTATTAAAAATTCCATCCTATTTTAAATTTTATATTAAGAAATATGGATGAAATGATTAACATGAATAGGTCATCTTTCTAGTTCAAGCAACATAGCCGATATAGTGGAATCAGCTGATGTGCATCGACAGACTTGAAGGATAGCTGATAGGAAGATAAAGTGATACTTAGCTGGTATAAGAGATTTTAAGCAGCGGAAGAATAACCAGCATAAGTATAGCAAACAAGATTAAAGCAACTGTAAGTAAATAGGTACAAGTTTATTATAACAGCAAACTAAAATCTTGTATTAGATGCATCAATTAATTTTCACAACCAAGATTGCATATATATATATATATATATATATATATCAAAAATTACAGGAAAGATAAGTAAAGGCTGAATGTAACAAAATGTGGTTTATTATTAAAATTCAGCAGAGGTTTGCATAAAGACAAACATGCTTAGTACATCAACCTAGACTCTCTAACCTAGCAATCTCCTTCGGGAAAGAAGGAAAGTCAATTGCGATACCGGAAAGGCTCATGATTAGAACTCTAACTTTAGCAGTTCCTAATCCCCTAGGAAGGAGGACAAGAGAAGTGCTAGAGTTAGAGTAATGTGAGAAGAGAATATTAGGCGTTGTTCAAATAACAAGTATTTGAATAACTGAGTGTTAAGCACTCGGCCAAAAGTGATGACGATTTATTGCACAATAGACATCATTTATAATGTAGTATAAGTCTGCCTATATGAATGCAATATGAATTATTAGACTCTGGTTCTTCATCGGACATCTTCAAGCTTGGTCAATCTTCAACGACTTGCAGGAAGCTTGATCTTTAGCTGTGGATTTGAAGTACAACAGCTGAAGAGAATGAGTCTTTCGAAGGAGAAAAGAACTCAAATCAAGAACAAAGTTCTCAATCAAGCAGGACTTCTTAACCTTTGGAATTTCTGTCCTCTCTCTCACAAAGTGTTTGTGCTTACACTTGTGTTTTCTCACTTTTGGTGTGGTTACAGATTGGAAGAACTAAGAACAATATCAACCACCAACACCCACCGAATGAGAGAATGAGAGGTTTCTTTTATAGGTTGGAGAAGATGAAGGAGTCGTTGAGGCTTTGATGAGTTTTTGCCCGTTGGAGATTTGGATCATCAATGCATCAGAATGCACTGTGGACTGTTGGGCAAAGACCTTCTGTTTAAACTTTTGTCTTAAAGTTGGTCCGTGAGTCAGGCTGACAGAATAGGACTTGTCAAGCATGCCTGGGATGTAGCACATTGTGTTTGGCCTTTTATGGAATGTAGCTTTGGAGACTGGGACCAATACACGAAAGAGAAAATGTCTTCTGAATAATAGTCAAAGCGCAGACATCGATGCGTATCTTGAGCTGTAAGGAAGATCTTGTAACGGATCCTTTTTGAATTGTAGCTTTAAGAAACAACCTATGTTCCTCTTGATGATTATCAGCTTCTTGGCAGTTGTCTGATGAAGATCATGGCTGACACTAGGATCTGCCGATATAATACTGCTGGTGTAAAGATTGCTGATGAGACATAGCTGGGGGAGATGTCTGCTGGTGAGACATTGCAGGTAGACATGTCTGCTGGTGCTGGTAGAGCTAATCCATATGAAAGATTATCATCACTTTGGTAGGACAAAGACTCGGAAATGTACAAAGACTTCCTAGTCTAATGACCTATGCATTGTTTCATCAAGCTGCCACACTAACCGGTACGCAGCCCTTTTAGCCACTTGTGAAACATGCAATGTAATGGGAACAAGCAAATCACTGTGTTGGAATATGCATACATATATATCAGCTGTTTCACATGCATATTCATAACAATCTCCTCCTATTTGCTTGTGGCCATTACTACAATTGACATATACATACAACTCTTTAAAGCAGATATTCAATCCTTAGTAATAACATGCCTTCTAATGAATGATCATTTTATATCAAGGCATGCTCTAGGTTGAACTTACAAGCAATAGCGTATCTATAGTCACCTATTGCTACGAATTTACAGACTCAACAAATAAAGGTACAGATACGAAGCAATAACAGAAACTTTTTAGGCAATTATGAGATATAATTGATGATTAGGCCATAAAGATGTTTTCCTTGTGATATAGTGTGTATAGGTTGAAGCATTAGAGCAAGAAAGAATTTGGAATCAGCATACTTAATTGAATTGATTAAGTATCAGATAATTTTATAAACAGTCCCTTTCTTGTGTAGATTATTTACAAGAAAGTAGTTTGAAAAACAATGATGTTGAAAAAAAAAATCATTTAGAGATTGAAATCATTTATGAATTTTCTCTTTATCGGACAACTTGAACAATCAGAGAGTTCTACTCCTTTCAAGTATATATAGTTGAATGAGATATACCTATGTAGAGCTTCAAGTGTATGTCAGAGATTCAAGTGTATGTCGGACAACTTGAACAATCAAAGAGTTCTACTCCTTTCAAGTATATATAGTTGAATGAGATATACCTATGTAGAGATTCAAGTGTATGTCTCAAGCAAAATATTGGTTATAAACGCTCCTCCTAAAGAGTATGTCAATTGATTCTATAAGTGTATGTCAATTGGTTATATAAATCCTCCTCCTTAATGGCCACAAGCATAAGACATAATGAACAGCTATAATGTATAAGACATACATTTCAAAGGTATGAAATAAAGTACAGAAGAAATTGTTAGCTAGTGTAGTATCATAGCTTAAGAAATGTCCCTTTGAAGGTGTAGTTCCATTTTCTTGTAAGGAGTTTTTACAAGTGTGGACGTTGATGTAGAGTTTTTAGAAGTTACTGTGATCGGACGTCTTTTTAAGATATGTATCACTTGTTTTAAATATCTCTATTTTATAATACCTATAATGTATTTCCTCATGATGTTATAAGACATACATATTGGAGTGTACTCTCCTCCTGATATACAATACTTTTTCTTTTTGATCAGACAATGTTATTGAGATTTTAATATGTCAAAATTGATTGGATGTACGAGACATACATCTAAGAATGATATATAGAACATATTTCTTCTTTAATGTATAGGACAATTGTTAGGTCCTGAATATTGTTTTGTTTATATAAAACTCAGAATGTATAAGATATACATATTAATGGTTATAAGCAAGAGTATACATATATATCATGAATATTGATGGCAAGCATGAGTGATTGCTTAGAAAGACAAGTTAAGATAAGTGGGACAGATTAAAATAGAAAAGATCAGTTATAATAATAGAAGTAAAACATAAAAGGAATATTTTACATAGATAACAAGTAGATGTCAGAGGTGTTTGTTTAGCAAAACAAAAACACGCGAGATTTCCTAATAAAGCAGGTTAAGGAGAGTAGGTCTTCTGTCCTAATCGTTGGAAATTTTAACTGTTGTATATTACATAGATTTGCTTGTATCCATAACCTAAGTCTAAGTCAAGGTGACTAATGGGCCTGCGTGTCTGTTAGAGTGGCAACTTGCACTTAGACATGTGTTTGTTATAGCTTAGGATTGCTTTCTGTACTTAGTCTAGTCTTCAGAAGTTAGCCTATCATTGATCAGACATGTAAAAGATCAGCTATCTTCATAAAAGCCGAATCTCTTAAAGTTATCGGACAAGCCTATTCCAGCCAAGCTTCATCAGCAATGACGAATATCTAAAGATCGTCCGATCAAGACTTTACTGATGACATGCCTTAAGACTATCTGCGGTATTTATTGTCAACAATGATACAACGATATCCTGCAAAGAGCATTGAATGATCCATGCCATATTAGGCAATCATCTCAGAAAAGGACACTCTATCTGTTCTTATCATCTACCTATTTTTGGCAATATTGCAGAAATCAGTCTGAAGTTTGCAGAATCACCTATCAAAGATCAACAGCAAGATTAGAGCATTAATTGCATTCAAATTCAAACTCTCCAAAGCTGAAGATCTCCAACGGCTACCAAAACCTCCCTCAGTATAAATAGAAGATTTCATGACAGCATTGAAGACAACTAGCGATCAATAGAACAAACTTCAACTAACATTCTGATAGTCTTCATCTTCAACTGCTAGTTCATAAAAGATTCAAAGAAATATCTGTACAACATTATTTGAAGAGCACCATTCTTAGACGATCAAGTCTTTATTGCTCTTCATTGATTGCAATCCTTGCATTCATAGCACATGAGAATTATATCTCTGTAGATATTAATTCTCCCACAAACACTTGGTCAACTATTTTATGTACACGATCCATTAGTGATCTACTTTGTAAAGATTCTAGTGGATAAACATAGTACACGTTTTTCAAATCCAAAGTTGACCACTTTGGTTGTAGATGTAGCACTTATTCATAAGTGTGAACCATATCAAATCTCTTGTTTATCTCTTTTATGTGCTTGTGATTTGCTACTGTTTATTTTCAGAATTCCAACAACTTTGAGAACAGCTGATCTTGTCCTATCAAGATCAGCCATCTTGAACTTGTCCTATACTTCACTCTTTTCCGCTGCAAAATCTTTTCTAACTTAAGTGAAGTAATTTTCAAATCAATTTTTCAAAAATTGGACATAGGCTATTCAACCCCCCCTTCTAGCCTATTTGAGCACCTTGAGGCTTAACAATTGGTATTAGAGCTTAACTCTTTGAAAACAAGTTTTTCCTTGATTAAACTCTTGAGAGATTAAAGATCCAATGGCTGCTCATCAAATGTTGGAAACTTCAAATGTGAATCATTGTCCTGTATTGGATGAAGTTCACTCTGACATCTGGAAAGACAAGGTTAAAAGACATATGAATTCTATTGACAAACGTTTATGGAAATGTGTTACAGATGGACCAAGAATTCCTATGAAGCCAAACACTCTAGCTGCACTTGATCTAACTGCTGATCCTGAAATCCCAAAGCCTGAAGAAGAATGGGATGAAGAAGATAGAAAGAATGATGCTCTGGATGGAAAAGCTATCAACATCATCACCAGCTGCGTAGAAATAAGCACCTACCAGCAGATCATCAATCTAGATACAGCTAAAAAAATGTAGGAAGCTATATTGGAATATCTAGAAGGTGATGGAGAAACAAGGAACAACAAGCTATACACTTGTATCCAGAAGTTTGATTCATTCAAAAAGGATCCTAAAGAGACTCTCCGAAGTGCCTATGATAGATTTTACGAGGTAGTAAATTCTTGCTATTCTTTAGGAAAAAATATGAAAAGAAAGAAATAAACATGAGATTTCTTAATGCACTAGGTAGTTTATGGCATGTAGAGATCACTGTCATGAAAGAATCAAAAGACTTGAATAAATTGTCTCTTAGAAATCTTTATGCAAGTCTTTCGGTTTATGAGCTTGAAATCCAGCAAGCTCAAGAGATGGAAAAGAGTTTTAAAAGTTTATCTTTATCAGCCATGTCAGTTGAACCTTCTTGTTCTACACCTGATGAAACTCCATCCACATCTAGTGATGATGATGATATTCTTTCTGACGAAGCTTTTGCCATATTTGTAAAGAAATATCAACGTTTCAAAAAGTTTAACAAGTCATCCTATAAGCCGTCACCTTACAAAACTGCTGCTTCTACAAAAACAGCTGCTCCTTATAAGACTGTTGTTAACCAATAAGAAAACGAGCTTGTTTGTTTTAACTGTAGGAAGCTAGGTCATTTTGCTTCAAAATGCCCAAAACCAAAATATGAATTTTACAAAAAATGTCCCGATTCCAAATTTCAAAAACACAAAGGGATGGTGGCTGAGGACATTGATGAAAGCAACTTGCCCACTTGGTGTGATACAGATTCTGATGAGGATGATTCCTGTGACTTTGCTGAAGAAGCAAACATATGTCTTATGGCTAGGGGATTAATCACCCCATGACTCAGTTAGATCACTACTATTTCAACAGGATGATAGCGATGATGATGAGATCAATGAACCTTCAAGGGGAGAACTCGTCAAAGCTAACAAAGACATGCTGGAAGAATTTGCAAAATTCAAAACTGCCTATGTAAAATTAGCCAAAAAGCATGAGTTGGTTGTCTCTGAGAAATCTACCTTGATGTCTGAGATCAAAGATCTCAATAGAGAACAAGCAGAGAATATCAAGACTCAAAAGGAGAACAAAGCATTAACTGAAAAAGTGGAATTCCTACTTGAGCACATAAAGAAAATCAATTCTGAGAAAGATGACCTTCAAAAGGTTGTTGATACTTGGAATAATTCAAAAGAAAATTTTGATACTATTCTTTCAAAACAAAAATCTCTTGATGACAAAACTGGTATCGGTTTCCAAAGTGAATTCAATGTAGGAAGTTCATCTGGTTCTCAAGGAAATGAGACATGCTGAAGTGATTACTAAAGAAATGGCTGATGAAGTTGTCTATGATCAGCACTCTTCTCAAAAGGGAAAGCAAGGACTTGGTTTTAACAAAGTTCCATATATTTATTCCAAAAACAAACCACACAAGTCCAAGGGTAAGAAATCTGTCAACACCTATGACACTGCTAATAGGAAGATTGAGTATCATAGATCTGCTATCAGACATTCAGTGAAAACAGTGATGACTGATAACAAGTCAAAGAACTCTCAACTCAAGCCTATTAAATTTGTCAAAGGGAAGATTGCTAACCCCAACCCTGCTGATAAAAAGCTTAAAGGAATTTGGCATGAAAATGTAAAATCTTTTGATAAAAGGTCTACTATTGTAAAGACCAATATCACTAGAAAGTTGCGTTATCAACCTAAATCCAATAAGCGGGCTATCAGTAAATTGGTCATTCTCAAGACTATCGATCGTAAGAAAACCCCTGAGGAAATTATCAAACATGTTCAAGGTTTTCATAATTGCACTTTCTGTAAAGGTCATGGTCACAAGATTCATGAATGCCTTCTGAGATTCATACCTAAACCCAAAGGGTTCACACCTCCAAAGGTTAAACAGGTATGGGTTCCAAAAGGCCACTAACCCTCAGGACCCAAAAATAAACTGGGGACCATATTCTTAAATGATTAAATTTCAGGAATACTTCATGGCCGTTAATTAGGAGGAGAAAGATTTATGGTATCTGGATAGTGGCTGCTCAAAGCACATGACTGGAAATCAAAATCTTCTCACCAGTATTGTTGAAGCTAAAGGTCCCTCAGTAATTTTTGGTGATAACTCCAAAGGAAAGACAGTTGGCTATGGAAGCATCGTTCGAGGAAATCTTTCCATAAGCAAAGTATATCTGGTTGAAGGCTTGAAGCATAATCTCCTAAGTATATCACGATTCTGTGACAAGGGATTAATATGTCAATTCACCACAAGTCATTGCTTCATCAAGGACAGTGAGACCTGTTCAACAATTCTGACTGGTTTCAGAAAAGGGAATGTTTATGTGGTTGATTTGAATGATGTGGGGAGAAAATCAAGTCTATGTTTGATTGCAAAAACATCAAACAATAACAGTTGGTTGTGGCACAAAAGACTTAGCCATCTCAACTTCAAGTATTTATCTAAGTTATCAAAGGACAACTTGGTTGTTGATCTGCCAAAGATATCAGCAGATCATGATAAGCTTTGTAAAGCATGCTAGCTGGGAAAATTATCTAAGTCATCATTCAAAAGTAAGCCATGCTTATCAACTACCAGAACGCTACAGCTCCTTCACATGGACTTATTCGGACCTGTTACTACAACTAGTCTTGGTGGTAGCAAATACACACTAGTAGTAGTTGATGACTATTCGAGATTCACCTGGGTTGAAATGTTGTCTTCTAAAGATGAAGCCTATGACACCGTAACAGCACTTTTCAGAAGACTGCAAACTCAGAAACTAGATGACATTGTTGATATCAGATCAGACAATGGGACAGAATTCAAGAATAATGGTGTAGCCAAATATTGTGATGACCATGGAATTAGTCACAATTTCTCCGCTGCTGGTACACCTCAACAGAATGGAGTTACTGAAAGGAAGAACAGAACCCTCATTGAAGCTGCAAAGACCATGATTGCCGAAGCAAGGCGCCTATGTATTGGGTCAAGTCAAACACACCTGCTTCACTCAAAACAGGTCTATTATCAACAAGTTTCATAACAAAACTCCATATGAAATATGGAGAGGTAGGGTACCCAATATTAGTTTCTTCAAAATATTTGGATGCAAATGCTATGTTCTTTACAATGGAAGAGAACATAGAGGTAAGTTTGAATCCAAAAGTGATGAAGGAATATTTCTGGGATATGCCAAATTTTCAAAAGCTTATAGAGTTTATAATAAAACTGCTCTTAAAGTTGTTGAATCTGTTCATGTTTCTTTTGATGAATTTGACTTTATTGGGCCACATATGGCTCCTAAGGTGTCTAATGATTCCGATGAGTGTGAGTGTTGGGCTTCTAACCTAACGGTTTATTTAATATCCGCAAGCGCACGGGCTATTGCAATATAGCGGGTGCAAGTACGGGTCGATCCCACAGAGACAGGGTTTACTTTGGGATGACATTTGTCTTTACATAAATATATAGATAAAATGATCGGGGGAGATAAGAATTTGTAAGAGAAAATACTAGGAAGATATAGAAATTACTCTAATATAAAATGATAGTATTCTTGGGATTGAAAACAAATAAATATGCTTTAGATAAAGGCTTTTATCAAAATAACAAGGATGGTATGCTAGGCCTACACTACTTCGGGTTAAGACAGTAGCGTTTGTATTCTTCACTAATTATGTCCTAACTGTTTGAGATTTCCGTTTATGGTACTCCCGCCCTGTCACAAACGGGCATTCCGGCTTATATCTAGCTGACCATAATTAGTAAGAATCCATTAAGAACGAAAGTCGACATACTTTCCATTAAAGGAACATCCCTAGGCCGTTAAACTACTTTCGTGATCAATTGAACCCAGTTTCTTTATATGGTTCTCGTCAATCGAGATTCTCCGCTAGGTCCTTCTCTCAATTAACTAGGATTCCACAAATATAAACGTCTTCATATTTGTAGGCAATTTAAGAATAATATAAAGAAATTATTTTAAGATAAAAGTGCCAAGTTCAAGGATGATACGCTAAGTTGTGCTAACTAGCACACGTATTTTAAAATTTACCGGCCTTTCTCTCGAGGGTCCGGCTTAGTGTAATCCCGTTCGTCACGCGGGAAATCCGACTCACCTTTTGAGGGTACCGTATAAATCAAAATCCATTAAGTCTATCAATCTCACGTATTTTCCACTAAAGGATCATCCCTAGGTCTTTAAATTACTTTTCGTAATTTATTGACCTAGTTCCATTCTTAGAGTTCCGCTAATCGAGATTCTCCGCTAGGTCCTTCTCTCGATTAACTAAGGCTATACAATTAAGAACGTCTCCCTAATTGCAAGTAGTTAAGATTACTAAGAAGAGAATTGAAATGACAAGTAAGAGAAGCATTAATATAAATAATTGAGTTTCCAACTCCGAGAAATGGAGGATTACTCAAGCCATTGAAATGATCATAATAAAAGAAGTAGTAAAGAAATAGAGATAAGGAAAGAGATACTTATTCATAATAAAAGACAGACAATGGCTGGAAATAATCTTGTATTGCATTCAATCTTCAAAAGTATACAAGGACTTGTCACGAATCATTGATACACTTTGAATATTGTGTATAGATTGCTAGAGTATTTTTGCTACTTATTCTAAGTATGATTTGATCCTTCTGGATGTATTTATGACTATTTTCGGATGTTCTAAACTGAGTGCAAATAGCCTTTATATAGGCATTCTATGCTAGGGACACATCTCTTGCGAAAGGGCACCTTTTGGCTGATATGGGAGGTGCTCGGCCGAGTCAAGGGGGTTGCACGGTCGTGCTCTTTTGGCGCCAGTTTTGAATTTGATTTTGGACATCTTGCACGGCCGCTCCACTCTAAGCTGCACGGCCGCTCCGAAGGATAACACGGCCAATCAACTTTCAAGACACGGCCACTCCATGCTTTGAGACCAAAAATGGCCTAAAATGGCCTTGTGCACGGCCGCTCCATCTGATTTTTAGTTTGTGAGTTTGATTTGTTTGTTGCTCCTCCATGCCTTTGCATCAAAAGGTGTCTAAGCATTCTTTGATCATAAAAAGACTCCAAAAACCTGTCTAAAAATGCATGAAATATACAAAAAAGCGTAAAATCTAATAAATATGAAAAAGGAACTAAAATGTACTTAAAATGAGATGAAAATGGTAATTTAACTGAGTAAAAGTATATAAAAACTTAGGATAAATGACTATATAATAGTCACTTATCAAACTCCCCCACACTTAAGCTCTTGCTTGTCCCCAAGCAAGTTTAGGATAAAAAGAGGGAGAAAAGAAAAGAAAAACAAGAATGATTCCTCAGAAATATAGTAGCAAGCCCTAATTGCCTTTTGGATATTGCCTTCATCTTTCTAGTCATTTTTGTATACCTTTAAAATTTATTAGAAAGAAGCATTTAGGGGATATTTTAAAGAAATAATTTTTAAGACAATAACCTAATATAGCATATATAGAATTTGATCAAGTAAAGCATGCTAGAAGGATAAATCTTAGATCAATCACTTGGTAAAAGAGAAGCCTTCACTTTTTAGAGTGATTTTTGAGAAAATGAAATTATTACTTTAAAATGTACAAAGGGAAGTATAAACACTTATTCACAAACTAGAAGTTTCCATAGAATTGTATTGCATTTTTGAATCACAAGGGCGAAAAATGGATGATGATAGTGGAAAAATCTCATCAAGGTATTAACAATTTTATCTTATTTTTGTACGTGTTATATTTTTGCAAAAGACCTTAGTTATTTTTGATCCTTTCAAGTAGGAGACATTGTGGCTGCGAACCCCATGTTCCTAATACTTAGATCAATAATACTTTGGATATTACTCCCGTTTGGCAAGGAAGCATCGTCGCAGCGAACGCCGTGCCCCGAGTTACTTAGGAAGTAATAAGTTTCTTTTTGCTTTTTAAGATTTTGGTGACTAAGTCACTCTTTTTAGCAATAAGATAAAATGCTTAGCCTTGATTCGATTTAGTGGAAATGGAAAGATGAGATTTTGATGAAGAGGTGTGATTCAAGGGGTGCAAAACAAAATGGATGCTTCTAATAAGGGAATAAATATTTAATAAAATTTAACATGTACAATTTTAAAGAAATATTTTCAAGAATTTTTCATAAGAATAACCAAGTGTATAAAATGGTTAATAAAGATTTCTTCTAATCAAATGATTTTTCTTGATAAAACCCTATATTTTGCTATATTAACTTATGATGCTTTTAATTTATTTCCTAAAAATATCCCTATATTTTTCTTTTTATTAGTTTCTAAGTTTATAGAAAGTATGAGAGGAAAAACAAAGGCATTATTCTTTGGGCAAATAGCAATCATAAGAAATAATGATATGGATCATCATAGGGATATTTTTTTTTTATATACTATGCAAGCATACATAAAAAGAAAAATGCAAGTTATAAAAGAAAAACTAAAAATGAAAGACTAAAATAAAATGCAAGTTCCTTCCCCCACACTTAAATTAAGCATTGTCCTCAATGATTCAAGGACTCTAAAGAGATTGATAGGGGAAGAATAAAAAGGAAAGACTTACATTGGGGGCGGTGGTGGTGGTGGTGGATAGAAATTTTCCCAATGCCTTACTCCATAATCGTAGATGTAATCAACCCTTCCTTGAACATGTTGTACCCACCCTTCAATATTCTCTTGGAATTGATTGAAGTTTTAATTGAAGTGGTTGAGTTGCTGAAGGATTTGGGTTTGTTGGAGGGCCATTTGGTTGAATTGCTGGTAAAAGTCGGGTGGCATTTGATTTTGGTTAAGGTTGGCCTGCCCTTCTTCTTCTTCTTGCCCCATGTTTACATCTTCATTTCCCTCTTCAGCTTGCCCCAATAAAAGCGGGAAGGACCAAGTATCCGGTTGGTCTACTAATACCACCGGAATGTTGGTGTTGGGCAAAATAGCATGTGGTGTCTTGTTAGCACCACCTCCTACAAACCAAGTATACCTCCCTTGCCCTTCTTCGGAGATCATGTTCATCATTTTTAGGGCCGCTATATCAAGCACCCTAGACCCTCTAACTGGTACCCAAACATTGTCGCCTTCCTCCGGTAGTTCAAGACCAACATAGATTGCTATGAGGGTTATAATCCCTCCAATGTGAATATCACCGGGAAATGTCGGGGAAATGTGATCCCAAAGCCCGATAATGGAGGAAGAGAATTGCCTTGAAGACTTGTTCCCCTTCTTGATTGAAGCTTGAGTACCCAAAAGAAATCACCTTTCTTCACAAATCTGGGTAGATTTTGAACTTTTGAAATTTTGGGGAAGAACTTAGGGTTTCGGAATTTTGGAGAGATTGGGTAAAATTTTTGGGTTTTATGGTTGGAGATGTGGTTAGGAGATGAAATTTGGGTGGAGGGATGGTTGTATGGCCGAAATTTATGGAGGATTTGGAGGTTTTATGGTGGGAAGGGGCGGAGGGGTTGAAAGGTTTAGAGAGAGAGTGGAGGGGTTTAGGGAGGTGAAGTGAAGAGGCAACAGTCAAGGTCCCGTTTTGACCAAAATTTTTTTCTGAAAATTCAAACTGCTCGGCCGAGTATGGCCTTGACTCGGCCGAGCATTAGCTTCCAGTGAATACATGTTTCTGTCCCTCCTTGCTCGGCTGTGTCAAGGGACTGCTCGGCCGAGCACTTTTGCTGCAAAATTTTTTTTTTTTTTTTTGAATTGAAACAACGCATCCATTCATGAAGAAATGCACGGTCGAACCAATAGAAGTGTGCGGCCGCTCCACTTGGTTGATTCAATTTAGTTCATCCGCTCCTGAATGCACGGCCGCTCCAACACTGTTCATTATATATATTTTTTATATTCCTACAAAACAGAGTTAGAAAATAATACAATAATAATATATAAAATATAAACATAAAAATAAATGATAAAGACAAATATCAAAAAGTAAACCGTTGTCCCCGGCAACGGCGCCAAAAACTTGTTGGGCTTCTAACCTAACGGTTTATTTAATATCCGCAAGCACACGGGCTATTGCAATATAGCGGGTGCAAGTACGGGTCGATCCCACAGAGACAGGGTTTACTTTGGGATGACATTTGTCTTTACATAAATATATAGATAAAATGATCAGGGGAGATAAGAATTTGTAAGAGAAAATACTAGGAAGATATAGAAATTACTCTAATATAAAATGATAGTATTCTTGGGATTGAAAACAAATAAATATGCTTTAGATAAAGGCTTTTATCAAAATAACAAGGATGGTATGCTAGGCCTACACTACTTCGGGTTAAGACAGTAGCGTTTGTATTCTTCACTAATTATGTCCTAACTGTTTGAGATTTCCATTTATGGTACTCCCGCCCTGTCACAAACGGGCATTCCGGCTTATCTCTAGCTGACCATAATTAGTAAGAATCCATTAAGAACGAAAGTCGACATACTTTCCATTAAAGGAACATCCCTAGGCCGTTGAACTACTTTCGTGATCAATGGAACCCAGTTTCTTTATATGGTTCTCGTCAATCGAGATTCTCCGCTAGGTCCTTCTCTCAATTAACTAGGATTCCACAAATATAAACGTCTTCATATTTGTAGGCAATTTAAGAATAATATAAAGAAATTGTTTTAAGATAAAAGTGCCAAGTTCAAGGATGATACGCTAAGTTGTGCTAACTAGCACACGTATTTTAAAATTTACCGGCCTTTCTCTCGAGGGTCCGGCTTAGTGTAATCCCGTTCACGCGGAAATCCGACTCACCTTTCGAGGGTACCGTATAAATCAAAATCCATTAAGTCTATCAATCTCACGTATTTTCCACTAAAGGATCATCCCTAGGTCTTTAAATTACTTTCCGTAATTTATTGACCTAGTTACATTCTTAGAGTTCCGCTAATCGAGATTCTCCGCTAGGTCCTTCTCTCGATTAACTAAGGCTATACAATTAAGAAGTCTCCCTAATTGCAAGTAGTTAAGATTACTAAGAAGAGAATTGAAATGACAAGTAAGAGAAGCATTAATATAAATAATTGAGTTTCCAACTCCGAGAAATGGAGGATTACTCAAGCCATTGAAATGATCATAATAAAAGAAGTAGTAAAGAAATAGAGATAAGGAAAGAGATACTTATTCATAATAAAAGACAGACAATGGCTGGAAATAATCTTGTATTGCATTCAATCTTCAAAAGTATACAAGGACTTGTCACGAATCATTGATACACTTTGAATATTGTGTATAGATTGCTAGAGTATTTTTGCTACTTATTCTAAGTATGATTTGATCCTTCTGGATGTATTTATGACTATTTTCGGATGTTCTAAACTGAGTGCAAATAGCCTTTATATAGGCATTCTATGCTAGGGACACATCTCTTGCGAAAAGGCACCTTTTGGCTGATATGGGAGGTGCTCGGCCGAGTCAAGGGGGTTGCACGGCCGTGCTCTTTTGGCGCCAGTTTTGAATTTGATTTTGGACATCTTGCACGGCCGCTCCACTCTAAGCTGCACGGCCGCTCCGAAGGACAACACGGCCAATCAACTTTCAAGACACGGCCACTCCATGCTTTGAGACCAAAAATGGCCTAAAATGGCCTTGTGCACGGCCGCTCTCTTTTGGCTGCACGGCCGCTCCATCTGATTTTTAGTTTGTGAGTTTGATTTGTTTGTTGCTCCTCCATGCCTTTGCATCAAAAGGTGTCTAAGCATTCTTTGATCATAAAAAGACTCCAAAAACCTGTCTAAAAATGCATGAAATATACAAAAAAGCGTAAAATCTAATAAATATGAAAAAGGAACTAAAATGTACTTAAAATGAGATGAAAATGGTAATTTAACTGAGTAAAAGTATATAAAAACTTAGGATAAATGACTATATAATAGTCACTTATCAGTGAGACATGTACAGAATAGCCAAGTTCAAATTCTGCTAAAGCTACATCTTCACAAGTTCCTCGAAGGATTAACTTGATAGAACCTCCAAGAGGCAATAGTGGACAAGCTAGCGTTGACTCAGAAAGTCTAGAATCCACTATTCCTTCTACACCAGAAGTATTTTAACCTGTATTAGAATTAACATATCCTCTTGAAAACCAAGCTTTAGATACTCCCACTTCTCAAGAACTAAACTCGGCTGATGGTATCAATCAAGATCTACCTGCAGAAATTCGAGAAGTTAAAGACCATCCTATCAGTCAAATCATTGGTGATCTTAATGTTGGTGTTCAAACCAGACAAGCTTCAAGGAATGAATGCATGTATTCGACATCATTTGTCTCAAACATTGAACCCAAGAAGATAGATGAAGCTCTGGAAGATTCAAGCTGGGTGGAAGCTATGCAAGAAGAGTTGAATCAATTCGACGGATGCCAAGTTTGGTCACTTGTTCCTAGACCCAAAGGACAAACAGTAATTAGAACAAAGTGGGTCTTCAGAAACAAGATGGACGAAAATGGAAACATCACCAGAAATAAGGCAAGACTTGTAGCTCAAGGTTACAGACAGGAGTAGGGAATTGACTATGATAAGACATTCGCTCCTGTTGCAAGATTAGAAGCTATCAAATTATTCCTAGCCTATGCATCTTTTAAAGAATTAAAGGTATATCAAATGGATGTTAAAAGTGCATTTCTCAATGGTGAACTACAAGAAGAAGTCTACGTGGAACAACCACCTGGTTTCATTGATAATTCAAGAAGAGAAGACGTATACAAGCTGAGGAAAGCTCTATATAGACTTAAGCAAGCTCCAAGGGCCTGGTATGAGACCCTTTCAAAGTTCTTGATAACCTAAGGCTTTGTGAGAGGCCAAATTGATACTACTCTTTTTATCATGAAGCATAAATGTCATTCTTTACTTGTTCAAATTTATGTTGATGATATTATATTCGGTTCTACTAATGAGAATCTTTGCAAAAGATTTGAGAAGTTTATGCAGAGTAAATTTAAAATGAGCATGATGGGAGAACTCAATTTCTTCCTAGAACTTCAAATTCAACAAAGCTCAACCGGTATCTTCATCAATCAAGACAAATATGCAAAGGATCTTATCAAGAAATTTGGACTTGAAAATGCAAACAGTTTCAGCACACCTATGGCTACTAACTGCCATCTTGACAAAGATGAAAAGGGCAGGAAAGTGGACATGACTCTTTATAGAGGCATGATTGGCTCACTTTTGTACTTAACTGCTAGTAGGCCTGACATTATGTTTGTTGTTTGTGTATGTGCTAGATTTCAAGCAGATCCAAAGGTTTCTCACTTGCAGGCTGTCAAACGAATCATCAGATATCTAATTGATACGTCTAACTTGGGTATTTGGTATTCAAGGGATTTATCATTTAATATTATAGGCTATTCTGATGCTGACTTTGCTGCTTGTAAGATTGACAGGAAAAGCACTAGTGGGACATGTCAATTTCTAGGGAATAGACTTATCTCATGGGCCAGCAAAAAGCAAACATCTGTTTCAACCTCAACAACTGAAGCAGAATACATAGCTGCTGCTCACAGTTACTGTGGATTAAAACATAAAACATTGTTGAATTTGAAAATTTTGTTACTGAAGGAGAAATTGGAGGACCTAACATGAGAAATTGGTGTTTGTGTGCCATCACCAAAAGTTACAGAATCTGTGCCATGGTAAGGGTGTGCTTATTGAAGTGTTGTGGGTTGAGAAGTAATATGATGTGTTGCGCTAAAATCGAGACACCAACTGAGGTTTTGTTGGGGGGAATAAGTGGCGGTGTAGGCTGCGTTATTGCGATAGTAGCAGACATCAGCAGTGTGGCCAAAACGTTGGCAAATTTGACATGTTTGATTTTGGTCTATATGTGAGGGATAGACTGGTGGCTGGTATGGTGGATATTGGTGAATAGCTCGACCTCCATTTGAGCGTCCACGACCTCTATCTCTACCACGGCCGCGAAAATTTCCTCTACCTTTGCCGCGATAGTTGTTCGAACCATGATTTCGTTGTGGATACTGATTTGGGTTGGACAGATTTCGGTGTGGGTACTTGTTAGGAATATTCCTGTGAATCAGCTGATATAAATGTATGCATATTCTAACACAGTGATTTGCTTTTTCCCATTACAACGCATGTTTCACAAGTGGCTAAAAGGGCTGCGTACCGGTTAGTGTGGCAGCTTGTTGAAACAATGCATAGGTCATTAGACTAGGAAGTCTTTGTACATATCCGAGTCTTTGTCCTACCAGAATGATGACAAACTTTCATATGGATTAGCTCTTCAAAATTGCCAGCTGACGTGACTATCGGCAAATGTCTCACTAACAGACATTCCCTTTGACTATGACTGCCTATTAGCTATCTCTACAATCAGCAGTTTTATATCGGCAGATCTCAGCATCCGCCAAAGTCCTTATCAGAACAACTGCAGAGAAGCTATTTATTCAAGAGGAACATCGTGACTATCAGCGGTTTCTACATCAGCAGTTCTATAATGGCAGATCCCAGAATCAGCCAAATCCCTCATCAGAGCAACTGCCGAGAAATTGTAAGATCACGAGAAACATCGGTCGTTACTCAAACGCGCTACAAGTCAAAATAGATCCGTTGTAAGATCTGTCCGACAAATCCAAGATACGCATCGATGTCTGCGCCTTCACGTTTATCCAATAGACATTTCCTCTTCTGTACAGTGTTCGCGGTCTTCAAAGCTTCATTTCCAGAAAAGGCCAAGCACAGACGCCGCACCTCAAGGCAATGATACGTCCAAATCGCCACCGCATCCAGCTAAGCTCGACACGTCCAAATTCTGTCCAGCCTGTTTCACGGACCATCTTCAAGACTCAAACCTAACTGAAGGTCTTTGCCCAACAGATCCAAAAATGTACTCTACTACATTATGAGATTCAGATCACCAACGGGCTTAAACCTATTCAATACACCAACGGTCACCTCTTCTTCTCCAGCCTATATAAGAAGACTCTCATTCTCATTTCCATAGAGCATAAGGGAGAGAAAGCAAGCTGTGTATGCTTATGCTTGAGAAAGGTTGTGGTATTGATCTTCATTTCTTCAATCCAGAACCACTCCTTCAGAGTGAGAAAACACAAGTGTAAGAACAAACACTTTGTGAGAGAGAGAGAGAAGAAAATCCAAAGGCTGAGAAGCTCTTCTTGATCAACAACCTTGTTGTTGATTTGAGTCCTTCTTCCTTCGAAGAACTCAGTCTCTTCAGTGGCCTCAACTCCATTATCCAGTAAAGAGACCAAGCATCTTACAGATTGTTGAAGCCAGATCAAGCTTGAAGATGTCCGATGAAGAGCCAGAACTTAATAATCCAGATTGCATTCATATCGGCAGACTTATACTACATTATAAGCTGTGTCGATTGTGCAATAAATTGTCATCATATTTGGCCGAGTGCTTAGCACTCAGTTGTTCAAATACTTGCTATTTGAACAACTCCTAATATTCTCTTCTCACAACAAATCTATCGAGTTGAAACTACAGGAAGATTCCTCAAACAAATTTGAGTGCATCTTCTAATGTATTTTCGATAGATTTGATTTTGCTTTCTTCATTTCTCCTTTCTTTTTCCTAAGGAGATTGCTAGGATAGAGAGTCTAGGTTGATGTACTAAGCATGTTTGCCTTTGAGCAAACCTCTGCTGAATTTTAATATAATATATATGTTTGTTACATTCAGCCTTGATTTCTCTTTCTTGTATAATTTGTCTTATCATGTGCAATCTGTTTAAAGAAAGTAAATGATGCATCTAATACAGATTTTAGTCAACTGTTAAGCTCTCTTTCAAATCAAACCTTTACAGTTACTTTAATCTAAATTGTTTGACTTATGCTGTTTATTCTTCCGCTACTCAAATTTATTTTCATCAGCTAAGTTCAACACACATCTTCCTTCTGCACTCTTGACATCTGCTGATCATAGATGTCCGATGTCACTTACTTGCTAAGCGGCGAATGAGGAAGATGACCTATTTGTATTAATCATTTCATCTATTCTTCGATTATATGCAAAAATTGGATGAAATTTTTAATACACTATGTATAGGCTATTCACCCCCTCTAGCCTATACACCGAGCAACCCTGGACCTAACAATTGGTATCGAGCTAGTACTCGTAAACTTTATTCCAGGCTTAACAACCCGAGAGTTTGGATCCTTGCTCGATTAGATGCATAGTCAAAAAGAATTTTTTTAAATCTCTTATTCACAAAAACCTTTTTGACTGAGAAACCTGGAAGCCTTTTGAAAACCTTCTCCAAATCAAAATAAATTTTGTTTTCAAAAACATGTGAGAAAGAATATTGTGATGACAATGTGATCACTATAAGAAAATCTATCATATATCAGAATTACATTGATATCATGAAGAGAAGTACTATAGTGGAGAATAACTTGCTAAGGATTATGCATGCTTCACAAAATCAATTTCCTTTAAAAACCATGTTATATCCTACAGCAAATAAGTTAAACTCATATATGATGGATGAATTACTTAGATCCACTTCTAAAGATTTGCTTGCTTGACATAAGGCTAACGATTGTACCAATTAATCTAACACCTTCTCAAGAAAACTTTTTATAAAAGTTTAGAGCAAATGAAATAAGAAGAGTTTCAAAGGAAATCAAACTTATGACATCTCCAAAATCACTGAGATTATAAGTTCTTGGCCTAAGGACATCAATGATGAAATTGTCTTTCTTCAATGAAAAGCTTCAGCCGGGTAAGAATACACTCAAAGAACCTATGCTCAACATTAGAACTGATACTTCAACAACTATGAGCAGACATGTTCTAAGAGTTTAATGAGAGAGTAACCCTAGTTTCTAATCTCTTGACATTTTGGGTTACATCTATAAGCTATATTCTGAATAGTTATTCAATTATCATGCTTATTAAGTCTCATTTGTATTATTGGATTTCTGGAGCTATTTTTAGCTCATAAATGTTGCTAATTTTCTCTATGAGTACTTTAGGCAGGAACTCATGTGACAGAAAAAGTCAAACATGCAACATCACTCTCCATCGGCAGATAGCATCATGGCTGCTGATTCATGAAGGACTGCTGATCGCTCATGAGAATTCACTCATGTCCTTCACTCACTCAAGGTCAAAATCCTCACCTGTTGGACTTCAGAACTTCTATGCTAATAATCTGCTGATAAGTCCAAAGGAGTTGATAAAGATCTTCTCTCATGCATACACAAAACAGGTCAGCTATTTGCTTCCCAATGACCTGTGCTCATGTCTGCTGAATTGATTTGCTCATACATATTATCAGACATAATGCATAATAACCTGTCATACTGCACTTTTATTGATATATCTGTATTGATTGTATGACTTGCCTTATGCAAATGGTTTTCAAAAACTCATCAGCACTTTTCATATCAGCTGATCTCAAACGTTTTTAAAACCCTACAGTTGGCTGAATTTCCATATCTGCCAACCAACACTTCATAAGCTCAGTTTTATGTGCTGACTTATAGGAGTAAAAACCCTTTAATGACCTACTCTCTCAAGTCTATTAAAGGTGGAGGCACACTTTTCAAGTTTGACGCTTCGATTAAAGTTAAGAGTATTTTCAAAATCTTGGAAAACGACAAGACAGTCAACATCAATCCTTTCCAAGAATCTTGAGAATATCTAGACTTCACAGCCTATCCCTGCCAAGGCGTGATCAGAAGGACAACTCAACAGTAAAGCTCCATTATTGAGTACCCTTCAGTCTAACCTCCTTGAGTATAAGTAGAGATCCTTCTTCATCCAATCTCTACTATGACTAAACTCACAAACTGCAAATAGATTACTCTCGATACAAATCGATGATTCAATATCTTTCAAAATGTTACTAAGTTTAAGTCCTAAGATTCGATCAAGTCAATTCCTCAACAACGGGGTATGATTTCTTCATATTCATTCAGAGTTGTTTCGGTTTTATTTCTGTTACTTCACAAGAACTGATCTAAATTTCTCTCAAAAATATATTTTCAATATCATTCATAAGCTGTGAAAATCATTTTCTAAAATCTTTTCTTATACACAGTTTCCAAACATGAGAGAAATTGCATCAAGTCTTGTGTACCAGAAATCATTAATTATGGTTCCACAATCTTGTTGAGAAAACAATTGATAAAGAAATCTTCTTTTGTCTCGTCCGATAATCATAGAAGTTTGCTAACAAGTATAAATGCAAACCATGATTGTCAGAACACTCAAGAATATTCTTTGTCAATCGTTTAAAAGAAAAGATGGAAAGCCATTAATTAATGCCAAGAAGAGTGATTTCATTCTCTCTTCTAACTTTTAGTTATCAATCTCATTGATACTCTAAAATGTTTACAGATGAATCACTGTGAAAATCAATTAGCACATACTTATTCCACCTTTGGAAGTCTGCTTGCATACGTGAACTTCACAGAAAAGATCCCAGAAAAGAAGTATCAAATGTATGGAAAACATTTGATATATTGCCATGTGCAACAAGTCTTCTGGTTATATGTAGGTATGCCGACCATCACCTCAAAGATGGCCGATGCGATAATTCCGCTGAATTAAGTAGCTAATATGGAATTGATGAGGATGACGAACGTTAACCGCCACCATCCATCCCCGAGTTTATCAAAGGGGATTCATGGTCAAAGCAAGACATCCTCGTGGCCATCACTCTTCTGCTTTCATAATGACCGAAGAAGTGAATATGTTCTCCTCCCGAGAGTTGGAGGAAATCAAAAGAACACCGCCATCTTGATCTCCTCCGTAATCCTTGGTCGATGACCCTTCATCAAATACTGAGGATTTGAACTTCGTGGACACAAACTTGTAACATGTATCTCATACTCGTAAATTGAATCATTATGTATCTTTCTCATGTAATCAGTTCACCAAAATTCCAGTTGTATTGTTCTTGTAATCACCGATCCTGCAACATACCGTGTAAAACTACTTGGATTATTGAATACAAGTTCTCGCAACTTTATCTCATGCTTATCTACTTGTCCGCATTCCTTTGATAGCATGAATTGACGTGTCTTAAGTGTGTTGATCAAACTTATTATTCTTTATGATCTCCATTCTCTTCGGTGATTAAAAGAATTGTCCTTAATGAAATGGTCACACCGCCTAGACACAAACTCGCCGACACCCCATCGCAAATTATTCTTGAACAACCGCTATATCGAGTTATGGTTTCTTACTACTGCTTAACTCTCATCCTTAGACTCCCTGATAATTGCCTTTCTGAATTAGATCATTTCACAATGATTAAATTCAAGTTCTGCCAAAACCTCAAGTCACTCAACATAGGCATGCAGCCTTCATGACCTTCATGTCAACCTATCAAGGAATCCGCTTTTACTCAATCTCTATCCTTCATGCTCAAACAGTCAAGATTACTAGTAAATCTGCTTTGAACCAAGCTGTCTGCTGAATCATAGTAAAATCGTAAAAAGGCTTTTGAATTTCTAAAAAGGATTTTTCTTCAAATTCTAAAATCTCAGTTGCTTAAATTTTCAATTATCAAAAGCTTACATCTTTCAAGTTAGTTCAACAAAGACTTTGTGTTCTTAGTTATGACAACTACTAAACCTTGTGTACCCTATGAGATTGTAGTTATAAAGGCTTGATTAGTTGTTCCCATTATAATGGCTCAACAGCTAATTGGTATACAGATTGAATTCAAAATACTCTGTTACATCTTATCATGTGATTCTTTGTCAAAAGGATGTTGTTAAATATCTCTAGTAACTCGACCTATCCTCAAGATAACTAGAAACTCAAGAATTCTTAGGAAGACTAATATTCTTAAATATTAAGTTTTTCCTCAGGAGTGAACAGCCGATATAGCCTCTGCTGTATATAGGCTACGTCTCACTCTCTTCGAACAAGTCCGTCCAGATCTCTTCCTTGCTATAGAATGCCTAGATCTGTTGGACAGAAAGAAGAACGGACATCACTCCAGGTACACATTCAATATCTCACTTACTTGATCTATTTAATATTCTTACTAAGCCTTACTAATCTTAAATAGATTGATGTCCTTTGTAAATAGAGTCTATCAATTGGTATCAGCTGTTCTTACCTTAGCTGATATTAAACACACTGCCAATAATGGATACAACAATTGGTATCAGCAGTTTCTACTTTAGCAAATACCAAATACACCCTGCTGATAGTATCCACATTCATTGAAAGCTCATCAAAACCCTCAAAATCTCTTTGGGAAACAATCTCTTAAGACACACTTCTCTAAAAACTCCTACATATGTGTCATGTACAACTGTGTCATATGGCTTGGACAAGTAATTTTTGTCCCCAACTCGTCCTTAAACAACCAATGCTGTTCTATTTCAGATTAATTTACTCAAACAATTCGTTTGAAGTAAAATAACAGCTCATATTATCTCTAGAAGAGCCTATATCATTGTCTTAAACACTCAGCAGTTGTACCCATTAATACCACAATAAAGGCAATCAAATTAATCTGATTATATATTAATTTTAAACTTCTTGTTTGAAAATAATATGAGTATACATTTCTCCTAGACTGCCTATGTATTAGCCATAATTACACTAAGCATGATGACATAATCCCAAATCAGAACATCATTACTATGTCATTAAATGCACTCACTTCTTTAAGCCCCCAAAACGTCCTTTCCCATTCCTCTAATCAAGAAACCTCTTCATCTTCTCAAAAATTCAAAAATTTGTATAAAATTGGTATCAGTCTCCAACTACAGCACCTGACTCCTGCGTACCTCAAAATTTCTCCACCATTACAGTAATTTGCATCATGTGTTCACCAAATTTTCCTAGTCCTCCTCATCGACCCATTTCCCACACTGAATGGCGTCAACGTATGATGATTCTTCTTGCCACTCCTCCTCCAGTGATTCAACGACCTCGTCGAATCACTCGACGTGCAAGAAATCGTCTTCGAGATCCCAGGAATGACGTATCAAATTTCATCCCATGGATTCCCACAAGAAACCTTACCACAACTACGCGCCTGACACTCTCTCTGCTCCCATCGCCTCAAATGCTCAACTTGAGCACACTCAGATTCAGGAGGAGCATCAAATCGCTAATGCAAACTCTGCACCAAATTCAGCGGTCATCGTACCCCCCCTCTTCCCTCAAATTTGAACAATAGACCTTCATCCTCTAACTCTACTTAGTTAGAATGACTAGCTAGGTTTCTGCTTAACAAACAAATGTTCGCTTGACTAATGTTATATGAGTAATTCATTGTGTATGCTCTTGTTCAGCTACTTTTGCTGACTTATCTTGCTTCAATTGTCATAATTTGTCCTAATGCATACTCCTTCATGCTCACAATATCTCTTTTACGCTCATCCAGTTATGCTTACTTGTCAAATTACATTCTTGTAAAATCTCTTTACAAGTAATGGCACAAATTGATATCAGAATAAAACTTGACCGATTACATTCATGTAAAACCTCTTTACAAGCAATGGAATTTCCTCACAGTGATATCTTACTCTCTCCATTTGATATGTATTCCTCATACATGAAAATTGTGCATTCTAAACTTTGTGTATACTGCGACAGAAAACCTTTATCCTCAACGCACACTTAGTCCGCCTATTTTTTTTAAATCTGCCGATATGGCAAATAGCAGTATTTATTCAATACTTTCAATATTCTCGGCAGACTTGCAATTTGCTGATCACATACGCACTTCTATAAAGCCAGTTTTTAAAGGCACAAATCACCTTCTCTCTACATGTCGAAATTCATACCTTATGAGTTAACATAAGTCAGTTCTCTCTGTCTCACTCGTCCATATACAAGTTTCTTTTTGTCATTCTCTATATCGCTCGTAACCATTAAGGAGGAGAGATTAAAAGAATAATGCGGAGAGATAATCATTAAGAAGGAGAAAAGTAAGAAATTTTCTATAAGCAAGAGAGCTTTTCTAAGGAGGAGGAAGAGTATACATCTTGGCTTGTGACCATTAAGGAGGAGGAAGAGTATACAAATTGACTTTATACATACAAACTGACAATTAGTAAGGAGGAAAGAGTATACTAAAGAGTATACTAAAGAATACATTTAGGAGGAGGAAGTACATTAAGGAAGAGGAAGACTAGACAAATTGACTTTATACATAAAGCATTAAGGAGAAGCCTTACAAACAATTAGTAAGGAGGAGAGACTGTAAATACTTTGCACATAAATAAGGAGAGACTGTAAATACTTTGCACATTAATAAGGAGAGACTGTAAATACTTTGCACATAAATATGCACATTCAGCGAAAGAGTATACTATATGACTATTATAATACGATGATTATTATGCTACTCTACTTACTATCAACTCTTAAAATCATCAAAAATATTTTTAAGGCAGTATCATCAATTATATCTCATAATTGCCTAAAATGTTTCAATTATTGCTTTGTATCTGCTCTTTCACTTATTGAGTCTGTAAATACTTAGCAATAGGTGACTATACATACGCTATCGCTTGTAAGTTCAACCTAGGGCATGCCTCGATATAAAATGAATATTCAGCAGTGGCATGTTATTACTAAGGATTGAACAAATGCTTTAAGAGATGTATGTATAAGTCAATTGTAGTAATGGTCCCAAGCAAATAGGAGGAGATTGTTAGGAATATGCCTGTGAATCAACTGATATAAATGTATGCATATTCCAACACAGTGATTTGCTTGTTCCCATTACAACGCATGTTTCACAAGTGGCTAAAAGGGTGCTGCAGGTTAGTGTGGCGCTTGTTGAAACAATGCATAGGTCATTAGACTAGGAAGTCTTTGTACATATCCGAGTCTTTGTCCTACCAGAATGATGACAAACTTTCATATGGATTAGCTCTTCAAAATTGCCAGCTGACGTGACTATCGGCAAATGTCTCACTAGCAGACATTCCCTTTGACTATGACTGCCTATTAGCTATCTCTACAATCAGCAGCTTTATATCGCAGATCTCAAGATCCGCCAAAGTCCTTATCGAACAAGCTGAGAAGCTATTTATTCAAGAGGAACATCGTGACTATCGCGGTTTCTACATCCAGTTCTATAATGGCGATCCCGAATCGCCAAATCCTCATCGAGCAACCGCGAGAAACCGTAAGATCACGAGAAACATCGGTCGTTACTCAACGCGCTACAAGTCAAAATAGATCCGTTGTAAGATCTGTCGACAAATCCAAGATACGCATCGATGTCTGCGCCTTCACGTTTATCCAATAGACATTTCCTCTTCGTAGGTGTTCGCGGTCTTCAAAGCTTCATTTTAAAAGGCCAAGCACAGACGCCGCACCGGTCAAGGCAATGATACGTCCAAATCGCCACCGCATCCAGCTAAGCTCGACACGTCCAAATTCTCGTCCACTGTTTCACGGACCATCTTCAAGACTCAAACCTAATCGAAGGTCTTTGCCCAATGATCCAAAAATGTACTCGCTACATTATGAGATTCGATCACCAACGGGCTTAAACCAATTCAATACACCAACGGTCACCTCTTCTTCTCCAGCCTATATAAGAAGACTCTCATTCTCATTTCCATAGAGCATAAGGGAGAGAAAGCAAGCTGTGTATGCTTATGCTTGAGAAAGGTTGTGGTATTGATCTTCATTTCTTCAATCCAGAACCACTCCTTCAGAGTGAGAAAACACAAGTGTAAGAACAAACACTTTGTGAGAGAGAGAGAAGAAAATCCAAAGGCTGAGAAGCTCTGCTTGATCAACAACCTTGTTGTTGATTTGAGTCCTTCTTCCTTCGAAGAACTCAGTCTCTTCAGTGGCCTCAACTCCATTATCTAGTAAAGAGACCAAGCATCTTACAGATCGTTGAAGCCAGATCAAGCTTGAAGATGTCCGATGAAGAGCCAGAACTTAATAATCCAGATTGCATTCATATCGGCAAACTTATACTACATTATAAGCTGTGTCGATTGTGCAATAAATTGTCATCATATTTGGCCGAGTGCTTAGCACTCAGTTGTTCAAATACTTGCTATTTGAACAACTCCTAATATTCTCTTCTCACAACAAATCTATCGAGTTGAAACTACAGGAAGATTCCTCAAACAAATTTGAGTGCATCTTCTAATGTATTTTCGATAGATTTGATTTTGCTTTCTTCATTTCTCCTTTCTTTTTCCTAAGGAGATTGCTAGGATAGAGAGTCTAGGTTGATGTACTAAGCATGTTTGCCTTTGAGCAAACCTCTGCTGAATTTTAATATAATATATATGTTTGTTACATTCAGCCTTGATTTCTTTTTCTTGTATAATTTGTCTTATCATGTGCAATCTGTTTAAGGAAAGTAAATGATGCATCTAATACAGATTTTAGTCAACTGTTAAGCTCTCTTTCAAATCAAACCTTTACAGTTACTTTAATCTAAATTGTTTGACTTATGCTGTTTATTCTTCCGCTGCTCAAATTTATTTTCATCAGCTAAGTTCAACACACATCTTCCTTCTGCACTCTTGACATCTGCTGATCATAGATATCCGATGTCACTTACTTCGGCTAAGCAGTCAGAATGAGGAAGATGACCTATTTGTATTAATCATTTCATCTATTCTTCAGATTATATGCAAAAATTGGATGAAATTTTTAATATACTATGTATAGGCTATTCACCCCCCTCTAGCCTATACACTGAGCAACCCTTGGACCTAACAGTACTGACTGCTGTTGTTGTTTGGTCCTGTTGCAGTGTCGTTTCTGTGGGCAAGGAGGGCAGTGCTTGAGTTGAGGTTTAGAGAGGAGAAACAGGTTTGGAGAGTTTCCTTGTATAATAGACGATCGGAGAAATCATCAAAGGTGGAGGCTGGATTTTGATTGTACGAGGTGAGAAATTCCTTGTAGTCTGATCCTAAGCGCCATGAAGAGTTCTAAGGCAATTAGGATGACTTTGGTTTTGTAATTTTAGATTTTTTTTCTTTTAATGATATATGAAAAGTTAAGAAAGGGGTAAACAAAGGTGGTAAGATCATGGAGAGAGAAAAAGTTTAAAATTACAAAACCAAAGTGACTATGTCTCTTGATAGCAATTTTAGGATCATTACTTGATATCATGAGCATATATATGCGCCAAATGAGATATATTAGAGCAACTTCTAGATACTTACTTTATAAGATTAACCAAGTCTCGGTAAAACCAAATCTTCTCATCACTTTCTCTAAAAAAAAATGTGTGCAGAAAAATAGAAAGCGGTCAGACGCGTAAATGTAGGTACTTGTAAAGAACACAAATGTGACGAAAAATTGACGTACTTGTAAAGAACGCAAATGTGACGACAATGTGATAATAAAATATAATGACGGTACGTACAATCTATCATAAGTCAATATTTATCCCCTCTTACAATAAAATATAATGACGGTACGTACAATCTATCATATAAGTCAATATTTATCCCCTCTTACATTCTTTGTTTTCCATTAATATAGTTCTTGAGCGTGAAAAAAGTTACTATATGGTTTTCAGTACTTATAAACGGACCTGTTAAGTTAATGACTTACTTCTATGTACAATAGTAATAATTGGTTATTAATTTTATTAGTGAGTTAAAAAGCATATATACGTATTCCTCTCGTCCCAATTCGAGAGACTTTTGACTTTTTTAGTCAATTTAATCAATTTTTGAATTAACTAGAAATGTACCCATGCGATGCACGAAAATTATATTGATATAAATAAAATAATTTTAAAAAATTAATATTTTAACAAATTAAACAAATAACTATAATAACAATTGATTAAAAGTAATTATATAATTTCAACCATTATATGTCTAACATTTTATATGGGCCGATCGTGTTTTAACTCACCATACAATTATTGGATAACAAATTAGGGCAAAATTTGGGTCATTATCTTTTAATGAATTTTCAATCGCTTTAGTCCCTTATAATTATTTCAAACTGGAAAATGACACTTTTATTGTGAAATGTCGTCTATATCCTTAAAAAACACGAAACATGCACAATATGTACCGCGATGCACAAATTGATGCATCGCGATGCACAAAAAGTACTATTTGTGCATTACACTTGATGCACGCTATACATTACACTTACATAATGCACATACATCAAAAGTGCATCGCGATGCATAGAACAATATTAATTTTGTTTTCTCTAACTAAATGAAAATATGCTATATAGAATATTCAAAAATTGAAAATTAACAAAAAAAAAAAAAAAGTCAAATATATCTCTTTAATTAGAACGAAAGGGTTATATATTTGAATTTTCGTCTTACGAAGTTCTGTACTCAAATCATACTCCCCACTCCATACAAATTACCTCGATCTATGTTGCCCCATTTATTAAAAGCGGATTAGTAAGAGCATCTCCAATGCAATCTTCTAGTTTTTTCTATGTGTCACGTTTAAACTAGAAGACTTCTTTCATATGTGGCAAACATTATAAAATCTAGAGAGTCCTCTTTTGAAGCGTGCTCTAATGCAAAACTTCTTTTAGGACATTTTTCAGACGTGGCAATTTTTTAAAATTACAAAGCATAAAAATAATAATTATTTACTTTATTTTATAAATGTCAAAATTGGTTGTAAAAATAAAATACAATTGGCGGTAAAAACAAATCAAATTGGCGGTAAAAATTTAAAAATAAAACAAAATTAGGCGCCTTGTAATCAGATCTAAATACAACTTGCATTCTCCATTGGGTTGGGTAATTGATTTCTTCTTTAGATCATCCTCTTCTTCTGGTTGCCCAAGCATCAATGAATACGAGAAATGTCTTATGGGCGGAAAAGCACTAAGATGGGAAATTGCAGCAATTGAGTGAGAGGGCCGTCATGAAGGTACAGAGCTTTCTTTAGTGGGTTTCTTTAATTGTTTGTCTATTAAATTAGTTGACTATTTTGTTCATGTTTGGTTTATTTTTAATTGTTTGGCATCCCTCATAGTTTGTTTTGATTGGGTATTTCTGATTTTGCAATTGCTCATTTCCAATTTTGATGGTTAGTTAATAGTCAATACCCAATTTGACCCACCAAGTATTTCTTCATGTGTGAGTGTGCTTGAATTCTTCATCATCCTAATTCTTTGTCACACCCACCATCTGTTTGTCAAAATGTTTGTTTTAGCTTTTAGATTTTCTGGGTGAATCTGGAGTGGGAAAGAGAAAGAGCCACTCTCTAATTTATATTGTGTTCTTTTAGGCATAGATCTATAATAAGTGAAGCTTTCCATTTGTGCGTGTTTCTATTTCCATGCTTTATTAGAATTGTAAGATAAACATAAATTGAGCTAACTTAAGTAACCAAATTCGAGAAAGATGTTTATTTGATGCTAACTTTGTTGCTGCTTCTGTAACTACTGCTAAATGCTTCTGTAACTACTGCTAAAGGGCTTATCGTAGATTGCATCTGTAGCCACAATTGTTAGCCTGTGGTTGGCCACGGAGAAGAAGAGTTGTTGATTGAGTGCAGCGTTGATGACTCTGAGGAGAATCGTGTCACCAGAATTGACGGAAAATTTCATTGTATCTGCATTACAATTCAGATTGACAATTATAATTATATGCCTACTTCGTATGAAAATGTTGCCAGAGTTTTTGATTAGGGAAATGTTTGATTTCATTTTAGCCACTTGTAACAGAAGAATGATATCCAAACAAAGTAGACTTTATAATTAGATGAGGTAAACCTTGGCTGGAGCATCTGTAAAGATCACCAGGTTGACCGTTAATGGTGTAAGCATCGGACACATTTGGAGCAAAGACCGAAAACAGTGCCTGTCTTAGGAGACTGATGATTCTTTTATCCCACCATTCCCCTGTTACATTGTCACAATAGCATTAATTAGTTTGTAAAAATTCCAGAAATTTTCAAATGAATCCTTGGCAAGTCAAAGTGGAAAAGGTGAGATAGATTTTACCAAGAACAATAGGAAATTCGAGCTTGGGCTTTGGGAAAGGGTAAGAAGAACCTAATTTAGGACGGATGACAAGTGCTCCATAGACGGTGGCTCTTAGCCATCTGCTATGAGCATGCCACCATAATGTTCCCTCCTGATCTTCTATGGTGAAGCGATAAGTGTAAGTTGCTCCTGGTTGGATAGGGCACTGGGTCACGTACTCTGGTCCATCTGCCCATGGTGTTCGCATCTGTCGAATTCCATGCCTGATGGATAACAAAGCAATTAATTATCTAATACTTTTGGTCGTGAAAACTGCATGCACAAACATGCAATGATGAAATTGTAAGAATACCAATTGATTGTGACATTAAAACGAGCTTGGTTTAGGACTTTGATAACAAGGGTGTCTCCATTTCGAACTTCCAGAGTTGGTCCTGGAAACTGGCCATTGACAGTTATGATTCTATGGTTTCTGCACAACCTCTTCACTGCCTTTTCTTGAACCTGTCATAGTTAAGTAACAATCAGCCAACTTAAAAGTACATATGTCAGATCATCAAGTAAAAAAAGAAGATAAAAGGCGTACATTAAACTGATGGTGATGAGTTAGGGTAGGGGATTCTTATTATTGTAATCTGTGCTTTTATATTTATTTATTTTGTTAATGCTTAAATCTGAAAGAATATGTATCATTTTTTTTTCCTTTCTTCCTTTTGCAGGTGGGGTTTTAATCTTTAAAACTCCTGTACCTTCATTTGAGTCATCTTTTGTGAATCCTTTTAAAGGATCCAAACGAAAAGCAAAGACAACAAAGGCTACGAAAAATGTGCAACCCACTGAATCTTTGAAACCTCGCCTGTATTGGAGCATTGAAGAAGACATTGCACTGACAAGAGCATATCTCTATATCTCTCTTGATTCTATTATTGGTAAGGACCAAAGCCTTGATGCAATGTGGATACGTATCCTTAAGGCGTGGAAGGAGAACATGGGGAAGTATGATGAGTCGCGGAATGTTAATGGATTGTCTTGTCGTTGGGGGAAAATACAAGCTGCATCGAACAAATTTCATGGTTTATACGAAACACTTGAGAGGACCCCAAGAAGTGGAACATCAATGGAAGATGTGGTAGGATTTTGTTTATAATATGATTCATTTGTTCGTATTTTTAGTTATTCAATTTTATATAATATCTTTGTTAATTTTTTATGCTTTGGTAGAAAAAACAAGCACTGAAAATGTACAAAGAAACAGGAAATGGCAAACCATTCAGATACGAGCATTGTTGGGAGATCCTTAGAAAAAATGCTAAGTGGTGTTCACAACAACTCACGAAAACCGGTAGTTCAAAGAAGCAAAAGACGATTAAAGTTGAAGAGATCTCGATTGATCCCACACCTTCAGTTTTACCTACTACCTTGGCACGTGAAGATAATTTGGTTGATCCAGGTACTCCCATCGAAAACACAAATGCTGATGGAACTGATGGAATTGTTCGACCACAAGGAAGAAAGAACAGTAAAGAAAATAAGAAGAGAATGCTTGAAGAAAATGCTATGGCTAGTGTATTAAACAAAATTCAGTGCACACTAGAAAAACAACTCATGTTCAACAGGGAAGAGTCACAACTGAAGAAAGAAAAGGACAAGAAAGATTATGAGTTGCGAGAACAGATAATGAAAAGGGATTTGGAACTGAAGGAAAAAGCTCAAAAGCTGAAGGAGGAAAAGGAGAAAGCGAAAAAACGAAAGGAGCAAGAACGAATTTTAAACATCAACCTCAATGATGTTCAACCCCATCTCCGAGATGGTTATGCAAAAATGCAATCTCAAATAATGAAGGAGTGGGAAAAAGATGGTCCTTTTGGAGATGACTAAGATGTCAAAATGCTATTTATTATCTAAAATTTTTTAGTTTTCTATGCAAACTCAATTATTGAATGAATTGTTCTTAGTTTATTTTAGAATGTTATCAGAAGTTTAATAGATGATTTTATTTTTTTAAAGTTGCAGGCATGTAATGTAGGTGATTCAATTACTGTTTCATCTATTGTGATTCAAAGTTGCAAGCATGTAATTTTTTTTAAAAAATTTGTAGTTGCTGTTTTTTTGCTGCAGAAGTTACTGTTGTATTGCTGTTTCTGTTATTGAAGCAATAACAAACAAAACTTTTGTTACTGGTTATGAGCTTAGTGAGCTTGCTCAGGTTATAACTAGCAAGTGCAAAGTACAGCAGCAAGAAATACAAAAGTTGCAAAGAAGAAGAAACTCTGCCACGTTAACTGACAACCTATTCACACCACTCATCTCAACTAAATTGCTCCATCAAACCAACCTAAAGAATAAAAGAGAAACCCCAACAACAAGAACTTCTAAGATTGTGGTCAATGATAAGTATGAAAAAAGATGTCAGAATAAATAAATTTCATATAATGAAGTCTGAGGAAAAAATCACCAAGTACCCAACATAGTTCCAACTACAATTATTTAATGTAAGAAAAGAAAAAAAAACTAAATAGCTTGATTTCCATATATCTCCCACACATGATTGATGAGATCAGTCTTCAATTCATTATGTACATCTGTGTCTCGAACTTGTTTCAATCGACCAATCATTTGAGATACAATAAATGCATAATCATGCTCTAGATTAACACGCTCAACTCTTTCATTCATGGGAGGCTCCCAATGTTGACGGTCAATTCCTTGATGATGCTCACTCTCAATTATCATATTGTGCAAGATAATGCATGTCTTCATAATGCTCCCAAGACTCTTTGCATCCCACTTACGCGCCGGACCTTTGACGATATGCCACCTACTTTGCAACACTCCAAATGCTCGTTCCACATCTTTTCTCACTATTTCTTGTTGTTGAGTAAATGTTATCTCTTTAGGATTAGACGGCTGGGAGATTGTCTGAATTAGAGTAGCATACTGAGGGTAAATTCCATCAGTGAGGTAGTAACCCATTTTATATCTATGACCTTGTACCACAAAATTACACGGTGGAGCAACTCCATTAACAAGATCATCAAATAGTGGAGACCTGTCAAGAACAGTAATATCATTATTTGTACCTGCCATGCCAAAAAATGCATGCCAAATCCACAGATCTTTCGATGCTACAGCTTCTACGATGAGTGTAGGAAATTTTTTGAAACCATTGGTGTGTGTACCATGCCATCCTGTTGGACAATTCTTCCAGTGCCAATGCATACAATCAAGACTACCGAGCATGCCTGGAAAACCTCGATCCTCTCCTTCTTTAAGCAACCTTGCAATATCATCTTCATTTGGTTTCCTCAAATATTGTTCTTCAAAAATTCCGATAATGGCATCACAGAAATGCTGGAGGCTTTCAATGGCAGTAGTTTCACCGATTTGAAGATATTCATCGAGGCAATCAGCCGGACAACCATATGCAAGCATTCGCAATGCTGCTATCATTTTCTGTAATGGACTTAATTCATCCTTCCCAACTGCATCAACCTTTTGTGTAAAATAATCATCATATCTCTCAATGGCATATAATATGCGATTAAAGAGTTCCACATCCATTCGAAATCGACGCCGGAAATGTTCTCGTGTATACTTCGAATCTTCACCTTTGAAGTAATCATTAATAATTAGATCATGTCGGGACTTTCTCTCACGATTAATATAGCGTCTGCCGAATGTAGAACCTCCATGGGGTCGTTTTTTATTCATCATTTTTGTTGCAGCAATGGTTGCAACATGGATTGTGGTAAAGTCAACCAAACTCTGAGTCATCTTAGCAGAGGTTGAGCTATCATCTTCCCATGACTCATCTAACAATCTTTGCGTGAGAGACACTGAATTATTGCTAGAAGATGAACTATCACAGTCTGATTGTGAACTTGATGAAGACATTAGTTCAAAATTAGCCCTGCAAATTAATTGCAATCCAAATCCAAAAGATAAATTATATAGATACATGCATTATTTATATTCATGAACAACATATATACTCTATATATCCATATTGTTAGGAATGAGGGTATTCACATATTTTGGTTCTATGGGTTTTCTTGGAATCAGTACATAGGATGATTAAAAATATGAGTTTTCAACAATTTTAGAAAAAAGAAGTCCAACAAAAATCTAAGGTTTTTTAACTAAGCAAAGCAACAGATCAAAGAGGAGAAATCCAACGATTATACTTGCCTGCTACAATTAAGAAAAAAGGAAAGGAAATTGACCTTAAATTGGGCCAAATGGATTGGAATGGAGACCGATAATCCACCGCGTAACACTAATTCCTTTTCCTCGTCCAGAATTTTCTTTTCCTGCACTTCAATTCTTGTTTCAATCGATTATCGAGGGATCCTTCTCCGTTGCAGAGGTAAATTCTGGGGAGTGGGATAGTAGGAGAGGTAAATTCTGGGGAGTGGGATAGTAGGGCCTTTGAAGTCAGCCACAGAAGAGAAGAGATCCAGCAATGGAGAAGACCAGCAGTGGAGAAGACCAAGAACGACGATGAAGTAGAAAGCGTCTCCTACATCATTCAATTATTTAATTTTGATAATAGGGTAATTGTAATTTTTATAAGAAAAATTATAATTTTTAATTAATTTTTAATGATGTGGATGGAAAGACATCTTTTATGTGACCCTCTAGAAGTAGAAGGTCACGTTGAGGATGTCTTCCCAACCCAATGCCACGTCACCTCCACCTCAGCATAAGATGTTTGCATTGGAGAAGATTTTTTTGGGGAAAATCTTTCTTTCCTATGTGTCGAGTATTTTTTACTAGATAGATGGTTGCATTGGAGAAGCTCTAACTTTGCAAAGAAATCCAAATGAGTAAGAGTTAAGGGGCATTATGTTACATGGACTTGGGTACGAGTATCTAGTGCGAATTTGAGTCTCCGACATGTCAGAATTTTAAAGTTCTACATCAATGTAAAGTGTTCAAGTGCCACGCACACATCCATGTCATGTTATGTCAACAAGGGTTGTTTGGGGAAAATGAAAAGTCCATATAATACCGATAAAAAAAATACCTCCTCCGTCCTGGATAAATATTTCTAGTTGATAAAACACAGGAATTAAGAAACATAATTAATGATGTGCTGTAAAATGTGTTCTGACGATAATACCCATGAACGTTAATTGAGTTCAACTATTTTAAATAATTTAGTTTCTTTGGGATGTGTAATATTAAATGAAACGTTAAGAGTATATTAGGAAGGATGATAGAGAGTAGGTAGATAAAAAATATTTAGGAACATTAATTGTAATATTCCAAAATAGAAGCTAGGAACATTTATCCAGGACGGAGGGAGTAGCTACAAAGTTTATTAATAGCATTAAAATTTGATTATCTACATCTCATTGGCTAGCTAAATGATCATACCAATTAGATTTCTAGAATACTTGGGTCATTTCCTAACAAATTAGTATTCACACCAAAAATCCAGAAACTCTCTACTAGCCAAAACTAACTTGATGTGGAAATTCCACAACACCCTCCCTAAATACAGTCGAATGCCTACCAGCAGGAAAAACCTGGTATGCATCGTAATCAACAATGTATAAGCTTTTGCATGTATTCATCACAAATTTAACCTCCTTACTTACACATGCACGAACAAACACTTTCTGGAAGGCAACCAACTGCTTGATCGGTGTCGCTGCCATAATTCCTTTCGGCGGTACTGCGCAAACCATGACGACTTCGCTTCCATCTTTGTTTCTGACATTCTTGATCGACCTCGATACTAAAGTCTGAAAGCAAATGAATCCTCCTTAGAATTCTCAACAGTCTGCCTCAGCATATCCATTGTATTTCTCAGTTTATTGTAAAGCCAAGTCTCTGTATATTCTCATTCAATGGACTGGGCTCTATGTGCTTTGCCTATATATTGCTGTAACTCATATTGAATAAATGATCCTGGACAGTATTCTTGATCAATCCTTCCCTTCATTTTATCATTCTAACATGGTATCAGAACAGTAACAGGCTCACGCCATGGGGGACTCAACAGCCTTGACCCAGGCTAGTTCCTCCAATTCTCAAACAAACTACAATGGCCATTCCCTACCTATTTTCTTCAATCCACAATCCCTAATGTCTAATTGCCTACTTACCCAAGATAACTACTTGAACTGGTCTGCCCAATTTCTAGCAATTCTTCGCACATTCTCGCTGGAATATGTGCTCACAGAACTCCCACCAAATGACAAACTTGCTGATAAAGTCACCAGCAACCTGGCATACCTCAAATGGCTCGAAGCAACAAGTCTTGTGGTTGCTTGGATGCGATCATCAGTCACAGCCCTGATTCAACCCCATCTCGCAAATGTGAAGATTGCTTCTGTGGCTTGGGATCTTATCTCCAAAAGGTTCGGAGCCACTTCTGCTGCCCATATCCGTAACCTTCGACACAAACTCCACAATCTCAAACAAGAACCTGAGACCCCCATCTCGGATTACCTTCTCCAAACTACTACCATCTCCAACTCGCTCGCCACTGCTGGAGTCATTATCTCCGATGATGATTTAATTGATCAAATCCTCAATGGACTTAGCTTGGACTACAAGGAGTTTCTTACCTCCTATAATCAACACCCAGCAACAACCTTGGATGAATTTTTTGACCGTATCCTCTACGAAGAAACTCTCCAGCAACGCTTCTCCTCTCTCTCACTTAATTCCAGCACAGCTCTCTTAGCAAATAAAAATAATACCAATATAGTATCCAATTCCAACCCCCATCATTCCAGCAACCACCACGACACAACATATAATTCTTTCAACCATAGCCAACAATCCAGCAACTATCGTGGGCACAATTCAAGGGGATGAGGAAACCATCGCGGTCGCGGTAGAGCAAATTTTCGTGGTCGCAGTCATGGTCGTACAGCAAGGGGCATGTTACCAATACCTCCCTATCAACCACCAGTTTTTCCCTCTCATGTTGACAGCTCTCAATCATGCCAAATTTGTCACAAAACTGGACACACCGCAGATGTTTGTTGGCACCAAACAAACGCAGCCTATTCTGCATCCTTTTCCCCATATCAAACGTCGAATTGGTGTCTTGATACGGGTGCAACCCATCATATAGCCTCACAGCCCTCCACTCTTAATAATGCCTCTCCATACACTGGTCATGATACGGTAACTATAGGAAATGGCACTCAAATGCCAATTTCTCATGTTGGCTCTTCCTCATTTTCTAACGGTAACACAAACTTTCTTTTAAAAAATGTCCTATGTATTCCCAATGCTCATAAGTCTCTTCTTTTCATTCATCGTTTCTCTCATGACAACAATTGTTTTTTTGAATTTGACGCATATGGTTTTCGTGTTAAGGACCTCCGCACCAAGAAGATCTTTCTTTCTGGGCGTAGCTTCGGTGGTCTCAATCAACTCGCTTTTGACTCAACATCTCCACACAGTCCTCTAGCTCTTGTGGGTGAACGAACAAATCAGGATGTTTGGCACTCTCGACTAGGGCATCCTTCTTCACAAATTCTTCAAGTTTTCTCCAGCAAATTTCAGCTGCCAGTTCATGGTAGAGTTAGTCCAAATAAATTTTGCCAAACTTTTCCTCTCGACAAATCATGCAAATTACCGTTTGTTATGTGGTCTTTTAATTCAAAATATCATTTAGCTTTGTTACATTTGGATATTTGGGGACCCTCGCCAACTGCATCACTCAGTCATTGTCGCTACTACTTTTCTATTGTCGATGACTTCTCTCGGTACACTTGGCTCTTCCCTCTTACTCATAAGTCTGATGTGGTAAAGGTGTTTGCAAACTTCAAATTGCAAATTGAAAATCAATTGTCGAGTAGAATTCAAGCCATTCACACAATTAAAACTGTCCAAACGGATGGAGGAGGTGAATTTACAAGCCATGTTTTTCGCTCATTTCTCTCTCACAATGGCATCAAACACCAACTTGCGTGTCCCTATACACCTCAACAAAATGGTGTCGTGGAGCGAAAGCACCGACACATCAAACAAATGGGGCTATGTCTCTTAGCTCATTCCAATGTTCCCATGAAATTTTGGTTGGAATCCTTCTCCACCGCAGTTTACTTGATCAATCGTCTACCCATGAAACAACTTGGTTATATATCTCCTTATAAAAAACTCTTGCATCGCACTCCTGACTACCGTTTTCTAAAAGTTTTCGGCTGCTCCTGTTTTTCGTATCTTGTCCCATACAACAAAAACAAGCTCCAACCGAAATCTATTCATTGTGTATTTCTTGGTTATGATGACAACATGAAAGGTTATCGTTGTCTTGACAAATCCACGGACAGAATTTATATATCTCGCCATGTTTTATTTGACGAAAGTTCTTTTCCTTTTGCAAATGACATAATCAACAGTTTATCTGTTCAGCAGCCCTATGGCATTTCATCAAGCCCCACGGCTTCTCCTTTACTACAGCCCACTGTTCATGGCAGTCCATCTTTCTGCCCGGTGCAATCTTCTGATTCTTTGGCTAATCCGCCCGGTACCAATCCCAGCCTCTCTACAAGCCCAAGTGAGCCGCACCCTCACACCCAAACTCCAATTTAGCTTTCACCTAGCCCATACACAATCCCAGCCTCTCCACAAGCCCAAACCTCTCCAACAAACCCCACCCGACAAAATCAGCAGCCTCCCAGGCAACCCATAACTCTCATACCCTTCTCCATACATTCAGATTGCACCTCACCTGACTCTACTCCTCCTTTAAAATACGGTGACATTAACCAGATAACATATGGTTCTCCTCGACATTCAATTCCTCATGCTCTCTCTGCCATCTCTTCCGACTCCTCCGATTATGAGCCTCACACATACAAGCAAGCATCTAAATTCGAGCATTGGCAATCCGCGATGAACGAAGAGTTCTCAGCTTTACACAAGAATCATACATGGACACTCGTACCACCCACTCCTGCCATGAATGTGGTTGGATGTCGCTGGGTATATCGTGTCAAGCGTAAAGCCGATGGTTCTATAAATCGTTACAAAGCCCGTCTCGTCGCCAAAGGTTTCAGTCAACAAGAGGGCCATGATTATGACGAAGCTTTTAGTCCTATCATCAAACCAACGACCATCCGGACTGTTCTATCTATAGCTCATTCGCGGAGTTAGGTAATCAAGCAACTTGATGTCCGAAACGCCTTTTTAAATGGGTTTCTCTCTGAAGAAGTGTATATGACCCAAGCACCCGGCTTTGTGGATCCACAACGACTGAATCATGTATGTCGTTTGCATCGTGCTTTATATGGTCTAAAACAATCCCCTCGAGCCTGGTTTCACCGTCTTTCTGAGTATCTTTTATAGCTTGGTTTCTTCAACATTCGGTCCGATAGCTCACTCTTTATCAAGCACGATTCCACCTCCACCCTGGCTATTCTCATCTATGTGGATGACTTGATAGTTACTGGATCTTCTCCATCCGCAGTCCATGAGTTTATGTCTAACCTCTGCTCTACATTTGACAGCCGTCAACTTGGTGATTTGGGTTACTTTCTTGGCATTGAAACTACCTGTACCAACTCTCTTCTCCACCTCAATCAGTCCCGTTATGCTGCTGATCTTCTTCGACGCTTCAACATAGAATCCTGCAAGCCTTGTCCTACTCCTATTGCTCCACAAACTCGGCTCTCTCTTTACTCCGGTGACCCCTACCCGATCCCACAAGTTATAGGAGCATGGTCGGAGGTTTACAATATCTCACAATGACACGACCGGACATTGCCTTTACAGTTAATCAAATTTGCCAATTCATGCACCAACCAAGGTCCTCTCACCTACAGGCTGCAAAACGGGTCCTTCGCAACATTAAGGGCACCCTTGACAAAGGCTTATTGTTTCACAAATCTCCCAATATGAATCTGTGGGCTTACTCCGACGCAGACTGGGCTGGACATCCCAATGATAGACGCTCCACAACGGGCTCTTGTATCTTCGTTGGCTCAAATCTAGTTTTTTGGTTCGCAAAGAAACAAAATACAGTCTCTCGTTCGAGCAGTGAAGCGGAGTATTGTGCTCTTGCCACAACTGCCGCTGAGGTTCGTTGGTTCACCTACCTCTTCCGCGAGTTAGACATCCCAATTCGTCTGCCACCAACTCTATTTTGTGACAACCTGTCTGCCTTGCATATGGCACGAAACCCGGTGTTTCACGCTCGTACCCGACATATAGAAATTGACTACCATTTCGTTCGGGAACTCGTTCAACGTCAATCTTTGAAAATAGCCCATGTCTCTACAAATGATCAGCTTGCCGACCTTTTCACCAAAGGGCTCAGTCGCTCTCGCTTTGACATTCTCTCTGCCAAGCTTCGTCTCTGTTCATCCCCTCCGTCTCGCTTGAGGGAGGGTGAAAGCAAGTGAATCCTGCTTAGAATTCTCAACAGTCTGCCTCAGCATATCCATTGTATTTTTTAGTTTATTGTAAAGCCAAGTCTCTATGTATTCTCATTCAATGGACAGGGCTCTATGTGCTTTGCCTATATATTGCTGTAACTCATATTGAATAGATGATCCTGGACAGTATTCTTGATCAATCCTTCCCTTCCTTTTATCATTCTAACAAAGTCAAACTCTTCGTTGCATTTCAAATCATCGAGACGCGCGAACTGCAGCACAAGCCAGCTTGTTAGCACTTCGGTGTAGTTCAAGTCACGACATTAATGTTGAAACTTGTTTAGTTTGGTGTGGTGTGACCTCTTGGCGGAAACCAACTTGTACGTAAATTTGGTGTAACTTAGTCTGTATCCGAACGGATAGACCGTGGAGCTGTTGAAGGGATTATAATTTCTACCCAGGTTGCCTAAACAAGTTTCAACATTGTCGTGACTTGACTACATCGACTCTGATCACTAAATTAAAAACTATTTTAAGAATACTATGGCTTGCAACTTTCAAAACTTTGTAAAAATCACTAAATTTATGTTAATTATCGGTCAAACTTCAACTAAGTTGACCAAAAAAAGTCAAAACTGGACTCTTTACCTGGAACGGAGGGAGTATTTAAAATAATCAAAGTACATTAGATCAAAATCACTCACTCCCAAATTGTATAACTTATTTTCCCTAGTTTCTTTAATACTCTGTTGAATTTCAATAATTTGTTTATTCATTTATTTCAATTGCTGCTGTAATATTGCATTGTCAGTTCTAGCTTCTAGCAAATCAACAGTTAAGTCTATATTTTCATTTTCAAGTTTATTGCCTTTTTCTTGCAAGTTTTCTATGATTTTAATTTTTTGAATATTTCTGTTGATATTTTTACATTGTCAAACTTTCTACTCAATTTAATGTTCTCAGCTATTAAGGATTTCATGCTATTTTCAAGATTTTTTTCATTTAAGCATAAATAACACATATTAACCTTTTGACTCCTTCTGAGTTAAGATTTTCAAAATTTCTTACTTGATTTAATTCTTCAGATGCTTTGATTTCTTGAGATTTTCAAATTTGCTAATGTGATTTCTTCATTTGAGCATAAATTACACATACTAACGTTTTGAGTCACTTTATTTAAGCTCATTAATTGAATTAACGACCAAAATAAATTTCAGTCCAATTTTTTTCTAAGCGTGTGACCCAATAGATTCATATTACCTTGACAATAATTAATTACTATAAATATGAATATATGTATATATATATATATATATTATATAAATAATGAGCAGCATGTAGCAATACATCATTGTTACCTAAGTAATAGGAATTATCAATGATTAACATAACTGAATGTGGCCAAAATTATTCTTGTCCATTTGTCCTAATATCTGATTAAATACAAGACATGGAACATGTCATCCTTGTTATAGTTTAATCTAGCTAGGTTTCTTGATTTCTGAGTTGACTTATCTAGTAGACAAATAAACTCAATATGTAATATTGATTTATTTGAGTACGACCATGCATTTACTTAAGTCTCACTCATCCAGGGATCCACAGATATTATACTCCAGTTATGTAGGAGGAACAAATTCTATCTACATCATTCATATTTCTCAGCACGATTCGTGGCATATCCAACATCCGACTTTATAAGCACCTTGTTACAGAATGACGTTTGTCGGTATCAAATTATACGACTCCTCATCTAGGCTATATAATGACTTAATTCAAGTCAAAGGACAACGAACATAATAGTTACTATGAGAATCGCTTATGACACTCACGTAACGATCCACATAGCATTCTCATGCGGGTCAATCCAGCACGCTGTTATACTTAATACGTACCTATGTGTAGACTAATATCAACTATACAAGTCTTAACACATACTAGTCTCTATGTATTATTATTTCCCTTATTAATTAATAATAATACTCAACCAGGGATATTTAGAATAATATTATTCAAAGAGCTTTATTATGCATTAATAATACATAATAAATAAATGCCTTAATAAATAAAGATATATCGTAAAATAGATTTGCCTCTAGGGCATACACCAACATCATCATCTGAATCATCTGAGCTGTCTAAGTCACTATCATCATTTGCCATGAAGCACTTAACATTCAACTCTTTGTCATTTTGTTTTGATTCTTCTTTTGAGATTGGCTGAGTTGATGCATAGATTTCTTCTTATAAAACAAACCAACTCTAGTTATTAGTATTGTAACAGTTATCAGATGTAGATGTAAAACATGTATAATCACCAGGACATATACTTCTGTCATAAGTCATAGTAATACAATGTGGATCTTTCACAAGTTGTTAAGCTTGGAGAAACTTAAATCTCTTAGAAACCTGCTCTCACACCAATTGTGGGTACACTCTTTTAAATAAATATGAGTTTCTAATGTAATTAATCAGTATTAAGATTCTTTAACAAACAGCTAAGCTCTGATACCAATTAAAAGGTCAAGGATTACTTTTATCCCATAGGTATCTCTTAGTTGTTACACAACTCTGATACCAAATGAAATAACTAAAAGATTGGATTAAGATGCTTATCCAAAATAGCTAAGCTCTGATGACAATTGAGTGTTCACTTCTTAAATCAGTACAACTAGTGCATTGGTAAAACTATTAAGATTTGTTATCAACTGAGTGTGATATCCCACTTTGGGTAGATGTGGGACTTGTATGTGCCTTATAAGTGGCCACCCACTACCACTGGGCACCAACTTATCCATGGACTTTTGGGTGGCTTGTAGTGGGCCAGTGCGTGGGCTATGCGTGGCGAACTTGGCTTCGGGCTCGGGTCGTTACAAAATGGTATCAGAGCGGGTCCTGGCCGAAAATGTGTTGGAACACATCGCCCGGGGTGCCGATCCTTTGGGCTTCCTTTGGGTCTTGACAAGGACGTTAAGGATTCAAGTGGGGGAGATTGTGATATCCCATATCGGGTAGATGTGAGACTTGTATGTGCTTTATAAGTGGCCACCCACTACCACTGGGCACCAACCTATCCATGGACTTTTGAGTGGCTTGTGGTGGGCCAGTTGACCCAGGTGCTTAGTGGGCCAGTGCGTGGGCTATGCGTGACGGACCGGGCTTCGGGCTCGGGTTATTACACTGAGAGTGAGTTGTTTGCAGGTTGTATGGCTTAAAAAGTTTAATGCTAACTTGTTTTTAAATATATTAAAAGAAGGCAATTTACTATTGTAATGATCAAACCTTTGATATAAAATGTTAATACACACTATATAAAGATCAATCATATAGATTAACTCTGAAAATAAGAACATATATTTGATGAAAAGTGAAAATAGTTGAGATTAAGACAAGCAACTAAGATTGTAAAACAGAGTTGTGCACAGCGAAAATAATTTAATCAGTGATCTTAAGACAAATTATAATCTTATCTTATATGTGTGTAATGTCTCAATGATTACAAACAATATGATCTTAGTTTGATGATTGATTGAACAGAATAATATAAACAATTTTGTTTAAACACAAGGCTGGAAATAAAGTGTAGAAATATAAAGAGTTTATGAATAGAGAAATTGGCACAATTATTTACAAAGGTTAGGATCACTTATCCTACATCCACTCCTCATAGCCCTCTGGCTATATAAGGCAATATATAGTCCACTATAACTCTTTTACTTATACATTTTATTGGCATTCAAATGAAAGATCTCAATTTTTTCTCATATAGTTGGCTTTCTAGCTAGGTTCTCTACATAATACACAAGGGGGGAGGGGCTGCTTTCTAATACAATGATTCTAAATAGTCAAATGAAGCTTTTATTGTAGGCTTGATGTTACTGTGTGACTACGACTTGTTATGCAACTGTCTTATGAAGTAGTTGAGCAGCTGCGTTGCTTGATCTGGAAGTTTGTGAATGATTGTTGATTTTTGTGGGATGATTGATGCTTGTATAGCTTGAATATCAAATATCTTAGGCTATTCTTCACAAACTAATACTTAGTTGTTTAGTGCTGTAGAGTTTCTTGAACTCTAATCTCTATTGTCTCTCTATTTTTCCTGTATATATATCTTTGTGTGAGCTATACTATCCTAACTCTCTTAGAGACACTTTGTGATGTGGAGAACTTTCCATTATATAGGCAATAATTGAAAAGTTTTCGTTGCATTCTAGTCGTTATATAACGGCTAGATGAGCTATTTACAACTCAAGTGCAGTCTATATGGCATGCAACTTGCTGCCAACTTGAAGTGAATATTCTTAATTAGATCATCTAATTAAGTCTTGCAATAATATAAAGGGAGATTCTATTTCTAGTACAAAATTACTTATCCGCTACATCCATTTAGAGTTAAACTTACATAGACCAAAATACCCCCTTTTAAATTCATATCATGAATTGCATAAATTAAAACTTGCATATATTTCATTGTGCAATATCATGAAAACAGTATGTAACAAAAATTTAAATCTTAATTGTAAAATTGATATTCATATTTAATCTTACTATTCAATTTAATAATAAAAATCCATGCTTAGAAAATAATTTTTTTTTACCTCTTGTACAAAAGGCAATTTAATTTCTTATGTTTTTTATGGGCAAAAATAATTAAATAGAATTGTTCAAGCAAGTAGATAAAGAAATGGAAAATACATTGGTCTTGGGATATATTGACAAATTAAAAAAAAAAATTAAATGATAGTATTGAAATGCGTAGTAATTGAAAGTTTCACTACCTTTTAATAATAGTTTTTTGCTACATACATTGGTCTTGTACAAAAGGCAATTTAATAATAATTTTTTGCTACATACAATCATTCAAGTGCAACAAAAGAAAGTTTCACTACCTTTTAATCTATATATATATAAAACCTAATAAGTCTATATAAGGAAAAATCCTGCCAAAATATTACTTACCAAAAATAGAAAGTCAACTTCATATAGATAAAACTGATTATACGTTTAAAATTTTTCTCGAAAATACAAAATCATAAATATAAAATAATAATACAATCTTTAATTACATCCAAACCATGAGTCGGAAAAAGTGGCATTGAAAAAAGTGACAAACTCTCTCTCTCTCTCTCTCTCTCTCTCTCTCTCTCTCTCTCTCTCTCTCTCTCTCTCTCTCTCAGGCCTCCTTTCCTTCTCTTCCCTTCCCTTCCCTTCCGTATTGTTTTTCATTTGACAATATTTTCAATTGAACCACTGTTAATGAAAACAATAATTTTTAATTATTTTTTTCCAATTTATGTAATTTTTAATTAAAATATTAATTATTAATTATGTAAATTTTGAATATACAAAATATTAATCATTGATTTTTGAAACAAAGAGGAAAAACAAAATACAAAGAATAAAATAAGGAAAATTAAATTATACTCTATAAAGATGTTATAGAGTATTACATTAATAAAAACAATATTCTATAATTTAAAAAAATTGTATTTAAAATAGAACATTTTTTCTTTTTTTCAATTTATGTAATTACCTGAAATTATACAATGACAACCAAGTCTTATAATTATTTTGTAAATTTCACTATAATTATTTTTCTTTCTTTTTTTCAATTTATGTAATATAATTTAAGGAAAAGTAAATTATACTATTCATAAATAATTTAATTAAAAAATATGTGATAAAGAGGGAAAACCAAGAAATAAAACAACAAATTTTGTGTATAAGAAATTTTTTCAGAAACTATAATATTACCAATATATCATTGTATTTCTATTTAATTAGTTGCCTCCAACATTTCTTTACCTCCATTTATTCTTTTTATTTTGATTTTTCTCTTTATTTTGCTCGAGTGTTATTTAGTTGAAAAAGATATATTTCCGTGCGTTAAACGCACGGGTGTAAAACTAGTTGAAAGAAAAGTGTAGTAAGCGTAATTTAGAAAATATAACGTATGGTTATTTAAGGTTATTTTTATCCAAACGTAAGCTAAATTAAAATAGTTATTAATGAGTGTAGTAGATAAGTAATTAATGTAGTGAAAATAGCTCTTTCCTGATAGAAATAGTTAATATAATTGCATTTCATAAATAATTAGAAAATAAACAATTTGCTAACATTGGAAACATAAAAACTGCATTGTTACCGTGCTCGTGATTTTTCCCTAATATAAATAGTGAATATAATTGCATTCCATAAATAATTAGAAAACAAACAATTTGCTAACATTGGAATTTCATTAATCCAATTTGGTATTTGACTCGCATTATTATTCCAATGTGTCCTCAACATATTGTTGAATAGTCAGATTTTTTGCACGAATTCTGTGTACCAACTACCAAGGGTAATTTATTTGTGGCTCATGAGGAGGGTTGGGAACCATTGTGTAGATAAAATTCAGGGGAGGTAAGTGATATATCTGAAATTCAGGCCTGCGATGTCCTAGTTGTATACCTATATAAAGTACGTACGATAGGGCAAGGGAGGAATTTATAAAAGTACGTAGCGCAAGCGATGGAGTGGATGTATGCAACCAAGTCTTGCCTTGATTTCTTCTTCTTCTTCTTCAGGTAAGTGAGATCGAAGTCTCTATCTTTATGAATAATGTTTCATATATTCAATCCCAAATAATTAATTGAGGAACAATTAATTAATGAAATTGAAAATCATTGTTTTATATAGGAATACGATTGATCAGAAGAAATCTAGAATGTGCGAATTGCCGGATGACATTGTTATTTCAATTATATCCTTTTTGACGATAAAGGAAGCCATAGCTACTAGCGTCCTGTCACGTAGATGGAAATATATGTGGAAATATACTACTGATAGTTGGAGGTTCAATCTCTCTGAATTATGTGATTGTAACTATTATGAGAAATATGGGACTGAAGGGCATGGGACCGGAGAAGACTACGTTAATCGAGTGAATCAAGCTTTGGAATCGCATCGTGGTCCATTTTTATACGAGTTAGGATTTTGCATGGATCAAACTTATTGTCCTCTTGCTCCATACTATACTAGTATAATTGACAGTTGGATTAGCATTGCCTCTAGAAAATGTGTACGGAGACTTGATTTGAATACACCAGACTTAAATTTAAACAAAATTGTGCAGAATTTGCCTGTTTTTTCCCAACTCACACATCTTACTTTAAAGCGGTTACAAGTTACGGAAGAGACTATTTGTTACTTTCTATCGAGTTGTCCGTTACTAGAACATGTATCCGTGCTAGGCTCGTCTGAATTGGTGAATCTAAAAGTTGGCGGTGGTTCATCTCTCAAGTTGAGGCACTTAGAAATATCTGATTGCCGGAGGTTGAGAAGTTTGGAGATTTCTGCTCCAAATCTTGTGTCATTTGCGAGTAGAGGGCAATATACCAATACCCTTTTCAAGGATGTACCCCTTCTCTCGACACTCTCTATCGAGCCATGTTGGTTCCACGGCTTAGAGATCATTGAGCCTTTGAGTTATTTCTCCCAAATAGAGAGTCTGACATTGGAGCTCAGCCTACAGGATATGAGTCCACCTGATCTGGAGTTGAGCAATCTCAAGCATTTGGAAGTGAGGATGGGAGTGTTTTTCCTACACAGTTTGCTTCCATTCTCATTTTTATTGAAGGCATCTCCTTTATTGTCCAGTCTCAAAATTGAGTTGGGAACGCTCTGGTGGACGGAGTTTACAAAGAGTTGGGAAACGTTTGTAGGGTTTATCGCTTATGGGAAGGTTGGCAAGGAAGAACACTTAACGCGTGAAGCTATTATCTATCGGCATCAATGCCTTAGAGTGGTGACACTTTGTGGGTTTCTTGGGTATCAACATCAAATTGATCTTGCTTTGCACTTGATCGGGATGGCTACATCACTTGAGAAGATGGTCATTGATTGCAGTCGAGAAATTCCTAACTTAACCCCCGAGTCTTGGAGAAAAGAGAGAAGTATAGCTAGACAAATTGCAAAGAAGCTGAGATCGAAATTACCTCCAGCAACCGAATTCGTGGTAATCTAGTTGACCTCAAGGAGGCTTGGGCCTTCTTTTACTTTTTCTCTCTCCCTCTCTCTCTCTCTCTCTTTATATATATATATATATATATATATATATATATATATATATATATATAATCCAGTACAGGCATAGTCCTTGGTATTAGTTATATTAATCATGTCGATTAATTGTTACTTAAAGACGGATTTTTAGTATTTAGCAGCTTATATTTGAATGTTTAGCAGTTTGAGTTGAGGATTCTGATTAAATGCATTATTTGTTAATTCCGAATATATATATATATATTATCTTTGTCCCATAATAATTGTCGTTTTAATAAAGTTAGTTTTTCCAAATATAAATGTCGTTATAAGATTTTAAGAAACATTTAGCAACCATTTATGCATTGAAAATATGAACAGATTTTTTCTTACAAACCCCAAAATCCTCTCAAATACCCACAATATATTTAAAAACACGGGTTTTAAGAGAAAATAGGATAAGTTAAGAGGAAAGAGAAAAATAATTACTACTTCAATAATTAAATTTACATAAGGGTAAATTCCTCCCTCCTATAGCTCACTTCACGGCAGTCAAATTTTTAGTACTTATGCTGACTTGTTGCATTGTTATTAGATTGTGAGCAATCAAGCATTTGATTAGGATAAGTTACGTTGTTGATCACTCAACATCCCAATAACTAACTCCATTTTCTTATAAACATGCAACACATAGGCTGTTCAATTGTAACAAATGAAACTCAATTGGGTCCTGCACAGCCACTTTATAAAGTTGGATGGCCCCATGGCGAGGATTATATTAATATATAAATTATGAGTACGTTGGTCACATTTAAAATAATTAAAGTACATTAGATCAAAATCACTCATTCCCAAATTGTACATGGGGCAAATAAATTATTTTCTCTAGTTTATCTAATACTCTATTGAATTCCAACATCCGACTTTATAATCACCTTGATACAGAATGATGTTTGTCGGTATCAAAATATGCAACTCCTCATCTAAGCTATATAACGACTTCAAGTCAAAGGATAACGAATACAATAGTCACTATGAGAATCGCTTATGACACTCAAGTAATGATCCACGTAGCATTCTCATGCGGGTCAATCCAGCACGTTGTTACACTTAACATGTACCTATGTTTAGACTGATATCAACTATATGAGTCTTAACACAAACTAGTCTCGATGCATTATGATTCCCTTATTAATAATAATACTCGACCAGGGATATTTAGAATAACACTTTATTCAAAGAGCTTTATTATGTATTAATAATACATAATAAACAAATACCTTAATAAATAACAATATATCGTAAAATAGATTTGCTTCTAGGGCATACACCAACATCATCATCTGAATCATCTAAGCTGTCTGAGTCACTATCATCAATTTCCATGAAGCACTTAAAGTTCAACTCTTTGTCATTTTGTTTTGATTCTTCTTTTGAGATTGGTTGAGTTAATACATAGATTTCTTCTTGTAAAACAAACCAACTCCAGTTATTAGTATCGTAACATTTATTAGATGTAGATGCAAAGCATGTATAATCACCGGGACATATACTTCTGTCATAAGTCATAATAATACAATGTGGATCTTTCACAAGTTGTTAAGCTTGGAGAAACTTAAATCTCTTAGAAACTTGCTCTCACACCAATTGTGGGTATGTACACTCTTCTAAATTAATATGGGTTTCTAATGTAATCAATCAGTATCAAGACTCCTTAACAAACAGCTAAGCTCTGATACTAATTGAAAGGTCAAGGATTACTTTTATTCCATAGGTATCTCTTGGCTGTTACACAACTCTGATACCAAATGAACTAACTAAAAGATTGAATCAAGATGTTTATCCAAAATAGATATGCTATGATACCAATTGAGAATTCACTTCTCAAATCAGTACAACTAGCGTATTGGTAAAACTGTTAAGATTTTTTATCAATTAAGAGTGAGCTGTTTGCAGGTTGTATGGCTTAAAAAGTTTAATGTTAACTTGTTTTTAAATATATTAAAAGAAGGCAATTTCCTATTGTAATGATCAAACCTTTGATGTAAAATGTTAATACACATTGTATAAAGATCACTTAGATAGATTAACTCTGAAAATAAGAACAGATGTTTGATGAAAAGTGAAAACAGTTGAGATTAAGACAAACAACTAAGATTGTAAAACAGAGTTGTGATATTATCTTATGTATGTGTAATGTCTTGATGATTACAAACAATATGAGCTTAGTTTGATGATTGATTGAACAGAATAATATAAACAATTTTATTTAAATACAAGGCTGGAAATAAAGTGCAGAATTATATATAAAGAGTTTAGGAATAGATAAATTGGCACAATTATTTACAATTGTTCGGATCTCTTATCCTACATCCACTCCTTATAGCCCTCTGGCTCTATGAAGCAATAATCCACTATAACTATTTTACTTATACATATTATTTAGATTTGAATGAAAGATTTTAATTTTTTTCTCAACTAGTTGACTTTCTAATTAGGTTCTCTACATAATACACAAGGTGGGGGCTGCTTCCTAATACAATGATTCTAAATAGTCGAATGAAGCTTCTGTTGTAGGCTTGATGTCACTGTGTAACTACGACTTGTTATGCAACTCTCTTATGATGTAGTTGAGCAGCTGGGTTGCTTGATCTGGAAGTTTGTGAGTGATTGTTGATTTTTGTGGGATGGTTGATGCTTCTATAGCTTGGATATCAAATATCTCAAGCTATTCTTCACAAACTAATACTTAGTTGTTTAGTGCTGTAGAGTTTCTCGAACTCTAATCTCTCTTGTCTCTATATCTTTCCTGTATATATCTTTGTGTGAGCTATACCATCCTAATCACTCTCTTAGAGACACTTTGTGATATGAAGAACTTTCCTTTATCTAGGCAATGATTGAAAAGTTTTAGTTGCATTAGTCCTTATACAATGGCTAGATGAGCTATTTACAGCTCAAGTGCTGTCTATGTAGCATGCAACTTGCTGCGAAATTGCAGTGAATATTCTTAATTAGATCATCTAATTAAGTCTTGCAATAATATAAAGGGAGATTCTATTTTTAGTACAAAATTACTTATCCGCTACATCCATCAAGAGTTAAACTTACATAGACAAAAATACCCACTTTTAAATTCATATCATGAATTGCATAAATTAAAACTAGCATATATTTCATTGTGCAATATCATGAAAATAATATGAAACAAAAATTTAAATCTTAATTGTAGAGTCCGTTTGGTGTAGCGTTTTCAAAACGCAGTGTTTTTAAAATGCAGCGTTTTTAAAATGTAGATTATTTAAAACGACGTTCTTTTATTTATAAATGCGTTTGGGATATTATATTAAAACGCAATTTTTTATTCCCTACTACGTTTTGGGAAAAAGCTAGGAATTTCAGTGTTTTAAAACGCAACTGCGTTTTCAAAACGCTGTTTTTTCTACCGCAGCATTGAAGTGCTAAGTTAAAGAATAAGCTGCGTTTTAACCCTGTGTTTTGACCAAAACGCACGATAAACAGGCTCGTAAAATTGATATTCATATTTAATCTTACTATTCAATTTAATAATAAAAATCCATGCTTAGAAAATAATTTTTCTTACTTCTTGCACAAAAGGCAATTTAATTTCTTACGTGTTTTATGAGCATAAATAATTAAATATAATTTTTTAGGCTAGTAGATAAAGAAATGGAAAATACATTGGTCATGGGATATATTGACAAATTGAAAAAAAAATTAAATGATAGTATTGAAATGTAACTTGATAAAAGACAATCATTCAAGTGCAACAAAAGAAAGTTTCTAATAAAATAATTTTTTGCTACATACTAGTATATCAAATTATCTAATTAAAAAATAAATAAAATAACTATCCTAAAAAAGATCAAGTGTAACTTTAAGTAGATCATGAAAGAAAAAAATCACTACCTTTTAATTGAAAGAAAAGTATTGTAAACGTAATTTTGAAAATATAAAGTATGGCTATTTAAGGTTATTTTTATCTAAACGTAAGCTAAATTAAAATAGTTATTAATGAGTATAGTAGATAATTAATGTAGTGAAAATAGCACTTTCCTAATATAAATAGTTAATAATTGCACTCCATAAATAATTAGAAAAAAAAAAAAAAACAATTTGCTAACATTGGAAACATAAAAACTACATTGTTACCGTGCTCGTGATTTTTCTTGTTTAGATCCAATTTGGTATTTGACTCGCATTATTAATCCAATGTGTCCTCAACATATTGTTGAAACGTAAGGGTAGTTTATTTGTCAGTTTACTGGTTCATGAGGGTTGGGAACCATTGTGTAGATAAAACTCAGGGGAGGTAAGTGATATATCTGAAATTCAGGCCTGCGACGCCCTAGTTGTATACCTATATAAAGTACGTACGATAGGGCAAGGGAGGAATTTATAAAGTACGTAGCGCAAGCGATGGAGTGGATGTATGCAACCAAGTCTTGCCTTGATTTCGTCTTCTTCTTCAGGTAAGTGAGATCGAAGTCTCTGCCTATATGAATTATGTTCCATATATTCAATCCCAAATAATTAATCGAGGAACAATTAATTAATGAAATTGAAATTTTTTGTTTTATATAGGAATATGATTGATCTGGGGAAATCTAGAATGTGCGAATTGCCCGATGACATTATTATTTCAATTATATCTTATTTGACGATAAAGGAAGCGATAGCTACTAGCGTCCTCTCACGTAGATGGAGACATATGTGGAAATACACTACCGATAGTTGGAAGTTCAATCTCTCTGAATTATGTGATTGTAACGATTATGAGAAATATGGAATTGAAGGGCATGGGACTGGAGAAGACTACGTTAATCGAGTGAATCAAGCCTTGGAATCGCATCGTGGTCCATTTTTATACGAGTTAGGATTTTGCATGGATCAAACTTATTGTCCTCTTGCTCCATACTATACTAGTATAATTGACAGTTGGATTAGCATTGCCTCTAGAAAATGTGTACGGAGACTTGATTTGAACACACCAGACTTAAATTTAAACAAAATTGTGCAGAATTTGCCTGTTTTTTCCCAACTCACACATCTTAATTTAAATCGGTTACAAGTTACAGAAGAGACTATTTGTTACTTTCTATCCAGTTGTCTGTTATTAGAACATTTATGCGTGCTAGGCTCGTCTGAACTGGTGAATCTAAAAGTTGGTGGTGGCTCATCTCTCAAGTTGAAGCACTTAGAAATATCTGATTGCCGGAGGTTGAGAAGTCTGGAGGTTTCTGCTCCAAATCTTGTGTCATTTGCGTGTAGAGGGCAATATACCAATACCCTTTTCAAGGATGTACCCCTTCTCTCGACACTCTCTATTGAGCCATGTTTCCGCAGCTTACAGATCATTGAGCCTTTGAGTTATTTCTCTCAAATAGAGAGTCTGACATTGGAGCTCAGCACACAGGATTTGAGTCCACCTGATCTGGAGTTGAGCAATCTCAAGCATTTGGAAGTGAGAATGGAACTGTTTTACCCAAACAATTTGCGTCAATTCACTTTTTTATTGAAGGCATCTCCTTTATTGTCCAGTCTCAAAATCGACTTGGGAACGCTCTTGTGGACGGAGTTTACAACGATTTGGGAAGTGGTTGTAGGTTTTAGAACACATGGGAAGGTTGGCAAGGAAGAACGCTTAACTCGTGAACCTATTATCTATCCGCATCAATGCCTTAGAGTGGTGACACTTTATGGGTTTCTTGGGTATGACCATCAAATTGATCTTGCTTTGCACTTGATCGGGATGGCTACATCACTTGAGAAGATGGTCATCGATTGCAGTCGAGAAAATCCTAACATAACCCGCGAGCCTTGGAGAATACAGAGAAGCATAGCTAGACAAATTGCAAAGAAGCTGAGATCGAAATTACCTCCAGCAACCGAATTCGTGGTAATCTAGTTGACCTCAAGGAGGCTTTGGGCCTTCTTTTACTTATTCTCTCTCTCTATCTATCTATCTATCTATCTATATATATATATATATATATATATATATATATATATATATATATATATATAATCCAGTACAGGCATAGTCCTTCTCCATGGTATTAGTTATTTTAATCATGTCGATTAATTGTTACTTAAAGACGGATTCTTAGTATTTAGCAGTTTGAGTTGAGGATTCTAATTAAATGCATTATTTGTTAATTCCAAAAATATATATTATCTTTGTCCGATAATAATTGTCGTTTTAACAAAGTTATTTTGTCTCAAAATAAATGTTGTTATAGAATTTCAAGAAACATTTAACAACCATTTATGCATTGAAAATATGAACAAATTTTTTTTTAAAAACCTAAAAATCCTCTCAAATACCCATAGTACATTAGAAGAAACGATTTTTAAGAGAAAGTAAGATTAGTTAAGAGAAAAGAGAAAAATAATTAATAATTCAAAAATTAAATTTACATAAGGGTAAATTCTCACTCTTATAGCTCACTTTAGGGCAGTCGAATTTTTAGTACTTATGCGGACTTGTTGCATTGTTATTAGAGCATTCACAGTCATGGACCTTTCAAAAGATTTATCCATCTTACCCCGTCATCAACTTATAAACTTTTTCTCTATAAATCTATTATCCACTATACATAAACCCATAAAAGATTTATAGCATGGAGCCACTACTAAATATTTCATTCTTTCACAATATACATTTGAAAGTAATAAATTTATTTTCAAAAATAAATAATATCTTTTTAACATAAAAATTATATAAAAAATATATTACGTCCAACAAATAATTTATACATTTTTTTAATTTTATCTTTCGAAAAATATATTTTTATTCATAAATATCTATATATATATATAATAACAATTGAGTCTATAAAAGGAAAATTTCCGCCAAAATCTACTTGCCAAAATTAGAACCCAATTTGTTTTGATGAAAACTTGTGCTTGCATTGAAAATATAAATTTCTAATTTTTAAGGTGGTCAACATTAAAACATCAAAAGTTAGTCTACAACATAATGATGATTTCAATTCCCAATTCAATGAATGTTCTTTTGCAAATGATTTCTTATGGGACCTTTAAGCTTTTGAGTTTATAGGTTCAGCAGATTAATATTAACAAAAGAATTCATCGTAAGAAACTTTTAACGAAAATTATATAGTCCTACAAATTTTGTCTATTTCATTTGATCTGGAGTTATTATAACAAAAAATATTCACATAATTAGTATGCGAAAGGCATTATATCGATAAAATATTCAAATCATATATTTTAAGATACAATAAAATAAAATAAATAAATAAACACATTTATTTTACGTCAATATAAAAAAAATATATTCAAATTATATATTTGAAGATACAAAAAAATAAAATAAATAAATAAACACATTTATTTTACGTCAAAATAAAAAAAAATCAGATCAGATTATGAATATGTTAAGGTCAAAGTTGATAAATTTTGGACTTACCTTGAGGAAGTCAAGCAAATTTTTAAGAAAGAAATACGGGTTTAAAATTTTGTTTTTGGTTCCTTTCTAAAAATTTGAAGGGTATAAGAAAACAAATGTCAAGCGATCGGTAAATAATCAAAAAATATAGGTAATTTTATATACCCTTAAAGCTTCATTTAATATAGCATATCCTAGAGAAACCTAATTGTTTAGAAACGTTAAACTCAATTAATGTTCATGGGTATTATTGTCGAACAAATTTTACAACATATCATTAATTATGTTTCTTAATTCTGTTTTATCAACTAGGAACATTTATTAGTATCTAAAATATTGAAGTTCATTTCTATAGATTCAAAATATTTATAACAAAAAATATGAAAAATACACATAAGCTTTAAGTGAAACCATTCGATTTATTCGGGAGTATCTAAAATATTGAAGTTCATTTCTATAGATTCAAAATATTTATAACAAAAAATATGAAAAATACACATAAGCTTTAAGTGAAACCATTCGATTGGTAAAAATTCAAATCAATCGAAAAAAATAGATGAAAATATTTTTGGTTCTTTTCATCAAATCAAGCAAGTATAAGTAAAACCCTAGGAAAGTATATCGAAAATGGAAAAAAAAATTGTAATTTTTTTCGAAAAAGTAAATTATTTATAATGTTAATGTAAGGTGTATGTGGAATATTTTTATTTTTATTTTTACAATTGTGTCTTATGCAATGTCTATCAACCAAAGTCTGGAGTAATCTTTTTATATTTACTTTTGATTATTTTTTAATTTTTATACATTGCACTCACTAAAATATTAAATTTTTATACATTGCACTTACTAAAATATTAAATTTTTATATTAATATAGATTTCATGCATTGCAGAGGTGGAATCATCCCTTAATTGGTATCAAAGCTTAACTATTTTATATCTAAGCTTGCAAATTGACTATTTTATTGGTTTCAAAGCATTAGTTGTTTTAATTGGTATTAGAGCTTAATTATTGTATCTCTAAGTTTCGTAATACTCATTGAGACCCGGATATCTTCAGAATTATTTCTAATTTTATAATTATAAATTATTGTATTTATGTAATTCTCTTTTATTAATTTTTTTTAACTTTCACATTTTAATTATTTGTTTACATAACTTATAATATTTATAATATAATTATTTATTTATTTTGTTAACATTAAACTTTTTAAACATTTTATTTATATCTATAAAATCGTGCATCGCACGGGTGTTGTACTAGTTGTGTATGAATAAAGAGCATAGAGTAGAAGTGTAGGAGGAGAGAGAAAGAGAGTTTAATGTGTGTTTTCGTTCCATATGAGGATTCAATGTAACGTTTTTTCTCGATTATTAAAGAGAGAGAGAGAGAGAGAGAGAGAGAGAGAGAGAGAGAGGATTTTTATTTTATGATTTACTAGTAATGAAAGGCATTACACCACATCTCATAGACCATATCTCCATGAAAAGTAACCCTCCCAAGCGTTTAGATCCGGAGTATAAGAATAACCACCGGTTTGGTTAAAGATCCATTGACATGTACCCTTGCACCTACGATAATCTCTTTCTTCTTCGTAAACATAAGCACTATCCACAAGTCGCTCGTTCGGCTTCAAGAAACAATTAAAGAGAGCGTTTCCGGGACTTGCTTCGAATGACCATTGAAAATCTTTCCCGACATCAAGGTATTGGATCCCCGTCGTGTAGTCGGATGATCTGCATTCGAACTTGAGAGTACCCCAATCACCCAACTGGTTTTGGATTCGGACAGATCTTAAGTTTGAACTAGGATCTTGTCCGAACACCATCAACACCTGAAATAAAATGAAAAACCCCCCAATGTAGCCACTCTTCATGATGGTTTTTGTATTTGTATTACAAAGAAGGCTTGCCAGTTGGAGAATGAGTTCTCTATTGAGGAAAACTACATTTTATAGCAAATGATTAGGTATGAACTCATTCAAATAGTTGACTGTACAATTACAAATTTAGAAAGCACTTAAATTCATGCCACCAAATATGTTATCTATATATTTTGTATACGTATTTGGGAAGTATTTGAATGACCCCGTTCTTAAATTATTATCCTGATTTGTCAAACTAGGTGTTTTTTTAAATACAAATTTGACATTTAATTTTTTAATTATTTCAAAAAAATCACTTAACACATAATTCGTACTAATTTCTTAAAATTTTTAAGTAATACGAATTGTGTGTTTTATGATTTTAAAATAAAACAAAAAATTATACGCCAAATTTTTATTTAAAAAACACTTAATTCAACTCAAAAAGTCTAGATAATAATTTAGGAAGAGTGGTAATTTACTAGATTTGAAATAAAATGAAAAAACATTTTTGGTTAGTGAAATGTTCGCATACCAAAAATAAGAGGACTCCTTCAATTACTTTCCCTACTATTGAATGAGAATTTGACTCAAGCCATTATGAACCAACTCTCAATTATTTTGAGTTTTGCTAAAAGTGAAGCAGATTTTGTGTGTTTATTAGAGGAGAGAGAGTCTACGAAAGGGAAAGTCTACTCCTTATTCTACATCCTATCAACGCTTTTATAGAAAGAGTGAAAGAGAGGGAGAGGGCTAAAGTCTACACCTTAGTGTGCAATCATATACTCCTTCCGTTTCACCCAAAAGTCCACGTTTAAAAATTTTAATAATTAATAGATATATTAATAGTATTAAAGTTAGTAATAATTATAAAAATATTTTAGTATTGTTAATTTGTTTGTACCACATGTGAAAGGTAAAGTTAAAAGTTTGTTAGAGATTATACGTATAATTTTTTAAAGTGAACTCTTTGAATGGAACATTCAAAAATAATATAGTAGACTCTTTACCTAGAACGGGAGGAGCAATTATTAACTAGGTTAGTACAATGCATGTTGGATGTACGATTTTAATAATAAAAAATTGTAAAAGATATTTATAATTAGGGGATTTTCTATACTTATCATAAATAATTAAAAATATTGTAATTGAAATCCTTTGAACAAAATTAAAATAAGATATATGTTGAAATTGACATATGAATACAAATCAAAATTACTTATAATAATATTTATAATGTAAAAAATTAGCGAATTAGGCTCGTGCCTATGGCACAATGTTAGTTTGAGACTGGATCAGTGTATGCTCAAAATTTTGTAGGGGGTGACTGCTCAGAATATTAATTGAATCCGACCCTCAAAAAATTAGTATAAAAAAAAATTTAACAGCCATAATAGACAATATGATAATCCAGTGGCATGGGAACGAATTATCTGCGGTCGATACTTAAATGAAAGTGATATCATAAAGACTCGGCTTCTCAAGAATTAGTAAAAGATAAACGTACGCTAGACATAGTTATTGAAACTCAAGTAATTTAATAAAAAATGAGTCAGTTTTTTATATAATTAATAATAAACATGTGGTTTGAAATTAATTTTCGAGGTTTTTGTTACCTAATATGGGTTTTAAGTATTGTTGTAGAGACTTCAAGGATTGGGGAGACAGTTGTGCAAAATGAAGGCATTGACTGAATTGGAAGACTTGAAGGGTAAATGTGCAACATCGAATATGACAGATAATTACTGTAATACCCTTGATTTCGATTGCATCTCGTTTTCGTCATTCATGCATTTTATATAGGTTGCACACATATTATTTGTTATTTGAGGTGTCTATACCTTGAGATTGAAAAATTACACACAAAAACAAGAAAATATTCTTAAATTCGGATTTCTACCCATCCGAACAACAATACGCTTAATAGGCCATAACTTTGTGTAAAAACTCAAAATTTGAATTCGTTTAATGCGTTAGAAGCTAAACATACAGGAATTTCCAACTATATCTTATTTTCTATTTATAGACTTATAGATCATATCGTTCTAGGTAAGCCGTTAAAGTTGGCCTAAAATTTTGCACAATTGTATATTACGTTAGCCCCTTTCTTTTGAATTGTCAAAATTGACATTTTTAAATTTGATTAATTAATTAATTATGGTTAGTTTTAATAAAGTATAATTAGATCTAAATAAGTATAGTTAGTGCTAGTAGTGATTAATTAGGCTTAAACCTAGTTAATTAGTGTTTATTGCACCATTAAGAATCAACCAATGAGGTTGCACCACCTCTTAAGTGACTCCTCCTTGTGTGACACCTAACTAACTTGACCTTTGACCAAGTCTAAGGCTGAATTTTTTGAAGAGTTGAGTCTCTCTTCAGTTTTTCATGTTTCAACCGTAGTAAGAAAAAGAGGGGGGTTTCTTCGTAAATTGTCTAGTCAAACTCCCAAAATTCTTATATGGTCTCACTCACTCCAAAATATATTTTAAGACTTCTTTTTATTATAAAATCCCATAATACATTTTTTTTTTGAACGACTCACATAGATCGTTCGAACGATTCTAGGGTTTTTTTTTTGAATGACCTCAGGGTCGTTCATTGACCTTAGGGTTTTTTTAAACGACCCCAGGGTCGTTCAACTAGTCGTTCAAATAACCCTAGGGTTTGTTTGAACCTGAACGACCCTAGTGTCGTTAAACTAGCCGTTTGAATGACCCTAGGGTCATACGATGAACAATGGAGGTAGTATATATGCGAAAATAAGAAATAATGGAGGTAGTGTGTAGATAAGAATGGAGAGATAGAGAGAGAGAGAGAGAGAGAGAGAGAGAGAGAGAGAGAGAGAGAGAGAGAGAGAGATTGAGAGGGAGAGGGAGAGAGAGAGAGAGAGAGATAAAAAGGAATAATAGCAGGCGTAAGGTTCACCAAAGGTTTTGAATGAAGAATGAGCACGAATAGAATTTGAATGCTAGGATGAGAGGGACGATGAATTATATGGCCTTCTGGGTTTGACAAGGCTATTTCAGTATTTGAAAGTGGGTATTTTGGGAAGTTTGTATCAATTATTGGTCAAATGCCACAAAAGATAACTTGTCAGGGCAAAAGACTAAATTTTGCCGAAATTACTCCGTAGAAGCTTCGGATTCACATACTAGGACAAGATTAACGGTAGAAAATGAAGATTAATCGGTAAAAATTATGCCAATTAGTCAGTTACTACTTTTACTTATGAATTGTTAAACTGTTACATGCTAACATAGAGTAACTGTATGTTGAATAATTGGAAAAGTGATATATAATTGTTAGTTGTACTAGTTTGCATTTTTGTTGTTTGAATAAATTGATGGTTATAGTTTATCCTACTTGTATAGTAGCTTAATTTGGTGAAGAACATGGTGATGATGTGAATAATAATTAAAACCCCAACTTATGATGTTTTGTATTTAGCTCTACGGGGTCAATTTATGAGATGACTAAACCCCTGTGTGGGTGAACGTAGGCATACGCATGTGTGGGTATTATTGATTATGGGATTCCAAACAGCATGCCAACTTGTATTACAACAACGACGCTGACATGACCTACTACATTGTAGACAAGTGGGAATAGGGATGGATATAGTCGAAATAGTACATCGACCCTGTATCCTTCTATTATGTATTTGCTTGAGTTGTTATTTGTGTTGTGGCAATTGCTATGTGATCGTCACATGTGCGAGTTGGTCGCGGTTTTCCAACTTATATGGGGCGCTTCGCAACAATCGAGCCTCTTGTGTTATTGTGTGTTAAATTTACAGTAATGTGCTATTATGAGTATGTTGTTACTGTTTAGTATATACACTGTTATGTATCTTTATTACTAAGTTGATGTTATTATGCCTTGTTACTTCTGTATATTCATACTTAACATGCCATGTAGTTGCATCGTAGTAACTTACTGGGTCTTTCGACTCACCCCGTTTCCTTTTGTTTTCCTTAGAACACAATCAATTGGAAAGAATGAACCAGTCAGGCCAGGGACTTGTAAGTGGTCTTAGCAGGTGGTGCTTTTGGGATAGTTATATGGTGACGCCCCGACCCGGACCTCTATACGAAATCCCAAGGTCGAGTCGCCAAAACAACACAACAACAAGAAGAGTATGTGGGGTAACACCCATACTTACGACAAAACACTACTGAATAAACCTGATTTAATTAAAACAAGTCTTCGGCGACACTACAGCCGGAACCCAACAACAAAAACCACAAGTCTTAAACATGGAAAATAAAACAACTACACAACAACCACAACATCGACCACAACAAGTCGGAATAATATACATAAACCACGAGCTACAACATGCATGCTCGGGAAAGAAACTAAATTAACCATAAGTTAAATACACATATGTCGGCTACCAAAAGAATACGATTATAACACAAACAAATACTGCCCAAGTAAAGTTTACATAACTTTACATAACCGTCGTCCTCACCAAAAGAATACTACTAACTATTAACAAGCTTCAAGAGCAACAACACCAAAATACAACCTTCGAGCTACTCGGAATCTCACCGACCTCATCGAGAACTGCTAGGTTGGCTCGGATCTAAGAAAAAACAATAAACAACAAACGGGGTGAGTCGAAACTCAATAATTTACTAAATGCAACTATATGACATGGCATAATGCTGATGTGCTGCAAATTAAAGTGCAACAATTAGGACATGAGTACCCTGTCGTATCAAGTAATGAAGTGTACATAAGTACGAGTTATCGATCCCACAGGGAATGCACGTAATTTTCACTCCAACTAAGTACCAAAATTGAGCTAGCTAATTATATTTGAGCGAAAAAAAAAATTGAGAATAAAAACTAAAAATAACTAAAAATAAAAGAAAGAAATTAATATATACAAAGTCGCAAAATGGTTTGGTAACAACAAATCAAGATAAAAGATAGGATTTTAGGAATGCAATATTTTCTAGTCTAGCTCGTGATTAATTTAATCTTCTCTCTACTCTCCTTTAACTCAAGTCTTGGTAGTCGGGTGCACGTTAATGATATTCACTACGGGCTCTCGCATCTTATAGCAAGTCTAGCTATCAATCCCTACTACGGGCTCTCGCATCTTATAGCAAGAAAAGAATAGCCGCATTATCGATCAAGCACCTCATGACTATCTAAGAACGCTCGATACCTCTCGGTCAAGCCATAGATAATTATTGTGTTATCCGAATTAATAGGACGGGCTCTCGCATCTTACCTTATAATTCTAGAAATCATCTAATGGGTAGCAAACTCATCGGAAGCATTAAGAGCACACAATAAATACCAAGAATATGGGTAATAGTGGGTAGAAAAATAATCTCTCTATTTTTCTACAAGGCATGCCGGTAACCGGGACATCGAAAGTGGTTAAAAACCCTAATTTCCTGCCTCTCGGTGGAGTGATCGCTTCACAAAACAAGTACTCCCATGGCTATCGGTGTTTTCCAGGCACCAACTACTAATTTGTTCGGTCCGAAATGTAAGATAGCTCTCACGGATCCAAACATTTCTCAAATCATTTAATTAGTGACCAATTAATTAAAAGCATTAAACCCACAAATTAATAACCTAGCATGCTTGTATACTAAATAGAGAGAGAGATAAAATTAAATCACTACAACAACATAGAAAAATAATTGCTTTTCATAAATCATTAAACCACAAAACCAATTCCACAATTACAAAATCATTCAACCCAAGAAAATATCTAAAATATAAATTGAAAGAATTTAACCTACAAAGCCGCGAGCAATGCCGAAATCCGGGGTTGAAATCACTTGTAGAAGCTTCGTTGGCTCTTGATTTGAAGCTCCAAACCTTCAAAATTGATCAATCTTTGGAGAAATGGAGAGAATTTTGGAAGGGGAGGGCTGCTGCCCCAAAAGGGACACACAGCCCGTCTGGGGCTTTTTTTTCTTCTGTTTTTAGGGCTAGCTTGGAGATATAGGAAATCACAAAGAGTACCAAGGAAGCTTGTGGCAAAATGGGAATTAAATATGAAGTGCAGGGGGCTGCTGGAACAGAGAGAGAACTGCTAGGGAGGCCTGAAACAGGGCTGATCCGGATGGGGAGTTAATAGGTGTGGGTGGATCGCGGGTTGGCTGGTGGGCTGTTGGGTGAGGATGTGAGTGGGAAAGGGGTTGGAAAGATGGCTGGTGGAGCGGGTGATGGGCCGGATCAACAGAGTCCATGGGAGAAGACCGCGGGTTGCTGGGTTGGATCAGGGGACACGTGGCAGCCTGTAGTGCCGCCACCGAATTAATGAAGAGTTTCAACATTTGCTCCGGTGCCCTGAGTTCTTCAGACTGTCTCCCGAAGTCCTTCCCCCTCCAGGCTTCTCATTTTCGTCCTCCGTTAGCTCTGTTAGCCCACCGTTAGCCTATTTTGCCTTAGCTAACTTGACGGACTTTGACGGAATAAATTAAAGCTCAACTTTAAAGCCCGAAATTTGCCTCAATCTTGTGCTAAAATCCCTATAAAATGCTTGATTATACTTGGAAACCTACAATAAGCACAAATATACAAATAATAATATTTTCAAGCACAATTAACTCAAAAGTAGTACAAAATAAAAGGAAATTAAAGGGAAAATTCGTGAAAATCTTGAGTTCATCAAATGCTCAAGTGTAAACATAACATGGTAATAGCATTGATATACCACAACTGAACATATATCATCATCTTTGATATACAAATCACATAACTCACATAGCACCTTGATATTCACATAAGTGCTAGTAAATAACCACATATTAAAGGATATTCACTAATTAGCAACGAACAATTCCGTCTCTAAGTTCCATTTTTAATTAATGATGAACAATTCTGTCTCTAATTTCCATCACTAATTAGCGACGGAATTAGCGATGAAAATTTTATTGACGGAAATTTTCGTCGCTAAAAATAAAAAATAATTGAAATTATTTATTTTTGATTTTTTTTGCCTGATTTCAACAAATAACATGATATTAATAAAAACATTCCACAAATCCATATAAATTAATTACAAAATTACTACAAATTATTTACATAAATTAAAATTGTTAAAACAAGTGTCAATAAATAATTAAATTGTTCAAACTAATCGTCATGAAATAAATTTCGGGAACAGGAATGATCGGGAGATGGGTGATTAGACCGACGGGCTTGACTCTGAAAAAATCGGTCTAAGGTGGCCTGCATTTGGGACACAGACTATCGGGTTTCAGTGAGCTCGTTTCGGATGTCAGCGAGCTGGTTTTGGGTTTGAGCGAGTTCGGTCTTTAACCTCGAAATGACGCACTCGTGGTCAACGTTCAGCTGGGCCTCAGTTCGTTCTGTCGATCCAGAAGCACAAGAATCCATGGTTGGCATGTGCGAGGATCCCCCGTGTGCGCCTATCCCGTAGACTCTATCGCCTCTCTTTGCTCGTCCTATAGAGGTGATCTGCTCCCATAATGGTTGGCTCCACTGATTCCATTATTGACCTCCCCCTCTTTGGGTTACACCCGCACGACATCGTGGCTTGGCTTTGAGGCGATTTTGATCGCTTCGAATGTATTGCTAGTCGGTGAGCATTCCCATTGTGTCTTTTATGGGGACGCTGGTGTGATAACCCCGATCCGATCCGGTCGGCCTCATTAATAAAAAACGAGCAGTTTTCGAATATAAGGACAAGTGTGTTGAATACACCCGGGTCTCATTATGGACTAAAAAAAATGTAATAAATGTGTATAACAAATTTATATAAAAAAACAGTATCGCCACCCTCGTTTATGAAGAAAACGAGAGAAAAACTAAGATTGTGGGTTCGGGAGCTAAGTTACGAGTCGGGAAGGTGTTAGGTATCCAACTCACCCTTTCAGACTCTATGATTGCATGCTAGTTAATTAAAAATGCTATGGTGTATTATGTTATGCAAATAAAAAAAATGAAAAAATGGATCACAGAGATTTGCATCTCCATTCATATTCTGCACAAATAATATCTATATATATATACATATATATATATATATATATATTGCAGAAACAACATCAAAAATATAAATTTAAAACAAAAATATTTATTTTTGTGTTTTTACATATTTATATAATCTATAAATCAAATATAAAAGGGAAATAAATCAAAAATGAAATGAAAATGGGCTGCAACAGTGGAGGCCCAAAGTAGTAGAGGCCCAAGAAGACCTTTCCTATGGTGCGCGATGTACCAAGAAGGTCCCTCCCTTGCTCTGTTTTTGGACAACAACTTGGGAGCTTGATTAGAAGCTCAAAAATGTTGTTTTTGGCTATGGAATTGATACTAAGCCCGTGGGTAAGCTAGGCTAACAACATGTAATCAAATTTACATGAGTTCGAAGCTTTAATCATGGATTAAAGTCAAGAAAACGGTCCAAGAACAAAGAAACCAAAAAATAATGATCAAGAACACAGTGATCAATTAGAGTTGGAGGTTGAATTTATGCATATTTACATACCAAAATCATCTGAGCATGTTTATTTACATGTTTACAATCCAATATAAGCTATTTACATGTCTAAATCGAATAAAAACTAATGAACCGAATGTTATTACCTTCTTTTGTTTTATAGAGATTCAATTCGGACCAAGTTCTAGGTTGTTGATTCGTGGTTTGTGCTTCCCTTTGCTCCTTAGGAAAATAAGACTTGATTATATTTTTGTTTGTGTGTGTTTGAGTGTGTTGTGTGTGTGTTCGCTGTTGTCGTTTTTCAAGAACGGAGGAGGAAGTACCTGTGTGTATGTGATTTTTTGATTAATTGTCTCTCTCCTGTGTGTGTACATTTTTCAATACTGAGAGGGAATATTTATAGGACGGGGTTACTCTTCAGCCTAAGTTTCATCCAGCTTGTATATGAAGATTTGGAGGAAATTTCCTGTGCAATTGCTGGTAATCGTGAAGATGAAAGCTTGCTCCTTTGGTGCACGGTGCACCATAGGAATTTGTCCTGCTGCACTATCTTTCAGTTATTTGTACTTTGACCCTTAGACTTCAAGCTTTGACACTTTTGTCATTTTCTTTGACTTTTGACTTAACATTAGTCCTCTGGTGTACTTCTGTTATGTTTTTAGTCTATTGTCATTTGTGTAGGCATTTTGGATACCTGTAATTTTTATAAAATTTGTGTTAGTCCATTATGTAAATAAATTAATATTTATCGGAAAATGTATAATATAGGTGTACAAATTTGGGGTGTCTACAGCCGGTCAGATTCGCCTTCATGGCTTCATTCCCGTACTGTTTATCTCGCAGCTTCAATTGCATGAGCCCTTTGGTTGCTAAGTCTGTATAAAACACTTACTCTACTTTGTATAGGGGCCTACTCGCCCAACCGCTTGACCAGCCCCTCATCATCTTTAATCTGGCTAATTTTGCTGCCTTCTACTGTTCTGCTTTCGGAGCGATCAGCCCCCACACCTGAGTGGCCAACTTCACATTTACCTACTTCGGATGTGAGACCCACTTATGGTAATTGGTATAACAGTTGTGGCCGGAGGTGGTGGTGGTGGTGCTTGGACACCCGTCAAAAGTGCAGGTGGAATGGACACCTTAGCTTGTCCCATTGACCACAAGAGTTGTTTATTGAGCATTATCTGAATTATAGCTGCAGTTTGCGTTTTTATGATTTTAGCTTGGACCGATGGGTCGGCCACTGACATGGACTTACTAGTGGTCGCACGCCGCGTGTCTAACAGATCACGCAGATCACTATTTCCTGTTTGCGGTTTATGTTCCTTTTTATCTGTGCAAGCCCCCTTGCCTTTGGCAGGCTTCTTGGCTATAGGCTCTTTGCGATTTCTCAAAAAATACAAAGACTTTTCTCTCTGCTAGCCATCTTGTGGCATAACAATAGCAGCGGGAGTTGATATTTTATTGGTCGTTCCCATTTGCTTACCGATAGGTGGAGTAGGATCGTTGCCGTGCCCGTAGTTCTTTGCGTTATTTGCCATAATCACCGGATAGTTCTAAAGTTTGTTTTGTTTGTTTGTTAAGGATATCTTAGCATACACAAATTCCTCGTCAACGGAACCACTGATAATGCTAAAATTTGCATCGTGGTCCTAATGAGGAAATGCTCCGGTGAAATAGCTGGTAACTATCTTGAAAACAAGAACAAAAATTATGCAGGGGATCCCAACAAAAGCCCCTCCGGTGTAAGAATTAGCACTGTACTTCAGAGAATGAATAATGCTAATGCAGGCTGTAAAAAAGGTATAGTTGTGTGAATCTTATACTCCCTCCGTCCCTAAATTATTGTCTTCCTTTCCTTTTTCATCTGTTCCAAAATAATTGTCTTGTTTGAAACTTTTCTTTTTAGAACATCACTTTTACTATTTTACCCTTACTTTTTCTTCCTACTTTAATAATGGGCCATATACACATGGGCATTAAAGGATGTTACACACTTTTTCAATACTATTCCAATATTAATAATCAAGTCAATTGAATTTTCTTAATCCGTGTGCCGGGTCAACCCAGACAATAATTTAGGGACGGAGGGAGTATATCTTAGCATACACAAAATTCCTCGTCAACGGAACCACTGATAATGCTAAAATTTGCATCATGGTCCTGATGAGGAAATACTCTGGTGAAATAGCTGGTAACTATCCTGAAAACAAGAACAAAAGTTACTATGCAGGAGATCCCAACAAAAGCCCCTCCGGTGTGAGAATTAGCACTGTACTTCAGAGAATGAATAATGCTAATGGAGGCTGTAAAAAGGTATAGTTGTGCGAATCTTATACTGTATTTGATGTTACTATTTATAAGAGGGTATCCTGTAGCCCTAGATAATTTCGAACTGTGATAGATATGATCAAATCCTATAGTTTACGGCTCAAGCCAATGTATCCATTGAGGGCTAATGTAAAAGACCTAGTACAATAGGAATCTACTGAGTCAGAGATAGTTCCATAATACACAATATATCGGAGATGGTTCAGTGAAATAAGTGACATAACACGATTGGACAAGCTTGGCGGGCAAGGCAGTCCGCACATGTGGCTTTCTTCTTGTGCAGCCTGCTTAGCCATGCAAGTTGAGCGGCCCGCCCTTGGTGTACGGGTCGCAATCCATTGTATCGCGAGTTGTTTAATATTGTCATTTTTACACTCAGTGTTCAAATTTTGGTAGTTCGGGATATTATTTTAAAACACAATTAATTTTTTTTTTCAATAGCGTTTTAAAATCTGCGTTTTGGGAAAAAATTAGAAATTTCAACGTTTTAAAACGCAGCTTTTCTACCGTAACATTGAATCGCTAAGTTAAGGAATAAGCTGTGTTTTGACCCTGCGTTTTGGCCCAGAGGGCTCTAAATCGTGTTAGTAAGAGGAAAGAAAAAAAAAATACTCATTCAACTTATCTATAATAATTGAACTTAATTAAGGGTAAATCAGTCTTTTGTAAGATTCTTATCCCGTGTGCAAATTGTTAAAACGACACTTACTTTGAGACATTATACTCCTTGGGCATTTAATTGTTTATTTGATCTAAAATTTATCCCAGTTATTATTATTTTTTTTGGTTTTGTTATTCATTTTAAAGTTTGGTAATAATTAAAGAGTAATGATATGTGCACCAAATGTGCACCACAATTTTTGTTGACATCTTCTAATTTGTTAACTGATTTGTGGATCTTACCACTTAAAATATTTTGACCAACTAAAAGATTTCAACAAAGACTATTGGTGCACATAACATTACAAATAATTAAATAAGAGAGATAGTGAAACAGTTAGAGAAAAAATCTAAAATTCATAAAAATGTTCCTTAGTCCTCTGGCGCACCCGGTACCAACATTTCAACACCTAATACGGAACCCAATAAACACCAAAGTAATGCCTAATCGTAGGGGTGACAATGGCTGGCACGACACGATTGCACGAACCAGCACGACACGATTATAAATACGAATTACAGAGATAAGAAACACGATAAGGCACGACACGACACGGCACGACACGAAACACGACACGAAAGCACGAAATTATAAATTTAATTAAAATAACATTTACTATTATATTTATGATCAAATAAGATAGATAACACGAAAACACGATAGTGTGGCACGAACACGACACGATGGCACGAATTGCCACCAATACCTAATCGAACCCAAAAGGCCAACACCCCATGACCCACACACCGAAACGAACAACCTAGAATATGAAACCCTACAATGAAACCCAAAAGTAATTAAATAAAAAAAATGAAAAAAAAAAAACACGAAAAAAGAAGGAGAAAGACACCTAAACCGCACTCCTCACAACATTTTCTTTCTTTGGAAAACATAATACTCCCTCCGTTTGAGACAAAAAGTTTACTATTTTATTTTTTTATATTTTATTTAAATAATTTATAATAAAAAATTATGCCTACAATCTCTATACTTTTTCAATTATACCCTCCACATATGTTATAAACATCTTGAGTATAATCAAACATTTTTTTAATTATTACCAACTTCAATACTATTTATATATCTCTTAATTATTAGACCTTTCAAACATGGACTATTTGGGTGGAATAGAGAGAGTATTAAGGATTTCATATTTTTACAACCTTTTCTTTTCTTTTTGGTGTGTTCCCTCCAAATGATCTAATTTCTGAAAAAAAGATACTCCCTCCGTCCCTTAATTATTGTCTTATTTGATCCGGCACACGGATTAAGAAAAAAATAATTGACTTGATTATTAATATTGATATAACGTGTAATTTTCTTTAATGCTCATTTGTATGTGATCCATAATTAAAGTAGGGAAAAAGTAAGGGTAAAATGGTAAAAGTGATGTTCTAAAAAGGAATGTTTTTAAATAAGATAATTATTCTGGGACGAATAAAAAAGGAAAAGAAGACAATAATTTAGGAACGGAGGGAGTATAATTTTGGTCTTATTCGAAGGAGATAAATATAAGTAAGATTACAATTTTGAAAATTTGATTTGTCAAATGGGAGGAAATAATGAAGTATAACTTCGTAGGAAAACAAAAGTACAATGACACTCACTTTTCAATGTACAACTCTTTACACATATATATTTCTCCATATCTATTGATGTATTGTATGCAAATGCAATTCCCTCTCCATGTTATTAAAAGGGATAGACTTTTTTACTATAATTTATATTTATTTACTATATTCATTAATAAGCACTTCAAATTAATTTATATTTTATCAAAAACTACCCTTTGATTTTACATCCATTGGAATGATACAATATACCTTCCTCATCCTAAAACAGAGTCAATTATTTCTTTTTAGGACGAGTAGTAAAAATGTTCACTTTTTAATTTTTCGTTTTTAAGATGTTACTTTTAATATTATACTTTTTAGGCTTAAATTGCAATTTGGTCACCCTACTTTGACAGAAAATTCATTAAGCTCACTCTACAATTTTTTTTCTCAATTTTATCACTATACTTGGCATGTTGAGTCAATAAGCTCACCGCGCTTGATTTCCGTTAGTTTTGTTAGATGGAGGGCTGCAAAAAGACCAAAATGCCCTTTACCTTAAATTACTATTTAGTCACCCTACTTTGACAGAAAATACATAAAGATTAATAGTATAAAATTTTGTGTATAAAATATTTAAAATAATCAAATCAGTTAAATAAGTTATTTCAAATATAATAAAATAACATAATTTCAGACTAATTCTTAAAAATATTAAACAAAAATTAGGTTAACTTATCAGAATTCTTAATCAAAATTAATAAAAGATTTTGTTGGTCTTTTCTAAAGCAATAAATTCTTTAGCTTGACTTTTTTTTTTTTAGATTTAAAATATTCTTTGGTCCCTTGACTTTAGCCCAATTTTTTGTTTGGTCCTGTCTCTTCAAAACATATTCATTTGGTCCTACATGTTGTATTTATCGATTAAATTCCCCTCTCATGTCGTTATCGTTAAAATTTCCGTCTAATATTTTTAAAAATAACAAAAATACCCTAACGATTACAGTGAATGTTTAAGGGCATGTAAATTGACAAAATTACCCTTAATTGTTATCCTCACATACAATTACATTACTCTTTTAGCAAGGGTATTTTTGTCATCTTCTTTGCCAGGCTGGACTAAAAATTTATTTTTTTAAAATTATTTAGATAAAAAAAATTGAAAACAAAACTAATTAAAAAAGATGGAAAGAGAAGATTTGACGGCCAAGTCGTCGAGCAGTACTAGAATGCGTCGATTCGACTTCAGCGATATGGAATTCGACGAGGCATTTGCTAATCCTTGGGAGACAGACTATGAAGCTATAAATACTGGACGTATCTCTGTAGAGAAATCTTAGGATCGTCGGCGAGCTTGAAATCAAGTTCGAATCCAAGTGACTGGAGGGGATTTGAAGATGGAAAAAGAAGATTTGACGGCCAAGTCGTCGAGGAGTACTAGAATTCGTCGATTCGTGGGGTTTTCCGGCGAGAATGAGTGACTAAGAGCGAAGTAGAGTGAGATCAAGGCGATGGCGAGCTTCGCCATTTTTGTTTAGGGTTCTTTCTCGAGGTTTAGCCTTAACTGACTGAATGTTAACGAGTTTTGGTTTTGACAATCTCTCTATAATAATCTCTCTAATTAAGTTTTGTTGAGAGGAAATAGATGGGTAAAATTGAAGAGAGAGATGGAGGATTTGAAGAGAGAGATGGAGGATTTGAAGATGGAGATGGAAGATTTGAAGAGAGAGAAATTTAGCTGGGTTTCAAGAGGTTGAAGACAATCTAATTTTTGAATTGACCAATTGATCCCCTGTATTTTGTATTTCTCGAAAAGTCGGTCCATAGCTTTTTAGTAAGGATAATTTAGTCATATTAACAAAAAATTGGACGGAACCTTTAACGGTAACGCTGACCAAGAAATACAATATGTATGACCAAATGAATATGTTTTAAGGAGGTAGGATCAAACAAAAAATTGGGTTAAAGTCGAGGGACCAAAAAATATTTTAAATCTTTTTTTTATATAAAACTAATTATATTAAACAAATGCATTAAATTATTATAAGATAGTTATTATTGTAGAATAAAGTAATCTTAAAATATTATTATAAATTATTCATAAGTAATTATAGATATTTAAATAAGGGTTAATGACATCACTAGAAAAAATTCGTTAAGTCAATCATGTGGTACATGCCATTTTTCAAGAGTATTATGGGAAATTCCTAAGGAATTTAATTATAAAAATTTTTTATCTTAATCTAATTAAAAGTATTATGTGGGTGTTTGATCTTTTTCCCTAGTTGCTCAATTTTTGGGTTTTTGTTTGTTCTTGGTTGCAATGAATTTTAATATTTTAGTAATGACATTTTTGGGTTTTTAGGATAATTTTAAATTTTTTATTTAAAAATCAGGATGGAGTGATGAACTTGATATTTATGTCTAAGTGCAGTGATTAAATTAATAGTTATTAGTAAGGGTATTTTCGGAATAAAATAATAATAATAAGTTTTTCATCCAAAAATCTGGATGGAGTGATTAACGTGGGATTTATGCCAAGTATAGTGATGAAATTGAGAAAAAAATTGTAGGGTGAGTGTAATGAATTTTCTGTCAAAGTAAGGTGACTAAATTGCGATTTAAGCCTACTTTTTATTGCTTCCTACTTTAATTGATGGTTCCCATTCCTACATAGACATCATTAGAAAAAACAAAATAATTAAATATTTTTAATACAATCAATCAACTTTTCTTAATCTGTGTCCCAGTAAAATATGACTTCATTTTAAGATTGAGTGAGTATTTTAAGTGAATGATAAAATTAACATTTAGTTTTTATTTATTTTTACTTAACCTATCAATAATACTCATATTTTTATTTCTATAAGAAGAATACAATTAAAATAATAGAGGATTTATGAATGATAGACGGATATGATAGTTTTAAGTCATATTCGTCCATGAAAAAGAAAAAAAAAAACTTTTTAACTAAAATATTAGTGTTAGTTGTTTGTACCTCTTTTAAATTGCTCTAAAATTTGATCAATTAATAGAAATTGAACTATTTGTACGAGGCAAATAAAAGAGGAAAGTAAAACATTATTAGTACTCCCTTCCTCCCGGATAAATGTTTCTACTTTCTATTTTGGGATGTGATGTAGAACACGAAGCTGAAGTGTATTTGAACAAGATGGAAAGGGCTAAGAACTTTGGTGGGAAGAGGACTGGAAAGTCGTGGGGTAAAGTGTCAAAAACAAAATTGGGGCTCTATTAGAAATCACGAATTTGAGGAGTCTTTCGTCAATAGAGCATAACTTTTAATTCCGGATAAACCACGGGACCACCAATATGTCAAATCGAAGCTATCAACGAGATCTACAAGGCTCAGCAGGGGTACCCCGTGATGAGTTCATTTTAAGCCAAAAAAACACTGTTTAAGCATTGTTTTAGGCCTCGACAGTTTTCTTTTCTTTTTTATTTCTTTTTCCTTGTATTTTTCTTTTTAGGGTTTAGATTATTTTAGGGTATATAAATACCCTCTTAAACATATTGTTCGGCAGCTTTTTGATCAATAATAAACAGTCTCTTTCTTCATACGTTTTGCGTGTGAAACCCTAAATCGTCATAGACTTGTTTCTTAGAGTTTCTCGTGGTAAGAACTTCATCGTTGTTGATTTCGCTGCGTCAGGATGTCCCAACTAAGGTTCCTAAAAACTTTTGATAAACTATTTTCTATCATTCTTCCTAATATACCCTTAAAACTTCATTTAATATAAAACACATTAAAAAAAACTCAATTATTTAAAATAGTTGAACTCAATTAATATTCATAGGTATTATCGTTAGAGCACATTTTACAACATATCATTAATTATGTTTCTTAATTTCTGTGCTTTATTAATTTGGAACATTTATGTAGAACGAAGGGATATTATTATTATATTATTAATATTATTATTACTCCCTCCGTCCCTAAATTGTTGTCTTGTTTGACCCGGCACACGGATTAAGAAAAAACAATTAACTTAATTATTAATATTGATATAATGCGTAATTTTTTTTAATGCTCATGTGTATGTGGTACATAATTAAAGTAGAGAAAAAAGTAAAGGTAAAATGGTAAAAGTGATGTCAGAAAGTTTTCAAACAAGACAATTATTTTGGAATGGACAAAAAAAATAAAGGAAGACAATAATTTAGGGACGGTGGGAGTATTATTGAAATTGAGCAGAGTATAATTGCCTTTATTAAAATTGCAGCCGTCGAGTGGTGCTAAACCACACCCCCCAAAAATGCTAAATGACACCCCCCCTCCCTGGAAAATTTACTATTTTGCCCATGTTTTTAATGAAAAAAAAAATTGAAAAAAAAAAAAAATTTGGCAAGACTCCCAACAGTGGGCGGTCCTCATGGATTCCGTTATAAAGTTAACAATTTCATTAAATTTTTAACGGAAATATTAACTTTAGTATATTAAAGTTAACATTTCCCTTAAAAAGTTAACGAAATCGTTAACTTTTTAACGGAACTTCATGAGGACCTCCCACTATTGGGAGTCTTCTTCCAAGAAGACCACCCACTCTTGGGAGTCTTCTTCATTAGGACCGCCCATTGTTGGGAGTCTTTTTTTTTTTTTTTAAATTAGGGGCAAAAGAGTCTTTTCTGAAGGGAGGGGGGGTATGATTTAGCATTTTTGGGGGGCGTGGTTTAGCACCTATGTTGTAATAACTAACTCACTCACTCAGTAATAAAACCAACCCACACCCCCCAAAGCGCAGTTCATTTTCAAAGCCGTACCATTCAACCGCCAAATCCAGATATATCTCTTCTTGTGTTGATTTTAATTTGTCTTTAGATTGTTCAACTTATGTTCACTTGATTTGAATTTAATTTCTTAATCTTTTGTTTGTATTGCAGTCTGATCATAATGGCGGCCAATACCTCGCGCACCCCTCGAAAATCAGGAGATGGATTTCAGACGAGAATTTCTGAGTTGTATGGCAGAACCGAAGATGAAATGAAAAAACTCAATGATGCAATCAAATTCTTCAATAGGAATCTAACGAAAGTGAATGACACGTTACTCGATTTTGAACTGCAAGGTGAATATACTTGAACACCCTCGATTATCAACTTTACACGTGGCAAATACCACGTGTCCAATAAGTACCAGGTCGACAACATGTAGGCATCGGAGGCCCACAAAGCAGGCCAGCTCGAAAATAGCGACCAGGTTCACCTTGGTTTATTCATCTCTAGCACTCGGCAAAGACGTCGACTGCACAGCTCGATTGTTCGACCTGGATCATAGACCTCAGGAGTAACGGACGACTCGGCTAAACAAACCAAATCCAAATCGCTCCCACCCGTATACTCTCTCAACACGCTGACACAGGGACCCACAGTGCGACCTGGGGACATCCCAGGTCGACCTCACCAACATCAAGCGACTAGGCGTATGCCAGGGCGACCTTGATGGCATCGAGCGACCTGGCGCATGCCAGGCCGACCTCGATTACATAGAGCGACCTGGAAGCATCCAGGCCAACCTCGGCATAGTCCCTTCAGCTCGGAAAAGCAGTGTCCTATACGGAGTCACATCACGCCTGGGAAGAGTCCTGCTATAATTCGTTACATATCAGTCCTAAGCATATGAGGAAACCTATTCCGAAAGATATGAGGATCATATTACCCCTACTCTGAATCCAACCGGGATTATGGTTCCTATCTCTATAAAAAGCACCCTCAACAGGCCTCATAAGGTACATGCAAATTACTTGCTTACTTTCTTAGCTTTACCTCTCCTACGAAGTATTGCTAATTCTCACGCCTGAGGGTTATTGCTGGGACAACCCAGCATCCCTTACGGTGTTCTTTGTTGATCACAGGTTTCAGGCAGTTCATACTTCAAGGACAATCCCTGCAACACAAAGCCGGAATCCTACTGGACTACACACGTGGACCAAGACACGTTCACACAATCTTTTTTGGCGTGATCAATACTTTTGATGGATCTCGCATGTTTCAGATCTCTGAGCTGAATTCAGTTTTCCAAGAGCTTGATGACAAGGTGACCGAATTGGTGATAGGAGAGACAAAATTGGACGAGGATAGTAAAGAAAAGAAAGGCAAAAGATAATTTTATTAATAACTTGATGTAGTATTTATACACAAAGACCCTAGCTAGAGATATATATTACAGAATATGGTGATATACACAATCATCCTATAAACATAATTTTATTAATAACTTGATGTAGTATTTATACACAAAGACCCTAGCTAGAGATATATATTACAGAATATGGTGATATACACAATCATCCTATAAACAAGAAAAGATTGAGTCAACTATTTACAAATGGTAACCAATCAATTAGAATAATGAGGAGGATCATTAGGATCCTTAACACGCCCCCGCAAGATGGACGATCCTTGCGTGAGACCAATCTTGGAAAAAAGAGACATAAACCGAGCACGAGAGAGGGGTTTGGTGAGAGCGTCGGCTAACTGATCAGATCCGGAGATGTGTTGAACCCGAAGTTTGCCAAGCTGGACTTGTTCACGGACAAAATGAAACGCAAGGGCTAAGTGTTTCATCCTAGAATGGAAAACAGGCTTTGCGGAGTATGTGGTAGCTCCGAGATTGTCACAATAAATTACTGGAGCAGTGGTAGATGCTATGCCAAGTTCGGACAGAAGGTTAGTAATCCAAAGTATTTCAACAGTTGTGGCAGCGACATCACGAAACTCAGTTTCGGTGGAAGAACGAGCAAGGGCACGTTGCTTTTTGGAGGACCAGGCGACAGGATTTCGCCCCAGGTAGACTATGAAACCGGTGGTGGACAAAAAGTCATCCTTGTCACCTGCCCAATCGACATCACAAAACGCATGAAGAATGTTAGGAGTGTGTTTAAAAAGTTGAAGGCCCATATGGAGTGAGCCATGAAGGTAGCGAAGAAGTCGCTTAAGGGCTGTCCAATGGGTTTCTTGTGGGTGGTGAAGAAATTGGGCTAGTTTATTAACGGGAAAAGCTATGTCTGGCCAGGTGAGGGATAGGTATTGGAGACTGCCAATGATTGCACGAAATTTAGATGGGTTGTATATAGGTGTGCGGGGGGTGGCAGAAAGAGTGGGATAAGTAGCCATTGGGGTGGGAGAGGGTTTTGACGCAATCATGTTGTGTTTAGTGAGTATGTCACTAATGTATTTTGATTGGGAAAGAAGAATGCCATTGGCATTAGGTGTTACCTTGATACCTAAAAAATAAGAGAGAGGACCAAGGTCCTTTAAGGAGAACCGAGAAGCATGACTGTTTATGAAGGTGGTAAGGAATGTGGCAGAAGGTCCATTGACAACAATGTCATCAACGTAGACGAGAAGAATGGGATGATCAGAATTTTTAGTGTAAGTGAAGAGAGATGGATCAGCAAGAGAGGAAAGGAACCCAAAGGAGAGAAGATATTTTTTGAGTTCAGTGTACCAAGCACGGGGTGCTTGTTTAAGGCCATAGATGGCTTTGGTGGAGAGACGACATACATGAGAGGGTTGGCTTGTGCTTTGAAACCGGGGAGGTTGAGTCATGAAGACAGTTTTAGATAGATTGCCTTGAAGAAAGGCGTTATTGATGTCAATTTGGCGAAGAGACCAACCTTGACTAATAGCTAAAGAGAGAATTAGACGGATTGTGACAGGTTTGACTATAGGACTGAACGTATCAGAGTAGTCAAGGCCAGGGCGTTGATGAAACCCTTTGGCGACAAGGCGAGCTTTATATTTGTGTATGGAATTATCAGGGTTGTACTTTATTCCAAATACCCACTTGCACCCAACTATGTTAGGAGCTTCATGTGATGGAGCTAGAGTCTAAGTATTATTTCGAACGAGAGCATTGTACTCATCAAGCATGGCAGCATACCAATGAGGGGAAGAGAGTGCCTGTTTGGTGGAGGTGGGAAGAGAAGTGGGAGATGGGAGAGAGAAACAAGTTGGGCATATTTAGGGTTAGGTTTTCAAATGTTGTGGGAGAGACGTGTAGTGATGGTGCGGGTGGGCTGAAGAGGGGGTGGGGCAGCGGAACTTGAAGTTGTAGGCGGCGGTATGGTATCTGTTGGTGTGGTTTGTTGTTGGGTAGTGTCAGGGGCTGGTGTGAGTATAGGGGGGTTCTGTGTGATCACATTGGGGTTCACATCAGGTTGGTGAAGTTGGTTGGAAAGATGGGCAGTGGTTTGGGCCGTAGGCGGTGTGGAAGTTAAGGTGGGAATTTTAAGTTGGGTTGGAGGGAGTGGACTGGAGGTTGAAGGCAGAATTAGAATGGACACGGAGCACCATTCGGTGGGGAAGATGGTTGGAGAGGTGACAGGAGTAGTTACAAGAGAAGTATAGGGGAATTCGTTTTCGACAAATTTGACATGGCGAGAAGTGTATACGCGATTTGTGGTTGGGTCGAGACAATGGTATGCACTTTGAGAAGAAGAATAGCCAACAAAGATACACGGAGTAGATTTAGGGGCAAGTTTGTGAGGAGAATAAGGTTTGAGCCAAGGATAGCAAAGACAACCAAAGCTTCGAAGTTTGGTGTAGTTGGGTGGTGTGTGAAAGAGTAAAAAATATGGTGAATCATTTCAGAGGGTGGGAGTAGGCATCCTATTAATAAGGTATGTGGCTGTGGTTAGGGCGTGAGGCCAGAAGTTTAGAGGGAGATTAGCATGAGAGAGTAAAGTGAGCCCGGTTTCAACAAGGTGACGGTGACGGCGTTCAGAAAAGCCATTGTGCTCGGGGGTATGAGGGGGAGATGTGAGATGAGATATTCCATCTTGGAGTAAGGATGGTGTGAGCTTGATATATTCTCCACCATTATCAGAGAAGAATTGAATAATGGGTCGGGAGAAATATTTTTCGACAAGGGTCTTGAAGCGATTAAAGGTCGCGAAGGTGTCAGATTTTTGTTTTAGGGGATATAGCCAAGTGTATTTTGTGAAATGGTCAACGAAGATGACGTAATATTTGTAGTTATCATAAGAGTAAATAGGTGAGGTCCAAACATCGGAAAAGACAAGTTCAAGAGGAGCATGAGATTGGAGAGTAGAAGTAGAGAATGAAAGCTTGCGACTTTTATTAATGTTGCATGGATTACAAGAAGGAAAAGAACTACACGGAATGGATAAAGAAAATTGCTTATTCAGAAGAGAGACAATAGGGGGAGAGGGGTGGCCTAGTCTATGATGCCAAGATTGAAGGGTTGTTGTGGTGCCAAGATGTGCTTGAAGGGAAGAGGGATGCCAAATGTAGACTCCACCTTCAGTTGTTCCTTGGAGTAGTATGCGGTTGGTTGGAATTTCCTTAATAAGAAAAGAGGAGTGTGAGAATTCAATAGTGACATTATTATCTTTGCAAAACTGTGAAACGGAGTGAATGTTACGAGAAATAAGGGGTACATGAAGAACGTTATTAAAAATAAGAGAGGAGTGAAGAGTAGGAAAAGAGAAGGAACCTATATTAGAGATAGGAAGGGATGACCCATCACCAATGATGACATCGTCAATACCATCGTAAGGGTTGTGAAGGGCTAGGGTGGAGAGGTCATTAGTGAGGTGATTGGTTGCACCGCTGTCAACAAGCCAAGGGGCCGGTGGTGGAGGAGGGGAGGTTGTGGCCGTATGGGCTTAGGACGCGGAGTGTGTGTGGGGAGAGTGTGGTGGACGGTTTGAGGATGGGACGGGGGGGAAGATAACACTTGGGTAGTCATGTTTGAATTGTCTACATTGGGAAATGACGTGACCTACATAGCGGCAGTATTGTCATTTTCCATTGAATGGGTTTCGTGGTTGAGGTTGAGCATGGGTGTAGGTGGGGGTGGGGAGTATAGGATGGTTTGGGAATGGACGAGAGGGCGTGTGTTGGGGTAGAGTTTGGGCAACATGGGCAGAGATAGGAAAGGAGAGTGGTGTTTGTTGTTGTTTGAGAGTGAGTTCATGGTGGATGAGTTTTTCATGAAGGGTTTCAAAGGAGATGGGGTTGTCTCTTGCCCTGACAGAATCAATGATGGGTTTATAGGATTCATAGTCAAGTCCTTTGAGGACTTTGGCTACGACATCCTCCAAGTCCATGGGTTTGCCAAGAATGGCTAGTTTGTCGGTTAATGATTTGATCGAGTGCATGTATTCGGTGATGGAGAGGGTGGATTGAGTGATGGAATCAAGGTGGTGTTTGAGTTGGAGGATGTGACCGCGGGATGGATTGGCATAGGTGGTCTTAAGGATGTTCCAAGCTTGGCGAGAGGTGGTGGCTTGGTAAACAAGTGGGGCAACGGCAGTATCTAAGGTGCCAAGTAGAGCACCAAAATGAGGCGGTCTTGCCTATGCCAAGTGGTGGCGGCGGGGTTGGTGGTGTCCTTGCCATCAACTGTGATGGTATCAGCAGGTGGTGGGTGAAAGCCATCTACGTATTTAAGAAGATCGAGGCCATAGAGTAGAGAGGTGACTTGAGAGGACCACGAAAGATAGGTGAGAGGAGTAAGGGTTTTGCAGTGTGAGAGGTTTACCAAGATGATTGGGTTGTTAGGCTCGGCGGAGTTTGGGATGACAGAGGAGTTTTGGGAAGCCATGAAAAAATTTGGTTTGAGACGTGTTGATCACGTTGCTCAGAATACCATAAAGAAAAGAATGGCAAAAGATAATTTTATTAATAACTTGATGTAGTATTTATACACAAAGACCCTAGCTAGAGATATATATTACAGAATATGATGATATACACAATCATCCTATAAACAAGAAAAGATTGAGTCAACTATTTACAAATGGTAATCAATCAATTAGAATAATGAGGAGGATCATTAGGATCCTTAACAGATAGGAAGAAGAAATGCAAGATGAAATGAGGAGGCGAATCTTCAAGTACTAATGTTCGAGACGATGATGATCCCATGTATTTTCAGAATGTCAAATCGATAAAGAGTGAAGTAGATCTGTTGAAAGAGAAAATGAAATGTTTACGGTGAGTCAGCGCAAGACTTATCGTTTACTAAATCAGAGCAAGTTGATGTCATGTTGGAATAAGCTGATGAGTTGTCTGTTCTGTGCTGATCATGAAGAGCCCCCTCATCGCAATTTCTAGCCTCAAGTTGAAGTTCTTGAATCAGAATAAAAAGCTAAAATCAAACAGAATCTGGGAGATCTGCTGAAGTTTGATGGGAATTAGTCTTTGATTTTGTTCTTAGTTGCTTTATACATTAGTTTTTGTTTTTTTTGCTTGCTTAGTTTCTTTGACCATTTGTTGAGGCTGGTAGTTAGATAATAGTTTGTGAGTTGAACTATCTTTCGTACAATCGATGATTTTTGCTATTACTTAGGTGATTTGATGATGAACTGGTGGAACATTTTGTTTCGATTTTGTGAGTTTTTGCGGTAACTCTTTTCGACAACCATTGATTGATGATCTTTCTTAATCTGCTAAAAATTCTGTTTGTGGATTTGAAATCGATGGATATGTAAGAATATGAAACTAATTAAGGACATCACAGAATCAGTTGGACTAAATATAACTGCCAATTTCAGCACTCAACTTCAAGAATCTTACTTAACATTGGATTGGTTTTTTTTTTTTTACCCTAATCTATAGTATCTTGTGCTCATCCACATAGCCATTGTTAAACTATCAACAAGAATAAGAAGCATAAGCACTATGGATAAATTACGAATGATACTAGGTGATAAGCATATATAATTCGAAACCCGAGTTCCATAACTCGAGTAATCTGAACTTGGGAGTAATTTAACACAACCTTGAACTGTTCTTGAGTGATCCTAGCTTGGGGATATTCACATCTCGGGGAAATCTCACCCCGACCTAATTGCAGAGGACACGTGTCAAACTTGCATAGGTTGACGTTCAGATACCTCGGGAATGGCTATTAGTAGACACAACTACTTGGCAACCGCCACCTCATGTGAGGAGACCAGAGGGCACTTGGAACTTCTCATTGCCCATTTCTCCAAACAAGGAGGAAAGAAGCTATGTATTGGCGGGAAAAGCAGTTACGGACAAAGTAATAGAAAGATTCTTTATACTAACAAACTACAACCAAGCAACACACTTGTATCAAATCCAGACTTGACACCTGTCCAATAATATTCATACTTACATAATTACTCAACTAAATATTTATAAGCTATGTAATTGAAAATGTTGATATTTTTTATTTTTTTTATTTTTTGGGTACAAGAAAATGTTGATTCAAGATAAGAGAAGAGAACCTTATTTTCTAGTATTAATTTTTTTATAAAGCAACAGCTAATTAGTTTATCAAAAAAAAATTTTAATTTTTTCATGTAAAGAGGCCACTATTAGAGTAATGTGAATGTGAAAAAAATTGGGTGTCACATTGACATCTTTGGAAAAAAAACATTACTAATGCAGCTGTGAAGGAAGCTTGTGAATATGAAGTGGCGACTAATTTTTTTCACATTGTGAATGAAAATGTGGATTTTTTACATTCTAATTGAGGGTGTGGAGCCATCCTAGTCATTTATTTTTTCACCGAAAAACGTGATAAAGGCTAAACATTATAGTTCCCTTTTTGGAAACTGATTTTTGGCAGAAACTTTCCATTATATATATATATATATATATATATATATATATATTAGAGCTTGATATCATATGATGTTTGAGATTTCAGTGACTTGGTTTGTGTAGGAAATTTTAGTTTCAAGTGTTGAATTTTTTTTTGGAAAAGTATTGTACTTTTCACTTGTAGCATTGATAATATTTTGTGGAGTATTGATTTTGAGCCTTTAAATTTAGAGATTTTGTATTCCCAACAAGATTTTAGAATTTTGGTTTCTATTCTTCTCTTACATTTTTTTTAAAAAAATTATTACAAAACAAAAATTAAAAACTCGAAAACAACTTTGAAAATCTCCGTACCAAACACAAAAGCAACAATACCTTAAAAAACCAAATAAAAAATATAAAAATTGTTCATGTTGATGCTCAATAGAACATTTCCCTAAAATGGTTGAAAAGGGCACCCTCTAAAGATAAATATAGCAGCACCACACAAGAAATGGGGAGGCTATCTGCAACTACTCTTGTAATAATCTTTTCCCTTTTTGTTACCCATTGTCATCCGTGGGAACTATGTGATCATTGGTTCAACAACGCACGTCAACCAAATGATAACTCACCAAACTTGAATTCTATGTCAGACCAGGTGGCCTCGACCGAAACCAAGTCACCGTGCCTAGTGCCGCTAACATTACTCGTCCACCCAATTTCTTCGGCTTGGTTAACGTAGCAGACTACATATTGACAACGGGACCCTTTCTAGGGTCTGCGCTTGTTGGCCGAGACCATGGGCTTTTTGATTCTTCCTCCTCCATGACTGACTTTAGCTTTTTTACTGACCTCACTGTTGTTTTCCAAGCTGGAAAGTACAGTGACAGCTCTTTTAATATACTCGGTTATGATCCAACTGCTGTAGATACTCGTGAGTTGCCTATTACCGGGGGAACTGGTGCTTTTCGACTAGCTCGGGGATCTGTAATCTTTTTGACCATGCATTACTACCCTTCTGCCAACTATACTAATGAACTGCTCAAGACTACAATTTCGCACTACGATCCATACCTTTGCAGAAACAACAAAACAACTAAAATCGAAGCAGAGACAACAAACAGCTAAGATAGAAAAACGCAAAGATCAAAAGCACCAAAACAACAAAGATCAGAAGCACCAAAACAGCTAAGATTAGAAGCAGAAAAACAGCTAGATTAGAATCATAACTATTTATTACCCAGAAAATTCATTAAGCGTAATTAAGTCATTTCAAGATGTTACTATAAAAGAAACCCTAATTAGGGCAACACCAAGGCTATGAGAGACAAGTCGGTTTGTGAGACAAAAGGAGCAAAGCAACCCTAACAGGTTGTCACTGAAGAACACCAAACAAGTGAGTTTTCAAGTTGCAAAAACAGACCGTTGGACATCAGCTAGTTTTCTCATGAATTTGGCTATATAAAGATCTCATCTCTATGAAGAAAACGCAGCCTTCAAGTAGCTAAAAAGAACCTCACAAGCTGCTCTAAAAATAGAAAAATACAGCACTTATAAGAGAGAAAATAGAAAAGAGCGGCAGCAACACAAAGCAAAAGAGCTGCCACTTTCTACATTGAAGAATCACATCAAGGAGTGTTCTTGCTAAGATTCAAAAGCTACTTCAACACTGAAAATTTCAACAGCAAAGATCTATAACAGAACTTTCATTAAACTACTTAAGAGTCATTTCTTAGAAAACAAAGTTATATTTTTGTTAACTTAGTAAATAGTCCTAGTTGGGGTGCCAACTAGTAGAAGAAAACATATGTTTTCCTTTTGTAGAGAACCTAGTTGGGGAGCCAACTAGTTGAGAAAGAATTGAGATCCTTCCTCCGAACTCAATATATAATCTATGTAATTGAAAGTATTATAGTAGATTATTGCCTCACAAGAGCTAAAGGGCTATAAGGGGTGGATGTAGGATTGAAGATCCGAACCACCTTAAATTCTTATGTCATGTCAATTTCTCTAATCTTCAAACTCTTTACATACGACCCTACATATTTTCTACATACTGCCTTACATATAATTTACTTTTAATCACTTTACAAGCTACTTCCGTTGTGCATTATAATTGAATTATCAATGTGATTAAGTATTGTTAAACTCCGACTCAGTAGAGCTTAAAATATTAAGACATCATCTTTTGACTTAAAATTTTGGCTATTTTTAAGAGATACTTAATTTATTAAGTGATATAATATTGCATTATCAAACAATCTTATTTTTAGTATCACTTAAAACTTTCCTAATTAAGCTCTTAATTGGGTTACCAAACATGCCCTAAGTACTGCCTTATGTCTAACGGACCTCTTAGGACTCATTAATTAAAATAGGCAGCAACTCAAGGATAAAATGGTAAAAGCGTACGTTATCCCAAAAAGGAAAGACTAAAAAGAGGATATTTATTGTGGTACAGTCTAAAAAGAAAATGACACCTAACAGCTTTTTAGGACCAGTTGTGATCCAATAGCTTAGATCACAATTGGTGCACTAGATCTTTTTTTTTATTTTTTAAATACTCACTCCCTCATTCATAAAACAGAATCTTGTTTGATCGTGTTAGTTTTGAGGGGTCAATAGCCTATCATACCAAATTCATAAAATCATTGATTTCTCTTTTGAGATGGCTTGCATTTCAGAACATTTAGTTTCATACCAATAGTGGAGTTAACGACTATCAGCAGCTTTAACATAGTTTAAGACTTTGTTTGGAAAGCAGAGTTATAAGGTTGCTATTAAAATAGTGTCTCAAATTAGTAATTAGATTAAGGCACTTTGTAATCCTTTCCTAATTCTACTATGGTTGCATTAAATAATCCTAGAAGTAAGTGGAAAATGAAAACTTTGATTAGGATATGTTTAATCCTAATTAGCCTAGGATTAACAAGTGAACATGACCTTATAAATGGTCATCCGTGTGCGCCAAAATTGAGAAGGCCGAAGACGAGTTTTGACACAATCGAAGGGACGGACGACGGATACGGTGGTCGAGGGTCTCCAGGTCTTGGCGGTGTTAGACAAAATAGTGCATGGCTATTTTGGGCTGTAAGAGGTGTGGTACTATGTGAGATTGTGTCAATCCTTGTAACCATAGTTCTAGGTAGGATGAGTACATCGAAAACTCTCTATTGTAATTTTTCATCGTTTGTAGTAGATTTGTTGCTTGTCTTGGAGTGGATTAAACCACATAAATTCTCTGTTCCCTTTTATTTGATTCTGTTATATTTTTCTATTTTTCTTGCCATTATTTCTCCAAATACTTGGTACTTTTATTATTGACCGATTCGCTTTCGTATTGAAGATAGAAACTTGGAATTCTTAATCCAAGAATATCCTCGTTTTTTATAACAGTTGTTGATAATGAATAATATTCTCTTCGTTCCACCCAAAGAGTTAATGTTTGAAAATTTTAATAATTAAGTGATATATAAGTATTATTAGAATTGGTCATAATTACAAAAATGCTTGATCATAGTTAATATATTTGTACAACATGTGGAGGGTAAATTTATAGAACTTTGAAGATTGTAGGCATAATTTTTCAAAGTAAACTCTTTATGTAAAACATCTTAAAATAGAATAGTAAACTCTTTGCCTAGAACAATGGAAGTAATAAAGAAGACAATTAGCTGATCTTATAACTTATGAGCAAAGCTGCTAAATCAAAATACATAAATAAAGCAAGGCAGACTTTGTTCAATAGATGCATTATAAGTTTCTCAATACAAGTTTGTTGATAAAAGAAGAGATACGAATGACATAAGTTGAATTGAGGAAAGGAGTTTTTCATTAAATTCAGGATAGATCTACCAATAGGAGACTTGCTTAGTAGATCAACCTATGACCAGGGCCGGTCCAACGCTTATGGAGGCCTAAAGCGAATTTTAAAATGAGGCCTTTTAAAAAAAATTATTTTAATTATTATATATTTATTTAAAATTTATCTTTCTTGCTTTTTGGGATGCAAAATCATTTATTAAATTATTGTAATCGATTTCATTTAATAATTCTTTTTCAATTGATAATAAAGCTAGTCCACTTAATCTTTGTTGAGACATTGTCGATCTTAGATAAGATTTTATTAATTTTAGTTTTGAAAAACTTCTTTCTGCCGAAGCAACAGTTACGGGAATCGTTAACATTATTCTATAAGCAATATACGCATTTGGAAAAGAATCAAGTCTTACTACATAATTAAGTATGTCAATTGGTGTATCATTTTTCACTTGTATAATTTCTCTTAAAATTTTTAGTTCTGTAAATAAATCTAATCCATCAATATCAGAGCTGTCATTATGTTTCAATGAAAGTTCAAGGTTAAGACAATTTTCTTTTAAATTTTCATTATCCAATGACCTTAATTTTTCAATGCTAAAAAGAAAACCAAAAATATCTTGATACATTTTAAATTGTTCAAATCTTTTTTGAAATGAAGTGATTGCTTTATCTATTATATAAAAGAAGTAGTCAACTCTAAATGATTCTTCGGGGGATCTTATAACTTCATTGTCAACAATTTCATCAAATTGTTTCTTTCTACGAATAGTACGTTTTTCACGAAACTTAGATTCTATATTCATTTCTATAGCAATTTCTTTAGCAGAAATCATAGCATTTTCAAATCCATCTTCCCTATATTTTTAAAAAATAAAATAAGACCTTTCAATTGTTGTATAGCAATATCTATGCACATATCCTTTGATTGCATATTTTTACTAACTGAGTTTACGGCAAACAATATATCATACCAAATAGTCATGCCTAATAAAAATTCAAAATTTTCAAGCTCATAAGTTGCTAAACAATCAGCTTCACTTTTTATTTTAGGTTCGTCACTAACTTCACTCAATTTCAATAAAGCATCTCTTATTTGTGAAGTTTGAAATCTTAAAGCTTTTACACTTTCAATACGACTTTCCCAACGAGTTTGTGACAATGATTTATGAGTTAGGCTAGGGATATGATCTTGTAGAATTTTCCATCTTTTAGTAGATGAAGAAAATATAGTATATATACGTTGTAGCACTCCAAAAAAAGATGTTGCTTTAGAACAACAATTAGCCATGTCACAAAGTACCAAATTTAGACTATGACAACCACATGGAGTATAAAATGATCTAGGATTAATATCTAAAAATCTTTTTTGCACACCTTGATGTTTTCCTTTCATATTAGACCCATTATCATAACCTTGTCCTCTTAGATTACTAATATCAAGTCCAGTAATATTTATTTCATTCATAATAGCATCAAAAAGACCTTTTCCAATTGTATCATCTACTTTTAAAAATCCTAAAAAATATTCAAAGATTTGAATTGGGTTTGAAGATATATCCACACATCGTAGTATAAAAGACATTTGCTCTTGATGGCTAACATCAGGAGTACAATCAAGTATGATTGAAAAGTATTTTGCATTTATAATTTTTTTTAAGATTTTTGTTTTAATTTCATGTGCTACCAAATTTATCAATTCGTTTTGTATTCTATGTCCAAGGTAATGATTATGAATTTCATTATCTTTAATTCGACGAATGTGTTCTTGCATTATAGGATCAAATTCTGTAATCATTTCAATTAAATTTAAAAAAATTCCATTATTTTCTTGGTAAATCTTTTCGTTTGTTCCACGAAAGGCTAAATTAATTTTTCCAAGAGTTTTAACAACTGCAATAATTCTGAATAACACATTTCTCCAATGTTCCTGATCTCTTTTTATTTGTTCTTGAACATGTTTGTCAATTGTTTTGCTTTTTAACAATCTCATTGTTAGGAATATGCCTGTAAATTAAATCAGCTGATATATATGTATGCATATTCCAACACAGTGATTTGCTTGTTCCCATTACAACGCATGTTTCACAAGTGGCTAAAAGGGCTGCGTACCGGTTAGTGTGACAGCTTGTTGAAACAATGCATAGGTCATTAGACTAGGAAGTTTTTGTACATATTTGAGTCTTTGTCCTACCAGATTGATGACAACTTTCATATGGATTAGCTCTTCAATTGCCAGCTGACGTGACAATCGGCAAATGTCTCACTAGCAGACATGTCCTTTAGCTATGACAGCCTATTAGCTCTCTCTACAAATCAGCAGTTCTATAATGGCAGATCTCAGCATCAGCCAAATCCCTCATCAGAACAACTGCAGAAAAGCTGATTAAGACAAAGAGGAACATCATGATCACCCATAATCTCTACAATCAGCAGTTCTAAAATGGCAGATCTCATCATCGGTCAAGTCGCTATCGAACAAGCTGCAGAGAAATTGGAAGATCACGAGAAACATCGGTCGTTGTTCAAACTCGCTACAAGTCAAAATAGATCCGTTACAAGATCTGTCTGACAAATCCAAGATACGCATCGATGTCTGCGCCTTCACGATTATCCAGTAGACATTTCCTCTTCTGTACAGTGTTCGCAGTCTTCAAAGCTTCATTTCCAGAAAAGGCCAAGCACAGGACGCTGCACTCCAGTCAAGGCAATGATACGTCCAAATCAGTCAGCTGCATCCAGGCTAAGCTCGACACGTCCAAATTCATCGGCTGTTTCACGGACCATCTTCAAAACTCAAACCTAACGAAGGTCTTTGCCCATAGATCAAAAATGTACTCTGCTGCATTATGAGATTCAGATCATCAACGGGCTTAAACCTATTCAATACACCAACGGTCATCTCTTCTTCTCCAGCTATATAAGAAGACTCTCATTCTCATTTCCAGATAGCATAAGGGTGAGAAAGCAAGAAGTGTATGCTTATGCTTGAGAAAGGTTGTGGTATTGATCTTCATTTCTTCAATCCAGAACCACTCCTTCAGAGTGAGAAATCACAAGTGTAAGAACAAACACTTTGTGAGAGAGAGAGAAGAAAATCAAAGGTGAGAAGCTCGCGATCAACAACCTTGTTGTTGATTTGAGTCCTTCTTCCTTTGAAGAACTCAGTCTCTTCAGTGGCCTCAACTCCATTATCCAGTAAAGAGACCAAGCATCTTACAGATCGTTGAAGCCAGATCAAGCTTGAAGATGTCCGATGAAGAGTCAGAACTTAAACGTCCAGATTGCATTCATATCGGCAGACTTACATTGCATTATAAGCTGTGCCGATTATGCAACAAGTTGTCATCATTGTTGGTCGAGTGCTTAGCACTCAGTTGTTCAAATACTTGCTATTTGAACAACTCCTAATATTCTCTTCTCACATCACTCTAACACTAGCACTTTCCTTCCACGACCTCCAAGGTTGTTAGGAATTGCTAGGATTAGAGTTCTAATATAAGTCTTCCGGTATCCCATCTCACTTTCCTTCTACCTCCGGGAGATTGCTAGGATAGAGAGTCTAGGTTGATGTACTAAGCATGTTTGCCTCGAGTAAACCTCGCTGAATTTTAATATAATATATATGTTTGTTACATTCAGCCTTGATTTCTCTTTCTTGTATAAATTGTCTTATCTTGTGCAATCTATTTAAGGAAAGCAAATGATGCATCTAATACAGATTATAGTTAGCTGTTAAGCTCTCTTTTAAACCAAACCTTTACGATTACTTTAATCTAAATTGTTAAACTTATCTTTGTTCATTCTTCATTGCTAAATCTTATTTTCATCGGCTAAGTTCAACATATATCTTCCAATTGCATGTTTCATATCTGCGATTCGGGATGTCCATGATCTACATCTGCGATCTAGGATGTCCGATCACTCTAACTTCGGCTAAGCAGTTAGTATAAGGAAGATGACCTAATTGTATTAATCATCTCATCCATTTGTCTTATTAAATATAAAAATTGGATGAATTTTTAATACATCATGTATAGGCTATTCACCCCCCTTTAGCCTATTCTCTGAGCAATCCTTGGACCTAACAATTGGTATCAGAGCTGGTACTCTGTAAACCTTATTCCAGGCTTAACAACCTGAGAGTTTAGATCCTGCTGCTCAGATTAGATGCATAGTCAAAAAGAGTCTTTTTCCAAAATCTTTTATTCACAAAAACCTTTTTGACTGAGAAACCTGGAAGCCTTTTTGAAAACCTTCTCCAAATTAAAATAAATTTTGTTTTCAAAAACATGTGAGAAAGAATATTGTGATGACTATGTGATCACTATAAGAAAATCTATCATATATCAGAATTACATTGATATCATGAAGAGAAGTACTATAGTGGAGATTGACTTGCTAAGGATCATACAGGTTTCATAAATCTATCTTTTAAATCTTGGTATATCCTATAGCAAATGGGTTAAACTCATACATGATAGATGAATTACTTAGATTCACTTCTAAAAATTTGCTCTCTTGACATAAGGCTAACGATTGCTCCAATCTAACACCTTCTCAAGAAAACTTTTTATAAAAATTTAGAGTAAATGAAATAAGAAGAGTTTCAGAGGAAATTCAAAGAAAATCAAAGTTATGTCATCTCCAAAATCACTGAGATTATAAGTTCTTGGCCTAAGGACATCAATGATGAAATTGTCTTCCTTCAATGAAAAGCTTCATAGGGTAAGAATACACTCAAAGAACCTATGCTCAACATTAGACCGGTGCTTCAACAACTATGAGCAGACGCGTTCAAAGAGTTTAATGAGGAAGTAACCTGACTCCTAATCTCTTAACTTTTGGGTTACACTTATAAGCTGTATTTTGAATGATTATTCAATTATCATGCTTATTAAGTCTCATTTGTATTATTGGATTTCGAGCTATTTTTAGCTCATAAATGTTGCTAATTTTCTATGAGTACTTTAGAGAAACTCATATGACGAAAAGGTCAAACATGCAACATCACTCTCCATCGGCAGATAGTAACATGGCCGCGATTCATGAAGGACGCGATCACTCATGAGAATTCACTCATGTCCTTCACTCACTCAAGGTCAAAATCCCACCTCTTGGACTTTATAACTATGAGGTGAAAAATCTGCGATAAGTCCAAAGGAGTTGATAAAGACCTTCTCTCATGCATACACAAAACAGGTTAGCTATTTGCTTTCCAATGACCGTGCTCATGTCTATGAATTGATATGCTCATACATATTATCGGACATAATGCATAATAACCCGTCATACGCACTTTTATTGATATATATGTATTGATTGTATGACTTGTCTTATGCAAATGGTTTTTCAAAAACTAATAAGCATTTTCTTATCGGTGATTTCAAATGTTTTTCTAAAAACCCCGCAGTTGGTGAATTTCCATATCTCGCCAACCAACACTTCATAAGCTCGCTTTATGTCTGACTTATAGGAGTAAAAATCCTTTAATGACCTACTCTCTCAAGTCTATTAAAGGTGGAGGCACACTTTTCGAAGTTTGACGCTTCGATTAAAGTTGAGACTATTTTCAAAATCTTGGAAAACGACAAAGCAGTCATTATCAATCCTTTCCAAGAAACTAGAGAATATCTAGACTTCACACCTATCCTGTCAAGGCGTGATCGAAGGACAACTCAACAAGAAAGCTCCATTATTGAGTACCCTTCGATCGACCTCCGTGAGTATAAGTAGAGCTCCTTCTTCATCCAATCTCTACTATGACAAAACTCACAAACTGCCTATAGATTACTCTCGATACAAATCCATGATTCAAAATCTCTCAAAATGTTACTAAGTTTAAGTCCCAAGAATCGATCAAGTCAATTCCTCAACAACGGGCTATGATTTCTTCATATTCATTCATAGTTGTTTCGATTTTATTTCTGATACTTTACAAGAGCTGATCTAAATTTCTCTCAAAAATATATTTCCAATATCATTCATAAACTGTGAAAATCATTTTCTAAAATCTTTTCTTATTCACAGGTTCCAAACATGAGAGAAATTGCATCAAGTCTTGTGTACGTAAATCATTAATTATGGTTCCACAATCTTGTTGAGAAAACAATTGATAAAGTAATCTTCTTTTGTCTCGTCCGATAATCATAGAAGTTTGCTGTCAAGCATGATTTATGTGCTGCAAACCATGGTTGTCAGAACACTTAAGAACATTCTTTGTCAATCAGTTTAAAAGGTAAGATAGAAAGCCATTAATTAATGCCAGCAAGAGTGATTTCATTCTCTCTTCTAACTTTTAGTTATCAATCTCATTGATACTCTAAAATGTTTACAGATGAATCACTGTGAAAATCAATTAGCACATACTTATTCCACCTTTGGAAGTCTGCTTGCATACGTGAACTTCACAGAGAAGATCCCAGAAAAGAAGTGTCAAATGTTTGGAAAACATTTGATATATTGCCATGTGCAACAAGTCTTCTGGTTATATGGAAGTATGCCGACCATCACTTCAAAGATGGCCGATGCAGATAATTCAGTTCTGCTGAATTAAGTAGCTAATATGGAATTGATGAGGATGACGAACTGCTAACCGCCACCATCCATCCCTGAGCTTATCAAAGGGGATTCATGGTCAAAGCAGCTCATCCTCAGTGGCCATCACTCTTCGGTGCTTTCATAATGACCGAAGAAGTGAATTTGTTCTCGCTCCCGAGAGTTGGAGGAGATCAAAAGAACACGGCCATCTTGATATCCATCTCCTTCTAAATCTTTGATGACCCTCATCTAATGTCTAGGATCAGGATTTCTAGGACACAACCTTGTAACATGTATATCATACTGTAAATTGAATCATTATGTATCTTTCTCATGTAATCTGCAGTTCAGTCAAAATTCCAGTTGTATTGTTCTTGTAATCAGCTGATCCCTGCAACATACCGTGTAAAACTACTTGGATTATTGAATACAAGTTCTGCAACTTCTTCTCATGCTTATCTACTTGTCTGCATTCCTTTGATAGCATGAATTGACGTGTCTTAAGTGTGTTGATCAAACTTATTATTCTTTATGATCTCCATTCTCTTCTGGTGATTAAAAGAATTGTCCTTAATGAAATGGTCACACTGCCTAGACACAAACTCTGCTGATATCCTATCAGCAAACCATTCTTGAACAACTACTATATCGAGTTATGGCTTCTTACTACTGCTTAACTCTCATCCTTAGACTCCCTGATAATTGCCTTTCTGAATTAGATCATTTCACAATGATTAAATTCAAGTTCTGCCAAAACCTCAAGTCACTCAACATAGGCAGGTTCCATGACCCTCATGTCAACCTATCAAGGAATCGCTTTACTCAATCTCTATCCTTCATGCTTAAAAGATCAAGATTATTAGTAAATCTGCTTTGAACCAAGCTGTCTGCTGAATTAAAATAAAATCAAAGGCTTTTGAATTTTCCAAAAAGGATTTTTTTTCTTTGATTAAACTTTCCAAACATCAAGAGCTTACATCTTTCAAGATAGTTCAACAACACTTTGTGTTCTTAGTTATGACAATTACTAAATCTTATGTAACTTATGAGATTGTAGTTATAAAGGCATGATTAGTTGTTCCCATTATAATGGCTCAACAGCTAATTGGTATACAGATTGAATTCAAAACACTCTGCTACACCTTATCATGTGATTCTTTGTCAAAACGATGTAGTTAAAAATCTCTAGTAACTCGTCCTATCCTCAAGATAGCTAGAAACTCAAGAATTCTTAGGAAGACTGATATTTTCAAATATTAAGTTTTTCCTCAAGAGTGAACAACCTATATAGCCCCTGCTGTATATAGGCTACGTCTCACTCTCTTCAGAACAAATCTGGTCTGCAGATCTCTTCCCTTGCTAAAGAATGCCTAGATCTGTTGAACAGAAAGAAGAACGGACATCACTTCAGGTACACATTCAATATCTCACTTACTTGATCTATTTAATATTCTTACTAAGCCTTATTAATCTTAAATAGATTGATGTCCATTATAAATAGAGTCTATCAATTGGTATCAGCTGTTCTTACCTTAGCTGATATTAAACACACTGCCAATAATGGATATAACAATTGGTATCAGCAGTTCTTACTTTAGCAAAAACCAAATACACACTGCTGATCATATCCACATCTTTGAAATCCCATCAAATTCTTCATTCATCCATATAAAATCTCAATGGGAACAAAATTTTAACTAAATCTTAATATCCAAAGAAAATCTTTAATATGTGCATCCTATACAACAGTGGTCTATGGCACAGAACAAAATGTTCAAATCTCAACTCAGCTGCTGTACCCTGTAATACCACAATAAAGGCAAATAAATTAATCTGTTTATATAATAATTTTAAACTTCTTGTTTGAAAATAATATAAGTTCACTTTTCTCCTAGACTGCCTATATCTTAGCCATAACTACTCTGCACAATGACATAATCATAAATCAGAACATCATTACTATGTCATTAAAAGCGGTTTCTTCCTTTAAGCCCCCAAAACGTCCAATCACATTCCTCAAATCAAGAAACCCTTTCATCTTCTCAAAACTTCGAAGAGATGCATAAATGATAACCTTCATAAATTCATCATCTCTTCTTCATCTTCCTGTCCAACTACAACGTCTGACTTCTGCTTATCTCAAAATTTCTCCACCATTACAGTCATTTGCATCATGTGTTCACCAAATTTGCCTAGTCCTCCTCATCGACCCATTTCCCACACTGAATGGCGTCAACGTATGATGGTTCTTCTTGCCACTCCTCCACCAGTGATTCAACGACCTCGTCGAATCACTCGAAGTGTAAGAAATCGTCTTCGAGATCCCAGGAATGACGTATCCAATTTCATTCCATGGATTCCCACAAGAAACCCTACCGCAACTGCAGCGCCTGACACTCCATCTGCTCCCATCGCCTCAAATGCTCAACTTGGGCAAACTCAGATTCAGGAGCATCAAATAGCAAATGCAAACTCTGCGCCAAATTCAGCGGTCAATATACCCTCCAATTAGTAAAATAGACCTTCATCTTCTAACTCTACTTAGTTAGGATGACAAGCTAGGTTTCTACTTCTTCAAACTTTCTTTTGCTATATTAGTGTTATAAATGTAATATATTCTGTTTTTGTTTAGCTATATTTGATGCGTTATCGTAACTTGTCCTCTTGCATACTCTTTTATGCTTGCACTTCATTTTTATTACGATCTAAAATTATCTTTGCACATCCATGTTCTCTCAAGGATATGATGAACAGACTTTAGCACTTGGCCTATTAATTAAAGAAAGTTAAATATTCTATTTGTCATCTTTGGATGTATATCTCATGCATCCAAGAAAAGTCAACATACCTCTCAACAACATCGTCCTATAACAGAAAGTCTTAGGCTCTTCATGACTTATGAATTGACTAATTTAATCTCTTTTAAACTCATTGTGTTATACTTACTTTCTTGACCAAATATCTTCTCATAACTCTCTTAAGTACATTCAAGGTTCATTACACAAGCCCCTACTCTTCTATCTCAATTAGAACTACCTTTAAGGAGGAATCTATTTTGAACATTTTACTACTTAACTTGTCTTATTACATTCTTGTAAAACCTCTTTACAAGCAATGGAACAAAATTTCTCAACCTGATATATTACTCTTTCCAGCTAATATGTATTTCTTATACATGAAAACTGTGCATTATACATTATTCGCACACTGAGAAGGAAAATCATTTTGATAAATGCCTTGCTACATCCCAAGATTTTTGATCCACATAGCATACTTAGTTTGTTTATCTTTTGACAATTGCCCATCTGTCGAATAGAAATACTTACTCGATACTGTCTATATTCTCTGCAGAATTACATTTAGCTGATCACTTCGGCATTTCTAAAAGACAAGATTTAACACCAAACCTCCTTCCCTCTACATGTTTCAATTCATACCTTATGAATTACCATAAGTCAGTTCTCTCACATATTTAGTTTCTGATACTCAATCTTTTATTTGATAACTATCAATCTATCTTTAGCTTGTGACCATTAAGGAGGAGAAATTGTAATAAGATTGACATTATACATAAAGATTATCATTATACATAAAGAAGGGAAAATTGCAAATAAACATAATAAGATTGACATTATACATACAGATTAAGGAGGAGAGATTAAATATTGATTAAGATTGATTGACATTGTAATAAGATCATAATAAGATTGACATTATACATACAGATTATCATTATACATAAAGAAGGGAAAATTGCAAATAAACAATGAACTAGTAAGGAGGAGAGATTAAAGATTGATTAAGATTGATTGAAGATTACATAACAAACATTAAGGAGGAGAGATTGTGAAATTGCCCAAAATCATCAGATGAAGATGCTTAATCAATTCGATTAAGAATATTATTATAAGATTGTGAAATTAAGAATATTATATATCTTGCTTAAGCTACTCCAGATAATACAATGCAAGAAACACATTTTTAAGGCAATATTATCAATTGCCTAAAACCATTTCAGTTATTGCTTCGTATTTGTTCTTTCATTTATTGAGTCTGTAAATACTTAGCAATAGGTGACTATACATACGCTATCGCTTGTAAGTTCAACCTAGGGCATGCCGTGATATAAAATGAATATTCATTAGTGGCATGTCATTACTAAGGATTGAGCAACTGCCTTAAAGAGCTGTATGTATAAGTCAATAGTAGTAGTAATGGTCCCAAGCAAATAGGAGGAGATTGTTAGGAATATGCCTGTAAATCAGCTGATATATATGTATGCATATTCCAACACAGTGATTTGCTTGTTCCCATTACAACGCATGTTTCACAAGTGGCTAAAAGGGCTGCGTACCGGTTAGTGTGGCAGCTTGTTGAAACAATGCATAGGTCATTAGACTAGGAAGTCTTTGTACATATCCGAGTCTTTGTCCTACCAGATTGATGACAACTTTCATATGGATTAGCTCTTCAATTGCCAGCTGACGTGACAATCGGCAAATGTCTCACTAGCAGACATGTCCTTTAGCTATGACAGCCTATTAGCTCTCTCTACAAATCGCCAGTTCTATAATGGCGATCTCGGATCGCCCAAGTCCCTCATCGAACAAGCAGAAAGCCGATTAAGACAAAGAGGAACATCATGATCACCCATAATCTCTACAATCAGCAGTTCTAAAATGGCAGATCTCATCATCGGTCAAGTCGCTTATCAGAACAACTGCAGAGAAATTGGAAGATCACGAGAAACATCGGTCGTTGTTCAAACTCGCTACAAGTCAAAATAGATCCGTTACAAGATCTGTCTGACAAATCCAAGATACGCATCGATGTCTGCGCCTTCACGATTATCCAGTAGACATTTCCTCTTCTGTACAGTGTTCGCAGTCTTCAAAGCTTCATTTCCAGAAAAGGCCAAGCACAGGACGCTGCACTCCAGTCAAGGCAATGATACGTCCAAATCAGTCAGCTGCATCCAGGCTAAGCTCGACACGTCCAAATTCTGTCCAGCCTGTTTCACGGACCATCTTCAAAACTCAAACCTAACTGAAGGTCTTTGCCCATCAGATCCAAAAATGTACTCTGCTGCATTATGAGATTCAGATCATCAACGGGCTTAAACCTATTCAATACACCAACGGTCATCTCTTCTTCTCCAGCTATATAAGAAGACTCTCATTCTCATTTCCAGATAGCATAAGGGTGAGAAAGCAAGAAGTGTATGCTTATGCTTGAGAAAGGTTGTGGTATTGATCTTCATTTCTTCAATCCAGAACCACTCCTTCAGAGTGAGAAATCACAAGTGTAAGAACAAACACTTTGTGAGAGAGAGAGAAGAAAATCCAAAGGCTGAGAAGCTCTGCTTGATCAACAACCTTGTTGTTGATTTGAGTCCTTCTTCCTTTGAAGAACTCGGTCTCTTGGTGGCCTCAACTCCATTATCCAAGAAAGAGACCAAGCATCTTACGTCGTTGAAGCGGATCAAGCTTGAAGATGTCCGATGAAGAGTCAGAACTTAAACGTCCAGATTGCATTCATATCGGCAGACTTACATTGCATTATAAGCTGTGCCGATTATGCAACAAGTTGTCATCATTGTTGGTCGAGTGCTTAGCACTCAGTTGTTCAAATACTTGCTATTTGAACAACTCCTAATATTCTCTTCTCACATCACTCTAACACTAGCACTTTCCTTCCCTGACCTCCAAGGTTGTTAGGAACTGCTAGGATTAGAGTTCTAATATAAGTCTTCCCGGTATCCCATCTCACTTTCCTTCTACCTCCGGGGAGATTGCTAGGATAGAGAGTCTAGGTTGATGTACTAAGCATGTTTGCCTCTGAGTAAACCTCTGCTGAATTTTAATATAATATATATGTTTGTTACATTCAGCCTTGATTTCTCTTTCTTGTATAAATTGTCTTATCTTGTGCAATCTATTTAAGGAAAGCAAATGATGCATCTAATACAGATTATAGTTAACTGTTAAGCTCTCTTTTAAACCAAACCTTTACAGTTACTTTAATCTAAATTGTTAAACTTATGCTGTTCATTCTTCCGCTGCTAAATCTTATTTTCATCAGCTAAGTTCAACATATATCTTCCAACTGCATGTTTCATATCTGCTGATTCAGGATGTCCATGATCTACATCTGCTGATCTAGGATGTCCGATCACTCTAACTTCGGCTAAGCAGTTAGTATAAGGAAGATGACCTAATTGTATTAATCATCTCATCCATTTGTCTTATTAAATATAAAAATTGGATGAATTTTTAATACATCATGTATAGGCTATTCACCCCCCCTCTAGCCTATTCTCTGAGCAATCCTTGGACCTAACACTCATTTCTAAATCAATCCATGAACTCATGTTAACAATGTGCTCATTACTTATCTCATGACTCTTCAACTTTTTACTAATATTTCTCCAATCCTTACTACCCTCATTAGCTAAACTACTTGTACTAGGAAGAGCTTTAAATAATTTGCAGCAAAAACAAAATACTTTATCCAAATCTTGAGAATAAATCAACCATTTTCTTTCACGTTTTTCACCGTTGGTCAACTTTTGAACGTAAAGTGATAAAGAAAAGTGTCTTGAAAATTCATCCTTAGGAAAATCTAGATTAGCAACTCTAATAAGACCTTTTTCTACTAATAAATCTCTCAAACTTGTATCAATATTTGTCCATTGACTTGGATCATATATATTTTTAGTAGTGAGTTCTTCTAATTTATTAATTTCTCTTACTTGTTCATTAACTTCTTCTCTATTTTCATTCTTATCCTCATTAACTAATACTTCTTCTCTATTTTCATTTTCATCCTCATTAACTATTACTTCTTCTCTATTTTCATTTTCATCGTTATTAACCAATACTTCTTCTCTATTTTCATTTTCATCGTTATCTACATTATTAATTTGTTCATTCAACGAGCAATCACTTGTATTTTCAACTTTCTTATTTGTATTGAAAAATTTCTCAATAGCCCCCTTTTGTGATTCAATCAAAGCTTCAATTTTTTTTTTTTTTAGTTTTGAATAACCTGATTCAAATTTTCTAGTTGACATTTCTATAAGTCAAAATAAATAAGAAATCTATTTTTCACAAAATTAAATTAAACGACTATAAAGCAAAAGTCAAAACACACTACACAAGACTAAAGATTAAAGAAGAAAGTTAGAACAATGAAACCTGATCTGATTGTCAAGAAAATTCTCTGTTGGGCGGTTGGGCAAAATACAACAGAAACAATTACGAAATTTCTGCAATAATTTAAAATTTGAGAAAATAATTAAATAAATAATTAAAATAGTCAGTGGGCCACTAAAAATATTACCAGAACAAAGAAAGAAAATGCATGAAATTATCAAGTGAAATTTGTTCAAATCTGTTCAATTCAATTCTTTAAAAAAATAATAAATTATTAAAATAAAGAAAGTTTCTTTACCTCTTTTTGACCAGTGAATAGTGACCGTGAGTGTGACGACTGACGTGGCCTATACAACTACACAATTTTTCAAGATTTCAATCTCTTATCTCTGCACTTTCCAATTGCAAAATGTGCAACAGTGCAAGGGGCCAAGTTCTTCACTTCTTCTTTTCTTGCTTGCCGTTTGGAACTTGGAAGTTGGTCCTGTTGGAAGAGTCGAAGAGATCCTCAGAAGTCAGATGACTCAGATCCCCACCATTCGGTCAAGAACTCAAGATGAAGTCTTGAAGACGAGTGGCTGTGGCAGCCGAGTGCGAGTCGGAGCGGCAGCCGGCGAGGAGAGAGAACGAGATAGATAGAGAGAGGAGGATTGGAATTTGGAGGAGAGTTAGAGAGGTAAAATTTATTTTGTTAATTAGAATTTAGAGCGTGACCCATCACCCATATGGGAAATCCTAAGAGTCTTGCGTTAATTACGATTCCCTTCCTTAATTCCTTTTTGTAAATTGATTTCTTGCGGCTTGCCAGACAGAATTGTGATTTGTGAACGCGATGACGGTCACTGATGAGCTATTTTTAAAAAAAAAATTATTAAAATATATAGTATATATATATTTTTTTGAGGCCTAAAAATTTTGAGGCCTGAAGCCCTTGGTTCCTTTGCTTCACCCTTCGGCCGGGCCTGCCTATGACACTCTAATTCTAGCAATTAAACTAGTAAAGGAAAGAACCAGAAAAGACAAAATATAATCATAACTTGAGTTCACATTTCACACATGAACTCGTGTCATGATTATCTCATTCAATCTTGTTAGCCTATTAACCAAGGTAATGAATCCCCTTGAGAGAATTCATTAGGCTATAGAAAACTGTGAAGGAATAAGGTGTGTGAGATGCTTTTTTATAGAGGCACTCAAACGATAAATGTTTGAATGCTTTTGGGATATAAATCCCGACAGCTGTGACACACTATTATTGGTCTTAGGTTAGTAATCACGATAGGATGTGAAACTCCCCATTTGATTGCAATATGGAAATGATGCGTTTGATCTCACGAACAACTTCATCTCTTTTCTCTCTCCCAAGTGGTCTCCTTAAACCTTGATCTCTTTTTAGAGGAATGAGCTTTGACGTGTAGAGATCGAGTCTTTTAATGGAGTGAAAGCTTCAAATCAAGAACTGGGTTCTTGATCAAGTGTGTATCTTCTGACTTTACTTATCTTTGTTCACACTTTCACACGACTCAAGTTTCGTCTGTGTTCAAGCTTTGTTGACTAAGCAATCTGTCACTTTGTAAATCCACCCGAAGCACTTTGTAAATCCACCTGAAGGCGCACTTGAGAAGAATGTCAAAGGCTTCTTAAATAGTCAAGGGAGACCTTGGAGTCGTTGGAGGATAAGATAACTGATAACGCCAAAAAGTGTTCCGGTGATCTGTCAAAGTCCACGTATACAGCTAGAACATTAGTAGGATGCCCCGGCTTTCAATAGGCACAAGTGTGTATGGAACTTGTCCTCCGGTAGATACTTGAGATGAAAAGGAAGCACCGTTAGGGAGCTGGACGTTGGTCTAGCTAAAGCCCTCCGGTGAGAGAATCAGTATATAGGTGAAAGTTATGGTCTTCGGTGAGGATTCAGGCTGCTCTCAGGGAGTAAATGCACTGAATGCTTGGGAGACTTGATAGTAGTGTGTGTTTAATTGAACTTAGGTCATAAATGAAGGTAATTACCTTGTATATATTTATATCGAAAGAATGTTGGTTTGGGATAGGTGGGCCTGCCAGATGTCAACCTGGGACAGGTAGTCACATGCTCATTTACGGTAGTGTGTAGAAAATAGAACTTCTCCAGGAGGTGTGTAGATCTTCTAGAAGTAGCTTTATTTAGAGAGCAAGTCACTCTTTTAACCAATGAGAAGCTGGTTTGTGGCCCCGGGATGACGTAATAGCAGGTAGGCTTTAAATGCGACAGCTTTTGTTGACTATCTTCAGTTTCCCGGAGTAGAGACCTTGGGGTCTCAGTGTCGTAGCCCGGGTTTAAGATTTCGCGGGCTCTCAGGTTCGGCGTGGAAGGCACTCTTAGCCACCTCGAGCTCCTCGGGGAGGTCGGGATAGGATGAAGGGTAGACGTATTCGGGATCAGAGCTGTAGGCGAAGCTCGGGATCAAGTTGAGCTGTCGTACGCGCTCCAGCTAAGCTTGGCCACGTGTTCCACTAATGCTACGTGGGAAAAGGATACTTTTAGTATCTTCAATAACTAATTTTTCAATTGTTTGATCAGATATACAACTTTAGGTTGAAAGAGATCTTTGCATCGAATGTTGCCCTTCCATAAGTGACATAGTGACTGATCACGCAAATTTGGATATGGTGAACACGTCGGATCCACGTGTAGCTAATTTTCAAGTCAAGATACCTCTGCTCTCTAAAGGCTTTCTTGATTAGGACTTGAATCTTAGGCCTACAACTGTGTAACAAAGACAAGAACCGTTAGGGGTATCGGGGGTTTGACCCGACTATTACCCTCCGGAGTGAGAATCAGTTTAGGGGTATTAAATGAGAGGAAAGCTAGTGGACAACCCTCTTTAATTCTCAGGCAGTATGATAAATGTGTGTTGTAGGTAAGTAAGAGTAAGCTTTTAAGAACTTTGTCCTCTTAAGAGTAAATGTTACCTTTTTTTTTATAAATGGAAATGGCTCCTGGTATTTATAGCCGGATGTGGCGTGCGTAGTGATACAAGTTGAGCCACCTACTTGCTGAGGGATGCATGTATATTGAGGGGGGCCATGATGCTGTCAGGATTAGGTTAACAAATAAAGGCTTCCTTCCCGGGAAAATGGGAAGTTAATGAACACTGACAGAGCTCCATGCTGAGGGAATGTCCTCTTCTAGTAAGGATGTCTTGATTTGATAGGTTAGGTACGGCAGACATCAGGCATTAAATGTTATGATACGGACCTGTGCCGAGGACAGGCATTGCTCATCCAATGGTCAACCTCGCCCCAGGTGAAGGTCGTCTCGGGTGACATGCCGAGGTCTGGTTTAACCGTCTACCTCGGCTGGGCAATTTCTGCGGTTTGAGGACCCCGCGCGGGGTAGTCAGCGAGGATCTTGGAAGGCGAGCTGGTACAACATCCGGGTTCCTTCAATCAACTGGGGTTTCATGGCCCACCAGAGGCTGATGTGGAAGGCACGTGTTTATATTATTTGGGAGGATCCCGTCAGTAGCCCCCAAGTCCTTGGCTGAATGGATTTATCCTGAAGACAAGGAATTTGACTTCGATGCTCGGCGTGATTTGTGTTGGAGAACAGCATGTCAAGGTCGCGGCCCACCTTCCAGAAAGCATATAGGCGACCTGGTCTTGAGTCTTTTATCAATACTTTCTTGGGGAAACGAGGTTGCTCGAGGGTCTTGTCAGGTGTTTATGAGTGGGAAAAATGAAATGTCTTGCATTAAATGCATGTCATTTCAAATTTCAGAAAATACGGCTGTACGCGCCATTATCCGTGCGTCGACATCACGATGTGAAGCTTCCAGAGGCTAAGCAGGGGTCTACATCTTTTTTACCCGGGTTGATCCGAGGATCCAGGTTATAAAAGGGGAGAATTCACTATTTGTTTTTCACTTTTTTTCCTAAAACCCTAGAGAAATCCTACTCCGGCGAACCCAAGCGATTTCTGGCCACTGTATTTGGACAACCTTGGCTCCTGTTCCTCCCAGCTGCTTTCGCACAGTTCTTCGTAGGTTAGTTCTTTCGTTCTCTTTCTGGTCCTGCCCTTGAAAAATTTGCTGGAAGCGTTTACACCTTTCCGGCGGCATTAATTTCGGTGTCCGTTCGTTTTCAGGCAAACTGCTCATTTCTTGCTTTCGTCTTTTCAACTTCTCAACACAGGTAACTTCCTTATCCCTTGACCTTTAAAAGCTTTCCAATTTCCTTTTAATGTCATTTTTGGAGGGAGTTGAGTTCGTGTTTCCCCCTGTTGAGTCTCCAAGTTCGTCGTCTGTGCCGAGTTCGGGTTCGTCGAGCTCGTCACTTTCTTCGAGCTCGAAATTTGACACTCCCACTCCCGAAGTCTTTGCACGTTCCCCTTCGGGAAATAACATATATAGGCAGAGAGTCAAGGTCGCTGGGTCTTCGTGCCCCCTTCCGCGGCAAGAGCATATTTGTTGAGTCAGGGTATTGAGGTAGAGTCTTTCTTCGTAGTCACTGATGACCTTTATAATGTTTCCGACCTCCCGTCATCGACCCCCATGCGTTTAATCCCACCCCATGAGATTGTAGACGAGCTTTGGGATCACTACTTTACCGTTGAGATGGTAATAGCTCGTATCAAGGCCAACCGGGAGAAAAAGGCTCGTGAGGCCATTGAGGCTGAGAAAGCTCGCTCTGGCCAGACGAAAACTCACGAGGTCGCGAAGGCTGAGAGATCCCATCCTGTCCAAAAGAGATATAAGATGCTAGCTCGCGGTCCCTCATCGGCTCGAACTTTTAGGTCGACTAATCAATCTGCTTATGTGCAGATAGCGAGGACTAGGGGCGGAGCTTGCACCTCAGGGCGAGCTGATTCGGTTCAACCTGAAGCGAAAAATAGCGGAGCCCCCAAGGCTTGGGTTAACCAGATTAGTGCAAAAGATCTGACCCTCTGGAACGACAACTACAACCACTTCTCTACCGACTTCCGAGGGTCCTTCACAGCGGAGACGACCTGGCCAAGTTGAGGGGTTTGAAAGGCCGTCTTGGTTTTATCTCAGTTTTTTCGATGTTGGCCTCCGTCTGCCGCTCGACCCATTTTTCTACTTGTTCCTCGGCGAGATGTCTGCTTATCCTCTGGACCTTTCCCTCAATACTGTGAGGATGTTGACAAGCTTCTCGGCTATTACCCGCTTGCACGGTTTTGAGCCTAGTGTCAACCTCTTTCGCCACTACTTCCTCGTCTGCTAAACACTAGATCGTACCCGGATCAACTGCAAATCCCAGAACTTTGTGGTTAAGTTGTTTACTGAAACTCCGAACAAGGTAAGTGGTTGGGCAGACAAGGTGGTTTTGGTGAAAAGCCGTCGAGGTTAGAATTTTCCTCATCCCACGAGGCAGTACGAGATCCCTCTTCGCCGGAAGGACGATCTCACGGCCTATGAGCAGCAAGCCAAGGCAGCTATTGAGGGTGAGCTCGGGTTCGAGGGGAAGGTCTCAGCTTGTTTGTATGACTGGAGGAAAATTCTTGATAATGAGAGGTTACTGCGGGCTGCCGGCATGTCGGGGAAAGAGTTGGACAACGTGACCCCGTTGTGCGCTATGCCCGAGTTAAAGAGCTTCCCTGATTAGTGCTTGCATCAAAATCTCTGCTTCTGCGAGCAGTGTCCAACTTACCGGGGAGAGTTGAAGAAGGGATACGACCCTTGTAAAAACTTTTAGCCTTTGCTCATACTTTAATTTTTGAATAGTCAATTTTCTAACTCAATCGTCTGACCTCTCTTTTTCTTGCAGCGATGTTTAACTTGGACAAATTTCTTGTCTCGAAGGGTGGTCTGGCCGAGGCTACGAAAGCTCGTGCCGAGGTGCTCCCTGCAAACCTGAGCGCCGCCCGAGACGCTGGGAGGGCCATGCCGATTCCCACAATGGCCGTGGGGCCCGTTGCCCACAAGGTCCAAGCTGCTGAGAGGCCTTCTCAAGTCAAGGCCGTAAAAACTAAGCCTTCGGCGGCTTCAGAGCCTCCACGGAAAAAGAAGAGGATTTCGGTTGAGACCGGGCTCATTGACGAGGAGATCGCCGAGGAGGCCGTTGATCTGGAGTGACCATCTGTTAGGGCGAAAGGGATGGCCGAGCAGACTTCTTTCGCGCCTCCGACTTCCGAATCAGCAGGCGCCCCTAGCTCCGACGACACGCCTTTGCGGCTTAGGCCAGACTACAAGGTCCCCACCAGTCGGGAAGCTGGGGTTAAGTTGGCGAAGGCCATTGGAGACGTTCCCGTACTTTCCAATGTGTTGTCCTCCCTTGATCGCTCCTCGGATGGGGTTGTAGCCGGCCAGGGCCTCATCCTCCGATGCTTAGATGAACAGCTCGTGGAGAAGATGAAGGACATGGGTCAGATGCAACTCCTCAGAACATTAGGTGATGAAGGACATGGGTCAGATGCAACTCCTCAGAACATTAGGTGTTGCCCTTGACGAGGTACCCTTTTATTTTTTTCACTCATCTTGAGTTTCTTATTCCTTTTTCCTGATGAAGTTATTCTGTTGATATAGTTGACTACGGCTCTGCACACACTCGGCACCAAGCTCAGTGACTCCCGCTCCAAGGTCAAGAAGCTTACTGCTGATAAGATCCGTCATAATAACGAGCATGGCCGGATGATCAGCGATCTCCGAGCTTCAAAAGAGGAGACCAAGCATACCCAAGCCCAGCTCACCGTTTCCGAGGACCTCAAGAAAAGGCTTGAGGCCGATCTTGAGAGGGTCGAGGGATCAACGAAGAGACTGGCCAATGAGAGGGACATCTTGTCGGAAGACAAGCAACAACTTGAACAACGGGCTTCTGCCACCGAGGACAAGGTTGCTCGCTTTGAGCGTGAGCTCGCTGTTGCCAGAATCAACCCTCCTCGTGATCAGGTCTTGAAAGAGTTCCAAGAGTCCCCTGCCTTCGGCGAAGCTATCGTACCATATTATATTCGAGGTAAGGAGAAAATCTTGAGGGTGGCCGCTGGCTTCGGGATATGTCTCTGTCATTTGCTGGAGTGGGGCTAGACTGAGTTTTTTGGTGATCTGGCGAGGAGTGGTCACGAGCTGGTGCCTTATGAAGAAGATGAGCTGGTCACGTTGCATGCTGATGACGCCGAGAAGGGCAAAGAGCCGTGGACTCCACCTACTCCCCTCAGTCATAATTTTAGGAGTGTGGTGAAGATCCTTCAAGAAAATCCGGCTACCACTTTTGACGGTGATACGAGGCTCAGGGATTTTGAAGGCGAGAAAACCAATCAAGACCAGCATAGCGAGGCCGTTAGGGATTCTAATAGGGCTTTATAATTTTTATCTTTGCTGTGCCGAGCTTTGATTTGGTTTTTGCCTTGTAATTTTTGTATTTTTGATACTACTGGCCCTTTGTGCTGATGTACTACTGGCCTTTGTGCCGATGTAATGTGAAGCAGTTCATTTTTTAGTTTTCTTTTATATTGGTTTTACTCATTAAACTGGATTGTGAAGTAAATCTCCAACGTGGCTGCTTAGGCCGAATCGTTTTTGAATGAGTGTTCAGTTTTTGCGAGGTGACCTTTTTGTTTTAGTAAAGTTCCGCCTTTATTTTTGGGCAAGGAGCTTTGACTGGAGCCTTGAGATTCCACCTTTTCTTTTGGCGAGGAATTTTAGCTCGTAAATAACTTTTGTGGTTCCACCTTATTTAGGCGAGGAACGTATTTAATTGCGTTCTTTGGCGAAGAACAAGCAATAGTTTTCGTCGAAATGACAGGAAATAAGAAGCAATGATTAGAAATAAAAACTTGTAATTTCATTACTTAGGATATATGTACAGCTTCTCAAAAAGTACAAAGAGAACTTTTCCCTTTATTAATAATATCTTTTAAGGTTGTCGGCGTGCCATGGATTTTTCAATTCTTTCCCATCTCGATCGGCCAACCTATAGGTGCCTTCTCGGATCATGCCTGTGACTTTCTAAGGTCCTTCCCAATTTGGTGAAAGTTTATTTCTGCTCGCGTTCCGTCCTGTGACCTCGATCTTTCGAAGTACCCAATTCCCCACAGAGAAGGATCTCGACTTTATTTTTTTGTCGTGGTAGCTCTTTGTGAGCTGCTTGTAGTTTACCATCCTCATCCTTGCTTCAAGCCTCTTTTCCTCGAGCTGGTCCAGGTCGAGCATCCGAGCTTCCCTATTCATTTCTTCGTTGAAGTGAGTAACTCGAAGGGTTGGAAGGGCCATTTTTACGGGTGCCATAGCTTCTGAGCCGTAAGCCAAGGCGAATGGCGTTTCTCCTGTTGGTCCTTGTACCGAGGTGCGGATGCTCCATAACACGGCGAGGAGCTTGTCGTACCATCTTCCTTTCTTCTCATCAAGGCTTCTTTTCAGGGCATGAAGGATCTGCTTGTTTCCTGCTTCAGCTTGGCCGTTTCCCTGGGGATGGGCTACCGAGGACATCCAGTGTTTGGCATTCATATGCTCGCAGCTCGCAGTGAATTTAGTCGAGAATTGAGTTCCATGGTCCGAGACGATCACCCGTGGTAACCCAAGTCGACACCAGATGTGATCATTAACGAAACTGATGGCCTTATCTTCGACAATGCTAGTTAGCGGCTTTGCCTCCACCCATTTAGTAAAGTAATCGACCGCGACGATCACGAACTCGCAATTTCCCTTAGCCTTGGGGAAAGGACCAATGAGATCTATTCCCCACATGTCGAATGGCCAAGCCGCCACGACTGGAGTCTGGGGAACTGCCGGTAGGCGAGGAATGTTTATAAATCTTTGGCATTTATCACATTTTCTTACGTACGCCTCCGCGTCCTTCCTTTGGCTCGGCCAATAATATCCGTGGAAAATGATCCGGTCTGCAAGCGTCTTCACTCCAGGGTGTCCTCCGCATATGCCTTCGTGCACCTCAGCGAGGAGATCTTCTACTATCTCTGGCCGCACGTATCGAAGCAGTGGCTTGGTAAAGGATTTCCTATAAAGGGCGCTCCGATCACCGTGTACCTTGCTGCTCATTTCCACAAAGCTTGGGCCATGATGTCGTCGTTGCCGTGTTCCTAGCTCGATGTACTTTGGATCTCATCAATCCAACATTTATCGGCGGGGACGACAGGTAGAACGACTTCTCTGTTGATGGAGGGGATTTCCAAGAATTCCACCATTACTCCTCCAGGGAGGTCTTCAAGCTCGCCGGAAGCTATCTTTGACAAATAATCTACTCGAGTGTTATTTTCCCAGTCGGTCTGTTGCAATTCCCAGTACTTGAATCCAGCTAACAACTTCCTCGCCAGCTCGCAATATTTTGATAATGTGGGGTGAATAGCTCCATACTCCCCAGAAATTTGCTTTACGACGAGCAGTGAGTCGCTAATTATAACAAGACGCTCTACCCCAATCTCTTTAGCCAGTTTAATTCCGGCGATCAGGGCCTTATACTCGGACTGGTTATTTGACGCGGGGAATTTGAAACAGATGGCTTTGTCGATCTCTTCTCCCTTTGGGGATAACAAAGATAAACCCGCACCACTGCCCTTTTTGCTGGCCGAGCCGTCGACATGCACTGTCCAAAAGGTTTGCGGCCTGGACGCATTGGACTTCGCTCTTCCTATGGGCGAGCTGGATGGTTTTCTTGAGGTGCTCGTTTCTTCGTGCTCGCTTTAGGCCATTTCATCCCTTACAAACGACGTTTTGGCAATGAAATCGGCCAAGAACTGGGCTCTGAACTCTTTCTGCCGTTCGTAGGTGATGTCATATCCTGATAACTCAACTGCCCATTTCATCATCCTTCCTGCGACGTCTGGCTTGTGGAGTATCTTTCTCAAGGGCAGGTCGGTATAGACTACCATGGCATGGGCCTAGAAGTAGTATTTCAGTCTTCTGGCAGCTACGATCAGGGCTAAGACCACCTTCTTCACGTTCAAATATCTCGTCTCAACGTCAGATAGAGCGTGTGAGACATAATACACCGGCCTTTGGGCATCCTTGTCTTGTCTGAGCAGTACTACTGCCACGACGAAGTCTCCTGCGACGAGGTAGATGGAAAGGACCTCGGCAGGCGCCGGGCTAGAGAGTAATAGTGGGCTACCGAGATACTTTTTTAGCTCGGCGAAGGCCTTGTCACACTCTTCGTTCCATGAAAAGCTCTTGTTTCCCCGCAACGCTCTCAAGAATGGCAGGCTTCTGTCTGCTGCTTTGGCAATGAATCGACTTAAGGCTATGTGTGCCCATTCAACTACTGGATTCCTCGTATTGAAGTTGGTGCGCACATGTCTACTAAAGCTTTAATCTTTCTCGGGTTGGCCTCGATACCTCTCGCGTTCACCATATATCCTAGGAATTTTCCTGCCGTTACCCCAAAGGCACACTTGACGGGGTTCAATTTCATTCCATTCTTCCTAAGATTGGCGAACGTTTCTTGCAAGTCGGCGATGTGGCCGGCGTCTTTGGTCTTGATGACCATGTCGTCGATGTACGCCTCCACATTGCGGCCGAGCTGGTCCTCGAACACCTGGTTAACCATTCTTTGGTATGTGGCCCCTACATTTTTTAGCCCAAAGGGCATCATAATGTAACAGTAGAGGGCCCCAGCAGCTTGGAAGGCAGTCAATTTTTTGTCGGCCAGCCACATCCTAATTTGATGGTATCCTGAGTAGGCATCTATAAAGCTCAAAATTCGGTGGCATGCTATTGCATCGACGAGCTAGTCTATTCGCGGGAGAGGGTACCGCTTTCGGCGGGCCTTGTTGAGGTCGGTGAAGTCTACACACATGCGCCATTTCCCGGTCATTTTCTTCACCATTACGACGTTGGCAATCCAGGTAGGGTATAGGATTTCCTCGATGATGCCAGCTCGCAGCAGTTTCTCTACCTCCTCCTTGATTGCGGCCTATTTTTCAGGCGAAAAGACTCGAGGTCGTTGCTGTATAGGTATGACAGTTTTGTCCACGCTTAGCTTATGCACCGCGACCTCTTCGTCGATGCCCTGCATGTCTTCGACCCTCCATGCGAAGACGTCTTTGTTAGCTCGTAAGAACTTGATAATTTCTTCCCTTTCTTCCTGAGGAATCTCCATTCCTACCTTGACTTTCTGTTCTGGATAATAAAAATTTATGACTACCACGTCTATGTCCTCGTGAGGTAATATGTCAGGCTCATTTCGGTTATCCAGGCTTTCAACGACCACAACCTCATGTCGGGCGACCGGTCCAAGATCGACAATGTCGGGCATTTTGGAGTCCGTGCCATCACCTTCTTGCGGACTACTTCTCCTAGTCGCTTTGATTGCTATGCGTCTGTTGGAGTAAGTGGGCTCCTTGGCTTGTTCTCTGCTTTCACAAACTTTTTCAACCGACCTCGGCTACCGTGTTTTCTTCAATCCTTCCTTTCTTTGGAGACAGCTCCTCGGGACGACCCTCCGAGGTAGATGCCATCATCTTTCCCTTTCTCTTCTCCTCGTTTTGCCTTATCAGCTTCAAGTAATTTAGGATACTCTTTGGGTCGTTCTTCATCATCCCAATCCCTTGTTTCGTTGGGAATTTGATCCTCTGATGAGCTAGCGAGGAGATCATGTCAAATTTTATCTGGGCCGGTAATCTGAGGATGGCATTGTATGGGGATGCTAGATCGAGGACGAGGAAAGTGATGTCTTCAGTTCTTGTCCGCTCATGTTCTCTAAGGGTGACCTGGAGGGTTATCATACCCTTAGTTCTGACCTTGTGACCCGTGAATCCTTCGAGTTGCACGCCGCTGGGGGTGAGATGGGCATCCTGAAATCCCAAGGTTCTGAAGCAGGAGTCGAACATGACGTTTCTCCCTGTCCCAGTGTCTATTAACACCCTTCTTACAAATTGGCGTCCTATCTGAACTCGGAGAGTTAAAGGCTGTTCCTTAGCAGTGGGATTGGTAGCCAACTCGCTGGGGTAAAATAAGATTCCTTCTTCGTCTTTTTGGGGGAGCGGGCTGAATGTCTTGTCGAGATTGTGGATGGTGTTCTTGAGCTGTGTAATGCTCCTCGTGTCCTCAAGAATTGTATGGATATCGACCTCTTTTTCGGTGGGGTTGTTTTCTCTTGGGGGGTCCCTCGGCCGAGCTTCCTGCTCACCATTTCTTCTTTCGAATCTCCTCAGTGTTCCTTGATCAATCAATCTTTGGATTGCTCTCTTCAAATGTTTGCATTCTTCTGTAGTGTGCCCGTCCTCGTTGTGGAAAACACATCGCTTGTTTGGGTTTCGAGGACGCGTCGGCTCCTTCATCGGAAAAGGTCTCTGTATTTTATTTTCTCAAAACAGCACGTTCATGATGTGTTCTCGGGTAGCATTGAGCGGGGTGAAGTGCTCGTCCTTCTTCTGGAACTTGCCCCCTTTCGCCTTTGACCCTGATTGGCCTTGCTTTGGTTCTTGGTTCCTGACCTCGATGGAGCTGCTTGCTCGGGGAGCAACTTCCTTCTTCTTTCTCTTCGCTTCGATTATGGTCTCAGTTTCTCCAATCTTTTGTGCGGCTAAATACATGGCGGCACTAGTGGCCGGTGGCTTGAGGTTGAACACATGTGTCATCATTCCAGGCTAGATTCCCGCTTCGAAACAAAGTATAATTGTTTTGTCAGGGATGTTCTAGAGTTCCTCGGCGACGGCCTTAAATCTTTTCATGTATGGCTCAAGGGGCTCGTCTTCACCTTGTTTAGTTTTGGCTAGGTCGGACTGGCTTTTCGGGAGCTCGCCGGCTGACGAGAACTTATCCAAGAATTTTTTCTTAAACTCATGCCAATCGGCGACTGAGCCTTTTTCCAATTCCTCAAACCATTTTAAGACCGCTCCTTCAAATGTGCTCAAGAATGCCTTACACCACAAATCCAATTTGTTTGAACAGATTCCCATCTTAGCTTCGAAACTAGAGACATGCTCTTTGGCGTTTGTCTTTCCTTCATACGATTTGAGCGCGGGGAGTTTGAGACGAGAATCGGTGACGTTCCACGATCCTTTTGCAAAATGGGGCGAATTGATCTTTGGGTTTGTCGGTTAGACTCCCTGTTTCCAAGGCATCCAACCTTTCCGAAGTTGATCAAGTATGTTTCCTCCGGTCGTTTCCCCTGTTTGTTTGTTCGGGCCGAGGAGGTTTGTCATCTCCTCTTCGTCGCTTATGTGAAGAAGCATTCAATCGGGTATCACTTCTTTCCGTGGTGGGAGATCGCGGGTGGTGTCTGATTTTGCTCTAGATCGAGATCTTCCTCGGGTAAGCTTCAACTCTCTTTGCGACCTCAAGGAATACGAGATCCTTGAGTGCACGCTTCCCTTGGTCGAATCGCTCGTCGTCTCGGGCTATCCTATCATGGACACTAACCCTTTGATCGAGGTTCTCTGCTCGGTCCGGCCTAACCTTTCGTGGATACTCCGTCCTGCATTAGAGCCTGAAGTTTAAGTGAGATCACCCATGTGATCCTGGTTTGCCCACTATGGTGAGTGCTCTCTTGGCGACCTTCACCTTGAGTGGTGTTGCGGCTGGGGGGCGACTACACGACGAGTTAACTCGTGCTCGCGTCTTTTCAGTTCCCTCTGTTTCTCGAGGTATGCCTTCTCTTTGCGGATGTGCTCTAGCTCGGCCAGGTCCCACTCTTTTTGAGTAAGTGGCCTTGGCTCTGCCCGAGCTGAGGGTGTTCTTTCTGCGCGAGGAGCTGTTCCAGTAACAACATTGCTTGTGAACGGGCTCTCTTTTTGTTGCCCGCTGTTCGTCTTCTTTTCCTTCCAAGTTTGTGGTTTCCTCTTGGCTATCCCCGACCGCTTTTAGGGTCGCTTTCCATAGCTTTAGCCGGGTTTCTAAGATAGGGTTAGAAGTTGGTTCGATACGTGTTCAAAAGCTCGCGGAGGGTGAACCGCACGAGGAGCCACCGCAGTATAGTGGGTGGGGTGGTTTCGTGGGTGTTCGCTTGGAAGTGGCCATTTATTCTTTTGTCAAGGTTTTTTAAGAATTTAATTTCGTCCCGACAACGGAACCAAACTGATCACGCAAATTTGGATATGGTGAACACGTCAGATCCACGTGTAGCTAATCTTCAAGTCAAGATACCTCGGCTCTCTAAAGGCTTTCTAGATTAGGACTTGATTCTTAGGCCTACAACTGTGTAACAAAGACAAGAACCGTTAGGGGTGTCGAGGGTTTGACCCGACTATTACCCTCCGATGTGAGAATTAGTTTAGGGGTATTAAATAAGAGGGAAGCTAGTGGACATCCCTCTTTAATTCTCAGCAGGCAGTATGATAAATGTGTGTGTTGTAGGTAAGTAAGAGCAAGCTTTTAAGAACTTTGTCCTCTTGAGAGTAAATGTTACCTTTTTTTTTATAAATGGAAATGGCTCCTGGTATTTATAGCCGGAGGTGGCGTGCGTAGTGATACAAGTTGAGCCACCTGCTTGCTGAGGGATGCATGTATATTGAGGGGGCAATCTTTGTCAGGATTAGGTTAACAAATAGAGGCTTCCTTCCCGGAAAATGGGAAGTTAATGAACACCGTGAGCTCCATGATGAGGGAATGTCCTCTTCCAGTAAGGATGTCTTGACTTGATAGGTTAGGTACGGTAGACATCGGGCATTAAATGTTATGGTATGGACTGTGCCGAGGACATGCATTGCTCGTCCAATGGTCGACCTCGCCCGGTGAAGGTCCTCTCGGGTGACATGCCGAGGTCCGGTTTAACCGTCGACCTTGGCCGGGCGGTTCTGCGGTTTGAGGACCCCGCGGGGTACTGGGAGGATCTTGGAAGGCGAGCCGGTACAACATCTAGGTTCCTTCAATCAACGGGTCTCATGGCCCACCGAGGCGATGTGGAGGGCACGTGTTTATATTATTTGGGAGGATCCCGTCGGTGACAATGCTTTAGCAAAGGCAAGGAAGTAATTCATGCTGAAAACTTGGTGATCTTCGTTACTTAATCATTTCCAAACAATATGTGTTCAAAGCTAGTTGGGTCCTAATTAGAGTTGTCACGAACTTTCGACACGAGTTCTCTAGTCACTCTTACTAAGACTTAAGGTAATGGTAGCAAACAAAATCAATGATAAAGAAATATTATTACTGAATAATAGTTTACAACAGGAATATTAATTTCTAACTGATTGACAGAATAATTAAAAAGATTTGAATGAATGCATCACAAATATTTGAATGTCGGTATTTTCCAATTATGCCTATGTAGAAGTGGGATCCGATCCATTACTTAAAATATGAAGCAAATTAACTGTAAAATGATAAAAATTTTATCATATCATATAAAAGAAAGACTTAAAAGAGGATATATATTTTTTGTGTACATGTACATACGTCTATAAAGGGAATGACACCTTGCCATTTTTTTGGACCAGTTGTGATCCAACGGCACGAAAGCCTTAGATCACCGATGGTGCAGTGCATGCACTACAACAATCTTTCTTATTCTTCCAAAATGTATATTTATATATATTGTTCAAAAATACATATTTTTGTTCAAAAGATACGACATATGTTTGCTCAAAAGTACATATGACATATGTTCAAAACAACTGGTGCAAAAAATTTATTCGAAAAACTGCACGTTCCAGTCAAAATAGGAATAATATACTAGTACCTTTCCGTTGGTGTACAATAAAAGGGTAGTTTTATCAAAAATATAAATCAATATATAGAGTATATTCATAAATATAGTAAATAAGCTTAAATAATATAATGGAAATAGTCTATCCCTTTTAATAAACCTGGAGAGAGAATTGCATTTGGATACATCTATAGAATATGAAAATAGATTTATACAATTAAAAAGTAAATTTTTTGACATTGTAATTTTGATTTTCTCCGTTTCTTACAGATTAGAGTTTGTTTGGTCATGTGTTTCGGCCAAAACGCAGGGATAAAATAAAGCTTATTTGCAAAAATTGTGTTTCATTAATGTTGTGGCAGAAAAAACTGCGTTTTCAAAACCCATCAAGGTTTTAAAATGCTAGAACTCCCAATCTTTTCCAAAATGCAAGTTTTAATACGCCTATGAAAAAAGCTGTGTTTTGAAGTGCGGAGAGAGAATTGCATTTGGATACATCTATAGAATATGTAACAGATTTATACAATTTAAAAGTAAATTTTTTTGATATTGTAATTTTGCTTTTCTCCGTTTCTTATAGATTAGAGCTTGTTTTGTCGTGCGTTTCGGTCAAAATGTAGGAATAAAACAAAGCTTATTTGCAAAAATTGTGTTTCAATGTTGCGGCAGAAAAAACTGCGTTTTCAAAACACGTCAAGGTTTTAAAATGCTAGAATTTCCAGCTTTTCCCAAAATGCAAGTTTAATACGTTAACTTGCTATGAAAAAAGCTGCGTTTTGAAGTGAAATTCCAAACACATTTATAAGAAAAAAACTGTATTTTGAAAATTATACGTTTAGAAAACGCATCGTTTTAAAGACCAAACGAGCTCTTAGAGCTCGTTTGGTGTAGTTTGAAAACGCAGTTTTAACGTAGCGTTTTAAAACGCGATTATTTAAAACGCGGCTTTTATTTATAAATGCGTTTGGGATATTATGTCAAAACGCGCTTTTATTCCTGCGTTTTAAAATCTGCGTTTGGGAAAATGTTAGGAATTTCAGCGTTTTAAAGGCAAATGCGTTTTGAATACGCCGCTTTATAACGCAGATTGAAACGCTAAGTTAAGGAATAAGTCGTGTTTTAACCCCGTTTTGACCAAAACGCACGAACAAACGGTCTTAATTAAGTTTTAGTTTTGATAGTTGGTAGTTATTTATAATTTATAAGTAGTAAAGTTATTATTATTTGACATTAAGTGTATTTTTAAAACCCGTTTGGTCGTGCATTTTAGTCAAAATGTAGGGATAAACGCAGTTTATTTGCAAAAATTGTATTTCAATGCCGCAACAAATGCCGCGTTTTCAACGAGTGCATTTAAAATGAAATTCTAAGCTTTCTTAAAACGCAGGTTTTAAAAGCTGTTAGGAAAAAATGCGTTTTGAAGGGATATCCTAAACGCATTTTTAACAAAAGGTTGCATTTTGAAAAATCTGCGTTAAAACGCTCCATTTTCAAAACGCTGCACCAAACCGTTTGATGTAGCGTTTACAAAACGCAGTGTTTTAAAAACGTAGATCTTTTCTTATAAATGCGTTTGGGATATCACTTCAACACGCAGTTTTTTTTTCCTAGCACCGTTTTAATACCTGCGTTTTGGAAGAAAAACTGAGAATTCCAGCGTTTTAAAACGCATCTGCATTTTGAAAACACTGCTTTTTCTGCCGCAGCATTGAAACACAATTTTTACAAATAAACTGCGTTTTATCCCTATATTTTGACCAAAACGCACAACCAAACGGACTATTAATATAATATAAAAAAGTGTGGCATGGTTTCAATTTGAGCCATTCCGCTTTATATTAGTATATATAGATAATACTGAAAAGTTATAATACTCCCTCTTTTCAAAAAATAGTCGCATCGGATAAGCTCAATTTTTTTTTTTTTTAAGATTGTAGATTTATTTATTTGTATTCCCGTAAAATCACTAAAACTATATCCTATTTAATAAATATGATTATTCTTTGGGGATAAACTAAAAAGGAAATTGTATATCTTTTTCGCATGACATGTAAGATAAATATCGCTTTTTCAGAAGAAAAAAATAAAAGGTTGAAAAAACTATGGAGATCAGTTTTAATTTTAGAAACGCGAATCTCTTTTGGGACAGACTAAAAATAGAAAGTGTTAACTATTTTGTTAATATTTCAGAGGGGGGCGTAGTATTGTTAATACTGTCTCAATTCCTAAATAATTGTCATGTTTTTCTTTTTTGTTAGTTCTAAAAACATATTTTTAAATTATTTTTTCATATTTTTATTATTTTATCCTTATTTTTTTTCGTCACTTTAATGATGGTCCCATATAAACATGAGCTTTAACAAAAGTACATTATATCAATTTTTATAATAGTGTTAATTAATTTTTCTTAATATATGTGTCGTGTCAAACAAGACAATTATCTAATAAGAACAGCGGTAGTATACTTTTTCTCAGTTTCTTTTACAAAATCTAATCGTTGTGAGGTACTCCCTCCGTTCTACATAAAGAGTTCACGTTTAAAAATTTTAATTATTAAGGGATATATTAGTATCATTAGATTTGATCATAATTACAAAAAATACTTAAATACAATCAAAATGATTACAACACAAGTGGAGGGTAAAGATGAAATATTATGAAAATTGTAAACTTAATTGTTTTGAAAGTTGACTCTTTAAGTGAAATATTCCAAAATAATATAGTGGACTCTTTACCGAAGTAATTATTAAGTGCATATATAGACAGAGTCCTAATTAATAAAGGATTGTTTTTTATCTTTGATGAAAGAGTTGGTTTGTGGACATTCTAAATCCAAGAAAAGAGATACTGGGAAAATTCATTATTTGCCCAAAAGTTAGTGCAAAATTAAACATGAAGAAATGAAACAAGACATTCCAGCACCAACTTTAGCAAAGCTACCCTCACATCCATCCATTTCAAATCCACAAACAGACTTAGCAAAATAAGAAACAGAATCAACGAGTCGTTTGTCGAAACTTGCAAGAACTAAGAAAAGCAACAAAAAGAAAAATTTGAGTAAAATTCTGTCTAATCCTTCAATCACAAACTCCTCTTAATTTCTGTTTTGTTCAGCATTTTATTTAAGTTCTTTGTTTGGTTTAGGAACTTCCAATTGAGGCTAACTTTGATCTTTGTTTAGGGATCTTGTCTCTCGTTGATCGTTGTTTGGTATACACGCTGCTATCAACGGTATTGGTCATTGGATATTGTAGCCTTTTCCGAGCTACTCACCCCTGTCCCCGGCTTCTTTTTCAATCTCGATTTCCCCTGAAGACTCTCTCCAATTCTCCCAATCACGACGTGTTATCTCCAAGACAATCATAGAACTTCTATTGTTGTTTACAAATATTGTAGTTTGATTCTCATCAACTAAGTAAATTTATGTTAAAATCAATCCAAAAAATAGTCAAATTGACTTTTAAAAAGTTAAAATGCATCTATATTATTTGTTAAGGAGGAAGAACTACAATTTTGACTTTTGATCAAAGAGTAAGTTTGCGACCATTAACAGCCCAGGATCAAAGGAAAATTCAATATTTACCCAAAAGTTACTGCACAATTGAACATGCAGAATTGAAACAAGATATTCCAGCATCCAGTTCATAATCGAAAAATCACCAAACTGCAAAAATCATCATTAACTTTGAGTTTCAAGTCCCAAACACAAACACAAACAAAAACTTGATGTTCTACTTCTATTCCGAATCTGTCTTCCAGTTCATGATATCATTCAAGCAACTCAGGGCATTAAATCTAACTAGTACTAGACTAAACTAATGTTCAAAGCAACTAAAAAGAAAATCAAAGACTAAATGCATCACTTATTACCATCAAATTTGTATCTATTCTCATCAGTATGACTGTTTTTAGCCCTTTTCAATCAGAAACTCCATTGGTTTTAGTATTTTATTCGGGTTTAGGAACTTCAACTCGAGGCAAGACATTGCGACGAGGGGGCGCTTCACGATCAGGTTCTGCAGGGAACAGACAGCTCATCAAGGCATTCCAACAAATCATAAGATTGCTCTGAGTTGGCAAATATCTGGGCTCCTCGTGACGAGGGCTCTTCACGATCAGGCTCTGCAGCAGCAGGACTTGCCAAATCACGATTCATCTTGCCTTGATTGATTTCAACAATTTTCTTAAATGTTTTCATTGTCTCCTTCAACAGATCTAATTGAAGCCTTATCAATTGGACATTCTCCAAATATATGGGATCAACATCGTCCAGAACCAATTTGGTCACCTTTCCATCAAGCTCTTCGAAAACCGAATTCAGCACAGAAATCTGAACCATGCGAGTTCCATTAGCATATGCACCGAGCTGTTCGAATTCGTGCAACGTGTTTTTCACTTCCATTTGTTTTCCATTGAAGAATTCGATTGCATCATTGATTTTCTCCATTTCCTCTTCGGTTCTGTCTCCACCACTTGCTGATAATTCCTTCATCCATCGATCAAGCTTGTCAATGCATAGATTCAACTCGGAAATTATGGTGCAAAATTCATTTCCTGATTTCAAACGGTGTGCGAGGTATTGGCTGCCATAGACGATCTGACTGCAACACAAACAAAAAGATGAAGAAACTAAAAATTAATAACAAATTAAATGAACAATTTCAAAGAATTTTAATCAACACTAGAAGATAACAATCACGTAAAGTAGACCTGAGTGTTTAGAGAAAGATGATTGAGTAACTTCGTTTCGCGTTCCTTTCTTGTTCTTGGGGATGGCCAGGGAGAGAGAGATTTGAATTTGGCGGTTAAATGGTAGGGGCTTTTGGATGGGATTGGGTTGGGTTGGTTTTTATTACTGTAAGAGTTAGTTAGTTTGTTACAGAGTGACAGCTAATTTTAACAAGAAGCTGAAATTATAATTGATATGGCGGTGCTGAAAAAATTAATTTTGATAAAATACTTACCCCAGTTGTGCTTTAAAAATAAAAAGGAGAGAAATTCGGGCAGGTGTCCTCGTAAATTGCAGCCGTTTTAGTACCTTATATTTTTGGGCAAAATTTGGTTCAGTTCTTTTGTAGAATATTAATTTGCTAAAGTTCACTATAATTATTTTCAATCGCTCAAGGACACTTTTTTGCAAAATATCATCTATGCCCTTTAAAAGTACGAAACACATGGACATTGTGCATCGCAAAATATATTAACGATACATCGCAACACAAAGGGATGCACATAAAATACAAAACGGTAAAAACTGTGCATCGCATCACAAAACTGTGCATCTTGTGCATCGCAACACGAAGACGATGAACAAATTACCTCTTTCACTTGAAATGCACAAACTTTCTAACATACACCAAATTGAATCAAAAATTGCATCATATCTTTCATGTACGGAATACAGTTGAAGTTGCAAATCTTTAATCATCTTGATAAGAACTTCAGGAACAGAGTAAATTGGATAGTTTACACAACAATATATATTATACAGAGAAAGCAGGGAAAGGAAAAATAACTGCCTAAACTGCCTGATGATGTTTAAGTTATATTTACATTGTGATCTGTGAGTTTTGCATGCTGGCTGCACTGATGCTGGCTGCACTGACCCTCATGGCCTTGGTTTGATTTATCTTCAGCACACCTGGTTTTGCCATCATCACACTTGGGACTCTTGTCATATTCCAAATCATAACAAATGAAACTAAAAGAAAATTCAGGACTAATTGTATCACTTCTTACCACCAAACTTCAACAAATCTCGTTAGTACCGATGTCAACTCCTTCAATTACAAACTCCACATTCTGTTTGGTTTTAGCATTTTATTCTGATTTGTGAACTTCAACTCAGACTCAAGAGGCTAGAAATTGCGACAAGGGAGCTCTTCAAGATATGGCTCCATGAACAGACTCCCTATCGAGGCATTCCACTATAACATCAGCTTACTCTGAATTGGCAAAGAACTTGTCGGATCACGATTAATCTTGCGTTGATTCATCACATTCTTACTTTCAACCATTTCCGTGAACTTTTTCTTTGTATAAATAAGACAGCAAAGCAAAGTATAAGCAGCAGAGCAATCTGGATCCAGATCAAAAATGCCTTTTGAAGTTCTTTCAGCTACTTCTAAGCAAGTTAGAATGCATCCTGGACCAACTTTAGCAAAGCTAGCCACATATCCATCCATTTCAAATCCACAAACAGACTTAGCAAAGTAAGAAACAGAATCAATGAGTCGTTGTCGAAACTTGCAAGAACTAAGAAAAGCAACAAAGCGAAAAACTTGAGCGAATTCAGTCTGTTAATCCTTCAATCACAAACTCCCATTTCTGTTTTGTTCAGCATTTTATTTAGGTTCTCTGTTTGGTTTAGGAACTTCCACTTGAGGCCATAAATCATCGTCTTCCTCTTCCAATTTCCTCATCTATTCATTCATCTCTTCACCCAATCCTGGAATACTGGTATACATGCTGCTTTCAACGGTATTGTTCATTGGATTAGTAGCCTTTTCCGAGCTACTAACCCCTGTCATCGGTTTCTTCCTTAATCTCAACTTCCCTGCAGATCACTAGTCGTGTCATCTGCAATTCTTCCAATCTCGACGTGTGTCATCTCCGAGATAATCATACTACTACTATAGTTTACCAATACTATAAATTGATTTTCATCAACAAATTGAAATTATGTTAAAATCAATCCAAACAATAGTCAAATTGACTTTTAAAAAGTTAAAATGTGACTTTATTTTTGGGAGGGAGGAAGAACTACAATTTTGACTTTTGATCAAAGAGTAAGTTTGTGGCCATTCACATCCCAGGATCCAGAGGGAAAATTCATTATTTGCCCAAAAGTTACTGCAAAATTGAACTTGCAGAATTGAAACAAGATATTCCACCATCCAGTTCATAATCACCAAACTAACTGCAAAATCATCATTTACTTTGAGATTCAAGTCCCAAACACAAACAAAAACTTGCTGTTCTACTTCTATTCCAAATCTGTCTTCTAGTTCATGATATTATGATTTATCCAACCAACTCAGGGTATTTAACATCTATATCAGAGGTTTTTTTTTTTTTTATCGTAGCCAACTACTAGGGTAAAAGAAAAGCATAAGACTAATTACTGCCACCAAACTTCAGCAAATCTGATGTTGAACAAGCCCTGCTTGAATCATAAACTTCAGTCCTCCTGTTTGATTTACTCAGATTAAGCAACTTCAACATCAATTTGAGGCTAGAATCTTTGGCGGCGTAAAGCAGATCTTAGGTTCTTGAGGTTTATGGGGGCATTGGACTTGGGCTGATTATCATCTTCCTCTTTCATTTCCTCGTCAGTTCATTCATCTCGTCAGCAGACAACTCTTCAAGGAATTCAAGCATACATCTCCGTCTAACAGAAAGTTGTTCATCATTCTAACGAACATTCCGAAATCACGAATCAAAGTATGAAAATAGCAGCAAATCTCATCATAAATGTCAGTGCAGTTTTTCTCAACCAATTCCCAAAAGGTGAGCGATGAATTAAATGTTTCAGCAGATTCAACCAATTTTTTGATCACCGAATCTCGAGAGTCGCTGAACTTTTCCATTGCATCATTGAGTGCATTCAACTTAACTCTGAAAATACATTTCAATCTTACATTGATAAGCTGAACGGATTCTTCGCGATTCACCTTGACAGCACCCATGTACTCTGGCTCTACAGTGCAGTTATCGATACACCAAATTAAATTTGTATAGACCCCTTCGAACTCAGAAAACTTGTTGCCAAGTTCACTACCCATGATAATGGCATCATCCTCAAGTTGGAACAATCCAGATGCACGAACTTCATCTGCAGATCAACAATAAAGAGATTCAAAATTAATTTGAAAATGAATCAAAAATTGACATGCAATTAATGAAATCTAGAAAAATTACAGGGTTTTCTTCGTGATCTAGTCTTCTTAGAGCAAGAGCAAGAAGCCTTGATTTTCTGCAGTATGGTTATGCATTCATATCTGTCATTCAAGAGTTTCTTCACCCTTTCCACAGATTCTCCAAAGTTGGAGAATTCTCTACACATTTTAAATTGAAATTTCAGTTCGAACAATTTAATACATGCTGTCGAAATGATTGTATCCGCTAGAGTCTCAACTCCTTCCTCCATATATTCCGATATGTCTTGTACATTTGATCCATCCCTGCCTATGGTTCCACTCCTGCCGGAGCGCCGGCATCTGCCAGCCTCCACCATCCGTATCGTCATGCTGTCTCACCTACAGTGCTTTGCTTTGAAGCTTACAGCCAAGTAAATTTTTCTTCATGATTTGAATGTTATGAGCTCATGAAGAAAAACTTACTTGGCTGTAGAAGCATCTTCAAAGTAGAGACGCAGCATGGCTGGGTGGACGAAGAGATATCGACAAAGAAATGATATCGGATGGTGGAGCTGCGACGATGATAAAAATGTACGGCGAAATCGGACCGAACGAGCAAGGAGAGTGGAACCATAGGCTTCCTGTTGTAGGGATGGATCAAATGTACAAAGACATATCGAATATATGGAGGAAGGGGAGTTGAGACTCTAGCGGATACAATTGATCATTTCGTAGCACTGTGGCTAAAAATTGTTCGAACCGAAATTTCAATTTGTGAAAATGTGTAGGAGTTACTCAAGGTTCTCCAGCTCAGAAACGTAGTCGCGATTCATCTTGGAGATTTTGGTGTTAAATTCATCTCCTAATTTCAGAACGGTGCTTGAGCTATTGGCCGCCATTGATGATAACACATCAACTTCAAACTAAGAATTAAATCACAAATTAAGTAGAACAACTTAAAACGAATTTAAATCAACAAGAAGATATATAACAATCAAGTAAATCTGCATGCATAGAGAGAGAAATTAAACCTGATTTTGATTCATCGTGCACTGATTGATTTCAGCGATTTCAGTAAAGGTTTTCATTGTCTCTTTCAACATATCTAATTGACGCTTTATCGATTGGACATTCTGCAAATATCCTGGATCATCATCATCCGGAACATTAGTAAGTGAAGATTCACCTCCGCCTCGTTGCATCTTGCGTTTCTTCTTCATCTCCTAATCCAATCTAGTCTCTCCGGGCACCATTGCGTCACCTTGTCATCAAGTAAGTCGAAAACGAACTCAGCTCAGAAATATGAAGCATGCGAGTTCCATTAGCACTTGCACCAAGCAGTTCAAATTCGTGTAACTTGTTTTTCACTTTTATCTGATTGCTATTCCAGAATTCGATTGCATTGTTGAGTTTCTCCATTTCCTCTCCGGTTCTGTCTCCACCACGCTTTTGAAATTCATTAATCATTCGATCAAGCTCGTCAATGCAGTGTTTCAACTCGGAAAATTTGGTGTTAAATTCATTTCCTGATTTCGGGACGGTGCTTGAGCTATTGGGCGCCATTGATGCTCTGCAACACAGCAATATTAAATTGAGAAATTAAATAAAAATTAATCACAAATTAAGCTAATATAAGTGCAACAAATTAAAACGAGTTTAAATCAATGCAAGAAAATAACAATCACCTGATTTTGATTAGTTCTCTGTTCTTGGAGAGACGCTGCGGATTCTCGCAGTGTGTGCGTGTGTGAGAGAGAGAGAGAGAGATTCTCGCAGAGTGTGTGCATGTGTGTGAGAGAGAGAGTTATTTGAATCTGGCGTTTAATGGCATGTGAGTTAGTTAGTTAGAGTTAGAGAGCTAGTATTTAACAATTCATATTTGAACCTTGTTTGAAGCGGTTACCGGTTATTAGACTGCTTTAAAAATAATCAGGTTTTCTTAAATGTTTATTTCAGCTTATTTTAAATATATTGTACTCTCCGTACTAGCTTAATTGAAACAGCCACCTTCTTTCCCTCCCCGCCCTTTTTCTCTTTCGTTTGATATCCTTTTTGAGAATTGCATTTATTATAAATAGTACTCCCTCCGTCCCTAAATTATTGTCTGGGTTGACCCGGCACATAAATTAAGAAAATTCAATTGACTTGATTATTAATATTGGAATAGTATTGAAATAGTGTGTTATTTCCTTTAATGCCCATGTGTATGTGGCCCATAATTAAAGTAGGAAGAAAAAGTAAGGGTAAAATAGTAAAAGTGATGTTCTAAAAAGGAAAGTTTCAAACAAGACAATTATTTAGGGATGGACGAAAAAGGAAAGGAAGACAATAATTTAGGGACGGAGGGAGTATATGTTAGTAATTTGACACATACACATGTGCGCGTATAATTGTTTTCTTATTTTATTTTATAATGTATTAAATTTTGATATATTTTAGGTTTATAGTTGTTGATTTGTGATTAATATTAGCGTAATGGAATTGAGGGTGGTTAGTTTTAGGTTTATAACTATTGATTTGTGATTAATATTAGGCTATGTTGGACTACTCAATATCAAATTTTAAAATTAAAATTTAATGAACAATTTGAACCGCATGAAATTCAAATTGTTTTTCTAATATCAATTTCGGGGTTCTCAAATATACCCTTAGGAGCCGTTTGGTAGTTAGGATTAAGGCCGGATATGATTAATAAGCCGATTTATTGGATGTTTGGTACGCAATAGGCGGGGATTATTAGCACGAGTTATCCGGATAAGGTCTTTATCCCCTCACTAATAATACCAAGAGAGAGGGTGGTATTATTAGCGCCCTTACTAAAAAAAAAACACGTGATTAATATTTTTAATTTCAAAATTACCTCATATATATAAGTAAGGATTAATAGCGAGAGCGCTAATAACACCGAGATTAATAATAATGCTTATCCTTCTTTAACTACCAAACAGCCCCTTAGAGTAATGGAATTGAGGGTGGTTAATTAGTTTTTAGATTGTAGATAGACTAGATTTTGTGCGGTGACAAGAGGGATCCGATTATTATATATTCGAGGTTAACGTATACCGAAGTTTTCTAAGGGGTGAGTAAGACTTAATGACACAAAAATAATAATGAATTATAATTCATTTATTTCATAACAAAACCAATAGTGAAATATTAATTCATTTATTTTGTAAGAAAACCAATAATGAAATATTAAAATTGAAAAAATAATAATAATAATTTTAAATGTGCCAATCTCTAGTTATTAATCAAAACATCATCGTAAATCTTCCCAAGCAAGTCACGTATTTTTCCATTCGCTTGCACCCTCTCGATCCTACTACGATTAGCATCCTCGGCACTTTTGGTCTTTAGCTTTTCTACTTTGGGACGAAGCTCTAATGCAGTTCTCGCCAACTCGTAGGAAGTAATGGTCTCTTTACATATTTATTATTTGAGAAACGTCATAAACTTAACGATCAAAACCGAGTTTCGATATAAAAAAGTCCCAAAATTAAGTAAAGCTGAAAGCGCCCGTTACTCGCATAATAAATGACAGCTGCACAGCCTTGCATGATTACTAAATTAAGCTCATGATGCTAGAACTACACAACATTTAGTAACAATATCCAGAGGGAGTGTATTAAGGCTCGCATACCGATTTTGTTCCAATTTGACCAAATGTTCTGATCAGCACATAGATGGTGGCATTCATGCATATAATTGCATAGAAGTTTGAATTTGACTAAAATATTTTAGTTAGCACTATATACATTATGAATGTCACTTCTCAGCTTCTTGCACCAATCAAGGAAGCCAATATATTTTGTAACAACAAA